>CM034151.1:169837519-170529562 GCA_019776745.2 Taxus chinensis
CCTTAAACTTCTGAAAGGGCAGTGGACTAATTTCCAATTTTAGCCTTATTCAATAACATAAAAGAATTACTTTACTATTCATTCACGAAAGATTTTCGGTCACATAATTTTTACAAGGCCTACCTTCGAGAATCCAGACTAACCTCCCATGGATACAACAGACTAAAAATATGCACTTACCTTCAATCAGACCTAAGATTTCAACCAACAAATAAAAATTCAGCCACATAAGTAAAATATCCCTATTTCATTCATTTCTAGACCATACTTACACTTATGCACTTCGTCAACATTTTATACAATAATCAACATCAAACGAATATCTTTCGTCCTATAGTACTAAGTTGAGAAATCAAGTTTGAATGCATCATAAAAACTAGATTAACAATCTTAGCATCTATCAACTGGCGTGCCTTTACCACTTATGAATGTCCATCTGTAAAATTGCTAGCACCGGTCAGTTCATTGAACTGAGCATGATAAACACTAATTCCTAAATAATTGCTTTCCACCAATTGTTCTCATTAAACAACCCGTTTAAATGACATCATTCTTCACAGTCCTTAAACATGAATCCAGGCTAATCATCTTTATACAATTCTAGATATGACTTTAATGCATAACTCATATTATAGCTGCATTGAACCTAATATTTTAGAATGTTCCTCAATATAATTAGAGACTAAGAAGAACAAAATGAATCCAGAATATCATACATCTGAAAACCATGCATAATAATCCATAAAATTACTCCATTCAAGAATGAATTCCGATCAGTGCGGTATCCCAGATGTGCACTTAACATTCAAGCAAGACAATTATAACCGCGTCATCAAGTTCCCCGATGGGATCCTTTATTTCAATACATTGATAAGTAATAAATTCTACTAAATACTCTTTTTATAAAACTGGATAACCGAAAACTCAACAAGATAATATAATAGAACCGTACATAAAATAAGAAGACTTCGGTCAAGAGTCCGTACTTACCAGTCTCATCCTTACAATTTAATAGTCTATTCTCTATTGCCCTTTCAATAGTTCACATAAAGATACAAAAGAAGAGAGCACTCATAATTTTCCATACAGGGAGAGAATATTTTCTTATTCCAAAGTCATATATCAAAATAACTTTACATACTTTAGGAGAAAGAAACCAAGGCATTCAGATCTTCCATTCCAAACAGTTTCAGGCTGTACCAACTTGCCTAGGAGTAATGCATATACATTCAATCTTGAATTCAATTAAGTTACCATTAGCTCCAATTCTGATAAAATTGTTTTAAAAGGTCGCCCTAGATTCCAAGGGACTTACAATTACACGTTCCAAGACACAGATTGTTTATAAACAGAAATACTTATACGTCTCAATATCAGTACACAATCATGGCCCAAATAAGACAGATCTTTTCCCTCACCCAAGACCGCAATCATTTTAGACTACGATTTAGGGTACCCCGACTATCATTAACTTACTGCTAGGTAACACTATCTATTTCCCAGTCATTAAAAAAAAAAACAGTGGATAATTTGTAATTGTGTTTCAGTACCAAACAAATAGCACTTCCAGTATTACTAGCTGATTTCTAAGTGTTGATTTCAAGGTCACTACAGGAAAATCACACATCCCATCCCGACCAATACAAAACCTGAATTTCCATCCATGCCATCCAGGATTTACCCAAACGTTTATTAATAATCAGAAGTTTCCCTCAAAGCAGATTTCTCTCGGTCAGTCTATGTTCCATTAACCCAGTAAAGTCGTAAAGAAAACAACAGCTACACTAATATTTTCAATCTCATACAGAACCATATCATTGACCATCCTAGACCCTTTTCACAAGGGTGGCTGAAATTTAACATTTTCTTACGCATGTGACTAAAAAATCATTCGAGCTCAAAAGAAGGAACTACAAGTTCATCACAGTTTCAATTTATATATTCACTAAGCTATCACCAGAAATAAAAGAGCTCTTGGTGACAATAAATAATCACTAACCACCAAATTAGACACAACATTCTTCCATTAATTGTTCAATACATGAAATCTTCCAACGCAATCGATCTAACATGGTACAGTTAGGAACTCATTACCCCTCAGTCGAACAAGAGACTAGGAAACAACATAAACAGGAGTCGAACCCTTATGTAAACACAACAGGACTTCAAACAGAAGTCAAATCAACATGCAAACACAGCAAGGACTTCAACAGGAAGTCGAACCAACATGTAAACACAGCAAGGACTTCAACAAAATTTGAATTCATATGAAAACACTACAAGGACTTCAACAGGGGTCTTCGTATAACCAGGGATTCCCAAATCAACAAGAGAAGAAGAAAACAATACCTTTCTTCCAGTCAAAGCCAACTGTACAAAAAAAATCATCTGAACAGAGTTGTCTAATGAAAGCATTTGAAGGAAAGCAAGATTTTTAAAATTTAGGGCCTATCATGCCTGATAGTGTCGCTTAAAAATTCAAAGAAGACCTCTGAATGTGCTCGCACCTTCTCTTCTTCTTCCATGATAGATTAAACAACAATAAATTGTTACCTTCATGCCTTATAAACTTTCCCCGACAGAGAAGGGAGCTAGAAATTCTCAAAGTTGCCATGCAACACATAGTAGACGACTGGTTGAAGAACCAGTGCTCAAGCAGAGCGAAAACAGATGCATGGAAAACCAAACAACCAAACAATATTCCATTTGCATGCCTTCCCAAGCAATCCATGCTCGGGAACCAAAGTTCATTAATTACATTAACTGCCATCCTCCTGCCTATTCTCCATCGCCACCGACTGCCAAAATTGGTGATCGCCAAAAGAAAACAAACAAACACTCCCATACTTGGTGATATTGCCACGTCAGGTGACATTAGCCGTTTGTAACCTCCGCCAAACCTGACAGCATCCCAAGTCTTTCAACCTTATCCCCCTCATAAATGCCATGGAAACCACCGCCCATGACTCACAACCCTTCATAGGTCCCCCTCCATTCATATCATTCATTAAGTTAGGTTAGATCATAGGGTTAAGACATTAGTCTCCCTTCCATAGCGTTAGGTGTAGTTAACTCTTAGGAGCATTAAGCTTATAGTTTAGGGCTAGGTTGGACTAGAAATTATTTTAACCAATAGGTTATAGTTTAGGTTAAGGTTATTAACCTTAACGAATCAAATCTAGGTCTCCAAAATAGGACCACTCAAAGTTAGAGTCCATACAGGGTTAAACATTCCTGTAAAGGATTCTATTTGGCATCACTAAATTAAGCTTATGGTATACACATGAACATCTTACTTGGCTTAAGGTCTAGGCCTTCCTGATGTTATGATATTTGTAACTAAAGTCCATTTATCATGATCATCCTGAGTTAAACTCTAGGATTGATCATTCAAACTCATTCAGACCTTATAACTTTCGTAAGATCAATAAATTTTGTTCATCCTGAATAAGCTTAAAACATTCCTTGGTTCAATGCAACTAATCTAAGGCTGAGTCATAAAGATGGATAAATCCACAATTCATCCAGAAATCAAATTTAACTCAAGTGTGAAGAATGAAAGAAACAAAAGAGTCCAAGCATATTCTGGCTCAGTCAAAGATCTTCAAGAGCAAAGAAGATACAATCCATATCAAGCATGACCTCACAAACCAAAGGAACATGTCCTTATAAAGAAGAAATCATATATCAACACTTGAATGCTCAGGAGAAAGTAACAACAGTTCAGAGTGTTACAAAAAGATTCAAGGCATTGAGGGGCTTAGGTTCAGGTTTACCTTCAAGTGAAGACAAATGATAAGCACCTGATACATAGGAATGGGTAATGATATAGGATCTGAGCTAATTAGGAGCAAGTTTTTCCCTGTTTACTTTTCTCCTCTTTGGTTACATGTTGATTTTCCTTAAGGACGAGGTCACCGACCTGAGAAGTTTTTTTCATTAACACATTTGTCATAGGCATGTTTGATACATTTTTGGTAGATTTGGAGATGGTCAAGAGCATTGAGATGATGCTCATCTAATAATTCAAGTTATGCGCCAAACAATCCTAGTGAAAAAGTCATCATCGTTGAGCATGTCTTGTAGCCATATGTGAAGAGATGGAATCTAGTAATTTGAGATGTAAGACATCCTCGGTACCATAGACCAAAGAAAAGGGGGTGGACAGCAGTCGAAGTGTGAATACTAGTGTGGTAAGCCCACAGGGAGAAAGGAATGTATGTATGCCAATCCTTCCTAGTATCATTGACTACCTTCATAAGAATTTTGTTTCAAGGGTTTTATTGGTTGATTTGGCTTGACCATTGGTTTAACGTGAGTAATAAGGTGATGAGAAACTGATTTTGGATGCCGAAAGCATCACATAGTTTGCGTAGGGTTTTGTTTTTGAATTGTTTTCTGTTATCGGTGATAATGCGGTGAGGGACACAAAAATGATAAATGATGTGATGGTTGATGAATTCAAATATTTTCTCGGCTTTGGTGGAAATGAGGGGAATGGCTTCTACCCACCTAGTGTAATATTTAGTAGCAGTTATCATCCATCTGGTGGCATTTTGAAGAATGGGGATTGATCTCACTAACAAGATCCAAACCCCATTGAGAGAAATTCCAAAGGTCTCATGTGACCTATAAGGCATGAATAGGTGTGTGATGAAGATATTATCATGTTGTTCGAATTTTATGAAACATCTGACATAATGACAATAGTTGTGGTTTAGGGTTTTCCAATAATAGCCTAGGTGAAAAATGTACTTTGCGATGGCTAAGACCACTAAACCTGACCTTCAAAAAATTCCATTGTGGACTTCCTTAATGGTGTAAGGAATTTTAGAACTTGTAAGGCAGTCGTAAGAGAATGCCGTCAAAACCACGGTGCTTGTTAAAGAAGATCACCCATGATGACATAATGGGAGACACTTTTAAGAAAGGCACATTGTCGATTACAAAGTGAGATCAATGCGAGTAGAATGGAAAGGGAAAGATAGCCTGCATATTACTTATACCAAAGGTCACATGGGTCAGGGGGAAATGGTTCTGATGGAGTAAAATTCATGAGGTAAATAAGATGGATGATTATAGCCTTTTGTATAGATGACAAATATTTTAGAGTCATTGCAGGAGAAGCGGGTATTTGAGAAGCCAAGTAGACCATGGTATCTGTAAATTTATTGTTAGAAGATGGGGTGGTTTGAAGTGTGTAATGATCAAAGGTGGTCAACAATTATGACGACATGAAGTTTATACTATTTGAATTATCTCATTACGAAAATGGTATAGATACCATTGACTTGGTTTATGACCAACTTAGAATTTCCAAATATGTTGATTGACTTAACATCTAAGGCATAAGCAGCCTGGAGACCCAATATGAGTGCTTCGTAGTCAACAATATTATTTGTACAATCAAAATCAAGTTTGAAAGACAAAGGCATAGGTTCACTATCAAGAAGAATGAGGATAACACCTAGCCCCAACCCCACGTTGACACTTGGGATCCATTGAAGAAGAGTGTCATTTGGTAAGTGGGTTCATCCAAGGAAAGGGTAGCTATAGATTCATCTAGGAAATCTAAGTTAGAGGGTTGATTCCTAGAAATAGGGTATGATCATCAAATTGGTCGGTGATATCCTGGGCCCTTGATGGACTTTTGATGGATGAATTCGAGGTTGAAGTCAGCCATAGAAGCATAAGCCAATGTGCAGAACATTGTTGATGTTGGTAAGGGTTTGGAATACATATAGTGTAATGGGTTAATATTAGTAATGACAAAGGTTTTTTTGGTTGAGTACGCAATGGAGGAGTTTAGTGGTGACATGAAAACTAAGGCTAGGAAAAAAATTCGTCATGGGTATATCTAGTTTCATAGTCAAGAAGGGTACGGCTTATGTAATAAACCATTTTCTCTCGGTGTTGGTTATTGTGATGAGCGAGCATGGAGCCTAGAGAATGGTCAGTGGCGGAAATATATAGGTAGAAGGGTTGGTCATCCTATAGGAGGAATGAGCAGTGGTGGTCAAAGGAGGTAATGTTTTCAAGCTCTTCGAAGGCTTTATGGACATTCAGCCATTCTATTTGAATAAAACATCTTTATTGAGAAGATGATGAAATGGTTGACAATGGTCAAAAATTTATGAGATAAAACGATGAATTAATTGCAACTTTCCTTATAGGCTGCGAAGTTGATGAAGATTAGTGGCTGGCGGAATTTCAAGAATAGCCTTGAATTTAATAGGATCGAGTTCTATGCCATGATAAAGAAAAAATGAAACCTAAGAGTTTTTTGGAAATTACTAGCAAAAGACGCACTTCTTCAGTTGAAGACGAACATGATACTTGATGAGGCGGTCTAAGATGATTTTAAGAACTGGGAGGTGTTTGGTTCAATGTTTGGATTTGGTAAGTATATCATCGACATAATCTTCCAATATGTGATGCATGATGTCATGGAAGTGTAGAAACTAAAATTAGGTCACACTCCCCTTTTGCCCCTCGACATATAAGCACCCTTTATTACATTTACCTAGCCATAACCCCCCTTCACCCCACTAATATTAATTTAAATAATTAAATTAAATTAATTATTTATCCTCACTATATTTATTATTTAAATATCTTATTTGAATATCCACACATACAGTTCACTTAGACATCCTCACCAAGCCAACTGAACCTAAAACCTATTCTTAGCAAGTTCCCATGTAACTAACTAAGACTTGCCCAAACCCTAAAAATCAATGCATACATTCCCTCTAACCAACATTCCTACATGCTCACAAGAGGCTCCCAGTCTAATCCATGGGATAATGACATACGAGATCTAAGTAAATCAGGAGGATCTCCCTAGTTTTAGTAAACCTAGGAAATCCCACCTTGACCAACATCGGTTACCCCTAACCGTCGCCAGTTAAGTCTGGACTGCCATCGGTTACCCCTAACTGTCGCTGGTTAACCCCAAAACAACTGTTAGTTACCCCTTTCAACCCCTGGAAGTACCTGGATTCTCAAGGTTGGAAAAATTTGGGAGAAAGTTGACGAAGTAAGAACACATCTTAGAGAGATAATGCATCTTCAGAGAGAAAAATTCCAACAAAAACTCATATTCAATGAGGGAGATTGAGCATCTTCTCCTGCACAACCATCCTAGCCATGATCTGATCTATCAAAGTAAAACGGATTGTACATGCAGCCCATGCAAAAGCTTTTCTTCAGTTGGTGATAACTTGCAACCTTCAAACTCATCATTAGCACCTCCATCCACTCACCACACAGACATTCAGGATTGAAATCCAAGTAAGTACAACATCATACTTTCCTAGTTATTTCATTTCTTTGTCATTTTATCATCCATTGTTTATCTTGCTCCCTATTGACCTTCTCCATATTTTCACCTCCGTATACCCATTGAAACATCACAAAAATCATACTCCAGTCACCCAATACCTCATCTCAACCAACCAAATTATTTTGTGCAATCACAAAGGAACCCCATCATGTCCTGTGACATTTCCAGATTTGACAGTTATTGGCATCAGTTACACCTAACTGTCATTGGTCACTACTGACCGACACCGGTCTCTGTGTTTTCCCACACAACTGTAAATAGAGACCTACCCAGCTAATTTTATCTCACCCTCTTTGCTACTGCTTTTTACTATTATCCCCTGGAAACTTACTTTGTTTCCAAACTTTTTCCATGGTCCCTTTTTGGGTGCAAGAAGTTGAAGAAGGGTTTGCAATCTTCTTCCGCACTTCCTCTTTATGAGCAGAAATAGCCTTTAATTTCTGTTCTTGTCTTATGGCCTTTTCAACAAAACTCCTTCCATAGTGGTTGGACTGTGAAACATCGACCTCTCCCCCTATCACGGGATTCAATCCCATGATGAATTTCTGTATCCTGAACTTCTCATCAGTTTGATACTTGCGGTACATTCTTGAGGAGTTTTGTAAACCACTCCCAGTATTCAGTTACCGTTAGCTTCCCTTGAGCTAAGTTTTGGAATTCTATCATTTTCTGATCATAGAAAAGTTGTGGCAGCCAACGTTGCCTAAAATAGCCCTTAAATTGATCCAAGTAATATTGGTCTCATCAATATTTAGCTCTGCTTTACGGCTATCCCACCATGAAGATGCTTCGTGGGAAAGCTGATAGGCTCCCCAAATAGCTTTGGTTTCCTCTGAGAAGTTTCTTATTGCAAAGTACTTCTCCATTTCGCTGAGCCAGTTCTCAGCTCCATCTCCTAATGTGGTGCCATCATATTTAGGTGGGCTTATCCTTTTTATATCATTAGTGAGTTCCGCTGCCAACCTGGCCTTTTTGTTTTCTGGTTGGACAGGTGCATTTCCAGCATTAATATCAACACCCATATCGGGGTTGTCCTCAGGAGGTTGCTGATTGTTATTACCAGCTTCTTCATCCTCCTCATTTCCCATCACCTGCTGTTCAAGTACAGCTAAATGATCTCTTGTGTCCAACAGGGCAGCAAGGATCTCATCAAGTTTTTGGGTTGTTTCCGCCCCCCCTTCAGGTGGAGCATTATTCGCAACGTTCCCCCTTGTTCTAACCATTTTCTGTTACAAGAAAATTCAGGTTTTATCAGATTATGGACACAATAGGTCCAAGAGCTGCAACCTTCAGCTCTGATACCAAGATGTAACATCCTCATTTTTTATACATTAGAACAAGTAAATTTTTTTTTTTTGATAAATGCTTCCTGGTTCTAAATACATAATTTAGAACTCACAAATCAAAACAACCACTTATATAACAGATAACCATATGTAGCTGTAATGACTCGGAGTACCTCCGATCTATTCATTCCATGACTCGGTAATCTACCGATCTATTCATGAGTATTAAGAGTTGGCATTTTTTTTTAACACATCACTCTTGCGGTTCTCTTCCCTAATCTGGGATTCAGAATGCTCTGTCCAGGAACCTATCTGAATAATTGTTACCATTATTCATCGGCATCTCATCCCTTAGACTAGGTGACTTAGGACAACGCAATCAGCAGCTTGCGATACTTTGGCCAAAGATTTGAAACATAATGCTTATGTCTCGTATTCCTTGACGGCATACTCGTCAATCTGGAATACGTCCTTCCCCATTCCTATGTTATGTAGAATGTCTTATACTGACTTCTGTCAGACTCTCCTGTCCCAAGTTATTCACTCAGGAACGGATTAGTAAGATGACAACGTTATAGGGATGCTCCCGAGGACTAGGGATACGCTGACATACTGGGTCAACCCTAGTTAATCCAGTGTGTCAAGATACCCCGAGTCTCCTAGGGCAGCCTTATAACGTGACCACATTCCTAATCAGTCCCAGAGTAACTTGTTCGAGTTTAAGGTGTAAATCTTAACGATCAATGCAAAGGGTGTCGTCATAAGTCACCTGCATTGTTGTATCTTCGAGAAGATCCTAATCTTCTCGAAGGTACAACCCTGCAGTTGACTTGTGCCGTCAACCTTTAAATCCACCTCGAAAAGATCTACTTATTAATAGTGTTACATACGTTGAGTTAAAATTATACTATAAGACGCTCCCTTAAGGGTAGTCTTTCCCAATCCTGGGTTCCTCACCTTAGAATTACCTTTCTTAGTAAAACCCATTACACAAGAGAAGTTATTAAGACTAGAGGTCCCATCAAGGAGTTCATAGAATATACATAATTCTAAATCAACGAAAATTGGACAATAACCCTCAATCTTCACATGAGATTGCTAACCAAACCCTTTTTTTGGTTTATATCAGTTCTCATAACTGAATTATATCTTACACTTATTAGTATCGAGATATAGTGATTAAGAATCCAATTAAACGTTGTCTTGACTTAGATCAAGACTAGGAAGTAATAATTTATTCAGCTCATTTTAGCTTCCTGCTCTCAGGTTTATTTTAACCCTAGCTTCCCAAAAGACAGTGATCTAAATTCCAATTTAGCTTTAGATAGAACATAATAGAACTACTAAACAATCATAAGTATTCAGTCACATAACCTTGCAAGCTTACTTAGATAATCACAAAAGTCTCCAAGTTATACAATAATAACAATGCTCTCAAGATCATTCGAACGAAGAAGAAGATCAAACCATCAAGATACGAATACAAACACATAAGTAACAAATACCTCTTTTCATTCCTTTCAAAGCTAATCAAATACATTTTATGCATTCAGCATATTTGATACAATACTCAACAGCAAAAGAACATCTTTCTTCAAGTAGTACATTTAGAGAATCAAGTTGTAATTCATCATAAAACCAAATTAAACAATCTGAACATCATATCAGATCTGCGTGCCTTTACCACTTACGGCATCATCTGCAAAAATTGTCAACATGGGTCAGTTCGATGAACTGAGCATGATAAGCACTAATCTTAAAACAATTGCAATCCACCAATTGTTTTCATTAAACAACCTGTTTAAATGAAATCATTTCACCAAACATGTAAACATATTTCAGACTATGCTCTTTTGTAATTCAATTCAAACATGACTATAAACGCGTAACTCATATTATAGTTAATAAATAGTCCTAGATACTTTTCATATATTTCTTCATAAATGTTAGTGACCAAGAAGAACAAATGCATCTAAAACAACTATCCATCTGAATCCCAAGGACAACAAACATCCGACAGACCATTATATTCAACAAAAATGAATATCCTAACAATTCATGAATCCATCAGTATGTTTTACAAATTCCAACAATTAAATAAAAATTTATCAACATATACTTTACAGCAGAAGAGAAAGAAAACCGAGACATTCAGATTTCCCTTCCAATCATGCTCATGACTGTACCGTCCCTCAAGAGTAAAGCATTCACATTATACGCATGCGACTAAGTCAGACGAGACCACAAGAAGAACCACAGTTCGTCAAAATTTAAATATAAAAATTCCCTGTAGCTTACTAAGCAATACACAGTAGCTCTCGCGACAAGCAACAGTAAGTAATCCAAACTTAAAATAGATTCACAAACCTTCCATAACATTTCAACAACAATATGAATAAAATATATCCAACGCCATTGTTTGTCAGGCACAATAGCTTCATTACTTCAGTCAAACCAATAAAGATATTTTCCTCAAGGTTTCATTTGAAGTCGAGTTACTAAACATATAACGGGGTATCAACAAAATCAAGTTGATAAAGAAACCCAAACTTTAATTCCTATCCGAATCAACTGAACATATCAACACCGATGATAAGAAGGAGTCAAAAACGATATGCATGCTCAGCGAGGACTAAAAATCTAGAATCAAGCAAAAACTCACAGCATATCATGGAGTCCAACAGTGCCAAATCCAACCAATTATTATATTAAAGGTTTAAATTGAAGTTGAATTCATATGACAACAATCAAGAATCCTAAAAGTAATCACAAAAAAAATTCTGCAGAAGTTTGACAACAATTTACTTTTCAGTGACTCCATCGAAGTCGATATCATTTAGTATTCAACAACTGATTATTCAAATAAACATTCAGAGAAACATACAAGATTAAAAAAATACATAGAGTCTTTCCATGACATGTAGTATTCTCCAAATAAACTTCTACAGAAGTAGAAAGATACAAGATACACATATATAAAGGACTCCAACAGTGCCAATATCAATAAGTATTCACAACAGGATTATACAGAAGAGAATCAGAAACACTGGTTTCATATCAAGGACTTCAACTGAATCCATAACAACAGTATTCACAATACTAAGCTTAAGTAGAAGACAAAACATAAAAGAACTCCAACTGATTCTGTACCAACGAAATTCAATGCTAAGCGAAAGTATTCATATCAAGCTTCATACAACAGAAGTCGTATTACCAGATACCCCTCAGGACGTCCCTCAAGGATCCAACTGAATCAAACATAAATTCACATTAAGACTTCTACAGAAGTCCAAAATATACAAAGCAGAATATACACATTTTCAAGGACTCCAACTGAGTCCATAAACCATTCCAAGCTTCATTTCAGGAAAAACATAATATATATATATATTCAAAAGGAAATATTGCAAGTATATTCTCAATCTAAATCCTACAGAATTCAACAAGGGGGGGGGGGACTTCTACAAAGTCGCATTCAAATAATATAAACATATAGTACAAGTTATCTCAGAACAAGAAGTAACTTAAGTTCATTTCAAGAAGTCCAACAAGATTCAAACCATAACATATATTACTCACGACAAAAACTTATACAGAAGTTCGAATATACTGTACATTCAAGAAATCCAACAGTATCATTTTCAACAAGTGAAAACAGCAAGGTATCGACTGAAGTCTGAATCAAACAAGAAAACAATTCATGGACTCCTACAGAGCTGAATTCGTATATTTTCCTTGCAAGCATTTCTACAAAATCTAACCGAAATGCAAAACACAGCAAGATAGTACAAACCGTTCGAAACAAAATGCACACCCATCAAGGGTTCACTTGAAAAATCGAGCCAGTAAGAAGATACAACAAACTAATTCACACAAAGCTACCATAAAAACCAACTGAACCCAAAAATCATCTGAACAGAGTTGTTCTAATGAAATCATTTGAAAGAAAGCAAATTTTTTAAAAGTTAGGGCCTAACATGCCTGGTAATGTTGCTTAAAAATCCGAAGAAGAAGACCACTGAAAGAGCTCGAGCCTTCTCTCCTCTTTTTCCACGTTAGATTCAACAACAATAATTTGTTATTTCCATGCCTTATAAACTTTCCTTGACAGAGAAAAGAGCTAGTTATTCTCATAGTTGCCATGCAACACCAAGTAGACTGGTGCGAAGAACCAGTGATCAAACAGAGAGAAAACCGGAGCGCATGAAAAACCAAACAAACAACCAGTTTTCCATTTTGCATGTCTTCCCGAGAAATCCGAGCTCGGAGACCGAGTTCATTAATTGCATTAACTCCAAAATTCCCACTCAATCTCCATTGCCACCGACCGCCATAGTTGGCGATGGACAAAAAAATCAAAGACCATTTCCAAATTTGGCGACTCTGCCACGTCGGATTTCACTAGCCGTTTGAAACCTCCCAAAATCCCTTGTCCTTCATACTTATCCATCCCATTTAATGCCATAGAAACTACCGCCCATGGCTCGCACCCCTTCATAGGTCCCTTTCCTCCATGTTCATTAGTTAGGTTAGAAACATAGGTTAGAATTTAAGGTGATACTTAGTCTAACCTCCTTAGCGCTAGGTCACTAACCTTAGAACATTTAGTTTATAGTTTAGGCCTAGGTTAGATTAGCACTAATCTAACCCATAGGTTTATTAACCTTAATAAATCCAGTTTAGGTCTAACATTTAGAATGTTCAGAATAAGAACCAACAGATATACATTCCCAAAAGGATTCAATCCAGCACTGATAATAAGCTAGTAGTATAAATGTATCTGAATTTATTACCTGGCCACGATCAAGACCTTCCTGATATTACGATATCGGGAACCAATTCATTTAACACGATCAGCCTGAGTTAGACTCTGGAATAGCTTATTCAACGCATTCAGACCTTGCAACCTATGTAAGGTCTATAATTTTTGTTCATCCCGAATAAACTTAAAGCATCTCTTGGATCAATGCCACTGATCCAAGGCTGAGTCTTATAGATGGATAAATCCACAATTCATTCTGAGATCAGATTTAAACTCAGGTGCAAAATGAAAGAAATAAAAGAGTCCAATCATATTCTGACTCAGTCAAAGATCTTCAATTGCAAAGAAGATACTGTCCATATCAAGCATGACTTCACAATCAAAGGAACACATCTTTTTACAGAAGAAATCATATATCAACGAAACCAAAGCATGGATTCACATATATCTACATTCATCATGTCATGCAACATCCTAGATGTGACCCACGAAAGATGTGTGTCAGTTTGTCTCTTTCTAGAGACCTTGCAAGGACATGCGGCAGAGTGGTTCCAATATTTTCTAGCCGGATCTATCACCAGTTGGGCCACATTACGAACTACATTTGAAGAAAGGTATAAGCCTTCAGAGGATGCGTTTGTGTTACTGTCAAAGATCACTCACCTGAAGAAGGAAGTCAATGAAACCATGCACGATTTCATCACCCATTTCAATTCACTAATCAACCGCGTGTCGCCTGCCATTCTACCAACACCAAAAAATCAGAAGTGTTTCTTCATGAACGCCATGAGCTCGAAAGTAAGTTTCTTACTCTTGCAAGAATACGTGACTACTCTGGTTCTTGCTCAAGCTGCTGTCATTCGAATAGAAGATAACTTGCTCATATCTAGTGAATTAAAATGAGAGCCATCCAAGCCTAAAACTTCAACTTCAACTCCTTCTCAAGCCACTTCATCAGATCTGGCATTCTAGAAGATGGTGAATGACTTACTCATGTTAAAAAAAACAACTAGCTCAAGCTTCCCCCAGCACTTCGTACCGAGATATTATGTGGAGAAATTTCACTTCTAACAATGCCCCCCAAAGGCCACGTTTACCTGTAATTGCTCCGTGTTTGGCACTCGAAGCTCCTCCGATGAATGCCCTAGTTGAGATTGAAGAAGAGGAGAAAAATTATGAAGAACCTTCACCCCAAGATGAAGATGATCAAGATGTCAGTGAACCGGCTGCGACTCTACGATCGGGTATATGGAATTTGATGAGGAGGAATCTGATGAAAGAGGGTACCCAAGGATATGCAAGCGGGTAGTCATATGCTGTTTTCACCCACTCTCAAGGAAAAGAAGCAGAAGTTGCTGCTAGGATATAAAAAGAGAAGGTTGTGTCAAACACGTCTCCAACCATTACAAAAGGAGGTAATCCTCTTCATACTCAGCCACCTATTAAGTCTTTTGCAAAAAGATCTTTTCCCCCCCTATCTCCTCCCAAATCAGCCTCCTCTTATTCCCATAAAGACCAGTAACCCTACCCCACCATCATGAAATGAAGGACTCATTCCCTCATCAACGCAGCCCTTGGCCACATTTGACATAATCGATCATGCTAAAAAAACCAAGATTCAAATGTCTGAAACTGAGTATCTTCATTCAAACCCTGAACAACTTTGTAAGATTGACCGAATATATTTGAAGTCAAGCTGTCGTAACTTCTCAAGTCTCCCTAAAAGGAATCCTTTCCACTCCTCCTGCATCTCGCATAAATGTTGCCTCGACTTCGCATCGGGAAAAATTTAACCTTTTAATCTCTCCCTCCTAATCAATGGTCACAAGCTAAGCAATTATATAATTGATTCTGGGGCTTTTGATAATGTCATGCTGGCAAAAGTCACCCATGTTTTAGGCCTCACTTTTACCAAGCCTTTTGGTAGATGTTACTCCTTGGAAACCAAATAGGTTCTGTTGATTGGTCAAATCAATGACGCACAGTTCACGTTTACGGCATTCCCAAAGAAAAGAGTAAAGATGACCATCCTCATTGCCGCCGATATTCCAGCAGCATATGAAATTCTACTAGGAAGAAACTTTTGCAATGAAGTAGGTGGAGAGATTTCATATGGACTGGTCTAAGGCTAGAATCCCCGTCAAAGGGTGTAATGCAAACATTGGAGCCTGAATCGTAAAAGAAGTACTTGGTCACTAATTCTGATGACCCCAAAGCCCAAATTCTCTTCGAATCATCAGGGATGGGGAATTATTTTATCTACTGAGTCTGAAAAAATGAACATTCTCATCCAGGAAGAGGATCTTAACAAGATATGGATGTTGCAGTTTGATGGCAGTTGTGCAACTAGTGGATGCGATGCTGGAGCTGTGTTAATATCCCCTAAAAGGGAGAGATTTTTCCTCTCTCTTTCAAGTTGTAGTTTTTCAACACAAATAATACTGCTGAGTATGAATCTTTTCTACTTGGCATGTAAGCTATAAATTAAAGGGGAATCAAGAACCTAAAAGTGCAAGGCGATGTCGAGTTGGTCGTGAATCAAGTAAAAAGGATATATCAAGTGAAGAACGAAAGGCTCAGGCATTATTGCAACATGGTCTGGACGGAATTGAGGATTTTGACACTTTTTCAATTAAAACCATTCCAAGAGCTCAGAACAATATGGCTGATTTATTGGCTGTCTCAGCATCTCTTATGCTCCCTCACCCAGGATTGAAAATAGACACATATACCATTGAGGTGTCTTCCGCCCAAGCATGCCAGATCATTCTTAGCATTGGCAGGTATTCAACAATGACAATCAACTTATTGCCTTTCTAGAGAAGGTGGAAAATCTCAGTGAGCTTCATTTTGAAGGATCTACTTCTGCATGCCGTGAATCCATCACTAATCAATCAGATGAATCAAAAGGAAGTGATGGCATATGTCAGCTCAAAGGAAATAAATTCCAAAAGGTTTGGTCTCCCTAGAATTTTTGTTTGACAACATGACCATTTTTTCAGGAATAAAAGGAAAGATAATCCTAACTCCTCTAGAAACCAAGCCAGTCAATCTAGGTATTGTGGAGCATCCGCAGTTTATAAACATCGGGAAGTGTTGCACACCTGAAGAAAAGTGAAGTTTGTCAAATTGCTGAAGAAATATATGGATGTATTGGCATGGTCTTATGTCGATCAAAAGTCTTTCAGCTGAAGGATGTCCACATGACACCCATTGAAAGAAGATGTCAAACCCTTTCACCAGAAACAGAGGCACTATAATCCCAAGATCTCAGGTACCATCCAGGGAAAAATAAAAAATGTCGGATGCAAGGATCATTTTTCCTATCCATCACAGTACTTGGGTCGCAAACATTATGCCAGTACAAAAAAAATGGCAAGATACGTATATGCGTAGATTTTCACAACCTGAACAGGCGTCCTTGAAGGAATTAACTACCCACTTCCCATAATGGATCAGGTTCTATAGGCAGTAACTGGTTCAGAAATGTTATCCATGCTTGACAGTTTTTCAGGCTATAATCAAATTGAAGTCTTACCTGAAGACCATTCAAAACAACATTCACTACCCCCTGGGGCACATTCACCTATAGCAGGATGCCTTTTGGTTTGACCACACTGGTGCCACCTTTCAGCAAGTAATGGACTTCGCGTTCAAAGGTATGATGGGAAAGGTTATCGTAGTTTATTTAGATGACTTAACTATGTTCTTTAAACAACAAAGTGATCATTGTGATCATTTGGAGCAAGTATTGATTAGATGCCAAGAACACGGGATCTCCCTAAATCTGAAAAAAGTTTTTTCGGGGTCACTAAAGGAAAGTTGTTGGGACATGTTGTTGTCAGTAAAGAAGGGAAAAAGATAGATGCTGAAAGGGTTAGGGCTATTCAGAGCCTTACTTTACCCACAAGCAAGACTGGCGTTCACTCCTTCTTCGAAAAAGTGAATTTTCTCAGGTGCTTTGTTCCGACTTGCTGAAAAGACTCACCACATATCAAATATGATGAAAGGGTCACAAAATTTCCGGTGGAGTGAAGAAGGAAAAAGAAGTCATTCGAGGATATAAAAGCCTCTGTGGCCCATGCACCAGTTCTAGTATGTCTCGATTTCTCCAAGGATTTTATCATGTACAGCTATGCATCTGAGCATACTGTATCGGCCATCTAATGCAAAAAATAATTCTGAGGATGTTGAATCTCCAATCGCGTTCATGAGCTCTCCCCTCAAGCCTCATGAATTGAAGATGTCTCAGTTGGGAAAAGCAAGCCTTCACCATTGTCAAAGTAGTTAAGAAATTCTGGTATTATATCCTAAACTCTCATACAATAGTGTTGGTTCCTGACACGGAAATCAAGTCAATCTTAACTCAACAGGAGTTAGGAGCTTGCGAGGGAATTGGATCGCAAAGGTCCAAGAGTATGATCTAGACATAAAACCAACCAAGCTGGTAAGGCAAGGGCCTATGTCATCTATGGCTGAAAAAAAGATTCAGAGAGCCCTGAAGAAAAGGATGATTGCATCAATGGGACACAAGGCCAGCTGGAGAAAGCAGATTCTCTACCTGTGGTTCTATTTGTTGCAACTAGTGATGAATGGTATTCAGATATCATTTTTTTTCTCACTTATGTGAGTGCCCAACCATCTAACTTCAAAGGAGAAGCGTACTATAAAGCTCAGAGTAGCCAAATATGTCATATGGGATGAGGGTCTATACAAATGTGGGGATTGATGGCATTTTCTTACGATGTGTTGACAAGCCGCAATAGGTAAAGTTACTTGAAGTTTTCATGATTCAGCCTGCGGTGGTGTCATTTTTCCTCTTCTGTGATAGCACACAAGATCATTCGGGATAGGTACTATTGGCCAATGCTATTTCAGGATACAGCCACCTAGGTAGAAAAATGTGAGCTATGCCAAAAATTTGTTGCCAAACCAAAATTGGCTGCTTTTCACTCAGGCCGGTTGTTATTGACGAACCATTCAAGCAATGGGGAATTGACTTTATCGAAGCACTGCATCCCCAATCAAGTGCTAGACATAGTTATGTCCTAACAGTAGCAGATTACTTCACCAAATGGGTGGAGGCCATACCTATTAAGAATGCCACCTCTGAAGTTGTTTGTAATTTCATCAAAGAAAATATCATTGTAAGGTTTGGTGTTCCAAACAAGATCGTTGCTGATAATGCTTCCAACTTCTCCTCATGGGAATTTATCAGTTTTTTCTATGAATATGGGATAACCTTGGCCCACGCCTCAGATTATTACCCCTAGGGAAATGGTTAGGTTAAATCTAGTAATAAAAACTTAGTGACCATCATACGGAAGCTAGTTGATGAGAATCAGCGCTTGTGGCACAAGTCATTGTATGACGCTTTGTGGGCAGACCACATTACTCCAAAGAGGTCTCTTGTTATGTCACCTTTTCAAGTATTATATGGAATTGACGTTGAGCTTCCCATTTCTACGAAACTTCCCGCTCTGTGCTTGGCACGAGAGATTGAAGATGAAGCTTTCCAAAATTCCCTTGAAAAGAGGATCACGTATCTAGTAGATCTTGAAGAAAAAAGGGTAAGAGTGGTTGACAGGATCACCAAACATCAGAATCAAGTCAAGAGGTTGTTCGATAAAAAGGTCAAGAAGAGAGATTTCCAGGTAGGAGATCTCGTCCTTTTGTGGGACAAGATCCAAAAGGCATGCACGGGAAATTTGATTCTTTATGGAGAGGGCTTTTCAATATCACGCAGCTCAACAGAGAGAATAGCTTCTATCTCTCGTATCTAGATGGAACATCTCCCACTTCCCTATAACGGGCATCATCTCAAAATATTCAGGAAGTAGAGCTTACTCTCTTCTTTGTACAGTTTACTCTAATTGTGTGTTTGTTTTTGTCATGTGTTTACTTTTATTGGTTGTGTGTTTTCCTTTTCATTGCCCTTGCTTTTGACTCTGTAACCCAATGGATAGGAACACGTTGATCTGGGGTTCTCTACCCTTAAGCTTTTCTCAAAGATAGTCCCCAGAAAGAGCTAGTTGTTATCCTGTAAATTTAAAAAGGGTAATTTTGTAGGTAACCATATTAAATTTTTTTTGAGTCTCTGCCAAGGTCCCTTAGCATTCGGAATGGCATAAAATCCCTTTCCGAAGAATCTATTTTTTCTAACTTAGCCATTTTGGTCCATTCTTGGCCGGGCGTAGATTTTGTTAATGCAACATAGAATGAATTTGCGCCCCCTTCTATTCCTTTGGAGCACCCTTTGGAGTGTTAACACTAAAATTGTTGCGACACCCCATGATGTGCCTTTCTTACTTGCACCAAGGTGCATGCACCTCCCTGTCGACACTAAAATTGTTACACCCCTGAACGGTGCACCAAGGCGCTGAAAAAAATTGTGTCAATAGCCATAAACCGCACCAAAGGCACAAGGTTTCATGTCGACATATGTTTTGGTGTGCCCTTTGAAAAAGTTGGTGGCACATTTATTTCACCTTTTGCTAAATATAGGCACATCCACCCTGTCATTTTCATGATTAAAAAACACGTGAAAAGTTTATTCCTCTACAACTGTCAGCACCTCCGTCGTCCTCATGTCATTTTACATCCCATTCGTGGACCCCGCATCGATCCTTTCATTCTATATATCTCTAGTAAGTGGTGCTTTCTTTTCTTTTGATATTTGTTTGTTGGTTTCCTATGGTTGTGCTTGTTATGAAAAATAATAACAAATGAACCTAAGAGGCTCCCCCCAAACTGGTTTACCCTCTGTCTAGATCTGCTAGCCTGGAGGGCTTTTTGTTTCATTAGATCCAGGATCCTCTTTGCCCATTTTTCCTCTCACTGTCCAGATCCATGTTAATGAGGCCTGAAAACCACAAACCTATCCAAGAACAGAGAAAATTTAAGGTTATCACAATCCAAAACCCGTGGTTTTCCTTTGGCACAAATGCCATCCCTATTGCATAAAACACAGTCGTGTCAAAGGGCGCACTGTCCTTTCCTGCAGCATGCACCTTCCATGTACCATTTGAAATTCTTATAAATCTAACACATGGCACAAGCGCAATCCCACCTACATCAACACTAAATGTCATGTAAACTTTTCTTGCGTTGTGCCAAAGCTAAAAAGCCCCTTGGCACACCTAAATTCAGTGATGCACCCTTCAAACCTGTGCCCTTTAGCGCACCACAAAAAATGTTTGCAACACGATCAATATTTGCGCCATTGGTGCATCCTACCTCTATGCAACACAAAAATTATTTGCGCCTATTTTAAACCCTACACAATGGCGCAGGCGCACATCCTTCCACACTAACACTAAATGTTATGTGTAATATTCTTGCGCCCTGTGCCCTTTGGCACTATTTTCTTCCTTACAACACTCTGCATTAGTGTGCCTTGCTTTTCTGAGCCTACAGTCTGTAGTATTCCCGCGCCCTGCGCCTGGAAGCTTTTCAATTGCTAACTCCCCATTTTGTAAATCTTTGATGGACAATCTAACAGCTAACATGGCTCTTCTACGTTGGACTTCACTCCTTATAGATCAGTAGCTGAACTCAGAATCGCATATGTCTACATCAAGTAAGAGGCCAACCAAGTCAAAGGGTAAGGCTAAACTCACAGAGGAAGAAATGAAATACAAGTATTAAAGGGTCAGGATGCCTGAGTCCCATGCAAAATATGACTTGGACATCAGAGATGCTGAACTTGGCCATATAGACATGGAGGATTTTTTGGGCCAGAACTAGAAGGGTCACAGGCAGTCCATAGATGGACAAACTAGTGGCAGTGGTATACACTTTACAGGTTATTCATCGCAGAGACTTTTCAGAGGAGCTGAGCGACACCATGGTTAAGAAGGTAATAACCAAGTGGCCGCAAGTTATTCATTGCAGTGACTTTTCAGAGGAGCTGAGTGACATCATTACCTTCCTGAGCAGGGTTTTTGGGCTTCCTGATGCCCATTACTTCCACAAATGGATGCTTAGGTATCTGGAGACAATGAACAAAAATATGCTTGATCAACGTTTTATGTGGGTAGAAATCATCAGCAGCACCATCTCTAAGTAGATCCAATAACTTACAACAATGGGGCGGTTCTACATGAACTCCTACGTGGTCTACGTTGTTACCTCTGAGAGAGATTATCTGGCATTGAGTCAATGCGGGGTATGGCCCCAGGAAAAAATATATGAATATTATCCTGAATTGAAACTGGAGAACAACATTCTACAGTTTAGCAAGATCAATGATGCCTTCTTCTATGGCATCATCTACCTATTAAGGCCAAATATGACTCACGTTTGGATGACCAAGAGCACAGTAACTGCAACAGAAAAGTGGGGGGTCATTATTTACACAATTCCCCACTTTTACATATCTCAGAGTAGCCAAATTTTTGGGGGAGCCCACCAAGTTACCAAGGTATGTAGGCCCTAAGTTGATCCTATTGGAGCTATCTAGACAGCTCATAACATATCACGAGAAGTGCCTAAAGAGAAAGAAGGGTAGGACTCCTTTCCCCCTCACAGTGGGTAGGTACACATGCACTTCTCACACCAAGGCCCGGAAAATGTTTACAAAATTGGAGTTGCTTAACTTGAAGCACAATTTCCTGGAAAGGCCGACATTTGATCCAAAAAATTACCTCCCAAAGGCAAAACTTGATCCGATCCACATCCCACAGATAGAGGATATCTATATCGATCTCTATCATGAGATCGAGCTCAGGAGAAAGGATCACTCCCACTTGGCCCTAGTAGAAATTATTCAGTATGGTGTGGCCATTGTTATGAAAGGTTTCCAAATGACTGATCAAGAAGTTGATTAGATCTATTTTGATACAGATGGGGACAACTGGCCATTTTCTGAGATAGACAGAACAAAGGCACCTCAGACTATTGAGGAGAGGGTAAAAGGCACATTGCAGCGCATGGAATACTGGTGCACGTTTAATGGTCTCATCTACCTTGGGGTAGAATTCACCACGTCTCCTTTGGGAAATGCACCTACCAGGCCGAAGCATTAACCAAAGGGTAAAGGAAAAGACAAAGAAGGAGAATCGAGCTTCACTCAAGAAGAAGCTCCTGAGAGTCCTCCCTCCACCACACAGGAACAAGTAATAAGCCTAGTATTTCCTGAAGAAGAAGAAGCAACAGTGAGTGTTCCAAAGGGAACATCCACTCAAGATGTTGCCACTGCTACAACTATTGATGTTCCTTCCATCCCTTCTCCCTCTCCTCCTTCCCCTCCTCATGTCACTCAACCAACCATTCCTTTTGTTATGTCTTCTCCCCCATCTTCTCTTCCCTTACAGAGCTGTCCCCTAACATTTATTTTCTCATCTTTCAGCTCCCTTCCACCCGTGTGAATTCTTCCCCTATAGTGTCTCCTCCCCCCGTGAGAAATTTGTTGGATTCTCTCTCGATGCCACCACCAAGTGTCTCGACATATTTCCCCTCATCCACTACAGCTACTCACTCTTCTATTGATGTTTCTTCTTTTGCCTCTGGTCCCACTCCCTTAAGTCCAGCATGGATCTCCCAGCACCTGAGTTAGCGGAAGAGGAAAGTCCCCATTACACCTATGGACTTCTTTGTCATCCCAGTGAAAGGGGCTAAGAATCAAAAGTCAATAACCTACTTCTCTCAGATTGCATCGGGAGAAACTGTAATAGAGATCGCGTATCCCAATCCTACAAAAGATAAAAGGATCTGTCTCCTACAGATTATACAGTGACGTAGGTCACAGTGGGCCTGCCACGGCCCCTCCTGAGCCCTCGACCCGGCGGCACGATCCCCGCATAAGCCCCACATGTGGACCGGACACCAAGGCTGTAGTATCCCCTACACGAGCCCAGCTCCTCCAAGCTCGTTAGGACGTCCTCGTCAGTTCACCTGCTCTATACAGCCTGCTTGCGGTGCCCAGGACCTCCCGTGCTTGACCGAACCTCGTCTCCGCGAGTGGTTCGCCCCCAACCCTACCTAGACGTTCTTGCTGCGGCCCGTTTTTAGCCGAGGATGCCTTAGCGGATCCTGCGCTCCCTGAATTTCAGGGTCACTTGAGGGGTCGCGTTTGCTCCGCCCCCCGAGCCCTAAGCCCGTCCTCCTGACCTCTTACGTCTGCTTGCGCTCTCACTAGTTGGGTTGCGCGGCGCGCGCGGGCAAACGCTCGTATTCGTCCGGGCTTCTGTTCGGTGCTCCTGGGCGTGCTCAGACCCCTGACATTCACTACGCTGATGCAAGTAGGTCCAGCATCGAAGCTCAGAAATGTCTGTCACGCTCAGAATCCTAGCGCAGACATGAGTCTACAAAGAGTCTTGCCCTAGTCACTGCCAATCACCTGGATTTCCTGGTCCCGGCCCAATATTCTGATATAGCTCAGTGAACTTGACGACTGACTTCCTACTATCTTGAGGATCTGGTCTCTTAGGTAGGGATACTACATGCCTTGTTTGCCAATTTTGCGTATTCGTTTATCTTCTCCTGGTAATGGCCTCAAGGAGTTTCCGGGCTATAACATGGCGGAGCGGGACGCCTAAGGAGATCACCCGGCTGCTGAAGGCAGCACAGAGGAGCGCATAGAGTAAGGCGCGCCCAGGCCGGGGCCGTGGTACGCAGAGAGGCTAGAGGGTGAGTCCCGCCCTTGCGAGCTGGCGTCGGGCTTTCTGCCTGTGGCCGCCGCGCCGGCCCTCCGAGCTCCTACCATCGCAGGCAGCGCGGATCAGCGAGTCTAGGCCGGCCGCGTCGTGCATGGACCTGCCCCTTGTATTTGCCGCGGAAGTTACGCGGCTGGGAGACCCGGCCTGGTTGAGCTCTCCAGTGGCTTTTGGATGCTTGAGACCGCAGCCACCTCTAGCTGGGAGGAGTCTCCTTCCTTGCCGCGGATTACGATGATGGGCTCCCAAGAGGACGAACGGGCGGTCCGTACCGGCGCCACCTCCCGCCAAGCGCCGTCCGCATGAAGACGCCGCCTGTAAGGTAGTTGGCCGTCGAGACACACCGCGGCGGGGTAGCGGGCGGCCCAGCCGGCGTTCCCTCGTAGGAGGAGGTAAGCGCGCAGGGAGGGGGGCGGCAAGCAGATGCACAGTATTTAGCTGGCCTGCTGCTGTGTGAGCGCTGTTTGCTCGACGCCAGCGAGGGGGCGTCTGTCTACCCTGCCTTCCCGAGCCTGCGGGGCCTGCGGACCGAGTCGACGTGAGGTTATCAAACGAGCCATCTTACGTATGTGGGCAATCTGGCGTTATAGTCCTCGACAGCAGAGCGGAATTTTAGGACATATGAGGACTGACAGAGTAGAGGGGTCGTAGGTGTAATGGGACTTTCCTCTTCACCGGAGCAGAGAGATGGAAGAGAAACGAAGGAGTCGGAGAGAGAGGGGAAATGATAAGCACCATGCGAAGGGGGGAAATAAGGGAGGGGACAGATAGAAGGCAACAAAACGAGGAGAGTACCAGAGAAGGCGAAAGAAAAGACTGATCAAGTAGAGAGAGCGTGCAGTTAGACTGTAGTGGATGAGGAATAGTTTGTCGAGACACTTGGTGTGGCACATCGAGAGAGGAACCAACAAATTTCTCACGGGGGGAGGAGACCACTATAGGGAAGAGATTCAAAAGGGGTGGAAAGTGGGAGCTGAAAGATGAGGATAATTAAAGTTAGGGTGACAGATCTGTCAAGGGAAGAGAAGATGGGGAGAAGACATAAACAAAAGAATGGGGGGGGCTTGGGTTGAGTGACATGAGGAGGGAAGGAGAGAGGGAGAAGGGATGGACAGAGGACATCAATAGTTGAGCGCAGTTGGCAACAGGACAACATCTTGCTTGGATGTTCCCTGGAAAACTCACTGTTGCTCTTCTTCTTCAGGAGAAATACTAGGCTTATGACTTGGTCCTTGGAGGTGGAGGGAGGACTCTCAGGAGCTTTTTCTGAGTGAACTCGATTCTCCTTCTTTGCTTTTTCCTTTACCCCTTTGGTCTAAGGCTTCGGCCTGAGTAGGTGCATTTCCCAAAGGAGACGTCCGTGAATTCTTACCCCAAGGGCAGATGAGACCATAAAGTGCACCAGTATTCCATGCGATGCATGTGCTTTACCGTCTCCTCACAGTCTGAGGGCCTTGTTCTGTCTCTCTCAGAAATGGCAAGTGTCCCACTGTATCAAAATAGATCTATATCAACTTCGTGATCAGTCATTGAAACCTTTCATAACCCAATGGCCACACCATATGAATAATTTCTACTAGGGCCAAGTGGGAGTGATCCTTTCCCCTGAGCTCGATTCTCATTCTAGAGAGCGATATAGATATCTCTATCTGTGGATGTGGATCGGATCAAGTTTTGCCTTTGGAGGTAATTTTTGGATCAAATGTCGGCCTTCAGGAAATTGTGCTTCAAGTTAAGCAATCCAATTTGTAAACATTTTCGGGCCTCCTGGTGGGAGAAGTGCATGGTGTACCCTACCCACTGTGAGTGGGAAAGGAGTCCTACTTCTTTCTCTTTAGGGCCCCACCAACTTCTCGTGATATGTATGAGCTTTGTCTAGATAGCTCCATAGGATCAACTTAGGGCCTACAGACCTTGGGATCTTGTGGGCTCCCCAAAAATTTGGGACCTCGAGATATGTAAAAGTGGGATTGTGTAAATAATACCACCCACTGCTTCTGTTGCAGTTACTGTGATCTTGGTCATCCAAACGTGAGTCATATTGCCTTATCGGTAGATGATGCCATAGAAGAGCATTCAAGTGATCTTGCCTAAACTGTTAGAAGGTGTCTACAGTTCAATTCAGGATTAATATATTCATATATGTTTCCTGGGCCCATACCCCGCAGTGACTCAATGCAAGATAATCTCTCTCAGAGGTATAACAACGAGACCAGTGGGTCTCATGTAGAAACCGCCCCCCAATTGTTGTAAAGTTAATTGGATCTACTAGAGGATGGCTGCTTTGCCTGATGATTTCTACCCACATAAAAGTTGATCAAGCATATTTTTGTTCATTGTATCCAGATACCAAGCAGCCAGTGTGGAAAGTTAAAGAATGGGATCAGGGAAGCCAAAAACCCTGCTCAGGAGGTAATGGATGTCACTCAGCTCCTCTGAAAAGTCAATGCAAGGAATAAACTTGCGGCCATTGGTTTTTATACATCTTACCATTGTGTCGCTCAGCTCCTCTGAAAAGTCTCTGCGATGAATAACCTGTGACAAAGTGTATACCACTGAAACTAGTTGGTCATCTATGGAGCCTGTGACCCTCTGTTCATGGCCCAAAAAAACATCCTCCATGTCTATATGGCCACGGTTCGCATCTGAGTCCAAGTCATATTGGCATGGGATCGGCATCCGACCCTTTAATACTGTATTTCATTTCTTCCTCTGTGAGTTTAGCCTTACCCTTGACCTTGGTTGGCTCGTTACTTGTGTAGACATTGCGATTCTGAGTTCGAGCTAAGTGATCTATAAGGAGTCGGGAAAGGTCAAAACGTAGAAGAGACATGGTATAGCTGTAGGATTGTCCATCAAAGATTACAAAATGGGGACCGGTAGCAAATTGAAAAGCTTCCAGACGCGAGGGCGCGGGAATACTACAGACTGTAGGCTCAGAAAAGAAGGAACATAAGCAGAGGTTTGTAAGAAGAGAAAATAGTGCCAAAGGGCACAGGGGCGCAAGAAAAGAATATTACAATAAAATTTGAGGTTAGTGTTGGAAAGGATTGTGCGCCTGCGCCATTGTGTAGGTTAAAAAATAGGCGCAAATAATTTTTGTGTTGCATAGGGAGATGCACCAATGGCGCAAATATTGATGTGTTGCCAAAAACATTTTGGTGCGTAAAGGGCAAAGGTTTGAAGGGTGGCATCACGAATTTAGGTGTGCCAGGGGATTTTTTAGTTGGCACAACGCAGAAGAGAAAAAGTTTACATGACATTAGTGTTGATGTTAGGTGGATTGCGCTTGTGCATGTGTTGATTCATAAGAATTTCAAATGTTACATGGAAGTGCATGCTGCAGAGAAGGACAGTGACGCCTTTGACACGAATGGGGTTAATGCACTAGGATGGGCATTTGTGCCAAAGAAAACCACGGGGTTTTTTGGATGGATTAACCTTAAATTTTCTCTGTTCATTGGACTAGGTTTGTGGTTTCCGGCCTCATTAACATGGATCTCGGACAGTGAGAGGAAAAATGGGCAAGGAGCATCCTGGATCTAATGAACAAAAAAAGGCCCTCCAGGCTAGCGATCTAGACAGAGGGTAAACCAGTTTGGGGGAGACGCTTAGGTTCATTTGTTATTATTTTCATAAAACAAGACAACCATAGGAAAACAACAAACAAATATGCAAAGAAAAGGAAAGCACACTTACTAGAGTTAGCGATATCTAGAATGAAAGGATCGATGCGGGGTCAACGAATGGAGAAAATGACCAGAGACGACGGAGAGGTTGCGACAGTTGTAGAGGAATAATAAACTTTTCAGTGTTGTTAATCATGAAATGGACAGGGTGGATGTGCCTATATTAGAAAAAAAGGTTGAATTTGCAAATAAAATGTGCACAACTTTTCAAAGGGCACACCAAAAACATATGTCGGCCATGAAAAACACCTTGTGCTTTGGTGCGGTTTTATGGCTCTTGACACAATGTTTAGCGCCTTGGTGCCCCGTTCCCGGGGTGTAACAATTTTGTGCGGACAGGAGAGGTGCATGCACTTGGTGCCAAGTACGAAAGGACATCATGGGGGTTTGTCGCAACAATTTTAGGTGAACACTCCAAGGGGGCTCCAAAAGGAATAAGAAGGGGGCAAATTCATTCTATGTTCATTAAACAAAATCTACGCCCGGCCAAAGCATGGACCAATGGCTAAGTTAGAAAACCTAGATTCTTCGAAAGGGAATTTAGGCCATTCGAATGTAAGGGCCTTGGACAGAGACTCAAAAAAAATTAATTGGTTACTACAACCAATTACCCTTTTCAATACCGGGATAACATAGCTCTTCTGGGGCCTATCTTTGAGCAAACCGCTTACGGGTCGAGACCCCCAGCTCAACGTGTTCCTCTCTTGGGTTCCCGAGTCCCCAGCACGGCTACTGCACGGAAACCACCCCCAACCCCCTCCCAGTCCCCCGCCCACCCCCCCCCCCCCTCGGTCCCCCTGTCCCAGCCGCGAACGTCAGGCTTCGTTCCTGGACTCTTTGCGCTGTCTGTGCCACAGACACTCCAAAGAAGGGGAGACCTGGCACTAGGGGGAAGCGGTGGACGCGTTGGCCATCTAGCTCCGAAAGTAAGAGAGGACCCCATATAGCATACCTGACCTGACTGAGCTGCAGACACGCTCACAGTTGCCCAGCCCTGCTCTCCCTAACAGACTCAGACATTTCCGGTGGCAATGCCTATTGGATCTTGCAAAGACCCCCCACCACAACATAGGCCGAGGAAGTCTAACCATGAGTCAAAAATCACTTTCTTCTGCCCCATTTATTTGTCTCGGCAAACCGCCTCCTGACCTTCGATCTTCTGATTTGGTTGGAATGTGGAGCGCCTGTCAACACTTACATTACCCTTTTGTTCTTCAAGATCTCCTCGAGTTGCGTGTGATCTTTGTCCCTTCTTTGAACGCTTCCCTCTTCACATCTCTCTTGCACGACAAGGCACAGCAGAGACCGGGGGCAACGGCTTGTTTCTTTGCTCCAGGTCCTCTCCACGCCCCCTATCCTATACCTACTGACGAACGGAGAAGGTGCCCTGACCACCCGTAGTCCCTCTTGGGGCGCTATTCTTTCTGTTGTCCCCCAACTCGTAAGACCACACCCGCCTTGTTTTCCCAGCTGCCATGAACCTTTCCCCTAGTGCTTCCAGGATATTATGAGTGGGTCGACCAATTCTTAGATCAGCTGCCCGAGCACCTCCCCCTTTCCCCTCGTGAAAGGTTGCATTCCTACGAGGCGGGGAAAGCCCAGCGGTGGCGCAGCCAGCTTAGCACTATCGCTCGATTTTTTTATTATGTTTTTTAGTCCCCACCAAGACTTGACCTAGAACGCATTCTGGCTCCGGTCTCCCATTTCATGGCTGTTGCTTAGGCCGCCTGAAGTGTGCGATTTCTTTTTGGCGACCAGGCCCCAGCCCGCATGACCCAGGTTCTTCAGCTCGTTCACTTGTTTTACGACAACTACGACGCACACCCCACAACTTTGCTCAATTTCTTGCTATCTATAGCATCTGATTGCCTTACCTGAGCTACCCACCTACTTGTAATGAATTCCTACATGGGGGTGCCTAACTTATCTGCCCTACCCTTGGTCTCCCGTAGGGATCATTTGCTGTTAGTTCGTGGGTTGCCTTTCTTGCTACTACAGGTCCAGGTCACGCCAATTACCCATTATGCTTGGACATGTGTCGATGTCTGTACCAACGGGGGAATAAAGAACGGACGACGACAGACAGCTGACGATGGACAAGAAGAAAGCGTCGATCTGGAATTGTACGCAAAACCACTCTTGCCCTGCTACCACAGAAGTGACGTTCTACACCAAGAGAGGGCGGATAGCGTAACAATCAGGATAACAGGTAGGGACACAGGAGGCTAGGACAGAAAGGTAGCGTGAGCTGTCACGCTACTGGATGAAGGAGTTTAGAACCTCCGTCAGCCACAAGGCGAGCGGGACGCCGACAGAAAATGAAGATCCGCACGCAGGGCGAAAGGTGATGCCTGGAGAAAGAAGAACTCGAAGTGAGAAGACAAGATAGGATGTCCCGTGATGTAGGAGAGCGAGATGTAGTGAACGGGGTGTGTGGGTATCATGGGTAACGAACACACATCGTAGAAAAGGCCCTAGCAATCACATTTTGAGCAGCGCCCATCCCATCCCTCTGACCATTGTTGACTAGAGATTTTATAGTACGCTTTTCCTTTGAAGTTAGATGGGTTGGGCACCACCATTAAGTGAGAAAGAAATGATATCGAATACCAATTCATCACTAGTTGCAACAAATAGACCCACAGGAGGGAGTACCGGTATGATTGAACGCATTCCTCAAGCTTATGAGTGAGACACCCTTGCTGTGACCCAGTGCATGCGAATAGAATAACATTTTTCATTAAGTGGATGATACCTCTGAAATCGGGGAGTTTGGAAGGACACAATGTTAAGGATGAAAACTAAGGACGCGACCCTTTGCTTTCTCGCTACCGGAGCTTAGTTGGGGTGTATGTCTTAGAGTCCGTATCTTTGGACCTTGCGGAATCATCCAATTCCCTCGACAAGGCAGCTGCCCTTAAACCTAAGTGTCGAGTTAGGTGATGATTTGTCCGCGTACGATGAACAGCACAGGAGGAACGACTACTGGATGGGATGAGAGTACTTTAGAGAGTTAAGGATAGATTATAGAAGAGAACAGTGAAAGTTCTTAAACTACTGTTGACAATGGGTGGAAGGGCTGTGCATTCACCAACTAGAGACTCATCTTCACAATTCTACGTGAGGGTGGAGGGGGAACGAGCCTACTGAAGGATGGCGAGTGAGAAATCAACCCATGCTGTTAGAAATGTAGTTTTGCATTAGGATCGGACGCACAAGACAGTAGGACGACTAGGGAGTGCTCAGGGTATGCATAGCCTGTACATGATAAAATCCTTGGGAGAGAAGTCGGAGACATACTAGAATGGCGCATGGGCCCTGAGGCTTCGTGTATAGTGAGCATGGCGAATGACTTCTTTGCATTCTTCAACTCCTACGCGAGAATTTGTGTGACCCGTTGCCACGTCATATGGTCGAGACGTAGGAGAGTGCGACTTTTGCAGCAAAGGTCACGAGAAACCAAAAGCCCATCCTGAAACCGACAAGGGAGCGAAATTCTACTTGTTCAAAAGAAGGAGTGGTGACGCCAGATCTTGCTTCCGGGGGTGAGTAAACTACGGCTCTGAATGGCAGCCCACTGACCGACACGATGTGTCGCGCATCGAAACTTGGGTCCCTGTCGCTACCTACAAAGCCAGGTCCCACGACACAGTTGAATCCTCTTGTGACCCCGGGGATAGGCCCAAACGCTGTTTGCAGATTGAGGGGAGATTGCGTGCCTGTGTGGGCTTGGCGCATGTCTATATGACACAGCTACTGGCTCCAGCAACTGATTCACGCGAACAAGTGCTGCGAGTGCGAGTTGTATGTTTTTAAAGAACATGAGTGTTAAGTCAATACGTACATAAACTACGAGATAACCTTTTACAGGACACACATCATAAAAGCTTGGACGCAGCAAGGCCGATGATTGACCTGTGACTGAAGAGGTGGGTGGGGAAAACGACAGGATTGTGGTGTGAGTGAGAGAGCCAAGAAGAGGATCGCTGCGCTGGATGAGATGAGAATGTGCCCAAGGGGGGATAGGGTGCATGTTGTTTTGGAACATTTGGGGGCTGTTAGGTAACGGCGCTTCTGGAAGTTTGAACCTAAGATAGACAGATGATAGACGAAGGTTCAAGTAGTGGATGCGATTGTGTGAGTAACGGGGGATCCTTGGAACGTTAGACCACCGGAGGGGGTAGTGGGTAAAGGGGCAGCAAGATATAGCAAAATCATGACTTATCAAATTCAGGACAGCTAGAAGGGAGGCAAATAAAACAAGGCCGCTAGTCCTGTCACCCTTATCAGATAGAAACCAGCCATGAAAGATAACTAACCTGACAGCATACGGAGGCGCGGAGTCGACCAGGGAGATAGACGCCGACACACAGGAGAGCCTCACGAGGAAAAGCATGGAAAGCGGCCCCAAATGCTCGGTAGGGGAGCGCAATTGAAGTACAAGCAGCCTAATATCGCGAATAGCAGTGCGACAAAAAAACTAGGGGTGACGAGGGAAAGATCGCGCGAATTGGCAGAGGGAAGCGAAAGGAATGGAATCAGTGGAGTGCAGAAAGTGACAGGAAGAAAAGAGTGAGAGAAGGCGGAGCCAGAAGAAAGAATAAAAGCAAGAAGTGACGGTGCATAATGGCAAGAATTCAGAGAAAAAGAGGGGGGAGGGGGACAGGGGTAGGGGGGGGGAAGAGGGAAACAGGGAAGGAATTGGTAAGGGGTGAGTAGGGAACGAAAGACAATAGGGAGAAAGGTGGGGGAGCTGGGGGGAAGATGAGACTAGGAAACTAGAAATCGAGGAGCGGAAAGGGTGGAGATAGAGGAGGCGGGGAGGGCTTAAAACGGAAGAATATGGAAGTGGGTAGGGCTACCAATAGGGGGGGGAGGGGATGCGGGTGGGGGGGAACAAAGTTGGAGAAGGGGGGTGAAAAGTAGGGCCGTGGGAAAGGACGTGGGCGAGAGGGGAGATGCGGAAAAAGGAAAAAAGAGGAAGGGGGGAGGGAAGGGTAAGGAGAGGGGTGGAGCTTAAAGAGAGGATAAAACAAAAAGCTGGCGGGAAGGAGGAGGGGGTGGCTGAGAAAAGGACGGAGGCGTTAGAAAACTTAAACGGTCGATAAAAAAAAGGGTCTTAAGGAGAAAAAGGGAGGGGCTATGGGCAGAACCAGCCGCAACAGGTGGGACGTCCGTGGCAGCGGGGGGGCTCAGGGAAAAGGAGCAAAGAGACAAGGAGAGGTCTCAGGGAAGGCAAGTGAGAAGGTGAGGAACCATGCGAGAGGAATGGGTGATGGGATCAGCGCAGTACCAGAAGACAACATGGAATTAGTGAGAAGAATAGCGGGAGACCGATAGGGTGGTCAAGGGGTAAAAGGAGATTGGGTGGGAGTAAAAGGCATCCTTTCGGGATAAAGGCAGTACAGAAGGTAGGGACAGGCTTAGAATTCCAATCCTTCACGCCATTGTATGCGGGAGGGATCAGGGGGAGAGGGGGGGGTACCACTGGTACAAGGGGGGGGGAAAGATCAGTGGACCACATGGGGAGGAATGGGGTAGCGTAAGAAGGGAAAGAAAAGGAAAAATAAGGGAAGGGGTGATGCGGGGAGGAAGAAGAGGGGGGTGTAGCACAAAGTGATCATAAGGGACAGAGAGGAAAGGTGCTATAGAAGGGTAGGCGGGGGAAGGGAGGACGAGGGGGAGAGAAAAGGGCAAAGGCAGAGGAGAAAGGGAAATGTCTCGGAGGGGGGAGAGGGGGGGAAGGAGAAGGGGAAAGGAGGAGGGGAAAAAGGGGAGGGAGAGGAAAAAGGAGGGAGGGGAAGGGGGGGGGGAGGGGGAGAAAGAGAAGGATTCAGGAAAGAAGGGTAGGAAAGGGGGGGGTGGGTGAAGGTGGGGGGGGTGTAACTAACGGTCACAATCTTAGGGGGATAACCAGGGAATTTAAAGATGGAAATAGAGGACCTCCTTCTGCAAAAAGGGGGGACAAAAGACAAAAAGGAAAAGACCTATCCAGAACTCTCTTTCAGTCCCCCATGGACAAACAGGCATGAAAAAGGGGAGGGCGAGACAATTTCCACCGAGGGAGGGAAGGAAGGGGGGGGGGTTAGAGGGCCATGGATGGGGGTAAGCAATTTACTTGAAGGGGGAAGATAAATTAGGCAGAGGTATAGGATAGAGGAGCTTCGAGATGCATAGGGAGGGGGGGATCCACTTGGGGTCGTTAGGGGGATTGTCAGCATTTTTTTTAATTAAGAACGCTATTTTGAAACAGAAAATAGGGGGGGGACAACAGGGAGAGAAGGGTAGGGGATAGGGAAGTAAAGAAAAGGCCGCAGGAGGGGGGGGGGAAGGAAACCCAGGAATGCTCGGGGAGAATGAAGAGAATAGGGGGTGACGGGGGGAAGGATCTAAAGTATTTTAGAGGGCGAGAAAGAAGAGGAGCAGACCTATGACAGGAAAAAGGGGATAACGTCTAGCCAGACAGCCCGGCACACCAAAACAGCTCGGGAAGGGTGGACTACTCGGAGCCGGAGTGAGGATAGACGGGTCCACTAGTAGAAGTTCTAAAGGGACGGTAGGGAGGGGGGATAGCGGGGAAGCAGCCCCTTTGCAGAATGATTGCCTCTGTCGGACGGGGAGAGAGGTGGGATGGGGGTAAGGAACCTGAGTGAGAGGTAGAGGAAATAAGACCAGTGGGATGAGCAGAGTGGACTGGGGAGATGGGAGAAAGGGCATGTCGAATCTCCTACAGAAGAGGAGGGGGGAGAGAATCGTGGTCCCGAGACTGGACAAAGCCCTTAAAGAGGGGCGAGGGGTGGGGAAGAGGGGAGCGAAGGGCGATGGAGGCGAGGGGCGAAGAGGGGCGAACTCGGACAAGGGGGAGCGGAACGTACTTGTCTCTCGGCTGTTAGAAGAGGAGGATGCCGAGCAAGAAGACCCTGGACGTCCCGGGCCGTAGTACTTGCAGTGTGGGAGGGACAGGATAACCTTTGTCTGTCCAAGTCCTCAGCGAAGTAATAGACCCTGCGGGTAGAGGGAGGTTTGATGCAAAGGATGGAGAAGAGCAACGGGGAAGATATTCCTTGACAGGGAGGGTGAAAGGGCAGATCTGAAAGAGTAAGAGGGGAGATGAGGAAGTGGGAATCGGGGGAGTAAAGTAGGGAATGATTTGATGGAAGCAAGGGGGATGGTGAGTATGGACAATCCTATGAGTTCTGGGAATAAAAGTTCTGAAATCTGGGGGAAAGGGAAATCTTAGGAAATCAGCCAAAAGGCGATTGTAGTATTGGGGTGGACCATGAAATAGATGTGAGCTAACATGGATTGCCGAAAGAGTGCAGCGATAAGGGGAATCATAAATGAGGAATGGACGTGATTTTTGAGAATAAAATCGGCAGATGCCCAGGCTTAGGATTTTTGTGGTTTAAAAGGGGGTGCGTGGAAGACAAAAAGAGAGCCATATGAGCGTAAAACGGCACCGTGCGTATAGGATAGGAAGTGGGAATTTGTTTTTGGTGAGCCGCTAAGAGCCGACCCGTTATACGAACTGAATCTTAATTGATTTCAGACACGTCTCAGATGTCCAGTACGCAAGGAAAGGGTAAGTACAGGACGCGTAAATATACTTTTTCGAAGGTAAGGAAAACTGGGGGAGTACAGAGTGTAAGAAAGATCGGTAAGGGGTAACCTCTAGTGGTTAGTAGGAGTTCGAAGAATGGTGGGAGGTCGACTAAGAGGCATTTACCTCGGGTTAATGCGAGGCTTTCGACTGATGTCCCATATGTTGTGGCCTACTATATTGGATGACTGATCAAACATGAATACTCCTTGAACAGAGTATTCACTCGATCAGTCACTTTTTACTATTATAAGCAGCTACAATCTCTGAGCGATACTTACTTGAAGACACTGGACGGCAGACCTTTCAGGAATGAATGTACGTATGGTCAGTATGCTGTAGCATTTTCTGGTGAAATCCAGGCCTTTTGACACGGCGTGGAGTTTGGCCTCATGTCACAAGAATTAACGAGTATTAGTCCAGTGCGTTGAGGCTGGAAGAATACGCATCTCGCTAGGGCTTGACCAAAAAACGATGTTCTTCTACAGACAATATCAAGGCCATAGACATGCCGAATAATGACTTATTGGTCACCGACCAAAAGCATAGTGGAAGCCCCGGAAAATGGGGAGCCTTGTCTGTCCACATTTCAGATCTAAGGGCATGATCAACTTTTTTGGGAGAGCCCACATGCTACCGATTGCTACCTAACTAATTTCTAGCTGGAAACTATCCAAGTCAATACATAGAACTGGAAATGGCTTGGTTTCTATAGAGGACGTTGGGGATTTATCCTTCCGTTTATTCCTGGTAGGTCAAAATGCGTCATGTTGGTCCAAAGGCAAAGCGTCATGTTTCGGGAGATCTAGGGACCAAACCTTTTGAATTTTATTCCTGTTGAGCTGACATATGCCATCACTTCCTTGAAAGGAATATTACATCTGATTGATTGAGTGATGGAGTTCCGGCAATGCAGAAGGAGATCCTTCAAAATGAAAAGCTCACTGCATGAGGATTCTACTTCATCTTAGAAAGGAGATAAGTTGATTGTCATTGTTTGAATACCTGCCAATGCTAGAGCCATTGATCTGGCATGCTTGGGCGAAGACCACCTCAATGGTATGTGTCTATTTCAATCCTGGGTGAGGGGGAGCATAAGAGATGCTAAGGACAGCCAATAAGCCATAATCAGCCATATTGTTCTGAGCTCTTGGAATGGTTTTAATTGAAAAAGTGTCAAAATCCTCAATTCCGTCCCAGACCATGTTGCAATAATGGCCTGAGCCTTTCGTTCTTCACTTGAATATCCTTTTACTTGATTCACGACCAACTCGACATCGCCTTGCACTTTTAGGTTCTTGATTCCCCTTTAATTTATAGCTTACATGCCAAGTAGAAAAGATTCATACTCAGCAGTATTATTTGTGTTGAAAAAATACAACTTGAAAGAGAGAGGAGGGAAAATCTCCCTTTGATTGGAGGGGATATTAACACAGCTCCAGCATCGCATCCACTAGTTGCACAACTGCCATCAAACTGCAACATCCATATCTTGTTAAGATCCTCTTCCTGGATGAGAATGTTCATTTTTCCGACTCAGTAGATTAATAAGAAAATAATTCCCCATCCCTGATGATTCGAAGAGAATTTGGGCTTTGGGTCATCAGAATTAGTGACCAAGTACTTCTTTTACGATTCAGGCTCCCATGTTTGCATTACACCCCCCTTGACGGGGATTCTAGCCTGATAGACCAGTCCATAATGAATCTCTCCACCTACTTCATTGCAAAAGTTTCTTCCTAGTATAATTCATATGTTGCTGGAATATCGGCAATGAGGTATGGTCATCTTTACTCTTTTCTTGGGAATGCCGCGTAAACGTGAACTGTGCGTCATTGATTTGACCAATCAAGCAGAACCTATTTGGTTTCCAAGGAGTAACATCTACCAAAAGGCTTGGTAAAAGTGAGGCCTAAAACATGGGTGACTTTTGCCAGCATGACATTATCAAAAGGCCCCAGAATCAATTATATAATTGCTTAGCTTGTGGTGACCATTGATTAGGAGGGAAGAGATTAAAAGGTTAAATTTTCCCGATGCGGAAGTCGAGGCAACATTTATGCGAGATGCAGGAGGAGTGGAAAGGATTCCTTTTAGGGAGACTTGAGAAGTTACGACAGCTTGACTTCAAATATATTCGGTCAATCTTACAAGTTGTTCAGGGTTTGAATGAAGATACTCAGTTTCAGACATTTGAATCTTGGTTTTTTTTTAGCATGATCGATTATGTCAAATGTGGCCAAGGGCTGCGTTGATGAGGGAATGAGTCCTTCATTTCATGATGGTGGGTAGGGTTACTGGGTCTTTATGGGAATAAGAGGAGGCTGATTTGGAGGAGAGATAGGGGGAAAAGATCTTTTTGCAAAAGACTTAATAGGTGGCTGAGTATGAAGAGGATTACCTCCTTTTGTAATGGTTGGAGACGTGTTTGACACAACCTTCTCTTTTTATATCCTAGCAGCAACTTCTGCTTCTTTCCTTGAGAGTGGGTGAAAAACAGCATATGACTACCCGCTTGCATATCCTTGGGTACCCTCTTCTTCATCAGATTCCTCCTCATCAAATTCCATATACCGATCGTAGAGTCGCCAGCCGGTTCACTGACATCTTGATCATCTTCATCTTGGGGTGAAGGTTCTTCATAATTTTTCTCCTCTTCTTCAATCTCAACTAGGGCATTCATCGGAGGAGCTTCGAGTGCCAAACACGGAGCAATTACAGGTAAAACGTGGCCTTTGGGGGGCATTGTTTAGAAGTGAAATTTCTCCACATAATATCTCGGTACGAATGTGCTGGGGGAAGCTTGAGCTAGTTTTTTTTTAACATGAGTAAGTCATTCACCATCTTCTAGAAATGCCAGATCTGATGAAGTGGCTTGAGAAGGAGTTGAAGTTTTTAGGCTTGGAGGCTCTCATTTTAATTCACTAGATATGAGCAAGTTATCTTCTATTCGAATGACAGCAGCTTGAGCAAGAACCAGAGTAGTCACGTATTCTTGCAAGAGTAAGAAACTTACTTTCGAGCTCATGGCGTTCATGAAGAAAACACTTCTGATTTTTTTGGGTTGGTAGAATGGCAGGCGACACGCGGTTGATTAGTGAATTGAAATGGGTGATGAAATCGTGCATGGTTTCATTGACTTCCTTCTTCAGGTGAGTGATCTTGACAGTAACACACAAAAACGCATCCTCTGAAGGCTTATACCTTTCTTCAAATGTAGTTCGTAATGTGGCCCAACTGGTGATAGATCCGGCTAGAAAATATTGGAACCACTCTGCCGCATGTCCTTGCAAATTGAAGATCTTTGACTGAGCCAGAATATGCTTGGACTCTTTTGTTTCTTTCATTCTTCACACTTGAGTTAAATTTGATTTCTGGATGAATTGTGGATTTATCCATCTTTATGACTCAGCCTTAGATTAGTTGCATTGAACCAAGGAATGTTTTAAGCTTATTCAGGATGAACAAAATTTATTGATCTTACGAAAGTTATAAGGTCTGAATGAGTTTGAATGATCAATCCTAGAGTTTAACTCAGGATGATCATGATAAATGGACTTTAGTTACAAATATCATAACATCAGGAAGGCCTAGACCTTAAGCCAAGTAAGATGTTCATGTGTATACCATAAGCTTAATTTAGTGATGCCAAATAGAATCCTTTACAGGAATGTTTAACCCTGTATGGACTCTAACTTTGAGTGGTCCTATTTTGGAGACCTAGATTTGATTCGTTAAGGTTAATAACCTTAACCTAAACTATAACCTATTGGTTAAAATAATTTCTAGTCCAACCTAGCCCTAAACTATAAGCTTAATGCTCCTAAGAGTTAACTACACCTAACGCTATGGAAGGGAGACTAATGTCTTAACCCTATGATCTAACCTAACTTAATGAATGATATGAATGGAGGGGGACCTATGAAGGGTTGTGAGTCATGGGCGGTGGTTTCCATGGCATTTATGAGGGGGATAAGGTTGAAAGACTTGGGATGCTGTCAGGTTTGGCGGAGGTTACAAACGGCTAATGTCACCTGACGTGGCAATATCACCAAGTATGGGAGTGTTTGTTTGTTTTCTTTTGGCGATCACCAATTTTGGCGGTCGGTGGCGATGGAGAATAGGCGGGAGGATGGCAGTTAATGTAATTAATGAACTTTGGTTCCCGAGCATGGATTGCTTGGGAAGGCATGCAAATGGAATATTGTTTGGTTGTTTGGTTTTCCATGCATTCTGTTTTTCGCTCTGCTTGAGCACTGGTTCTTCAAACCAGTCGTCTACTATGTGTTGCATGGCAACTTTGAGAATTTCTAGCTCCCTTCTCTGTCGGGGAAAGTTTATAAGGCATGAAGGTAACAATTTATTGTTGTTTAATCTATCATGGAAGAAGAAGAGAAGGTGCGAGCACATTCAGAGGTCTTCTTTGAATTTTTAAGCGACACTATCAGGCATGATAGGCCCTAAATTTTAAAAATCTTGCTTTCCTTCAAATGCTTTCATTAGAACAACTCTGTTCAGATGATTTTTTTTGTACAGTTGGCTTGACTGGAAGAAATGTATTGGTTTTCTTCTTCTCTTGTTGATTTGGGAATCCCTGGTTATACGAAGACCCTGTTGAAGTCCTTGTAGTGTTTTCATATGAATTCAAATTTTGTTGAAGTCCTTGCTGTGTTTACATGTTGGTTCGACTTCTGTTGAAGTCCTTGCTGTGTTTGCATGTTGATTTGACTTCTGTTGAAGTCCTTGTTGTGTTTACATAAGGGTTCGACTTCTGTTTATGTTGTTTCCTAGTCTCTTGTTCGACTGAGGTAATGAGTTCCTAACTGTACCATGTTAGACGATTGCGTTGGAAGATTTCATGTTTGAACAATTACATGGAAAGAATTGTTGTGTCTAATTTGGTTGGTTTATTGATTATTTCTTGGTCACAAGAGCTCTTTTATTTCTTGATAGCTTCAGGTGAATATATAATTGAACTGTGATGAAATTGTAGTTCCTTCTTTTGAGCTCGACTGATTTAGTCACATGCGTAAGAAATATGTTAAATTTAAGCCTACACCTTTGTGAAAAGGGTCTGGATGGTCAATGATTATGGGTTCTGTATGAGATGAAATATTAGTGTAGCTGTTGTTTTCTTTACGACTTTACTTGGTTAATGGAACATAGCCTGACCGAGAGAAATCTTGCTTTGAGGAACTCTGATTCTTAATAACGTGTGGGTAATCCTGGATCTGCATGGATGGAAATCAGGTTTTGTACTTGGTAGGGATGGGATTGTGTTGATTTTTCCTGTAGTGACCTTGAAATCTAACATTAGAAATCAGCTAGTAATACTGGAAGTGCTATTTGTTTGGTATCCTTGAAACACAATTACAAATTATCCACTGTAATGACTGGAAATAGATAGTGTTACCTAGCAGTAAGTAATGATAGTGGGTACCCTAACTCGTAGTCTAAAATGATTCGAGTCTTGGGTGAAGGGAAGACTGTTTTATTTGGGCCATGATTGTGTACTGATATTGAACGTATAAGTATTTCTGTTTATAACAATCTGTGTCTTTTGTTAACGTGTAATTGTAAGTCCCTTGGAATCTTAGGGCGACCTTTTTTAAAACAATTTTATCAGATTGGAGCTAATGGTAACTTAATTGAATTCAAGATTGAATGTATATGCATTACTCCTAGGAAGTTGGTACAGTCCTGAAACTGTTTGGAATGGAGATCTGAATGCCTCTGTTTCTTTCTCCTAAGTTGTAAAGTATATGTTGATATATGACTTTTGGAATAAGAAAATATTCTCTCCCTTGTCTGGAAATTATGAGTGCTCTCTTCTTTTGTATCTTTATGTGAACTCTATGAAACGGGCATAAGAAGAATAGACTATTAAATTTGTAAGGAGAGACTGGTAAGTACTGACTCTTGACCGAAGTCTTCTTCTTTATCTACGGTTATATTATTATCTTGTTTGAGTTGTTCGGTTATCCAGTTTTATAAAAATAGTATTGTAGTAGAATTTATTATACTTATCAATGTCATTGAAATAAAGGAATCCCATCGGTTGAACTTGCTGGAGGTTATAATCTGTCTTGCTTGAATTGTTAAGTGCACATCTGTTGGATACACGCACTGATAGGAATTCATTCTTGAATGGAGTAATTTTATTGGATTATTACTGTCATTGGTTTTCAGATGTATGGATATTCTGGATTCATTTTGTTCTTCTTAGTCTCTAATATATATGATGAATCATCTAAAAAATATTTAGGTTCAACTGGCAGCTATAATATGAGTTATGCATTAAAGTCATATTAGAATTGTATAAAGATGATTAGCCTGATTCATGTTTAAGGATGTGAAGAAATGATTTCATTTAAACAGGTTGTTTAATGAGAACAATTGGTGGAACGCAATTATTTTAAGAATTAGTGTTTATCATGCTCAGTTCACTGAACTGACCTGTGCTAGCAATTTTTACAGATGGACATCATAAGTGGTAAAGGCACGCAGATCTGATATGATGCTCAGATTGTTTAATCTAGTTTTTATGATGAATTCCAACTTGATTTCTCAAATTGTACTATAGGAAGAAAGATATTCTTTTGATGTTGATTATTGTATAAAATGTGCCGAAGTGCATAAGTTGTAAATGTATGGTCTAGAAATGAATGAAATAGGGAGATTGTTACTTATGTGGCTGAATTTTTATTTGTTGGATTGAACTTCTTAGGTCTGATTGAATGTAAGTGCATTTTTATTATTGTATACCATGGGAGTTAGTTGGATTCTCTAAGTAGGCCTTGTAAAAATTATGTGACCGAATACTTCGTGAATGAATAGTAATTCTTTTATGTTATGAATAAGGCTAAATTGGAAATTAGTCCACTGCCTTTCGAGAAGTTAAGGTTAAACTACGCCCTAATAGGTATTTGTAACAGGAAGAGTAATCTATTACCCCCTATCCATTATCTAAGTCAAGACAACGTAATTGATGGTTTTAAATCACTATATCTTAATAACAATAAGTAAGATATATTTCAGTCTTCGGAGTTGATATAAACCCTTATGGGTTTAGTTAGCTTCCTTATGAGAGGACTTAGGGCTATTGCCCAATTATGAGGAATAAGATCATTGGAAACCGATGATCTCCTTGACGAGGTCTCAAATCTTATTAAACTTCTCTCTGTGAAATTGAACTTAATTGCGTAAGGCAACTCAAAGTTGTGGAACGCAGGGTTGGGAAAAGACTTCCCAGTTAGGAGAGTCTTAAATTCAATTTCAACTCAACTTAAGTAACTCCTTGAAGTTATGTAAATCTTTCCGAGGCAGTTTTGTAGGATGTCAACACATGTCAACTGCAGGGTTGTACCTTCGAGAAGATTAGGATCTTCTCGAGGATACAACAATGCAGGTGACATATGGCAACACCCTTTGCATTGATCGTTAAGATTTACACCTAAAACTCGAACAAGTTTTTCCTCTGCTACTGGTTAGGACCATAGTCATGTTATGAGGCTGCCCTTGGAGACTCGGGGTACCTTGACAGACGGGGTTAACAGTGGTTGACCCAGTATGTCAGCTTACCCTAGTCTTCAAGAGCATCCTTATAACGTGTGTCATGTTATTAACCTGTTCCTGAGTGAATGACTTGGGACAGTGGAGGCTGACAGAAGTCAGTATAAGACATTCTATTTAACATCGGAGTGGGGTGAAGGACGTATTCCAGATTGACGAGTATGTTGTCAAGGAATATGAGACATGAACAATATGTTTCAAATCTTTGGCCAAAGTATCGCAAGCTGCTGATTGTGTTGTCCTATGTCACCTAGTCTAAGGGACGTGATGCTGATGAATAATGGTAACAATTATTCAGATAGGTTCCTTGGACAGAGCATTCTGAAATCCCAGATTAGGGAAGAGAACCGCAAGAGTGAAGTGTTAAGATAAAAACGCCAACTCTATGATACTCATGAATAGATTAGTAGATCACTGAGTCATGGAATGAATAGATCGGTAAAACACTGAGTCATTACAGCTGTATATGGTTATATTTTATACGAATGATTGTTATGATCTGTGAGTTCTAAATTATGTATTTAGAACTAGGAAGCACTTATAAAAAAAAATAAAAATTCTTGTTCTAATTTACTAAAATGGGAATGTTACATCTTGGTATCAGAGCTGAAGGTTGCAGCTCTTGGACCTATTGTGTCCATAATTTGATAAAAACCTGAATTTTCTTGTAAGAGAAAATGGTTAGAACAAGAGGGAACGTTGCGAATAATGCTCCACCAGAGGGAGGGGTCGCAACAACCCAAAAACTTGATGAGATCCTTGCTTCCCTATTGGACACAAGAGATTGTTTGGTTGTACTTGAACAACAAGTAATGGGAAATGAGGAGGATGATGAAGCTGGTAACAACAATCAGCTACCTCTTGAGGACAACCCCAATATGGGTGTTGGTAATAACATTGGAAATGTACCTATCCAACTAGAAAACAAAAAGGCCAGGTTGGCAGCAGAACTCACTAATGATATAAAAAGGATAAGTCCACCTAAATATGATGGCACCACATTAGGAGATGGAGCTGAGAACTAGCTCAGCGAGATGGAGAAGTACTTTGCAATAATAAACTTCTCAGAGGAAACCAAAGCTATTTGGGGAGCCTATCAGCTTTCCCATGAAGCATCTTCGTGGTGGGACAGCCGTAAAGATGAGCTAAATATTGATGAGACCAATATCACTTGGGATCAATTTAAAGGCTATTTTAGGCAACGTTGGCTGCCACAACTTTTCTATGATCAGAAAATGATAGAATTCCAGAACTTAGCTCAAGGAAAGCTAACGGTAACTGAATACTAGGAGCGGTTTACGAAACTCCTCAAGTATGTACCGCAGTATCAAACTGACGAGAAGTTCAGAATACAGAAATTCATCATGGGAATAAATCCCATGATAGGAGGAGAGGTCGATGTTCACATCCCAACCACTATGGAAGGGGTTGTTGAAAAATCCATAAGGCAAGAACAGAAATTAAAGGCTATTTCTGCTCATAAAGAGGAAGTGTGGAAGAAGATTGTAAACCCTTCTTCAACTTCACTTACACCGAAGAAGGGGCCATGGAAATTTTTTGGAAATAGAAGTAAGTTTCCAGTGGATAATAATAAGAAAACGACAGTGAATAAGCTTGCTGGAAATATAAGGGATAGTTTTGCCAAAAATTATAACAATGGGCAGAAGCCCTTTGGAGGACAACGTGATAATTTTAAAGCTGGAAGTAATTTTGAGCCTAAAAAGGGACCTGTAGGAGGCTGCTATAATTGTGGCAAAGACCACTACGTAAATCAGTGCCCTTTAAAGAAGGATGATCGCAATCAGCAGCATAAGATACATGCTGCAGTAGCAGACAAGCAAGCTGAAAAGTAAGTGACACCTATAGAAGTTCCGAGTAAGTTATTTGGCATACCTGTCACTATTCTTTTTGATACAGGAGCTACTGAATGTTTTATTTCTAGTAAACTTGCTTCTAAACTTAAAAGAAAACCTGGAAAAATGGATAAAGCTTGGACTGTACAGTATGGTAATAACTCTGTTCATACAGTGAGTATGTGTCTTTTTGGGGCAGTCCTTGACTTACATAACTTTTCCACGGAAGTTGACCTCTATGTTACACCTTTGGGATCCTATGACGTTGTCATCGATGTCGATTGGTTAGCTGACCATAAAGCAAAAGTAGACTGCTTTGAAAAGAATATAAGATGTTTAGATGATTGACTGAAAGCAGCAGAGATTCAAGGTGTGAAACAGGAAATTTCAGTTAGGAAACTGTCAGCTATGTAACTTAAAAAGGCTAAAAACAAAGGATGTACCTTATATGCAGTAAAAATATCTAAATTTTCAGAAGAAGATGGTGATTCCATGAAACGATTCCCACTATTGTAAAGTTTCAAGGATGTATTTTCAGAGGAATTACCAGGTTTACCACCCAAAAGGGAATTTGACTTCACCATTGAAATCAAACCAGGGATGGAACCTATTTCTAAGGCACCTTATCGGATGACTACTACAGAGTTAGTCGAGCTTAAGGCAAAATTGTAAGAAATTTTGTCTAAGGGTTTGATTAGACCAAGTGTTTCACCTTGGGGAGCGCCAGTAATATTTGTAAAAAAGAAAGATGGAACACTTAGACTGTGTATTGATTATCAGATGTTAAACAAAGCAACAATTACGAACAGATACCCACTTCTAAGAAGTGACGATCTATTTGATCAAATGCGTGGAACAGTGGTTTATTCCAAGATAGATCTTCGATCTGGTTATCATCAATTAAGGATTAAAGAAGAAGATATTCATAAAACAACTTTCTGAACCAGGTACGGACATTATGAATTCACGGTTCTACCCTTTGGATTAACTAATGCACCTGAAGCTTTTATGAACTTAATGAATAATATATTTCAAGAATATTTGGACAAGTTGGTGCTTGTATTCTTGGACGATATTCTCATATATTCGAAAAGTATCGAAGAGCACAATGAGCATTTGAAGATAGTTTTGGAAATTTTGAGAAAAAGAAAGTTATACGGTAAGTTATCCAAATGTTCTTTTTTTGATACTGAAGTTCACTATTTGGGTCATGTCATTAGTAAAGAAGGAATTGTTGTGGATCCTTCAAAAATAGTGGCAATAACTGAGTGGCCTGCACCAAAGAATGTACACAAAGTAAGAAGCTTCATGGGCCTTGCTGGTTATTATAGAAAATTTGTAAAGAATTTTTCTAAAGTGGCTGCACCGATAACTTCATTACAGAAGAAGGATAGGAAATTTATTTGGAATGATAAATGTGAAACTGCTTTTCAAAGTTTGAAAAACCAGTTGACTTCAGCACCTATATTAGCTGTACCGAACTCTAATGGAAACTTTATTGTTGTAACGGATGCTTATGGGGAAGGCCTTGGAGGTGTTTTGTTACAAAATGATCAAGTCATAGCATATGAAAGTAGAAAACTTAAGTTACATGAGCTGAATTATGCCCCTCATGATTTAGAGTTTGCTGCAATTGTTCATGCGCTTCAAGTATGGAGACACTATTTACTTGGGAAACCTTTTGAGTTGAAAACTGATCATTTAGGGCTAAAATATATTTTCACTCAGCCTAACCTAAATGCAAGACAACGAAGGTGGTTAGAGTTTTTATCTCAATATGATTTTGATATTAGTTACATCAAAGGAAAAGAGAATAGAGTAGCAGATGCTCTAAGTCGTAGGAAGCACATTTCTGCTCTTATAACATTAAGAACTCAGTTTAAAGATGAGGTAAAAAGTGCCTCAGAATCTGATATATACTTTCAGCAAGTAAAAGCAACACTTAGTACAGAACCAAAAGATGAAAGGTATAAAGGTTTTCATTTTGATAATGAAGGAATCTTACGTTATGAAAATAGGGTATATGTACCTTTACTAAACGATTTGAGAAAGAAATTGTTAGTTGAATTTCATAATTCACCCTTTTTTGGACACCCAGGTATTACTAAAATGCTCACTGATCTAAAACAACAATACTTCTGGAAAGGAGTGAAAAAGGATGTTATTGATTTTGTGACTCATTGTCTGGAATGTCAGTGGGTTAAGGCAGAACACATTCACCCTGCTGGACTATTATATCCTCATAGCATACCGCAGTATAAATGGCAAGTAATAAGCATGGGCTTTATACAAGGGTTGCCTATGTTGAGAAATAAACATGATGTTATCTTGGTAGTTGTAGACAAACTAACAAAGGTAGCTCATTTCATCGCTGGAAATCTGAAGGATGATTCTCCAGTGTTAGCAAAAAGATTCGTGCATGAAATTTTCAGGTTACATGGAGTACCAGAATTGATTATATCTGACAGGGACCCTAGAATGACACCAAGATTTTGGCAAACACTTAATACAGCTCTTGGAATGAAACTAAACTTCAATTATGCAAATCACTCGGAAACGGATGGAAAAACTGAGAGAGTAGATTAGGTGTTGGAAGATATGTTACGAATGTATTGCATGGATCAACAATATAAATGGGAAGAGTATCTCCCATTAGTTGAGTTTGCATAAAATAACACATATCACTCTTATCTTAAAATGGCACCTTTTGAGGCACTTTATGGAAGAAAGTGCAGAAACCCTATTAGTTGGGATAGTATTGAGGATAGAGTGGTAATTGGACCAGAAATCCTCACTGAAATGGAAGAACAAGTTAAGATGATTAGTGAACGATTGAAAGAAGAAGAAGATAGGCAGAAGAGCTATGCTGACCTAAAGCGGGTTGATCAAAAGTTTGAACTTGGTGAAAAGGTTTTTTCTTCGTATTAAACCCAGAAAGAGTTCTATAACTTTTGGCAAGGCTGCCAAGCTGTCACCTCATTATGTGGGACCTTTCGAAATTGTCGAAATAATTAATCCTGTAGCTTACCGATTAGCATTACCACCTACTTTGTCTCACATGCATGATGTTTTCCATATTTCTTTGCTTAAGAAATACGTTTCAAACTTGTCACATGTTTTGAATTGGAATTCCTTGCAGGTCCAAGACCCAGGAATAATTGCGGTTAAACCCACACGAGTGCTGGAAACTCGCCAATTGCATTTGAGAAATCATAAAATATAGCAATGTAAGGTCCAGTGGGACCAGTTTAACGAAGAAAGTGCAACTTAAGAAAATCTGGAAGAGATGAAAATTACTTTTCCCTTTCTTTTTGAACAGAATGGAATCTGTTGACAATTTTTTTAAAAATTATTATGAACTTATCTTTTTCATGTCTTTATGTAAGCCATCTTGGAGGCAAACATTATTCAGGTTGAATAAATTGTATCATGACATTGATTTATGGAATTATTCAAGTTGGAAATAGTATTTTGTATTGTGAACTAATAAATTGATTGACCTAAAGGTAAATCAAAGGATGTAATCATCGGGACGATGAATCTTTTAGGAGGGAAGCATGTAACACCCTGAACTATTGTTAACTTCTCCTGAGCATTCAAGTGTTGATATATGATTTCTTTTGTATAAGGACATGTTCCTTTGGTTTGTGAAGTCATGCTTGATATGGATTTTATCTTCTTTGCTCTTGAAGATCTTTGAATGAGCCAGAATATGCTTGGAATCTTTTCTTTCTTTCATTCTTCACACTTGAGTTCAATTTTATTTCTGGATGAATTGTGGATTTATCCATCTTTATGACTCAGCCTTGGATCAGTTGCATTGATCCAAGGAATGTTTTAAGCTTATTCAAGATGAACAAAATGTATTGACCTTACGAAAGTTACAAGGTCTGAATGAGTTTGAATGATCAATCCCAGAGTTTAACTCAAGCTGATAATGATAAATGGACTTTGGTTACAAATATCGTAACATCAGGAAGGCCTAGACCTTAAGCCAGGTAAGATGTTCATGTGTATACCGTAAGCTTAATTTAGTGACGCCAAATAGAATCCTTTACAGGAATGTTTAACCCTGTATGGACTCTAACTTTGAGTGGTCCTATTTTGGAGACCTAGATTTGATTCGTTAAGGTTAATAACCTTAACCTAAACTATAACCTATTGGTTAAAATAATTGCTAATCCAACCTAGCCCTAAACTATAAGCTTAATGCTCCTAAGAGTTAACTACACCTAGTGCTATGGAAGGGAGACTAATGTCTTAACCCTATGATCTAACCTATCTTAACTAATGATAAGAATGGAGGGGGACTGTCAACACTAAAATTTTCCTCCATAATTTCTATTTCATTAATGTATGTATTAGGAATAGGATGTTGTTAAGTATAATTAGTAGTAGCGTCTGATAGAAGATAACGGCGCCGTCAGTACAGTGTCGCCAATAATGTGGAGTACGGTAACAGTCAAAGTATAATAGGAATGTTGTAAAAAGTAAATATTTGTCGTAAGTGGTCCGGTAATGTTAAAATGTCAAAGTTTGGGTAATTAGAGAAGTAGGGTCTACATGATTAGGAATTAGAATATTATATTGGTAATAAGGACAAGGAGTGAGGTCATAAATATTTTGTGTATTTTATTTGTAAAAAGTCTAAAAATGTGGAACCCATGTAAAATGATAAGGTTTATCTTATCTTAAGATATAAGCTTACATGTATAGATAAGAGTTAAGGTATGGAATATGATTCGTCAGAGTGAATTTCTTATCCTATCTTAGAGATAGGATGGATAAGCCTGGAAGTTCTATAAATAGAGAGGCCACCCCCCCTCATTTAGCATAGAAAGAAGTAGTGAGAAATATTGTAGGAAGTGTGCAAAGGAAGCCATCAGTTAAAGGTGTGTTGAAGAAGCCATCAAGAGGTGTAATTGTAAAGTTTCTCCCATAGTCTTGTTGAAGTACCTCATGGGTGAGATTGTAACAATTTCATGTTAATATTATAATTTACTTTGATATTTCAGATTTGTCATCATTCCATCTTATCAGAGTCGATGGTATTCTTGTGTTCGGTTGTTGTTTTGTTTCCAGATTACATCCACCAAACTAAAGGCTGTGCATTAGTAAATAATCATAGCATGAGGAGTTCCCGGTGAAGAATTATCATAGTGCCAGATTGGTGATGACAGGACCTATGAAGGGTCGTGAGTCATGGGTGGTGGTTTCCATGGCATTTATGAGGGGGATAAGGTTGAAAGACTTGGGATGCTGTCAGGTTTGGCGGAGGTTGCAAACGGATAATGTCAATTGACGTGGCAATATCACCAAGTATGGGAGTGTTTGTTTGTTTTCTTTTAGCGATCACCAATTTTGGCAGTCGGTGGCAATGGAGAATAGGCGGGAGGATGGCAGTTAATGTAATTAATGAACTTTGGTTCCCGAATGTGGATTGCTTGGGAAGGCATGCAAATGGAATATTGTTTGGTTGTTTGGTTTTCCATGCATTCTATTTTTCGCTCTGCTTGAGCACTGGTTCTTTGAACCAGTCGTCTACTCTGTGTTCCATGGAAACTTTGAGAATTTCTAGCTCCCTTCTCTGTCGGGGAAAGTTTATAAGGCATGAAGGTAACAATTTATTGTTGTTTAATCTATTGTGGAAGAAGAAGAGAAGGTGCGAGCACATTCAGAGGTCTTCTTTGAATTTTTAAGTGACACTATCAGGCATGATAGGCCCTAACTTTTAAAAATCTTGCTTTCCTTCAAATGCTTTCATTAGAACAACTCTGTTCAGATGATTTTTTTTGTACAGTTGGCTTGACTGGAAGCAATGTATTGGTTTTCTTCTTCTCTTGTTGATTTGGGAATCCCTGGTTATACGAAGACCCTGTTGAAGTCCTTGTAGTGTTTTCATATGAATTCAAATTTTGTTGAAGTCCTTGCTGTGTTTACATGTTGGTTCGACTTCTGTTGAAGTCCTTGCTGTGTTTGCATGTTGATTTGACTTCTGTTGAAGTCCTTGTTGTGTTTACATAAGGGTTTGACTTCTGTTTATGTTGTTTCATAGTCTCTTGTTCGACTGAGGTAATGAGTTCCTAACTATACCATGTTAGACGATTGCGTTGGAAGATTTCATGTTTGAACAATTACATGGAAAGAATTATTGTGTCTAATTTGGTTGGTTTATTGATTATTTCTTGGTTGCAAGAGCTCTTTTATTGCTTGATAGCTTCAGGTTTTTATATAATTAAATTGTGATGAAATTGTAGTTCCTTCTTTTGAGCTCGGCTGATTTAGTCCCATGCGTAAGAAATATGTTAAATTTAAGCCTGTACCTCTGTGAAAAGGGTCTGGATGGTCAATGATTATGGGTTCTGTATGAGATGAAATATTAGTGTAGATGTTGTTTTCTTTACGACTTTTTTTGGTTAATGGAACATAGCCTGACCGAGAGAAATATTGCTTTGAGGAACTCTGATTCTTAATAACGTGTGGGTAATCCTAGATCTGCATGGATGAAAATCAGGTTTTGTAGTTGGTAGGGATGGGATTGTGTTGATTTCACCTGTAGTGACCTTGAAATCTAACATTAGAAATCAGCTAGTAATACTGGAAGTGCTATTTGTTTGGTATCCTTAAAACACAATTACAAATTATCCACTGTAATGACTGGAAATAGATAGTGTTACCTAGCAGTAAGTAATGATAGTGGGTACCCTAACTCGTAGTCTAAAATGATTCGAGTCTTGGGTGAAGGGAAGAATGTTTTATTTGGGCCATGATTGTGTACTGATATTGAACGTATAAGTATTTCCGTTTATAACAATATGTGTCTTTTGTTAATGTGCAATTGTAAGACCCTTGGAATCTTAGGGAGACCTTTTTTAAAAAAATTCTATCAGATTGGAGCTAATGGTAAACTTGGGTGTTGATTTTCTTGCTTTCTCTTCTTCCTTAATTGAATTCAAGATTGAATGTATATGCATTACTCCTGGGAAGTTGGTACAGTCCTGAACCTGTTTGGAATGGAGATCTGAATGCCTCTGTTTCTTTCTCCTAAGTTGTAAAGTATATGTTGATATATGACTTTTGGAATAAGAAAATATTCTCTCCCTTGTCTGGAAATTATGAGTGCTCTCTTCTTTTGTATCTTTATGTGAACTCTACGGAATGGGCATAAGAAGAATAGACTATTAAATTTGTAAGGAGAGACTGCTAAGTACTGACTCTTGACCGGAGTCTTCTTCTTTATCTACGGTTATATTATTATCCTGTTTGAGTTGTTCGGTTATCCACTTTTATAAAAATAGTATTGTAGTATAAGTTGGTATACTTATCAATGTCATTGAAATAATGCTATGAATATAAAGGAATCCCGTCAGTTGAACTTGCTGGAGGTTATAATCTGTCTTGCTTGAATTGTTAAATGCACATCTGTTGGATACACGTACTGATAGGAATTCATTCTTGAATGGAGTAATTTTGTTGGATTATTACTGTACTTGGTTTTCAGATGGATGGATATTCTGGATTCATTTTGTTCTTTGTAGTCTCTAATATATATGATGAATCATCTGAAAAATATTTAGGTTTAACTGGCAGCTATAATATGAGTTATGTGTTAAAGTCATATTAGAATTGTATAAAGATGATTAGCTTGATTCATGTTTAAGGATTTGAAGAAATGATTTCATTTAAACAGGTTGTTTAATGAGAACAATTGGTGGAACACAATTATTTTAAGAATTATTGATTATCATGCTCAGTTCACTGAACTGACCTGTGCTAGCAATTTTTACAGATGGACATCGTAAGTGGTAAAGGCACACAGATCTGATATGATGCTCAGATTGTTTAATCTAGTTTTTATGATGAATTCCAACTTGATTTCTCAAATTGTACTATAGGAAGAAATATATTCTTTTGATGTTGATTATTGTATAAAATGTGCCAAAGTGCATAAGTTGTAAATGTATGGTCTGGAAATGAATGAAATGGGGAGATTGTTACTTATGTGGCTGAATTTTTATTTGTTGGATTGAACTTCTTAGGTCTGATTGAATGTAAGTGCATTTTTATTATTGTATACCATGGGATTTAGTTGGATTCTCTAAGTAGGCCTTGTAAAAATTATGTGACCGAATACTTCGTGAATGAATAGTAATTCTTTTATGTTATGAATAAGGCTAAATTGGAAATTAGTCCACTGCCTTTCGAGAAGTTAAGGTTAAACTACGCCCTAATAGGTAGCTGTAACAGGAAGATTAATCTATTACTCCCTATCCATGATCTAAGTCAAGACAACGTAATTGATGGTTTTAAATCACTATATCTTAATAACAATAAGTAAGATATATTTCAGTCTTCAGAGTTGATATAAACCCTTATGGGTTTAGTTAGCTTCCTTATGAGAGGACTTAGGGCTATTGCCCAATTATGAGGAATAAGATTATTGGGAACCGATGATCTCCTTGACGAGGTCTCAAATCTTATTAAACTTCTCTCTGTGAAATTGAACTTAATTGCGTAAGGCAACTCAAAGGTGTGGAACCCAGGGTTGGGAAAAGACTACCCAGTTAGGAGAGTCTTAAATTCAATTTCAACTCAACTTAAGTAACTCCTTGAAGTTATGTAAATCTTTCCGAGGCAGTTTTGTAGGATGTCGACACATGTCAACTGCAGGGTTGTACCTTCGAGAAGATTAGGATCTTCTTGAGGATACAACAATGCAGGTGACATATGGCAACACCCTTTGCATTGATCGTTAAGATTTACACCTGAAACTCAAACAAGTTTTTCCTCTGGTACTGGTTAGGACCATAGTCATGTTATGAGGCTACCCTTGGAGACTCGGGGTACCTTGACAGATGGGGTTAACAGTGGTTGACCCAGTATGTCAACTTACCCTAGTCTTCAAGAGCATCCTTATAACATGTGTCATGTTATTAACCCATTCCTCAATGAATGACTTGGGACAGGGGAGGCTGACAGAAGTTAGTATAAGACATTCTATTTAACATCAGAGTGGGGTGAAGGACATATTCCAGATTGACGAGTATGCCGTCAAGGAATATGAGACATGAACAGTATGTTTCAAATCTTTGGCCAAAGTATCGCAAGTTGCTAATTGCATTTTCCTATGTCACCTAGTCTAAGGGACGTGATGTTGATGAATAATGGTAACAATTATTCATATAGGTTCCTTGGACAGAGCATTTTGAAATCCCAGATTAGGGAAGAGAACCGCAAGAGTGAAGTGTTAAGATAAAAACACCAACTCTATGATACTCATGAATAGATCGGTAGATCACTGAGTCATGGAATGAATAGATCGGTGGTACACTGAGTCATTACAGCTACATATGGTTATTTGTTATAAGAATGATTGTTATGATCTGTGAGTTCTAAATTATGTATTTAGAACTAGGAAGCACTTATCAAAAAAAAAAATTCTTGTTCTAATGTACTAAAATGGGAATGTTACACTTCGACCATTTTATTGTTGACATTAAGTCCTATATCACCTTTTTCCTATTGACTACTCATCCTTTGAGCATCATTCACCTTCCATGTTACCCATTTTGAGGATCCACAACTCAAAAAGAATCATGGGATTCCCATCACCTTTCAGCCTTATCTTCAATATGAGTACCATGGCTCTACTCATAGCATGATTCTCATGGATACTTTTCATCTTCTTCAAGATGCAATCCCATGGTCATCCATCACTCAAAACTACCTCTTTCATATTTAATATTTGTGTGCTACGGTCTTTCCTTCTAAACAAGAATCTAATTTTCATTTATAGTCTTGTCCATGACTTAAACGTCCAACAACAATAAGGGATACAACTCCTTGAGTCAAAATTCCAGCAAAAGATGACTCCCTCAAATGGGACATCTCTTCACGCTACTTCCACCATTATAAATAGACTACTCCCTTGAAGGAAGGTTATATAAGGTTATTACAAAAATGTAATAAATATCCAGAAGCTTCCCGAATTGATCATCTTCATGAAGACCTCAATGAGATAATATATTCAGCCCATATAGAATTCCCGCATTGATCAGTCTATAAAAAAAAAAGATGAAATTTTTGTCATGGACTTGCCTATTCTTGATCTCAAGTTTCTTGTTCCGACAGACACTCCATCGTACACTAAGTTATGATAAACCTCCCATTCCCACCTGTTTTCCTTTTTAGCCTAATTTCTTCTTTACTCAAGGGACTTGCCGCAAATGTGACATTTCGTGATCGTGCGACTTTCTTCACCCTTAGAATGGTCCATTATGCAACGCCTTTAGGGTATTATGTTCATAAGCCCGTCTTAGGTATGGATTGACTCATTAGGGTTCTTATCAAATTAAGTGACTTTTTTACAACCTATTACCATTCATCTTCCTCATTACTTATTGTTTATCCTATACAAGACCCGATCCTCAACACCTATATTTAAAAATCACTCAACCATGCCTACGACCTAAACTCAACCATGCCTATGACCTAAACTCAGTCATGCCTTTGATCTAATTAAACCATGCTTGTGACCTACACTCAATCATTCCTATGACCTATATTCACCCATGCCTAAACACCTATCAATCCATTCCTTTCCTTCATCACAATCTTCCCTAGCTTTTGGGAGAGCTACATCGGCCTGAGGTCTCTTTTCTCTAAGACTATGTAGGAAACACTTCGAGGGAATGAAGCCCTTAGAGATTATCTCGGCCACTCTCCACCCTAACCAATTCCCCCTTTCCCTTTCCTTTTCCTATTCACATTCTAGCCTAGTTAGTTTCCTTTCTATATCGATAACTGGAAATTAAACCACACAAGAAATAATTGCTAAACATCTTTACCATCATAATTTACACATTCATTTCATCACATCTACCATAATCATACATTTTCCTACAACTCATCTTAACACAATGTATACCATCACAAATTCCACACATTAATGAATTACAAATTCAATCAAATACACAACCTGACTCGATCCATGCCTAAAACAACCTAACTCAATCCATGCATATAACCTGACTCGATCCATGCCTAGGACCTAAATCAATCCATTCCTATAACCTAACTTGATCCATGCTTAGGACCTTACTCAATCCATGCCTATGACCTGACTCCATCCATGCCTCTAACTTGACTATATCATGCCTAACTTACCATGTTTCCATCACATGTACAATATCATTATCGAAAGTAAATCTACACATCATGCCATAAACATCATCATGCCGTAAATATCATCATCACCATATCCAAATATACAAATATCTCCCATATATAATGTCTCCAATACAAATCATCGGTGCGCAGGCTGGTATCATATACATAACATCATTGGCATGCAAGCCGATATCATATAACAAAACATCATCGACACGAAGGATGGTATTATATACAAAAATTCATCAGCATACAGGCCAGTCCATATCATAGATAATCTCTATACTATCCAAAATGGTGATATCCCTTTGCTATCCCTCAAATCTCTACATCAGTCTCTCCTGACTCCTCTGACGCTCATGTGTTGTGCCCCCCACCTACCTCACTACCTGTTATGGGACTTGATCTAGCAGACGATGGCTCCTCACCTTGATCTGGCCTTTGTACATTTATGGCATCACCCTGCTCCTGCCTTTGGGATCTTTGGCCCCCTGTGCTCTCCATAATGTGAGTGTCGGATCGGGTCCTCTCACTCGAGGTCATTTGTGCTCGATAATCCACATATAAAGGGATATTTATCCCTTCTGCTACCAAATGATCCTCATAATACCTCACCTCACCCAGGGCATCCCTGAATCTCACCATGGGCACAGTCTAAGGAGGAGCCATGGGTCTCATCACAATATGTGTCCTCTGACCTGTCAATAAGGGTCTCTGATCTTGTACATGTACTTGTACCATGGGACCCTGTCCCTAAGCCTGTCTTACTGCCTGTGCCAGTGTGGGTACCTGCATAGCACTCTGGGATTTTAAGGCCATAATATGTGCCTATGCAATAGACAACTAACCTTGCAACCGTGTCACTTATTCTTATAGGGTGGCCACCTGCTCCCCCTCTCTAGCCCCACCCTGTGCAGGTACCTACCCCTGTAATGTTATGACGTGGGCCTAAAAGGCCACCAGTTATGCCTATTACGTGGAAACCTCTTCCTATCCCTATAAACCTGTAACCTGACCTTGTAATGCGGCCACCTGTCCTTGTAACATGTCCCTCTGGAGTGTGAGGGTGACCACGTCTGGTTGTCCTAGTCTTGGTGGCACTTCTTGTAGCTAAGCTACCCACCACGGTCTGTATCTGTCAGTGTACCTGACATCATCAATGTGTCGGTCCATTGGTGCCTCCTCCCACCCTGTCGGCACTGTAGGTCATAGAGGGACATCAACCTCTCCATGTCATCCCTCATGTACTGAGGGAATGACAAGGGTACATCCTATGGCAACCCAAACTACCATCTGACCCTGTCTATGAGTATCATCTCATGCTCTCCCACATGGCGCCCCTCTATCTATCAAACCAGGTACAACTATTATAAATCCATGACCATCCACCCATATGATGGAAACCCCACATAGGGCCTCCAAATAATGTCCACATCGGACAACCCCTCTAGTAAGTGCCTATAATAGGCTACATCGTGTGTAGCCCTGACGGCTCTGCACGCTCCAGTAACCGACACCCAACACCTGTAACCCACTCTAAAAAAAATCAGCTTGAATGCATCATCCCGGGGCATACCTAGGTGCCTCACACATACAATGTGCTCATATGCCCAACAATGGAGAAGAAATGTGTAGCATAGGTTGAATCACCGTAATCTCTTGTATGCCCACAACTCCCTATACAACTGCACCAAGTATGTTGGTTCCCAAGCAAAGCATGTTCTCTCCTCCACCATGTCATGAAGGACCCCCATCAGCACCCATGGAAATCTCCCACCCTCTGCATCTGGTAGTGTAAAACAACGCACTACCTCCATAATCAAAAGTAGTAGCTTGATCTCCTCTGGATGGGTTATATACATCTCACCATAGCTCAGACTGGCACTATGGAACCTCATCTCTACCATACCCTCACCAAAAACTTTCAGCATCAACTCCTTGGAGGCCTTTGAGGAGATATAATACACCTGGTGTCCCACTATCAGTAGGCACATGATCCAATAAACATCCTCTAGGGTGAGTGTTAGCTCACCCATAGGAAAATGGAATGTGTTGGTCACTACATCCCATCTATTGATGAGTGCAACCATAATGCTAGGATCCCATACTATATGCATGTAATGTCTCACGCCTATCAATTTGATGTCTGCCACATGCCTCCACTCATTGGCAGTGACACTTAATCATACCGACAACAATAAAGGAGGTACATGGTACCTCATCCATAGCTACTCTCTGGCTTGCATCCACCACAATAAAAACATTATTCAACTTTCCCATCAACCAACACCCCCAACATTACCCCACTCTAAACCTAAAACCCTTCCTACCTAAACTCTAAACCCCAAACCCCAACATTACTCCACTCTGAACCTAAAACCCTTCCTACCTAAACCTTAAACCCCAAACCCCAACATTACCCCACTGTGAACCTCAAACCCTTCCTACCTAAACCCTAAACCCCAAACCCTAACATTACCCCACTCTGACCCTAAAAATCTCCATCCTAAAACTTGAACCCCAAACCCCCAACCCTAAAAAACCTACAGCCTACATTCACCGACTGACACCAGTCCATGTTAAACTGACATCGGTTCCCAATACCTGACTGTTGGCGGTATATTCAGACCAACATCAGCCATACATTGACCAATGTCGGTCACTGTTCCCATGCCCAAAGCCCAAAACCCTAATTTTCTTCCCCCCATTTCCCCTCCACATGTACCCAGACCTACCCCAAATCCCTCCACAACCCTATTTCCTCTACCTAGAACCTTTTCCACCCCCATCGTTCCTTAAAATTCTAGCCACACATTTCAAATTCTCTACCATGTCCAAACTAACCTACCCATTCCCTTCTTCTAATATCAAACAACAATGAACAGATCAAATCTTACCTCATCTAAACATTGCCTCTGTGGGGGCACGTCTGGCCTCTGTGCTGGTGGTCCACCTAATCCCTCCCCTTCATTTGCCATGTCAAATTCTCCCTCCAACCTCTCCACCAATCCAATCACTCTACCTGATCTCGTGGGCCCGTCCACCTGATTCCTCCCCTTCCCAGATCTCTCCACCTCACCACGGTATGGTCCCACATAATTTCCTCTCACCAAGCCACACAAGTATCGTGCTCTTTTCATTTTCCCAAAAACCAAAATGTACAAATGAATTTGTATTATACAGATTTTTTCTTATTATTTACCTAAGTTGACCTGACTAATGTTGGTTATACCTAAACTGACATCGGTCCTGTGCCCTAGCACACCATGGTTAGTAATACCCAAACTGACATCGGTCCTCTACCCTAATAAATTGTGATCACCTTACCTAGACCGTCATTGGTTACGTATGACCAACATCCGTTACCTGTCCTACTCTTTCCCATACCCTTTCCCCATTTCCAACCAACTCTTGACCAAACCAGCCACCGTTTGAACTTACCCACCCTTATTGCAACCTACCACCAAGCCTACATTACATATACCTATCCTTAATTACCTTTAGGGACTTGTTAGTTTACCCGTACCTCAGCCCTACTCTTGTCATGACCTTGCTACCTTGACCTGGAACATTGTTAATGACGTATGAACTCATGTGCTTGCTATACCTTGTGACATTGTTACCCGTGTTGTTTGACCCAATGACCTTACCTTTCCTATTGTTGTGTCATTTATCCTAACCCAACCTTTGGTGTACTGGAACATACCTAAACGTTCCTGCACCTGACTTGTGATTTGCTTCCGCACCATATCCTATACCTTGGATACCGTAATCACTTCAACTTTGTTTGGATAAACCTATCAACCTTAGACAATGTAGAGTTTACAAGCTCTTCAGCCTGGAACCATGTCACAGTTTATAATGTGTGCATGCGTTTGACTGCCACTACCTTTGACCCTAGCCCATTTACCTGTTTGCATGTCTTTGACCTCTACCCTTTCCCACATTCGCCCACATCTACACTCCTTTTTATCCATATCTACCTTTTATCAAACCACTCACCACTTCTGTCTTCTACCTCACCAGTTCTTTGTTTGAGGGGGATCACCTTCACCCACGCTTGGGGAAACATCACCTTTACCCACATAGGGGGAAACCACATCTTATTTTTGTCAGCGTCGTTTACCAATAAAATAAACGTAATAAAAAGGAGCAAAATGTAGACACCAAAATTTGGTCACACTCCCCTTGGCGCCCCATCAAATAACCAACACAAACATACTCACCTAACCACACCCCCCTCCACACCACATTAATATTAATTTAATTAATTTAATACCCATCCTCACAATATTCATCATTTAATTATGTTAATTGACATAATTTCCACCTCACCTAGACATCTCATCCAACCACCTCACCCTAGACCTATTCTTGGCATGTTTCCATAACTAACAATAACTAAGTCTAATTTACATTAATGAGCTAAGATTTGGTCTAACCCTAAAATCAATCCCTAAAATATCTGTAACCACATTCCTACCCATTAGAAGGGAAGCTTCCGTTCTGATCCATGGGAACAAAAACTAACTGGGCCCAAGAAATTAGAAATATCTTCCCATTTTAGTAGACCTAGGGAATCCTACCTTAACTGACGCTGGTCAACCTGGTACCGTTGTCGGTTACCATTTTTTCACCTAAGCAACCTTGTTTTGGGGTTGGCACATTCTGAGAGCAAGAAGGATGAGAAGAGATCTATATACAAGTAGAACCAGAGTCTTTTCATGCACCCAGGCATCCATAGCCAACACCAAGAAATATCCAAAAGCATTGGTACTCATGGTAAAATTCTGGGAAGCGTCACTACTGCACCAAGCTCCATTACATCAACTAATCATCACCACCACCCAACCATTGAACCTAAAACATTGGTAAGTGTTTAATCATTAATCATTTCCATTCTTATTTTGTTCACAGAGTTGTTATCATTCCTATTATTATTCTTTTATTAACATTCCCATCCCTCCGTAGCCTTCTTTCTGACAAACCCAAAAATATCACCCACTCGTTTATCAGATCACTTATCCTGGCCCTTCCACCTCTTTGAGTGTTCTCATTATCCCCACAGACATCACCATCTGCATCTTTAGCCCCATCCAACCTCACCTAGCCTCTACATTAAGGTTTTCACTGAATTATGGTCACCCTACTGTACTGACGCCGATTACCCATAACCATTGTCAATCTCTCTTAACCGTCATCAGTTATACCCAACCTAAATCGTCCTCTGTGTTTTATACCCTGCCCAAGAACAGAGCTAAACAACCTCCTTCCAGTTGACTCAAACAACCCAAAATAAGACTCTGACCAGTCGCATTAACTTGACAGAAACCTCATCTTTTAGATCCAACTATAGCCTAGCCTGTTGTGACTGGATTTTCTTATTTTACTTGAATGAGATACCTAAATCATATCAACTATAGTATGAATTTACTTATTTCTTGCAATAATTTATTTTAAACAGTGGATTGATAGCCTCTCTAGGAAGTATCACACTTCCCAGAACTAGCATACGCTAGGAAGTCCACTGTCATATATCATTTAACTTCCCTTTTGTGGTCATTTTTTCTATTACAGGTAGTTCCTCCTATCCAAATGCAAGCTCTCACAATTGGAATTGGCTCCAGATGTCTAAATACATGCATCAATCTCTAACCAACCCATTTAATAGGTATTCCTCCTAGCCCTTACCCTTATCTGTTTCAACATTCAAAAAAAAAGTAAAGAAAATGGTGAAACACTTCGGTTCAATAAGGGTTATATCATTTTTGAAAACAAGGAGGAAAGAGTTATTATCCCTTTAACAGATTGAAAATGTACGCCCTATGTTGAGCCTTCAAGTGAGGAAGATCTGAATAGGATTTGTGTCTGCGCCAGCTAAAGAAGGAATCCCTTAGTGGGAAGATACACATTTTATTAGTGATAATATAAGTGTTGCTTGTGATAATTGGGCTCATAGTACCTATGAGTTGGTAGGGCACGAAGTAAAGAGCACATTTTCGTGAGACAGCAGACCATGTTCTATCAAGAGAATAAGTAACAACTCGGTACCTCATTACACTAGAGAAGGAGATCCTACGGTGTTTTGCATGTCATGGCGGAACAATGGATAGACCAGTCAAAGAGACAGAATATGTTAGCATATACCCTACGCAGGACAACAACGCACTGGTGGGTGGTTAATAAGGATAATATTATAGGATGAAATGAAATTAGGATTGCTCTTTCCACTAGGTTCTTTAGGAGTAATGCACCTACTCAAATTTGCATGTATCATGGTAATCAACTTGTTCAGAACCACATTCAGTTGTGTGAGAGACTCTGGATAGAGGTGCAGGAAGATTTACCACCTTCACTCTAGGTGCATAAATTTTATTCCACCTTACAAGGTTTTGTGTGTGTTTGGTATATATATCTATAACTCCACAGAGAGACTAGAAATTGGAAGGATTTGATTGCAGGAATGATCCAGACGTTTGACTATTTCTCTACTAAACCTCCAGTAGAAGAGGCATTAAAGGTTATAAAATTCTAAACTATGGGAGATAATGCCAAGGAGGAAGAAATAATTTAGGATTTATTTGATGACAAAGGCTTAGGAGCACGTTTTGGTGAAGAAACAAAGAAAGATGCCACACTACTTAAGGACATTTTCCTTGAGAAGGAAAAAGGAAATATGTTCTACTTAGTAGATGAAGAAGAAGTAGAAAATATAGATGTAGAACATTCAAACAGGTAGGTGTGAGATTTTAGACAGTACATAAAAGACCACATTCCCCTATCATGAAACTATAAAAACAAAGAAAGTGAATATTGGATAAGATGTTGAGCCTAAGGAGGCCATAATTGGGGACTATTGGTCTAACTTTGAAGTGGAAAAAATCATTGAGTTACTACAAGATTATCAGGACTTATTCCCTCGGGGATACCATGAACTCAAAGGAATGCATGGATCATTAGGAGAAATGAAGATAAAGCTTAAAGAAGGTATGCACCTGGTCAGAAAGAGACCCTACAAGATGAACCCCAATTTACGCAAAAAGGTCAAAGAAGAAATTGACAAAATGTTGAAATATGGAATCATCAAGCCCCTAGACGAGTTAGAATGGGTTATCCCAAAGGTGATCAGTATCAAGAATGATGGTCAAATTAGGATCTATGTGGACTACAGGGAGCTGAATGTTACATGCATGATTGATCCCTTTCCTACACTATTCACCGAAGAAATACTAGAAGGTGTTGCAGGGTGCGAAATATATTCATTTACAGATGGATTCTTTAGGTATCATCATGTTAGGATTGTACAGGAGGATCAGGAAAAGACTACTTTTACTACTGAATGGGGCAGCTTTGCCTATATTGTGATGCCTTTTGGTCTGAAAAATGCACCTGCTATATTTTTCACGCATATTTGTTCAAGCATTCAAATATTTTATCCACAACTTCTTACAAGTTTATTTAGATGACTGGATGGTGTATGGACATGTTAAGGATCATTATGACAATTTACACTTAATGTTTGAAATATGTCGATAGTTAAACATCTCTTTGAACATCAAGAAATGTGTATTTGCTACACCCTTTGGAACACTTTTAGGGCACATCATTTGTAAGGAAAGTTTGTTGGTTAATCCAACTAAGGTTGTAGTCATTATCAGCTTGGAAGTGGCTACCAGTCAAAGTGAGGTGCGTGGATTCTTGGGTCACACTGGGTATTATAGAAAATTTATAAAGGGGTTCGCTAATGTTTCCACACCCTTAGAGGATTTACTAAAAGGAAAAGGGATGTCATACTGGGGAGAACTGCAACATCACACATTCATGAAATTCAAGGAGAAACTTACTACAACACCTATTTTGTGCTTTCCTTCATGGGAGCAACCATTTCACGTACATGTAGACACCTCTGGCATAACCATTAGCACAGTGTTGGCTCATCCTGGAGAAGGTATTATAGATCATCTTATTTGTTTTGCTAGTAGAAAGTTGACTCCTATAGATAAAAATTATATAACTATAGAGCACGGAACTTTTTTTATGATCTATGCGCTACATAAATTCAAACAATACTTTCTAGCAACACCATTTGTATTTTATACCAATAACATGGCATTGAAGTATTTTGTAAACAAACCTGTTTTACAAGGAAACATATGTAGATGGGTACTCTTATTCCAAGAATTTGATTTCGCAGTTGTGGTAAAACTAGGGAAAAGTAATTTTGGACCAGACCATCTATCCAAAATACAGTCGGGAGAATAAGCACAGGAAATTGAAGATACCATCCCTGATGCACAATTGTACAAGTTACAATGCGCACCATTAGAGTTGGAAGACATTAACTTCTTTCTACGAATAGGTACGATGCTAGAAGGGATGAAATCCTTAGAGAAGAAATAACTTGCTATTTGTGTGACACCGTTTATTTTGATTAGTGGTGACCTATATAAGTTAGGTCGAGATGAAGTATTGCGTCACTGTGTATTGGAACATGAGCACACAAATATCATAGAGGAGGCTCATGGTGGTATTGTAGGTGGGCACTATGTAGGTGAAGCCAATGCGCACAAGATTCTACTTGCTGGATTATGGTGGGAGACCTTGTATAAAGATTGTAAGGCATATTGCAAGGCTTGTGATCATTTTCAGTTCCTTAGCAAACTAGGTCAAAGAGATGAAATGCCTCTAAGACTTATTACTAGTGTAGAAGCATTTGAAAAATGGGCTATATATTTTTTGAGTCCTATTTCACCAGCCACGCACAGGACTGGATCACACTATATCATCACTTTCACATATTATTTGACAAGGTGGGAAGAAGCAACACCTACAGAGGATTGTATAGCAGCTATAGTAGTCAGTTTTCTATGGGAAAATATTATTACAAGATATGGATGCCCGTTGATTTTGACCTGTGATAGGGGCACACATTTTCTGAATGAGACAATCAAAAGTCTATAGAATGAATTCATGATTGTACACCATAAGACTAACCATATCATCCTTAGGCAAATAAGACTGTTGAGGCTTTCAACAAAATTTTAAGCCATACATTGACAAAAAATTGTGATGTTGGAAAAAAGGATTGGGATGATAAAGTTTTTACAGTAATTTGGGCATATAGAACAACATATAAGTTGTTAAAAAAGGCCACACCTTTTCAATTGGTGTTTAGAGCAGAAGCAGTTCTTCCTATGGAATTCATGTTACCTTCTTTGCATATTGTGTGTGTTAGAGGCCTAGCTGATGAACAAGCATTAGAAGAATGAATGGAAAAGTTGATAAATTTGGATGAGCGGTGAGTAATAGAACGTTGGAGTCATAAGCAAGAAAAATCTAGGTAAAAAACATGGCATGATAGGTACATTAGGGATAAAATCTTGAGATAGGACAAATGGTGCTTCTTTATGATTCTAAGTTTTTGCGCCATCCATGAAAACTCAAAGTACATTGGTTGGGGCCATATGTTTTAACTCACACACTTGAAACATCTGCTTGCCCATTAGAAATTCTTGATGGAATACGGTTACTCGGTTACTTCAACGGAAGTAGGCTAAAGCCCTACTAAAAATAAGTCTTCTTGGTGTTTGTAATAAGGCAATATTTTCATTTAGATTAGGTTTTCAATTATGTATTCCCTTAATGTATTTCCTTATTCTTCGCTATGCTTTGACAATTTAGTTGGTGTTTTGTGAAATTAGCACATTTGTGCACAAAAATATAGTTACCATTTGTAGCATTTTGTGCACAGAGGACTACACATACCATTTGTGTGGGGTTGTTATTGAAAAATGGGTACACATGAAGATACAACCTGATACAGGTGCTATTCAAGTTTGAAGAGTTGGTGAACAAAAGATTTCTTCTAAATAAGTACCATAGATGGAGATAAATGAAGGAACAATATAACACAAAGTAAGTAGTAGCCGTAGAGACTACTAGGAGAAGGCACAGTGACAACATACTCAGGCACATGGTACCATGCATAAAAATGTGAAAATGGTTAATTAATGAGGATTTTTGGTAGTTGAAGGAGTAATAAATGCACTAACTTTTTAAAAATCTATATAATGAAGGGATACGATTTCATTTTTGCCATTGTAAATCACAAAATTTTGAATGATCCAAGTGCCAAGCAAGTTGAGTGAATCGTGTTGAGGTGTGGAGAGTGTGAAACCAGATGTGGAGAGTAGATTTGTTCATAGGAGAAGCTTACATCCCCATTGGTGAAGGGTTTGAGAAAAGAAGAGCGTTACGAAAGAGATAGGGCACATGATTTTAACTAGGGCACGTGGATTTGAGCTAGGGTTATGAACTTTCTCTATACACAAGGTGGAAGGAAAGCTTTTGCACACTAAAGAGGATAGAAAGGTATAATTTACAGATAGAACCAAAGAAAGCACCTGCTGTAGGAGCCAAAGGGAAGAAGAAAGTGGAAGAAGAGGTTGAAATTGCTCCTGAGATAAATTTCTCAGAGATGCAATACCTAGAAGGCATGATAGCAGGAAAAGAATGGGATTCTCATGTTTGAAAGTGTAAGATAATTGATTACAACCACTGCACATTGGACAACCACGAAGACAACCAAGTGCACAACAGAGGACATGTTAGTGTATGATGACGCTGGAAAGAAGTTGCTAAAGAAAACTAGAGTTATCAGTTGTACGAGCTCACATATTATGGCAAGTATGAACCCTTATACCAGTGGCTAATGAGCAGGGTACATGAAGACTTTTTCTATTTCGCTGGACATAGGGTAAGGATTACATCATCTTTGATTTTGACTATAACAAGATTAAAGGGCACAAGAGTGAATCTGAATAATGCCTTGATAGATAAAGCAACCATCCTGGAGACATGGAAGGAATTAGGGTATACCAAGGGTCCATGTGGAATGGATATAGATAAATTGAAGAAATATCTAGTGGTATAGGTAGCTTCTCATCTACTGACCAAATTGATTGATCAAGAGAGATGGTCATAGGTGAATATAATGTGGCTACACATTGTAAGGAGAATGTCACGGGGAATAATTTACAACATATATAGCTACATTGCAGAAACTATCATTGAGGAAGTGCGCACAAGTGAGAAAATTAGTTTCAGAGCTATCCTATTATCTCTTATGTTTATGGAGAATGGAGTGCCCGATGGTCCAAAGAACAATATATAGGAGTACCCCATGTAGAATAAGTCCGTTATGGAAATATTTAACAATTACTTGTGTCAAGGGTTAATGAGTGGGTCATTTAAGAAAAGGGTAGAGATGTAGTATGATAGGCTCTGCATGAAATTTGAAGAGGAGTGGCATATCCCCAAGGAGTTACCTTTAGTGGTGGGCAAGGCAATGTAGTTCGTGGTGTATCAACACTTCTACATCGTGTGATTTGCAATGAAGGATGGGACTTGGAGCCCCTGGTATAAACTGCAATATGCCTTCACAGCATGATACTTCTAGGCATCAGTCCATCATTTTAATAATGAGCGATGCCAGAATTTTGTTGCAGAGAAAGTAAACTGTGACTACCACATGCCGTGTAAGACATATGTATATCTAGGTCATATTGTCTACATTGAAAGGCTACTCTTGTACATGATAAGTATGAAGACTTTGAGTTTGGTGATTAGAGATAGTGGAACAACACTTATATACCTTCAAGTTAAGCCTAAGTTGGAGGGTAATAAATATGTGGAGAATGAGTTCGCAATCCTAGGACCACCTAAGGGTAAACATACAGTGGAGAATGTACTAGCTCCAAAGACCACTAAACCTGTAAAAGTAGATGATGAGGAAGAGCATGAAGACAGTGGCGGATTGGTACATAGAGGATGAAAGAAACCCTTGGAAGGGGTAGAATATGAGCGCACAAGTAATCCACCCCAGGCACAAGAAGAAGGAGATGAAGAATTGGAAGTAGGAGCAGACCCTGAAGAAATCCACTTTAAGAGGGTTTTCATATGGACAAGAACTCAAGGCGTTACTCCATAAGGAGTCTAAAGAGAGCATGCATGGATCGCCTATACAACTAGAGGATGTGGAAGATCCCAATGACATGGAAATGAAGGTTAAGGAAGAAGGGGTAAAAAATCTAGAAGAGACAGAGCAAGATACTACTCAGGTCACTGAGTATCCAACTCCAAACCTTAGCACTTAAGTTCGTAAGGAGCTGAGATCAAGGAGGGAAAGTGGAGAGTATGTTGCACCAGTTATGGGCCAAGAGGAGGACACAAGTAAAATTTTCCATGCACGATTCCAAAATATAGTGGACCTTAAGGACTTATACATATGGGAGTTGATGGACCCTGACATGGAAACCACGTGCATGAGGAAACAATTATTATGGTCCATGCAGACTCACATGGACGAGCCTAATTTTGATGTGTGTGAAGAGTCCTATGTATCACGGAGGATGAGAAATGCACCACAAAACAAGCATATAACCATCAAACCCACAATTATATCTGATGACCATGTGAGTAATGCCTAAGTGAAGGTGTCTATAGAGGTGGCGCATAGGAATGTAGATAAAGCCACCACTATCAAAGAACTAAGAGAGGAGATCAAGGCCAAAGATGTAAAGATCAAGCATTTGAAAGGAAAGAAGAACCTGGAGTAGAAGAAGAATGGGGTCTTTTTTAGAATGGAAGAGGAGATTGGAGACCATGTCCTGAAAGCGAGACCACACTTGGAGTCCAAGGTACCTGAAATTTTCCCTTCGTCTATACACTATGTGTGTACCTTAGTTGATTTGGTGCTTGAGGATGGATCAATTCTGATGCCAGTACCAAAGGACCTTGATTAGGAAGCAAAGTGAGAAAAGGATTCGGTAGTGTGAAAGATTTCATCATACAAGGCACTGCTCCAAACCTTGCAAAAGGAGCTAAAGAAAGTGCACTAGGCATTGAATATTTGTGTAGCTCTGGAGGCAGTCATAAGAATAAGGACCATGGTAGAGGATAATGAAGTCCTAAAGGCAATTAAGGATGAAACCTTGGAGCACATGGAGAGATTGGCATTGGTAAAGTAAAAGCGTGAGGCCCTTTCAGCGGCCTAGGAGGCCCATAAGAATAGGTTGGATGAACTTCGGAAAATTATAGCATAGAAGACTGATCTTCTGGAAGGGAGAATGTCTATAATGTCTAACATTATGTTAGTACTATAGAATGAAAAGGATGAAATTAACCAGGATGAGTTGGATTCTATTGCAGTAAATATTCTAGAGAAGGCAGAGACCGTCTTGAATGAGTGGAAAACATTAGAGGTAGAAATTAAAGAAGAATATCCAGAACTAATTCTTCCAGTTGAAGCCGAGGATGTTGTAGAGTAAATAATTATTCTTTGTATAGTAATTCTTTACATTCATCCATTCCTTATTCTTTATTCATTCCATATTACAAGGAAACCATTTCTGGGGAGGAAATGTAGTTTATTGTTGGGTAATGTTGAGCAGAAAAAGTGTGATATTTAGCAGTACTCACACATGAGGTTCACACTTGAGAACAGGGTGCATTCAAAAGTGTGAAAGGATAAGAAAGGACACATGCACGAAAGACAAGGACTGGTTCAGGACTTAGCAATTTTCACATATATGGGCTATTTTTAGAGATAGCATACAGAGCACACAAACTAGATAAAGACCTACGTGACACAAATAGGCTATTTTTGGAAGAGTAGCTACTAAGAGTTTTGCATGGGTTCAGACTAATAATAGAATTTCTACTACTGGTTAATCAGAAGAGGTCTATTACTAGCACACTTTCATGTGGCTATTATTGTAAAGGTGCATGACTGTTTTCAGCAAGTGACCTAATTTAGGAATTATATAAGCGGTGAAGGGAAAGTCCCCACCCTTATAAATATGTAGTGATATACATAGTGTTTCACCTGATTCTCGAGCATTTCTTTGAATGTTGATGAAACAGATAAGGGTAAAGGGCTAGGAGGAATACTTGTTTGAATGTTGGTTATAGGTTGTTATGCGCGTATGACTTCTTGATCCACATCTGATCGTGAGAGCTTCGTTTTTTCTTAGAGGAACTACCTGAAATGGAAACAAGAGCACTAAATAAAAGTTTAACAGTATATGAAGTGGACTACCTAGCATATGCTAGATCCGGGAAGTGTGATACTTCCTAGACGACTGCCAATCAATTGTTTAAAACAACTTAATGCCAACAATAAAGGAAATCCCACTATAGTTAAAATGATTTAGGCATCTCATTCATCTATAATAATAAAATTAGTTCACAACAGGCTAAGCTATGAATGAATCTGAAGGTTAAGGTCTTTGTTAGAATACAGGTATTGCTTAGGGTCGGGTTCTTGGCTGTTTTGGGTATTGGGTAGAGAGTGAAATATCTATTCTCGGTTTCTAGTAAAAAACATAGAAACCGACGTCGGTCTGGTATGACCGATGTCAGTTTAGGTTAACCGGCGGTGGTTATAGGTAAGTGGTGTTGATATGGTCAAAGTTATAAGAAACTCAGTAAAAACTTGGTGGGGTGACAGATCTAAGGCTAAATGAAAATGGAAGGGTAATGGCAAGGTTCATGTGGGTCTCAGGTATGCACATGAATGAGTAAAATGTAGGTATGGGAAGTTCAAGGGTATGGGTGAAGGGGATGGTCAAGTTTGCATGGAGGTAAATGGTGGTGGAATGGAAATGGGAGCAGAAACTATTAACAAAAGTAAAAGAATATACCAAATGATAAATGGGTAAGCATTGGTTAACAAAGCACTTACTATTTGTACGAGCTTGATGTCTGGTTGGAAATGGTGGGTGATCAAATGGAAGGAACTTGATGTGGTACTGACGCTTCCCCAGATGCTCCCATGAAGGAAAATGGCTCTGTGGGTGCTTCTGATGTTGGCTATGGGTGCTCTGATGTGTGTACTAATTCTCGTTCTGCTTGCATGCAACTCTAGTTTCATCTCTTGTTCTCAAAAGATGTTTCAATCTCTCAAAAGATGTGCCAACCTCAAAATAAGGTTGTTTTGGGGGTTAAATGGTAACCGAATGTGGTTTCAGGTTGACCAGCGGTGGTTTAGGGTGACCAAAATTGGTTAGGGTGGGATTTCCTAGGTTTTCTAAAATGGGCAGATCCCTTTGATTTTCTTGGATCTAGCTCACTTTTCTCTATGGATTAGAATGGAAGCTTCCTTCTAACATATGGGAATGTGGTTAGAGGGAATATAGGCTTTGATAATTAGGGTTTGGGTAGGTCTTAGTTATGGCAACATACTAAGAATAGGTCTTAAGATGAGGTGTCTAGGTGAGGTGGATATGTGGGCATTATCCCAATTAGGATATTTAAGTAATAAATATTGTGAGGATAATGAATTAATTTTTAAATTTAAATTAATATTAGTGTGAGATGAAAGGGGCCATGGTTAGGTGAATGTGTTTAAGGTGTTTGTTTGACGAGGGACCATGGGGGAGTGTGAACCAATTTTGGTGTCTACATTTTACACCTTTTTTGTTGCAATAGCTTGTATTGGTAAGCGAAGCTAACAAAAATAAGATGTGGTTGCCCCATGTGTGGGTGAAGGTGATCCCCCTCAAACCAAGAATTGATGAGGTAGAAGGCAAAATTGGTGAGTGGTTTGATAAAAGGTGAATGTGATGAAGAGGAAGGTGGGAAATGGGGGAAAAAAGGGAAAAAGGTCCTACTTGGGTAATCTAGGTAATGGGTTAGGGTTAAAGGTAGTAATAGTCAAATGCACGCACACGTATAAACTACAGCATGGTACCAGGTTGAAGAGAAGGAAAACTCTACATTGTCTAAGGTCAATAGGTTTATCCAAACAAGGTTGAAGTGATTCTGTATCCAAGGTATAGGATATGGTCAGGAAACATGACGTAGGTCAGGTGCAAGAATGTGTAGGTATGTTCCGGTATACCCAAGGGTTGGGTCAGGATAAATGGTCATGACAAGAGGCAAGGTAAGGTCAGTATGTCCATCAACATAGGTAACAGTTCCACAAGGTATAGTGAACACATGAGGTCAAAGGTCACTAGTAACGTTCCAGGTCCAAGTATCTAGGTCATGGCACTGGCAGGGCAGATGTATGGGTAAAATAATGAGTCCTGGAAGGAGGATGAGCTGAGGGGGTAAATGATAAAGTCAAGAGGGTCAAGTGAAGTGGCCAAGTGAGGTGTGGGTAAGATAAAAAAGGATTTAGGTCAAAAATTGGGGGGTAGGGGGTAGAAAAAAGACTAAGCAGGTAAACCGATGACGGTTGAAGGGAACCGATGCCAGTCAAGCTTGACCGGACCATGGTAAGCTAGGGTGCAGGACCAACGTTGGTTTAGGTAAAACCATCGCCGGTCAAGTCAAGTAGGTTATAAAAACAAAAAATTTCTATATTTTTCAAATCATTTGTCTTTTATCGAATTGGGGAAAATGAAAAGAGAGAGAAAAGGTGGAAAGTGACAGAGTAAGGAGACTGGCAGGATTGTCAATAGTTGCCGAGCCACAAGCTGGGTGGGATCAATTTGAGTTAGATTGATTAGTTGGAGAGTGAGAGGGTCATTTGGTGATGGACAGATATGGGAGAGGGATCGGGGGGACCACTAGTGTAGCGGCCGAAGGAGCCACCATGCATATGGTAGTGTGATGAGGTAATATTCAATCCTACGCTTTGTTTTGTTTATTAGATTGAATTAGAGGTCGGGTGGGTGAAAATGGGTTTTTCTTTTTGGGGGGGAAATAAATTTGGAATTATGGGATGGAAAACAATTATATTAGGAATGAGGAAGGGAGGTGATTGGGTAAGAAGGGGTGGGGAAGGGTGTAGGAGGGAATTTGGGTAGGATTGAGTGGGTAGAAGGGAGCAAAAAGGGGAATTGAAGGAAAAATGGGGGTTTTTGCATCGTCATGGTTTTTGACGTGACAGTGACTAGTGTCGGTTGAAGTTTAGCTGACGTCGGTGTTAGTGCACCGGTATTGGTCATAAAATAGGTGACCGATGCCAGTTGAAGGGGAACTGGGTTAGGTTAGGGGTAACTGGGTATCGGTTGTAACTAGAGGAAAAAAGGGGCTAAAAGGTGTCTCAAGGTTGGGTGGGTAAGAGAAGTGGTGTGATTGATTGAAAATTCTATCATAGTAAGGGTGGAGCTGTTAGGGAAAAATGTATAGATATGTGGGAAAATAGGTAAGGTCGGGGGAGTGGGTCAAAATGGAATAGGTGAGGGGTTGGGGTTCATAGGTAAGGTGATATTAGGTTGGGTAGGGTTAGGGTAAGGTAATAGGTTGGGGTTGAACTGGGTAAGTAGGTTTAGGGTTGGGTTGGTTTGGGGGTGGAGGGTAGGCCATGGGATAAATGGGTAAGTAGCAAAGTAAAAGAGGTAAGGTAATGGGAATGGGTATGGGTGAATGTAGATATGGTTCATGTTTGAATAATGTGATTGTTTTGTTGGATGCAGGTGAGAGATCTAGCTGAGGATGTGAGATAGGGGTGCCACCCCTGCTCTTGATAGTTCGTGGGATGCAACGATAGTCCAGGAGTGGAGTCATGTCGTGGATGTTGGTCTGATCGGAGTCTGATGTTATCGGCATGTAGTCTGACAACTAAGTTTGATGGTCACCCTCATCGATAGATGGGACTCAGTGACCAACACGTTCCACTTACCGATAGGTGAGATGACAGTCACCCTGGAGGATGTGTACAGGATCCTGTGGTTACCCATATTGGGACATAGGTATATTCAATCTCCTCAGAGGCATATGAGGAGTTGATGTTGATAGTGTTTGGTGAGGGGACTGCCAGAGATGAAATTCCACAGTGCCAGCATGAGCTATGACGAGATGTACCAAGCCCATCCAGAGGAGACGAGGCTAGTAGTATTACTGATGGAGGAAGTGTACTATTTTGCATTACCAGATGTAGAGGGTGGGAGGTTCCCACGATCACTAATGGGAGTGTTACATGACATGGTGATGGACTGGACCTGCTTTGCATGGACTCCAACATTCCTAGACATAGCTATATAGAGAGCTATGGGCATATGGGTGGCTTCACAGGTTCAGCCTATGCTACACCTTTATTCTTCATTGTTGGGCATATGAGCACATTGTGTGTGTTTGTCCGATTGGTATGCCTGGGCTGATACATTTGAGCCTAGGTTTGGTTCGAGTGGGGTACAGGCGATGGGTGCATGTTATTGGAGAGCATCGAGAAGATTGAGCTATTCATGATGTAGCATATTATCGGTGGTTATTGGAGGGATTGTCAGTGTAGACATTATTTAGAGATTGTATGTGGGGTATCCCTCATACAGAGGGATGGCTAGAGGAGGTGGCGAGATTACATATTTATAGGTGGATTGAGGGGTGTCATGTAGGGGAGCACGAGATGATCCCAGTAGACAGGGTCATGACAATATTTTGGATTACTACAAGGATATACCACTACTCTTCCCACAGTACAGGAGGGATGATGTGGAGAGACCACTGATAGTTCCATAGCCGACAGTACCTACTAGGAAGGAGGAGAAAGTTGTAGACTGACGAATTGACGATGCTGGAGTGATAGATAGATACATATAGTGGTGGGTGGTCCATCTACGAGCAGTACCTCCCAGGTCAGGGTAGCCAGATTTAGCCACCATCACTGTGTAGAGAGATACCCTACAGGGGCAGGTGGTGACCTTGATTACCAGTTGGGAATGGTACAAGGGTAGTTAGTAGCTTCGGAGGTAGAGGTGGTTGCATTGTATGCACAAGTGGCTAGTCTATAGGCCCAAATGGCCCAGGGTGGAGATGGAGATGGAGATGAGGAGTAGGTAGCCACCCTACAAGCAAGTTACAGATTTACAAGGCCAGTTGGCCACTACACATGCATAGATTCAGGCATTACAGGTGCAGGTACAGGCACTAGGTGTGAGGCTGATGACACCTCCACAGGCACCGGGATAGGGTCCCAGTTCACAGGAAGGGGCGGGATAGGTCCCAAATGATAGGTACAGGGGCCGAGGCCGATGGGGCCACCATAGATAGTATCCCTATCTAGGTTACAAGGTTGCCTTAGGTGAGGCCTAGATATTATCAGGATCAGTTGATGGCAGTCAGGATAGATTTTCTATCCTATGGAGAGTACATGGCACAACAGGCCTCGAGTGAGAGGACTAGATCCCAGACTCATAGTGTGGAGAGCACAGGGGGCCATCAAGCTCTGAGATAGGATTAGGGTGAGGCCACCAGCTCATGGAGGCCAGCTCTAGGTGATGTACTAACAGGGTCCTAACCGTGACCTATGGCGGGTGGTGAGAGGTTATCAGGCCGCCAGGAGTCGAGGAGGAGACAAGAGAGACTGATATGGAGGATGTCTGGCAGGATGATTCTTGATGCACATCCCTTTATTTTGATGTATTTGATTCATTTTTTGATATATACTAGCCTGTGTGCCAAAGAGAGTGAGGATGTATGAGAGTTTTGTATATTTTTTATCATATACCGGTCTGCGTGCCGAAGATGGTGAGGCTGTATATGAGATTTTTTGAGAGATTTGATTATATGTACTGGCCTATGTGCTGAAGATATTTGAGATTATGTATATGGAGACACACAGTTTGGATATTTTTATTTATAGAGATGATGATGATTATGGTCATTATGTGTATACATGGTTGTGGTTATCTTGTTATTTAGCATGTGTATATATTATGGAAATTAAGTAGTGTAAGCATTATAGAGTCAGGTCATATGCATGGATCAAGTTAGATTGTGGTCTAGGCATGGATTGAGTTAGGTTTTAGGCATGGTGGAGTTAGGTTGTAGGCATGGTTGAGTTAGGTTATGGTTTAGGCAGGTGGAATTAGGTTGTGGTCATAGGCATGGTTGAGTCAGGTTCTAGGCATAGTTGAGTTAGATTGTACGTATGGTTGAGTCAGGTTTTAGGCATGGTGGAGTTAGGTTGTAATTCATTAATTTGTGCAATGAATGATGAGATGGGTCATGGTTAAGATGTTTTATAGTACATGCATGATAATGGTAAGGAAATGGTAGACATAATGAATGTATGTTTGATGATGATAAAGGTGGAAAACAATTTGTTGTTTGATGGGTTTAATTTCCAATTATTGATATAAAAAGAAACTAAATAGGGTAGAATGTGATTTAGGAAAATGAAAGATGAATTGGTTAGGGTAGAGAGTGGCCGAGCTAACCTCCAAGGGCCCCATGCCCTTAGAGTGCTACCTACATAGTCCCGGTGAAAAGGGACCTTAGGCCGATGTAGTTCTCCCATAAGCTAGGGAAGAATGTGAGGAGGTATGAGTATGGGTGGGTATGTTATAGGCATGATTGAGTCTAGGTCTGTTAGGTATGGGTGAATTGTGGGCACATTGGTATAGGTGATTTTGAGTTGATTATGGTGAAGGAGGAGAAAATTACCCAAAAATAAGTGTCGAGGATCAAGTCTTGTATAAGGTAATCAATATGTAATGAAGAAGGTTTAAAATATAAGAGGAGGAAAGAAAGCAACCTGATTGGTAAGGATCATAACATGCAGATCATACCTTAGATGGGCTGATGAACGTAAGACCCTAAAAGCATTGCATGATTGATTATTCTAAAGGTGAAAAAGTAGTCACATGATCACCAAATGTCATGGTCCAATAGGTCCCTTAAGGCGGTAGGAAATGAAAGTGCGAATGGTGAGAGGGTGAAAAGTGGTTAGTTTTTATATGGTACTAGGTAGCATGCCTTTTTGGCAAGAGATCCAAGGTCACAATGGGCAAGTCCATGACTAAAAGGATTTTTGTTTTGATTGATATTTGAGATATACTAATTGATGTGGGAAGTTTATATGGGATGAGGAAATTAAATCCTTGAGGTCTTCGTGAAGCTGATTGATGCGGGAAGCTTCAGATTCTCTCTCTCTCTTTCTTCTTCTTGTTCATTTTTTTAAAACAAGATTTTTATATAGCTGTCCTTCGAGGGAGAAGTCTATTTATAGCAGAGATTTAGAGAGAAATATGTCCTTTTTAAGGGAGTCATATTTTTATTGGAAGTTTGACTCAAGGATTTGGATCCCATGTGAGGGATTTTAATTCATGGACAAGACTAAGGTGAAGAATTGAATTCTTGTTCAGAAAGCAAGGTGAAACGACCATGGGATCTCATCTAAAAGCAGATGAAAAGTATCCATGAGAATCATGATATGTGCAGTGTCATGGTACACATATTTAAGAGAGGGTAAAAGAGTGATAGGTACGCACATGAATCTTTGTTTAATCATTGGTGATGGTGTAGGAATTGGATAGTGCTCAAGGGACGAGCATGGAAAGAGGTAAAAGGTGAGGTAGGACTAAAAGTCAACAATAGAATGGTTGAAGATGCAAGGCATTAAGGGGATCAGGTTTGGGTTTACCATCGAGTGAAGATAAATGATAAGCACCCATTAGTATGAGTCACGATGTATGCTCCAAGATAATTAGGATAAAATTTTCCCCGTTTACTTTTTTCTAGTTTGATTACATGTTGATTTTCTTTCAGGACAAGGTCACCAACTTGGAAGGTTCATTCATGGACACATTTTTCATAGGCACATTTGATACGTTTGATGGTTTTTAATCAAAGGTGTATCGTCATCAATCATTTTAGGATACAGGAAGGGAAGAGAGGAAGGGGTCTCCCCCTCACATTGATAAGTCAGAGGCCCCAAGGAGAAGGCATTTATGAATTTTTTTTTTAGGAGGAATGGATTCTGGATCCATTAACTTTGTCGGTGAAGGTGGTGAAGAACATGGAGTGGGTGAAGAAGGTGGAGAAGGGTTGATGTCCTCAATGAGTTCAATGTAGGCCTTCTTGGTAGGTGGTTAAGAAAACCTGATACCACTACGGTTGTTATGTTTATAGGTAGTACATGGAATGATGGTATGGAAACCTTTCTTGTAAAATCCAAAACCAAAACCCTTCCACACACATTGGTGTAGGAAGGTGTGGGAAAAATGGTGATTGGTGAGTGATTAGAGGTTAATAGAAAATGGGTGGGTTTGTGATGGTGGTTCAGGTGTGTAAGTGGTAGTATCATGTCCCCCATAGGTGAGACTAGTACGAAGGTGAGGAGGACCATAAAGGAGGCGCTCTCTTATGTGGTGATCATAGTGAGGGTGTTGGTGAAGACTTCCATACTCTTTTGGAGTAAGGAATGTGTTGAAACTATATAGGCAATACTCCCCCAGAGTGAGGCATTGAAAAATGCCTTCCAAGGGATCGGTGATTGGTATGTGGGTAGCTAGAATGGACGATGTGTCATAGGTTAGCTCGGAGGTGGAGCTAATGGAGTGGGAGGCTGATGGTTTGGCCACGGAGGTTGTGGCAATGGTGGGAATGGAGGATGTAGGTGCGATTGAAGTAGTGACTACACTAGTGGGTGGAGGTGTAGGTGAAGAGGCAGTAGTCATGGAGGTAGATGCTTTAATGGGTATAAGCACTTAATTGGGTTGATAAAGCATGTTGCAAGTTTTGAAAGGTGATGGGTCAACTGGAATGGTATAGGTGTGTCCTTCATGCTCAAACTTTACATAGTGATGAAAAGTGGAAGGAGCACAACCCATAACACGAATCTAGGGTATGCTAAGCAACATGTTATATTGAAATTCCCCCTCCAAGATATAAAATAACTCTGGAATAGTACGGGGTCCCACATGCACATGGAGGATGGCCGTGCCAAGTGTAGAGGTGATAACATCATTGAATGAACACAACATGATGGGATGTTTATGCATGTAATTGTCAGGTATGTGCATTTGAGAAAATGCATGGGAGGAAATTATATTAATGCTAGTGCCCCCATCGATCATAACATGTCGTACACGTATATTATCGATGTGGACAGAGATGAAGAGAGTTGGATCTGGGTCATCAGTTTTGTGCTGTGAGATCTCTTCATCCGAGAAGCTAAGGGAGGCTACCTGTTGAGTAGGTGAAGGTGTAGATAAATGTGGTAATTTGGTGAGAGAGGCTACATGATGGGGTGTAATAATAAAGGCTACAAGTGTAGGGTCATTGGGTAAAACCTCAATAGATTGAAGGACCTCCATGAGAACTTGACGATGGGATTCTGAGGTTTGGATGAGGTCATATAAGGACATTTTGAGGGGGGATTGGTGTAATTGTTTGAGCATCACGCGGTGTGTAACCCCATTAGGAATAGGATATGTGGGGTCGCGGATAGTAATTTTAGGTGTAGGTGTAGATGGTATGTTGGGTATAGAATGGGTTGGTGATTTAGTTGCCTTTTCCTTTCCTTTGTCCTTCTAAGCATGGGTAGCAATGTGGATCATGTTGATTTGAGGTGGAGAGGTAGGTGGAGTGGGTGAGCCATGAAAATTATAGCGACAAGAGGGGCAAAAGCCAAGTGGCGGGAAGGAACCTTGTGAGATGAGTTAAGCACACCGACATTTGGGTGGATATTTGACGAGTTCTCTGATGCAAACCATGTTAATTTCAAATCTTAGGAGTGGCTCTAGAGTTGTGGGGGTGAAGGTTTGGGTCATTGAGTAGGCAGTGAGGGGAGAACTGTGGGAATGGGTGTTGGTGAAATGGGGTCCTCATCGAGAAGGTCATCATCGTCAAAGTTTCCTTCAAGAGGACATAACTAGATAAGAACGGTTATCAAAGCCTTATAGTTTTCTACATCATGTCCTTACACATGATGGTAGGAACATATTTTTTTGTCATCAAACCTGTTTGGTTTGGGTTTGAGAGGTTCATAAGGTCTGAGAAGTGATAATGTGATGATAGAAGTCTCAAGGAGGTTGGTTAATATTTTGGCATAGGATCGTGCTAGTGGATCACAATGGGAAGTGAAAGTGGGTTTGGGTGTAGGTACAACTGACTGTCAAGGAAGGGTCTTTGCATGAGGGGGAGTGGGTCAAGCTATGGTTTTAGGTGCTGGTGTGGTCTTGGGTGATGGTCATGTTTTGCTTGGGTAGGGGTATGGTAGATGAACTAGCAAGAGAGTGTGTAGTTGTTTTGACTACCTTATTGGAGGGTAGCGGATTTTTTTTCTTTAGGTTGCACCTTCTTGGGTAAAGGTGATATGCGCGCACAAGATCTAGAGGGGAAAGTGGATGGGGAAGAGGGTGAGTTACCCATGGGGATAACTGAGGTGCTGTGAAGGTAGATGGTGCAGGTCATGTAGGGGGTGTGAGGGAAAGAGACTAAAGTGTAGTGGGTAGTGAAGAAGTTACCAATGGTATTGGAGGAATGGGTGGTAAAGATGCTACAGGTATAGGCGTAAGTCGTGTCAGGTGCTTGGGTATGTTAGAGGTTTGTGAGGGAGGAATGGGCTGTTGTGTTTTTGGTTTATCGGTGGGTGGAGGTTTCTTAACCGTGTTAGAAGGGCGAGGTCCTAAGATGGACGGAAAGGGTGAAGGTGATGAAGGTGTGATCAGAAAGGTTGAAGTATGAGTTCTACAGGATTGGCTCTTTTGGTTGGGTGCCGGATTAAGCTTGGTGTTAGTTTTGGAGGATGTAGCTAAATCTAATTTGATGGGTGGATGAGTAAGGCTAGTAGTTGGGATGACCCCTAAGGTAGTAATAGGTTTAGGTGAGGAAGATGATGTAGGTGTAGGTTTGGATGTAGATGCATTTTGGGTTATGGGTAGGGGTGTGAGTTGAGCCATGAGTGGTATCATGGTGGAATTTGTGATAGTTGTGGTTGTGTTTGGTTCAATTGGCTGAAATATTTTTGGGTAGATAGTGGAAGTGTCAGCAAGTGACATCTGCATTTGTGTTGAGACAGGAAGCATAAGACACCCCCAAAGTAAGGCTCTATCCACATAATCTAGGTGATTGGCTAGGCGTGAAAAAGGCACTATTGTAGGTGAGGTTGATGAGGATCCAATGGAAATTCATGTAAAATGTGTCTTAGAAATGGGGAATTTTCTTGCTTCAGCTTCTGTGGGTAAGAGAGCCGAAAGTAAGTCTATAGGATCTTGGGTAACTGATGGAGAGTGGTCACCTAAAGGTAAAGGAATTTTTACTTTATTTTTTATAGGTGGAGGAGATGATGGGTGCTTTTCTATGGGTGGAGGAGATGATGAGTGCTCCTCTGTGGGTGGAGGAGATAGATAAGCCTCTTCCGTAGGTCAGAGATGTACTACGGGTGATGGATCTCTAGGTGGAGAAGCCAAAGGTGAAATGATCTTGATGTTAATAGGAGGCTCCTTCACAAGTGAGGGAGGGGATGAAGGGTGTTCCTTTGTAGGTGGAGGAATAGGTGAAGTGGATTCAAGTTTAGAGGAATTCAGGCTAGGACTTCCTCTATGGAAGGAATATGGGGTAATTGGGAAGCAACAGGTGCGTCACTGAAAATAGCATGGACCTCGCGGGTATGGCTATCGTGCGTTGAGGTCTCTCCAGTTTGATCAAAAGAAGGGGCATGATTAGGAAATGGTTTCTTGAAGATGTGTAGGTTTTGATTGGTAGGTGTGTTAGGATTATCCAAGGTTAACTTGCCTTTCTCAAGCATTTCTTGGACAATGTTTTTGAAAGTGATGCATTTGTTGTCACTATGACCCTTTACTCGATGATAGTTGCAAAATTTGTGCTCTTTGTACCATGCGGGTGTGGGGCGAGCAGGATCAAAACCAGTGTGTGGTTTTACGGAAGGAAGGGTGATGGCCCCAGCTTTAATGAGCTTTTCTAAGACAAAAGAATAAGGTTCCCCAATTGGGGTGTATTTCCATTGTTCCCATCTAAATTGAAATGTATGAATGGGTGAGAGATTAGATGAGGGGTTAGCCTAATTTGATGGATGAGCTGGGAAGGCTTTTAGTACCACTGTGTTAGTGGTTCCCTTAGATTTTGAATAATTGTTCTGTGGTTTCGAAGAAGAAGAGGTATCATTTGGCTTAAATGCTATGTTTTTATTGCATAGTTGGATTTTCTTTTCTTCGATGGCCCAAATCTCTAGCTTTTGTGCCATGGTGAATGCTTCGTCAAAGGTTCAGAAGTTCAGGACCTGCAAGGTTGGTGAGATATGTCTAGCACAAGCCTATATGAATATCTCTATGAGTTTGATTTTTGGTAGTTGGAATGTGAGTTGATTGATCATGTTACGCCAACGAGCAACAAAATATGTGAGAGATTCGTCATCATACTAACGTGTAGAGTGGAGGTCAATCATGGTAACCTTCTTAATGACATTAATGGAGACATGATCTAAGAAGGATTGTGCTACCTAATTAAATGAGAATATAGAGTTTCTAGGTAACCCAATATACCAGTCTAATGTGGGTCCAGTTAGAGACATGGAAAAGGTCCTCAAAAGTAAAGTGTCATCACGGGTGATCAGATAACACCTGTGTTTAAAAGACCGCAAATGCTGTTACGAGTCTTCTTTTCTATTGAAGCGGTTAAATTTAGGCATTTCAAAATGTATGGGATATGGACAGATAGGAATGGATAGGTGGATAGGCTCATTGAAAATTTCATTGTAGGTGAGAGAGTTACATGTGCCAGAAACTGATGCTTCTAGTGTTTGCATCTTGTCCATCATTAACCTGATTAGGTCATTGGTAGGTTGTGATGGTTGGGTGCCTCCTATAGCGTAAGGAGGTTGGTGTTGGACATATGATGGAGGTGGCATTCCTATATATGGTGATGCCGAATAGGTAGATTGAGAAGGAGAAAGTTAAATAGGGGGTACATACCCAGAATGAATGATAGATGAAATAGGAGGCTGATGATAGTATGTATATGGAGGTGGAAGGGTTGTGGTGACCCTAGTGGCAATGGGGGATAAGGATTATGGGATAGAAATAACAAAGTTTTGAAATGGGGTAGGGGTCACCAACATTGGGGGTGGTTGTGTAGCTACAGGTATATGTGAAACAATAGGTGCAGATGAGGTTACGTTCTGGGTGTTTGGCAAAGGTATATTAGATGTGGCAAGTGTAATAGATGTGGCAGACATGGTAGTCATATCAGGTATGGGGCCTAGATGCAAAACAGCTAGGGGAAAGGCAAGTGTGGGTAGCGTGAAGCCAAAGGAGGTTAGAGCATAAGTAGGAGCGAGTTTCGAGGGGATAGACATGGGCATGTCGTATATCAAATGACCCAAGGCATCTCGAGTGGATGAGTGGGAAAGATAAAACTGTAAGGTGGCAGGGTTCTAGTCAAGGAGTCATGTGAACTCCTCATCCCCTGTGGCGATAGTGATAGGTTGGGTAGGATCCATGGGTGATAAAATAGAAGGTGGTGAAGGACTAGGTGGGAGTGGTTGATGACTAGTGTGCAATATGAGGGTGTTTTCTTGGCTTTGGGTCAACACCATGTGAACAAGTACTGACGTGGTAGGACTACTTTCTGTAAATGACACAAAAATATAGTAAAAATAAGAAAAAAACAAGTAGTGGTAGGTGAATTGGAGTTAAAATGTCAGCTGGAAAAATTACACAGGATAACCAATGCTGGTTAGGGTCAACTAATGCCGGTCACAGTTAACCATTATCGGTCACTGTGGAGAATGGACAGTTTTTCAGAACAAGGTAAAAGGCCAATAATTTCCAAGTATGTAAGTTGCTGATGGAATTTACTAGGAAAATGAATATGATAAGAGTGACAGAGACTCTGAATAGCAAAGAAGATGAAACAAATGTCCTTTTGGGTAGGTTAACCAAAAGAACGGTAAACTGACACCGGTTGGGTGAAACTGATGACAGTCAGAGGATAAATGATGATGGTAGCTAGACCAACACTGGTTACTATGAAATTGAAACATTGATGAAGAAAATGTGGTTGTGAGTTAAAATTAGATGTGGAATCAAACCCAAAATTATGAGAATGATGAGAATATGGTCCAGGAACACTCAGATGAAGCTGGAATACACCAACTGTGATGAGGAGCGTGTAAAGGGGAAATAAGAAAATGAAGAATGAATCCTCTCACCTCAAAATGCAAGCCAAATAGAAACACTAAGAAAAATATGATCCTAATAGTGCTTTTTCTATTATGTTTATTTAGCTTATGCTATTTAAAGACTGACTCATGAACTTTAGAATAGAATTTTTGGTGAGGATGGCTTCCTAAGAAGAATGAGATCTACAAGGAGAGGTTTTAGGTTATGTTATGGTGGGGGTGGGCCTCCTCTAATGGGGTACTAGACAGAGATAACCAGCGGGGTTGCCCATTGTATCGTGATCATGTGATCACCTACAGCTTCTTCCAGGTGAGATGTTGTTTAAGAATGTGTATATATTTTTAATTTTGTGATGTTTGGTAAGACTTAGAGAGAGAAAGAGAAGGAAAGTGCTTTTCTATGATTTGTTTGTCAACCATTAGCTGGGCATGACTTCCAGCGTATAGGTTGCCCTCATTTAATGTGAGCTAATGCAGTAAAGCAGAATGAAATGCAATTAATTTTAAGCCCAAATTGAAATGTTGAATTCAATGACACAAAAAGATGAATAGGAGAAGGGATGCTCTTTCACTAATGCGATACTAATGAAAGGGAAGAAATGCTCTTTTTAAATCACCAAAATATGATTGTTTTAGACAATAGAAGAAGAGAAGGTTCCAGGGGAGAAATTTTAATGTAAGAACCTTTTAGAAAGGAAACAAACATGCAAATTTTCACCTAGAAATGAAAGAATGCAAAGAACCCCGAATGGGTCCCACCGGGCATGCCAAAATGTTTCACCTGATTCTAGAGCATTTTTTCGAATGTTGACAAAACAGATAAGGGTAAAGGGCTAGGAGGAATACCTGTTTGAATGTTGGTTGTAGGTTGTTGTGCGCATATGACTTCTTGATCCACAGCTGATCGTGAGAGCTTCCTTTTTGCTTGGAGGAACTACCTGAAATGGAAACAAGACCACCAAATAAAAGTTAAACATTATATGCAGTGGACTGCCTAGCGTATGCTAGATTTGGGAAGTGTGATACTTCCTAGAAGGCTGTCAATCCACTATTTAAAACAACTTAATGCCAACAATAAAGGAAATCCTACTGTAGTTAAAATGATTTAGGCATCTCATTCATCTATAATAAGCAAATTCATTCACAACAAGTAAGCTATGATCGAATCTAAAGGTCAAGGTCTCTGTCAGAATACAGGTATTGGTTAGGGTCAGGTTCTGGGCCGTTTTGGGTATTGGGTAGAGAGTGGAAGCTCTATTCTTGGTTTCTGGTCAAAAACACAGAGACTGACATCAGTCTGGTATGACCGATGTCGGTTCAGGTTAACCGGCGATGGTTGTAGGTAACCAGCATCGGTATGGTCGTGGTACAGGAAACTCAGTAAAAAATTGGTGGGGTGAAAGATCTGAGGCTAGATGAAAATGGAAGGGCAATGACAAGGTTCGTGTGGGTCTCAGGCATGCATGGTAATGATTAAAATCCAAGTATGGGAAGTTCAAGGGTATGGGTGAAGGGATGGTCAAGTTTTCATGGAGGTAAATGGTGGTGGAATGGAAATGGGAGCAGAAACTAATAACAGAAGTAAAAGAATCTACCAAATGATAAATGGGTAAGCACTGGTTAACAAAGCACTTACTGTTTGTACGAGCTTGATGTCTGGTTGGCAATGGTGGGTGATAAAATGGAAGGAACTTGATGTGGTGATGATGCTTCCCTAGATGCTCCCGTGAAGGCAGATGGCTCTGTGGGTGCTTCTGATGCTGGCTATGGGTGCTTTGATGCGTGCATGAATTCTCGTTCCATTTACATGTAGCTCTAGTTTCGTCTCTTGTTCTCAAAATATGTGTCAATCTCTCATAAATGTGCCAACCTCGAAGAAAGGTTTTTTTGGGGGTTAAATGGTAACCGATGGTGGTTTCAAGTTGACTGACGGTGGTTTAGGGTGACCGGCATCTGTTAGGGTGGGATTTCCTAGGTTTACTAAACTGGGCAGATCCCCTTAATTTTCTGGGATCTCATTCATTTTCTCCACGGATTAGAATGGAAGCTTCCTTTCTAATGGATAGGAATGTGGTTAGAGGGAATATAGGCTTTGATTTTTAGGGTTTAGGTAGGTCTTAGTTAGCTATGGCAACATACTAAGAATAGGTCTTAGGGTGAGGTGGCTAGATGAGGTGTCTAGGTGAGGTGGATATGTGGGCATTATCTCAATTAGGATATTAAAATAATAAATATTGTGAGATAATGAATTAATTTAATTTAATTAATATTAGAGTGGGATGAAAGGGGCCATGGTTAGGTGAATGTGTTCAAGGTGTTTTTTTGACAAGGGACCAAGGGGAGTGTGACCCAATTTTGGTGTCTACACGTAGTATAGGAGGACTATATGTGAGAATTGAATTACTATGAGATTATGTTGCCAGATATGATTCATGCATTAGCTTATGGTATTACTTGTAATAATCTTCTATGTATTTATTGTGTTTAATATAATGGAGTGTATTGGCTGAATCAGAGTATTGCTCATGAGTATAATCAGTTCTTTCATGATTGACTTCATTATGGATATTATTTAAATTTATTACTCCGTAGATCTAGATCTGGAACATGCTCTGTAGAATGTTATGTTAATTATGGATCTGAATGCATTAATTCTTCATCATACTAACATCATGCAATAACAACCCTAAAGAGGGGCCTGGTACCTTTGTGCACTTCAGGTGAGCACTCAGTCTAAGTTGAGTGATGTGCCAACATGCCTGGGTTATTACTGGTAAATTCTAGGCTACATCATTGGTTCCATTTCCAAGACCTCTTTTTCAGTTGTCTTCAAGATGGATGTGATAGATTTATTTGAATTTAATCTTTTAAGGGATGATATAATTAATTTAATTAATTCTAAAGGAATGTGAACGTGGTAGAATAAAGAATTAATTCTAAAGGAATATAAATTAACATATTGCCTGTTAGATATGGATAAATAGGATAGAAATAGGTATTTATTTTTAGGGTGTCTACATTTTCCCCTCTTTAACGTGCTATTACAAAGTAATAGCATTTTAAAGATAATAGACGTATGTAGATTAGTGAACAAAAGATAGGGAAGATGATGAAGTATTTATATGTCCCAATGAATGTGGATGTTAAGGGGATACCCCCTCAAGTGGATGGGTGATGCAAAAAAGTGGTGGAAATCCATTTAATAGAAAGAAGGTAAGGCATATAAGGAGGAAGGGAGGGATTTTGATCGTAACATGAACTTTCATTTTGATAGTGGAAGTTAGAGAAACCATAATTTTTTGTTTCATAATAGAGTTATCACCATGATTATGAAGGAATCATGATGTGTAACTCATTATGTGTGTAAAGAAACACACACACACACACACACAACAAATAAAAGATAAAAAGAAAAAAATCCCAATACAAAACGTAAAAGTATGCACCATGGCTATGAAGAAGACAAGATGATAACAAAATATGTGTAATTGGTCCAAAAACAATATCAACAATGCAACCAACTTGAAATTAAGATAATTAAGGATGCCCCTAATGCATTCCATAATGATAAGTCAGCAAATTTAAATTCCCTTAAGCAATAATGCTGAAATTCCTAGGGATAAGATTAGACCAAAGAGCGGAGTAACTACTCGTCATGAAACTCTTATTAGATCCTCATTGAAGATTAATCTAAAAATAAGAAGGGTAATTTCCCCCAAGTAATAATGTTGAAATGCGAGGGAGGGAATGAGAGTTGAGATTACCCCAAGTAAGGATACATGTGATGGGAGTGATTGATTTGACTTTCCCCAAGAAAAAAAATTTACATGAAAGGGGGAGAGGATTTATTGTGATAACGTAAGATGATTAGAATGATCACTAGGGTAGGAGTTAAAAGCTTGTTTTTATCAAGTTGTAGTGGTTTGTTAAAATTGATTTGTGTTGGTTTGTTAAAAAATGTAATTCTAATGATTTTTTGATTATTTGAATGTTTTTGATGCTTTTTGTCAAGATATACAATTTTTTTGCTAATTTTGAATTTTTGTGATTTTTCATATATTTTGGGGTCTTGGACTAAAAAGGAAGGTATCACTAGAATAGATGATACTTGTGTGGTAGGGAATGGCAAATATGTTGTGGGGAAGCATTTGGATGCCCTATAAAGTTTAAATTAGTTGATTGGAGTGTCCCCACGAGTGGGTGGGCATCATGACAAAGTGACAAACAATTGTGTAATAGGAGAGGAAAGAAGCCATAGAAAAATATCTAGAGGAACGTTGAAGAAGATGAATAATTTTGGTCACGAATGCCAAAAATAGGAGAAATTAGGGTTTATAAGGTATAAATAGAAGGGTGGGAGGGGTATCAAACATCGTGACATATTTGTGCTTAGAGATTATTTTCTCCCTCTAAGTTAGATTTGAGCTTTGATATTTAAGAGAGATAGCCCGCTGACTATTGTGGAAGCATCACGCAGACCATGTCTAAGTGTAAAGGCGGAGGCCAGACGAGGCGAACATGGTAAGTAGTAGAAAAATATTTTTTTTGGATGCATTTATGGATTGTTAAGGTTAGCAGAAAAATTATATTTAATGTTAGCGTGATCACTTAGGCACACTAGTGTAGTTTGTGAAATCCACTGGTGTGTGTGTACATGCGCTAACATATTACCAACAACATGAGCGTTGAGCGTAATGTGTGCTAGTGTGGAAAATGTGCTAACATGCTAATAAGAGTATAAGAATATTAGTCAACGCATTAGTGTTAGATGCACTAGCGTCTTAATGTATGTGCTAGTGTATCATTGGATGTGCTAACGTAGTTAGCACGATGTAGAAGAAATTTAGAAGTGAAAATAGTAGAAACGTGATTTAACAATGTTGGTTTGATGATGTGTAGGAGATATTATTATCCATGGATTTATGGGAGCGACATGGATGACTATGATCATTTGAGATGAGATATACACAAAAAGAGAGGAGAGAGGTTAGCACACTATTGGATGTGATAGGGCATACCTATATTACAAACTATCATACATTATATTAGATCATGGTTTATTGATGGCTCTGACTACGAGATGGCATAGCGAGAGTCATACCTTTAGGCTACCTACTGGAGAGATGACTATTACATAAGAGGATGTCTATCTGATTATTTGAGTACTGATAGAGGGTAGGTTAGTGCAATGGGATAGACACACTGGGGGGACTAGAGGACACATTTGGTCATTATTTGAGATTGAGGAGATTCTTAGGGAGGGGATGTTAGTGCATTTATACTAGTGTGTGGAGGATGTGACAGTGATAGGGTTACCTATCTATCTGATGGTGCTTATAAACAGCTACTTGCTTCCTGATAATACCAGTTTCCATTTCCAGTTAGGCATGATATGTGTAGTGGAAGACCTTATTGAGGCCACTATATTCTGCTAGGGACATTATATACTTGATTGCTTATAGAGGATAGACAAGTTTGAGTCTGCATACATTGTTATAGATATGGTCATGAGACACTATTGTAATTGACCCCTCAGTTGGTATATTGTGTGCTAAATAGTCCCAAGAGCCTCATCATTTATAGGAGAGAAAATAAGTGTTGGCCACAGGGGTCATCTAGGTTATAGTGCATTCTATAGACAATAATTTAACAATTTACAACTACAGATGGTGATATAGAGGACACACAAGTTGTAAAGATGGGATATGGATATTGTAGAGCTCTTAAATGTGGAGGTAGACCACTTCATTATTGGTAGCCACTCTCATATTATGGATATGTACATGGTAGAATGGGTTAGGAGACAACTTGGTATCATATAGGATATACATGGCGGTGGGTAGTGGTATGCATGAGTTGTGTGAAAAAATGTGGACTTTGGTCAATGTATTAGAGTATAGATTGTCATAGTCAATTTTTTTGGAGTAGTAGCACACGCATAGGATGTGCATGCACATATTTTTCATCCCAGGACTAAAACAAATTACATTGTATGGTATCCATTGATTATTCCTAGACAACTCACTATTCTTTAAGTGGCCATAGATGTAGGGATAAAAATGACAACTTGGGGGTGAGCCACAAAAATGAAGAGCTAGAGGTAGATTAGGTCAAGTGGAAGTTGAGGCTCAAGATTATGGACATGATTAAGCACAAGCTACCCAGATGCATGTACAAGTACATGCACATGTGCCTATATAAGGTCATATTTTATAGGGTCTGTCACATACAAAGGCTTAAATTCCATTACAGATTTCAATGGTGTAGATGCAGGTACCAGTGTAGGTACATTTACAAGCTCCACAGGTTCATATTACATAGGATCCCTTACAAATAGCAGCACATGGTTTATTACATTCTCCATTTTCATCATCAAGACCACCTAGTCCAGTAGTGGGACATGAAGATGGAGAAAAAGATACAGGTGTAGATGATGGCTTGGTGGATGAGGTAGAGGAGGATGTCTAGGAACAACGTGTTCTTATACCTTCACTAGGACCATTGGATTCTAAGTTATATTTACAAGCCATAGGGAAATGGTTATTAGAGATTTTGATGCCACCCTTATTTTACTACATATGTAGGCTCAGCACGTGCAAAGGCTTACTACAAAGAGGTATCATATCACTGTATAGACGCGTCAGATTATACTCAAGCAATATATTGTGCCCTATGTGGTGGGGGTAGGGGATGTACAATGTGATGCAAGACATCATTCCATATCATAGGAGATAGGGTACTACTGGGACCTATATGAGGTAGTTGTTCTTATGGATTAGAGATCACCAAATTACAGTTAGGGAGTGGGTAGTAGATCCTTGAGAGTCGGTAGATCACATAGATCGTTGAGATCAGTTAGATCAGTGAAGATGCCACCATCAAGAGGTGGGGAGGACAAACCACATTGTCCCAGTGTGGGAGAGATTCACCCTTGACTCATTGTATTATATATTGTATATGTTTTTCGTATATGCCTCATGATGAAGGCACATTTTTGTAGATTGATGCCATTTGATGACACGTGTACATGACATTTTTTTGGGATATAGTGTACATGGATTTTTTTTATGTATATGATGTTTTGTGATTACAATTACATGGTGTGTATATATGAAATTTTGACATCACATATTATGATGACATGTTTGATTGCCTTATGATGTAATTATATATATGGTTAACTGATGATATATACTAAAGTAGCTGATGATTTGTGATGTGATTTAATATGGATATATGATGATTAGATACTTGTTCCTTAGCTTACATGTTTGTATATTGGCTATTATTCATGATGTATGATGGTATTATATGGTTGTGTTTATTCTTTTATATTGTTGTAATTTTTAAAAATGACACTATGCTGGAAAAACACACACAAAAAGGATTATATAACAATAACAAGATTGCAAATAAAATTTATACACATGATAAATGATAAAAAACCCTGATTATGAGTCAATCAAGACGATTACAAAATACCTATAATAGGTCCAAACATGAAGACAAAAGTTAAAAACAAGCCCAAAAATCAAGGTAAAATGAGATAAGAGAACAACTAAATATAAAAAAATGATCAACAAAATACAGACAATTGATCAATGAGGAATGAAACAAAAACCCAAAATGAAAAGTAGAATGAATATAAAAAATCTTACAATGAGCCTAGCAATTGATCCAAAATAAACATGGAAACAAACCCAATTTAAAAGGAAAAATTAATACACCAAATCTAACAAAGAGCCTAGTTATCGTGCTTCATTAAAGTGGTCAAAAAAATGTATGAAAATTCAAAACAAACTGCACACAAAAATAAATAAATACATGAGGTTTTATACAAGCCACAAATGCTGACAAGATATCCTACTGCAAGTCAATATACAATAACAATGTAACACAATTTGTAATATAAACGTCTAACTACATCCCTCTAATGTGCTTCACAATGAAGAATATGTAGATGTGAATTCCCCTAGGAAACAATACATGCAAGGGGTTGGATCATACCAAATAGTAGAGTAACTACTCCTCATGACACTCTTATTGGATCCCATTGAAGTGCAATATGAAATTAGAGTTGGTTAGTTTTCCAAGAAAGGATGTTGAAATGTGAGGAAAACATTGAGAGCCAAATGTGCCCTAAGTGAGGTTATACACAAAGGGATGATTGATGATCTTAACCAAGAGTGATGTTACATGCCAGGGATAAGAGGAGTAATAATTATAGGATGACCTAATATGCTTATTAGGATTGTCGTAAAATGGCAATATTGTTGAACAATGTTGACAGTTGATGAAATTTTGTGAAACATTTTTTGAATGTTTTTTTGTTTTTTATTTGTTTTTATTTTTATATTTTTTTAGAAGTTCTATACCTTTTTTAATTTTTGATTTATAAAAATTTTGTGAATTTTTTCATGCCAACGTAAAAGGTAAGGTGTCTTTAAATCCCATTAAGCATGACATAAGTGAGCAAACCCAGGGAATACCAAAGGTCAGAATATAATGGAAATAGGAAAACATGATTGGCGGATCATGGGATTCACATCCTTATTAGGAGGAACATGCAACACAAGGTGATTTGGGAGGATGCAATGAATGGAACAGGGAGAGGGTTTGGAACAAGAAATTGCAATGACATTTGCCCAACACTAGGGATACTCTTTTTGGATTCAGGTGTAGAAATTATTTAGATGAAACACATTCATGGGATTTTTAAACTCTTTTCCATCTTCTTCAGATAGTTTATATGCTTCGGATCCAAAGTTGGTAGTTACAATATAGGGTCCTAACCAATTTGGTTTGAACTTGCCTCATTTTTCATGCTCTTTTGTACTATTCTTCTGATTCTCTTTAAGCACGGGGTCTCCATTCTCAAACTATGTTGAGCTCTTGTTGTAGATCTTTCAGAGCCTATTCTGATATACTTTAAAATGATCCAAGGAAAAAATGTGCCTCTAATCTAGGAACTCTTGCTTTGCAAGATGTGATTGGTGGTAATATTATTCATGGACCAGGTGTTGGAGTAACACACAAAGGGAAGGGAGCTCAAAGTTTATGGGTAATATGGCTTCAGAACCATGTACAAGGGATAAAGGAGTGGGATTTGTTGGAGTGTAGAATGAGGTTCAATAATCCCTGAGGGTGGGATACAGCTATGTGTGCCAATTGTGACCATTCTTTTCAATGGTCTTCTCCAATATTGATTTTATCATTTTTTTAGAAGCTTCAAATTAGCCATTGCACTGCGGGTAGTAAGGAGTTTCCCATTTGAGATGGATATGGAACTTTTTAGCCAACTCCTTCACATTATTATTTTTGAAGGATGTACCGTTGTTTGTGAAAAGAGATGTAGGGATACCAAAGAAATAAATGGTGTGGTTAAGGATGAATTTTTCTATATTTGACTCATTGACGTAGGTGAGAGGCATGGATTTTTTTGATATATTTCCCGAATATATCAAATGAGGACCTAAAGTCCTTTTTATATAAGGTGATCGGGTATGTCTCCCGACCCACCTTTTCAACCTAAATGGTTGACACATATACCTAGGTGAGTGTATTTAATAAATATAAACATAAATGATTCACATTATTAAATACTTACCTAATGTATATTACCTAGGTATGAATATTTAATAATAGAAAAGTATTTCATATTATTAAATATTTAACCTATATAATAGTGATGGACCCATATTAATTAAGGGTTGGCCAGACCACTTAATCATTATGTTCCAACACTCCCCCTTAATGTTAAGTGGGATAACATATGCCAATAGATTACCTACCCGTGGTACACTACAGGATTTACAATCCTTAAACCATAAAGGTTTTAGGCTAGCATATCGGGTGAAGGAATTATAACACCTTCATCATACTCAAGTTACCTTTTGGTACAAAAGGATTTGGAATCCCAAAGATCATCCCATGATCAGTGGCTAAGTATGATTTGTGAGTTTTACATATTCTCACAGGTTCTCATAAAAGGTTATTGAACCCAAGCATATAGGAGCCTTTTATAACCAAGGACCTCCTTAATAATATGCTTGTACTGGATGTTTACCAGTAAACTCAATAGCACTAAAGAGTTTACTGAAGACCGCCTTTAAGATCTTTCTACACTTCTTTCTAAAAAAGAAGCCGAGGAGGTATACATGCCCGAAGGTCTTTTTACACTTGCCCGAAGGTCTTTTTTACAAATGCCCGAAGGTCTTTTTACAAAAACCAAGTTCCATTAGGAGGTGACATTGTCATGCACACTCCCCCTCAATGGAAACTCTGACAATCCAAGATTTTCACGAAAGTGACAAAACTTTACAGCACTCAGGGGCTTTGTGAAGATATCAGCAACCTGCTCTTCAGTCGGCACGAACTTGAGATCTATCTCACCACTTAGCACCTTCTCACGGATGAAGTGTATATGTATCTCAATGTGCTTCATCCTCTGATGTTGTACTGGATTATGTGCAAGAGCTATGGTGCTTTGGTTGTCACAGAACAAAGGAACACTACGTGGATCCTTCATCTTTATCTCATCGAACAACCTCTTTAGCCATAGAGCCTCTTTTGCAGCTTCCATTGCACTTCTATACTCAGCTTCTGTTGAAGAGATAGAAACAGTTGGCTACTTTTTGCTGCACCAAGTAATGACACCTGCACCAAATTTAAACACATAACCAGAAGTAGATTTTCTATCCAATACATCACCAGCATGATCAGAATCACAAAATCCATATAAGTTAGCATTTTCATTCTTAGTATAATGCAACCCATAATTGATTGTACCTTTAATATATCTAAGAATCCTTTTTGCAAGATTCCAATGATCTCTATAAGGTTCCTGCATAAACCTAGAAGCAATTCCTACTGCATAGGAAATATCTGGTCTGGTGATAGTTAGATATATCAAACTACCAACTAACTGCCTATATAAAGTAGGATCAAATTTTTCACATGCAGGTTTAGGATCAATTTTCAGTCCAACTTCCATAGGAGTAGAAATTGGTTTACAATCAATCATGTTAAACTTTTTCAGTACATTGGTTGCATATTGTGCTTGAGAAACAACAATAGAATGTTTATCTTGAAATACAACCATGCCAAGAAAATGATGTAAGAGACCTAAATCAGTCATTTCAAAGTATTGTTTCAATTTTTCTTTAATTCTACAAATTAAAGCAGGATTATCACCAGTCATAAGCAAATCATCAACATATATACAAACAATGATAATATGTGATCCTTCTTGCTTAATGAATAGATCATTGTCAGAAGAACAATTAGCAAATCCTAACTGTTTAAAGAAAGAATTAATTTTTGCATACCAAGCTCTAGGAGCTTGCTTTAAACCATACAAGGATTTTTTCAATTTACAAACATAGTTTTCTTTACCAGTTTCTTCAAATCCTTTAGGTTGAGACATGTAAAGTTCTTCTTTTAAATCACCATTCAAAAAGGTATTTTTCACATCCATTTGGTGGATTTCCCACCCAAATTGAGCGGCAATTGCAAATAAGGTCCTAACAGTACTCATTTTAGCTACAGGGGCAAATGTCTCAACATAATCAATACCAGGTTTCTGAGTGAAACCTCTAGCAACAAGTCTAGCTTTATGTTTGTCAATACTACCATCTGTATTATATTTTACTTTGTATAACCACCTAGACCCTATAATACTTCTTTTCTCTGGAGGTGGAACCAACTCCCAGGTTTGATTTTGAATTAGGGCATTATATTCAGCTTGCATTGCATTGATCCACTTCTCATCCTGAGAAGCTTCTTCAAAACTTTGCGGCTCAGGTTCATACAAGGTCATTAATGCATGGTACGTATGATGGCTTCTGGTCATTTTCCTAAGATCAATAGGATTAGAACTCTCTAACACAGATTGAGCCCATTTTGGTTTCTTAACTAGGGAGTTAGGAGATTCAGAAGCATCTATAGTATCAACACAAGAAACATCATCATGACCATTTACTATATTCTCAATATCAGAATCATAACCATTATTAGAAATATTGACAGAGTTAGGAACATCTTTACCATTATCAGATGAACAAAAGTATTTTTCCAAAACCACCACATTGCGGTTTTCAGTTACTTCCCTTTTTACAGGGTCGTAAATCCTTAGACCTGCAGTGTTAATACCATATCCAATGAAAACACAAGAGAAAGAAGTCATATCAAGTTTCTTTCTTTTCTTTTTAGGAATGTATAAAGAAGCAGGACTACCAAAAACTTTTAGATGAGAAATATCAGGTTTTTGATTTGACCATTTTTCTAAAGGAGTTGAAAGATGAATAGCTTTGGTGGGAACCCTATTTAGAATGTAGACTGTTGTGTTCATTGCTTCTGCCCACAGAAATTTGGGAAGACTAGCAGAATGAAGCATAGTGCGAGCCATATCTAAAATAGTCATATTCTTACGTTCTGCAACACCATTAGATTGGGGAGAATGAGGAGAAGTTAATTCCCTTTTAATACCACAATCAATACAAAAAAATTCAAATGCTTTGCTAACATATTCACCCCCATTATCTATTCTAAGTTCTTAATTTTATAATTTGAAGAGTTTTTCATCCCCCATTTTTCTAAGTCTCTTAATTTTATAATTTGAAGAGTTTTCAACAGATGCTTTAAATTCCTTAAATTTCCCAAGTACATCAGATTTATTTTTAAGAAAATATGACCAAATCATCCTGGTGAAATCATCAATGAAAGTCACAGCATATAAAGAACCATTTAATGAAGCTACTTCAAGAGGTCCTCTAACATCACTATGAATAAGTTCTAGTGGGGAAGAGGAACTCTCTTCAAGATGTGAGTGAAAGGGTTTAGCACTTTGTTTTGAGCGTAAACACCCTTCACACGCATCATGAGAAGAAGAAGACAACACAGGAAAACCTTTCACAAGATTATATCTAGCCATTTCATATAAACTTCTATAATTAACATGTCCTAATCTTTCATGCCATAGTTTTGAATTATTCAAACTTTGAGAAACAAAACAGGATGCAGAATGGAAATCATCAAAAATATACAGACCATTTCTTTGAATTCCTTCAGCTATTATATTATCATTACTATCCTTGATATACCAAGTATCTTTCAAAATTTGAATAGCCAAACCATCATGAGTTAATTGAGAACATGATAAAAGGTTCTTTTTGAGCTTAGGAACAAATAAAACATTATTCAACACACCATTAGCAAATTTTACTTTCCCTTTCTCTATTGCTTCTAAAGATGAGTTATCACCAAGATACACACGTTCATTGATTTTCACAACATCAAATAAAGAATTTGAAACACCAGTCATATGATTTGATGCACCTGAATCTAGAATCCATTCAGAATTAGAGGAAGAATACAACGCAACATATAATGCAACATTTTAGGAATATCATTAGAGCTATCCTTTTTCCTTAAATTGTATTTTGAAGAAACAATTTGTTTTTTATTTTTATGGATAGGTTTCTTAGTTTTGCAATCTTCCTTTTTATGTCCAAATTTACCACATTTGTGACATTTACCACTAAAGCTAACACACAATTGATCAGAAGAAAAACTTTTCTTATCAACAAAAGAAGATTTAGATCTAAATTTTTGATCTGAGAAGGGCTTGCGAGGTTTGAACTTTGAATTCTGAGCAAGAAGTTCCTGAGAGGCATTCTCCTTAGAGTCAAAGTTCATCATCACTTGCTCTTCCTGTATCAAAAGTGAACTCAAGGTATTTAAATCAGGTAGATCATTTTCGTTTTGATATTTAGAGTTCAAGATAGAAATAAAATTCCTAAATCTTTCATGTATATTTAACTGAACAATAAAGTAGATTAATTTTTCACCAATTAAATCACAATTGCATCCATCTAATTGTGCTTTAATATTTTTAATTTTGGCTAAGAAATTAACTACTTTTTCATCTCCTTTCATAGGAGTTGTAAGCAATTCTAAAACTAATTTAATAATTTTAGATAAACACGTACCTTCATGCATGGATTCTAGTTGTGTCCATACCTCTTTAGGATGTTCAATATTACCAATGTGTAGAAGGTACTCATCGTTCACATTGCACAAAATCATGGAAAGAGCCTCCTGCATTCGTTGCGAGAATGTATTCATGTTATCTACAGTTGCTTGACGACCGGTGGGAGCAACCTCAGATCCAGAAACAATTGTCCAGAGTTTCCTCGCCATAAGTTCTGATTTGACCCTGATCTTCCAAATGTTGTAGTTGGTTCCATTCAGGATCTGGGTTTTGTCAAGACAGAAATAGCTGGACGCCATTGTTTTCCTGAACCTGTAAAACACACCCCATTATAATATACAATGTACCACAGAGTTAGATACATATTTATAAAAAAAAACACTTTTAATAAAATAAGATCTAGATTTTATAGATCTAAAGAAACTATTTAATCATAACTAATTTTGTCATTACAATGCATATTAATTAACCTCCCATGATCAAAATAATAACCCGCAATATAAAGGGCTTTGCATTATACCCCAGACTTATATAAAAAATTTCTGACCATATAGAAGTGAAGAAGAAACCCCTAAGAATGCAAAACAACTTACAAATTCTGGAAAAAAATAATGTAGACAAAGATCCGGCCAACTTAAATTTGACGTCTAAATGACCGTCATACTACCTTATGTTTGGTCTGTCGTGACGGTCATTTGACCGTCAAATTTAATGGAGTCAAAACTTGTTGTGTATTTCCAGAATGTGAAATTCCAGAATTTCTTCTTCTATATAATATTAGGGAGGTTATATTTTAATACATTATATTAACCTATTATAATTTATAATGTAAAAATATATTCACTTTTAAAAAAGAGGTATATAGTTTATATAATGTAAATAAAAAACAACATATAGTCTATAAAAAATTATAAACTATAGTATATATACTTTTTAAAAAAATAAATACATATAACCCTTATTACGGGGCCCCTCATGAAAAAAAGATTTAAAACATTTACCAGGCCATGTAATTTTAAATTCTACATAAACCTTAGAATTTACAGAGGAGACAACATTTTTCACACATCCAATGGAAAAAATTCAAATCCTATTTTGATGGAGCTTTGTCTCCTCCTTCATTTACCATTGACAAAATTCAACCTGCACATATTAAAACTATAGAAAAAAATATTTCAAATATTTTACCCTTACCTCTACACAAGTTTTCACGGAAGGTAAGAAGTTTCCAAATTTTCCACCTGTGAATTCACCTTGATTCTTCACAAAGTAAAACTTTTAGGTTGCACAATGGAAAGACTTATTTTAAATACCCTTTTGGGTTGGTTGAAAAAACCCGTACAAATTAAATAAATAAAATACAAAACATTTGATCTTAATTTATTTAATTTACCTCACTCTGGTTACCATGTTAAATAAATTACAAAGGATTATCTAATAAACCTACGGGATTTAATCACACTTACATATTATATAATGTAACAAAAATATTTAAATAAACATTACATCATAACATAGAATTTGAGGAATAAATATAATGTTACAATAAATACATTACATAACATAAGGAAATACTTAAATAAATAACACAGGTGACACAATATTTATAGTGGAAAACCCCAATAGGGTAAAAACCACTTTGAAAATAACCTTTTACTTCAGAGAACTTATTTTACATCCAGTAAGATCACCTCCTCCTTAAAACCCTATTTACCAAGGGTAAAACCAAATCACTTGATTTGCACACCTTTGATATATTTCCCGAATATATCAAATGAGGACCTAAAGTCCTTTTTATATAAGGTGATCGGGTATGTCTCCCGACCCACCTTTTCAACCTAAATGGTTGACACATATACCTAGGTGAGTGTATTTAATAAATATAAACATAAATGATTCACATTATTAAATACTTACCTAATGTATATTACCTAGGTATGAATATTTAATAATAGAAAATTATTTCATATTATTAAATATTTAACCTATATAATAGTGATGGACCCATATTAATTAAGGGTTGGCTAGGTTGGGCACCAAAATATTTTTGACGAGAAAAATGTTGTGTTTGATTTATATCAAAGTCAATAAGGGACATGATAGTTTCCATGACATCTGTTACTTTATTCTGCATGCGAGGAACCTGTTTAAATGTAATCAAATGGAAGTAACCCTTGAGATTGTCAACCATTCATTTATAATGGTTTATTTTCTCCAACTTTCCCATCTTTGTTTCTAATAGGGGTTTCATTATTCCAATAACCACACATAAAAAGGGTTCACGTGCATGAATATGCTTTCCATTTGTTGAGGTGCCACGATAATAGATTTAATATCCATCCACTATTTTGCTAACATCTTCATTTTTTATTTAAAAACATTTCCAACAACCTACCAATGATAATCTATATGATGTGCCAATAGCTAGCAAACTTACTTGGAACCCATATCACAAACCAATTAATGAGGTTTGGTTCAAGACTTAGGAGGATAAGACCATTTTGGTGTAGGCAAAGACATGAACTCACAAATATGATCACATTACTAGGCTACACCACACTTTTCTTTACTTTGAGTGTAACAAATACTAAATATATGTATTTATAGATCATGATGTCAGGATCACCTCCAAAAATGTCCAAAAATGACCACTATTGTAGAAATCAAAACTTAACTGTGAATCCCCACTTTGTATTTTCCTACATGGAAAAGAGATTCACAATATTTTGTGAGGATGTGCTTGAAAAAAACTGCATCACAAAGACTACTGGTACATGAGAGGTCATTCAAACTTATTTTTCCTTAGCCCCAATATATTTACATTTTGACGAATTACATTTTCTTATTGTACAAACCAAATACAAGTGGAAACATAGAGGATGTTCTTACATCCATGGATTTTATTTGCTTTCAAACACACCAAACATGGATTTGTTGGACTATGATGATCCACTTCAATTAAACACATCGACGTATTTCTTCGACAAAATAGTGACAATATGGAATCCAAAGGGCTTTGAAATGACATGTGTGTGCTACAATTCTCGAGCTTCAATGTGCCATGTTTTCTAGAGATAAATGAGATACTTGCATCCAAAAATTTAAGAGAGTACAAAAAACTAGTTACTTGGGTGCATCAACACAACAAATATTTAATACATTGGTGCCACATGCTTGGGAAAGAAGAGTGCTACTCTTTAGTGTAGTCTATATAAATACTTATGTCCAATATAGGACTGTTCATTTCTATCTATAGATGAAAAGGGAAACAATACTTATGCCTTGACATGTAATGATACACGAATAAACATACACAACTCAAACATGCTAGCAATTTGGTGAGCCAACATTGACTGCTAGCCCATTGTGTCATGTCATGCAATTTTACATTACATAATGAATTACACATCAAAGGTAGTGATAAAGTCATAAAGTTTCCACTACCTATTGAACAAAATATCAAATATTGATCGCATTGAAAACCTAGAATATAATGCATACAACAAATTTCTATTTGAAATTCTATTTGATTAAGACATTGACAAACAAGAGATATGCCACATGTTGTAAACATTTACTCTCTCAATGTGTAGTTGTACATTCATTATTGTATTTATTGGTAAACAAGTATTCAAGCCCATCCTCACAAATGTGACAACATAATCCCATATGCCTTCTTTCACGTATGCCTACATGAAGCATTCACTACATCTAGAATCTATCCCTATCTTCAAAGTTACATGTAAATTATCTTTTAAAAATTGAAGGAAAGAAGCTCAGTAGAAGCAAAGTAAAACTTACGAAATCATTCATTTCTTTCCTTTCTACTATGATGTTCATATAGTTGATGCTCCTTCAAACAAAGACTTTTGTTAGTCAAATCATTTACTTTAAAGAATATTTCGACATATACGGATAGACATTGGTGTTACCACTAGAAAAATAGTTGTGTTGGGGAAAAATTAAAAAGTCCTACTAGTCTTTATGTATAGAGAGGGCCAGTGTTCAAGATAAAATCGTTATTGGAACAAACAATAGTGATAGTGACTCATAAGGAGAATGCCCCATAGAATGTAACTATAAGAATGGGAACATATGTCCCACATGCACCCATTTAGCAATGCAAGAATTTATGAATTGGACATGTTAGAACTTAGAGACTTCAATAATAGCCATAATTGGTTGAAGCATGGTGTCTCACTTGACTTCTAGACTAAAAAAACTAAATTCATAGATCAAGCCTAGCTCGAGTATCAACTTCTAGCCATTTTTTCATTCAACAACCTAATTCCCTTGCTTATATCTTCAAAAAAACAACTTTCCTACACAATTATTGTTGGACATGCAAGCAAGAAAGAGAAACTTCCACCCTTAAAGATGATCGTTCATAGTGCAACCAATGTAGGAAAATCCTACTTGATTGGTTGCATAAAAAAGTGTAATACAAACACTCAAAGGTAGAAGCATGTGCTCCTTTTTCTTACTGGCTTCAATAGGTATTGTTGTATTCAACATAAATGCATCTACTGTACATGTTGGGCTTTAAATAGCCATTGAACAAATGAAGGCATTGAAAGAACAAGAACTGACAATTTTCCAAGAGCATATGAGGGACATAACATATGTTCTTACAAATGAAATGAGCTTCGCATGGATGAAAATGTTGAGCAATACAAATTGCAAGTTGTATGTGGTATTCCCACACCAAAACAAGAATATGGTGGCATCTCCATTATATTGATAGATGACTTGGGTCAACTACCCTTGTTAACAACATATCATTATATGTGGGCACATCATTTGGCCACACACTTTGGTGCACATTTAACATGTTCATTACCTTGGATATGAATTTATGTTAGCAAGGTTGTAGCCCACAATAAATAGAATTCACACATTTATTAACCAACATAAAATATGAACACCTAATAATAGAAGATTATAATCTCCTCATGTCACATACAGTATCTTCCATGTTTTCATTTTAGCAAACAATATTTACAAGAGTAAAGCATGTTTATGCAACAAAGGAATTAGCAACCTCGCACAATAAGTGAATGCTATAATCATTTCACCTTCCAGTTGCAATTATCAAATCCAAGAAAAGAAAACATGGAGTGCTATTGAACCTCAATGCAAGAGCCTACAATGTTCTTGTACAAAGGATATGAGGTTATGTTGACATATAGTTTATGTGTCCAATCTAGATTGGCTAATGGGGCGCTTAAGCAAGTTGTAGAGGTTGTCTACAATCTAGACTCATAACCCCCTAACTTGTTGTCAAATTCATAAAGTAATTCCCCCCATTGGACATCCTCTACCCAAAGCATTTAACACTACCTCCTTTCACACATGGAAATCTTCGACAAATCCCACTAAAAATATCATGTCGCCTCACCATCCATAAGGCATAAGGTATGACCCTTGACATGGCAACAATATACATCAATAACAATGATTGCCAAAGACTGTCATTTATTGTAATCTCAAGAGCTCGCTCCTTCGTTGAACTACACATCTCTCCTTTTTCTTATGAGCATTACGAGAGAATGAGGCGCACAAAAAATGTTTATGAAAGGAAAGAAGAGGATGCCAAACTAAGCTGTAAAAAGTTTCGTCTTCATTTACAAAATATTTAGCCTGTCAAGTTTGTCTAGTTGATGTTAACAATAAGTGATACAAATGTGAATACAAATATAAATATTTTGGTATGTCATGATTGTAAAAGTTGTAACCATTTGCATTGTGTGTACACAACGTGCATAATTTGTTCATTACTTTTACCATTACCTATTACATTTTTAACATATCACACTTATTAAGTTTACATTGTTATCCTCTCTCACGTAGTTGCAACTCATTGACAATTGCTAGTGATATAGATTGGTGTGCCATGTGGTATTTAATTACTCAATAATTCAGATTGATGTATCATTTAACAAAATATATAGATTGATGTGTCCTACTGTATTAAATTGTTTAACAATTCAATATTGTACTTAACATCATAACTATTAATATAAGTTGGAAATATCATTTTTCCCCCTCATTATCAATCAATCAAGAATAAGATAAATCAATAATTTTTTAATACAACTTTTTTATATTTGTTAAAATTGTCACATGTTTGTAGTTTTTAATACTAAATTCTAAACAAATGCATATTGTTTTTAAACTTAAATAATATTGCACAAGATTCGGTTTATATTGTTTTATCGACGTGGTTCTCTCTCTAAGATCACCTATTTTTGGTGGTTCTCTCTCTAAGATCACCTATATATTGTTTTATATTGTTTTATCGACGTGGTTATTTGAATGAGATTGATGTGGGAGTTGCTTTGAGAGAGACCATCTTTATAATTCTTAATTAATAATTTTAAAGGGATTTTATGTGTCTTTTGTTGGTTGGTACATGTGAATTTGTTTCTAGGTGGTGTGAGCTTGCAAAATTATGGGATTTTATTAAAAAATAAAATAAAAAATTATGGGAAGTCTTTATCCTTAACTACTACTTTACTTCGAAAATATTTTAATACTGTCTAATACGCAATAAAAACAGTACATAAATCCATATCTCATATTTCATTGCCGTGACAACGCAATTTTTTATATTAAATGAATAAATACTGATAGGTTCGAGGTTTTATAACTATTATATTTTTGAGGCCAAATGCATACACTAACCAAAATATAGTTGCAGTTAGGTGTAATCATTCTCTCATATATAACTAACTTGTAGATAACTGTGTAGCCTAAGAGCATATGCTAATTTGAAAATAATCATAAGTGGTAATTGAACCCCTAAGATGTAAGGATATATTAAAACGGATAAGTTTAAATAAATATAGTTGTGTAGTAATTATACTACATGTTAGGAGCACAATAAAACTTGAAAGTAACGGAATTCAAATATCTTGAGATTAAAAATTAAAAATTAAAAATTAAAAACTAGAAATTTAAAATCTAAAATCAATCTCCAAAATCTAAATTACTTGAAAACTCGAAGCTAAAAAACCACGAGAACACGAAAAATGTTTTGCTATAAAACATGCATATCTTATTCGAAACTTAATAACATAGATTTTAGAATATCGAAACTTGAAACCTAAGTACCCCTAATTCAAAAACCTGAATAACAAGAAAGTAGTTTAATATACAATGTGGCAAGATTCCTATTCAAAACCCTAAAATTGAATAACATTTTTTGGACCCATAGATGAAATTGAAATGCACATAGTTGGTTCCAATGTTGTAATCCTTGAAACCGAAAAACATGAAAACATGAGAAGTATATTAGTTCAAAATACCATTATCCTAATCAAAATCTGAAACCCAAAAAATATTGAAATTTGAAACTCAAAAACCATGAACTTGAAACAAAAAATTTAAAACTTGAAATTGGAAACCAAAAAAAATGAAACTCTAATACTTTTGGCATAAACTATACCCTTTTGTTAGTTTAATAAGTTCATTTCGTTCGAATAGAGTTGATGTATACATGGGTGGATATAATTGATTAAACAAAAATGCTTCACACAGTTACAAACATAAAGTTTGAAGTAGGTTTATAGAATCAACATATATAACATATCACAAAGATAAGGAAACTAACACAAACACATATTTCCCTTCTCTAACTCTGCTTATATATATATATATATATATCACAACAAATAATAACAATGTTCAAATTACAACATCCTTGAATACAAATATACTCATTCCACCTTAATACTTTGTTTTTCTCTTGGCATACTCTCATGCATAAATACATCTCTTCCACATCTAATTACTACTATAGACACCTACACTCTACTGTAGACACCAAAATTGGGTCACACTCCCCTTGGCCTCCAGTCGAATAACCAACTCAAACATATTCACCTAACCATGGCCCTTTCACCCCACATTAATATTAATTTAATTAACTTAATTAAATTAATACCCACCCTCACAATATACATTGCTTAATTATTCTAATTAAGCTAATTTCCACCTCACTTAGACACCTCACCTAGCCACCTCACCCTAGACCTATTCTTGGCATGTTTCCATAACCAACTAAGACTTAGTCCCACTTACCTTAATGAGCTAAGACTTAGTTTAACCCTAAAAATCAATGCCTACTATCCCTCTAACCACCTTCCCGCTCATAAAAATGTAAGTCTGTTCCAAATCTGTGGATCAAGGAATGAACCTGAGTTAAAAGAGGTGAGATCTGCCAATTTTAGTAAACCTAGGGAATTCTACCTTAACCGATGTTGATCACCCCTAAACTGATGCCGATCAACCAGGAACCATCATCAGTTACCATTTATTCACCTAAGCAACCTTGTTTTTGGGTTGGCACATTCTAAGAGAAAGAAGACGAGAAGAGAGTTGCATGCAAGAAGACCCATGGCCTTTTCATGCACCTAGACATCCATAGACAGCACCAGGACAGATCTAGAAGCATTTGGGACTCACGGTAACATTCTGGGAAGCGTCACTATTGCACCAAGCTCCATTCCATCAACCGATCATCACCACCACCCAACCATTGGACCTGCAACATTGGTAAGTGTTTTTATCATTAATCATTTCCATTCCTATTCTGTTCATAGAGTTGTTATCATTTTTGTCATCATTCTTCTATTAATATTCCCATTCCTCCATAGCCTTCTTTCTGACAAACCCAAAAATCTCACCCACCCGTTTATCAGATCACCTATCCTAGCCCTTCCACCTCTCTGAGTGTTCTCAGCATTCCCACAGACCTCTCCATCCCCTTCTTTAGCCTCATCTAACCTCACCCAGACTCTACAATAAATTTTTCAGTGAACTACTGTCACCCCACTCTACCGACACCGGTTACCCATAACCGCCGTCATCGGTCTCCCTTAAACTGTTATGGTTATACCCAACAGACCTCGGTCTCTGTATTTCACACCCTGTGCCAATAAAAGAACCTAAGCAACCCAAAACCTGACCCTGACTAGTTCTAGTACCCTGACACCTACCAACCCTTCAGATCTAACTATAGCCTAGAATGTTATATTAGATTTGCTTATTGTACTTGAATGAGATACCTAAATCATACCAACTACAGTAGGACTCTACTTATTTCTCACATTAATTTTTTTTAAACAGTGGATTGACAACCATCTAGGAAGTATCACACTTCCCAGAACTAGCATACGCTAGGCAGTCCACTGTCATATATCATTTAACTTCTCTTTTTTGGTCTTGTTTTCTATTACAGGTAGTTCCTCCTAGCCAAAAGGAAGCTCTCACAATCGACACTGGGTCAAGAAGTCAGAACGCACGTGTAATAACCATCAACCGACCAACAATAACATCTATTCCTCCTAGCCCATTACCCTTATCTGGTTCGTCATTCAAAACATAAAGAAAATGGTGAAACATTTTGGCACACCCGGTGGGACCCATCAGGGGTTCTATTGTATTTTCTTCATTTCTAGGTGAAACTTGTGTGTTTGTTTCCCTTTAAAAGGCTTACACATTAATCTTTTTCTCTGGTAATCTTCTCTTCTTTCTAATTTCTCTAAAATAAACATTTCTATTAGTGCATTTAAAAAGGAATCATTCTTCTTTCTTGCTTTCTGCATTTAGTGAAAGAGCATACCCTTTCCTATTCCTCATTTGTTTCATCGAATGTAATATTTTCGATTTGGGCTTAAAATTGGTTGCATTACATTCTGATTTGTTGCATTTAGCTCACATTAAAATGAGGGCAACCTATATGCTGGAAGTCATGCCTAGTTTATGGTTGACATAAAGAATCGTAGAAAAGCACATTCTCTCTCTCTCTCTCTCTCTATCTATCTCTGTGTCTTACCAAACTTGAACAAAATTAAAATATACACATCTTTCTTAAACAACATCTTACCTAGGAACATTTTTTCAGGATCACACAATCAGATTGGAAGGTATTCCCCAGCTCATTACCTCTATTGAGTCATCATCTTAGAGGACAGGCTGCCCCCGCCATAACATACCTGAAACCTCTCCTTCTAGATTTCCTTCTTCATACGACGCCTTCCTCACCAAAAACTCTATTCTAAATTCATGAGTCAGTCTTCTAAATAGCATAAGCTCAACACATTAAAAATCACTTGTTAGGCACGTGTTTTTAGTGTTTGATTGACATGCATTTTGAGGTGTGAGGATATGCTTCTCCATTTTTCCATCTTGTTGCCTTACACACTCCACAATCACAGTTGGAGTATTCTGACTTCTTCTGAGTGTGTCAGGATTTCATTGCATCATCTCCAGACTTCTGGGTTGATTATTTATCTTACTAAAATTCACAACGATCCATTTTCTACATCTTTCCAATTTTCACAGTAACTGACATCGATTACCCCTGACTGGCATCAGTTTTCCTTAACCGACATCAATTTTATGTTATTTTGGGTTAAATTGCCTAAAGAACCCTTATTTCATTTTCTTTGTTGTCAAAGTTCCTGTGACTCTCTGTACTCTCTCTTCTTCTTTGATAAACAGTCATCATACAACTTGTTCATCTAGCCATCAAAAATATTTCTCTCATTTGATAAAACTATTCCTATCTCATAGTAACCAACCTCAGTTACCCCTGAACAGGCATCAGTCATCAATAACTGGCGTCAGTTACTCTATACTGAACATCAACTGATATATTACCCAAATCTACCTATAAACACCTATTTTCTTCATTCCCACTGCTTTCTGTGTCACCTACAGGATACATCATCACCTAATATACATTCATTCACATGGTGTTGACTCGTATTCAAGATAACACTCTTATATTTCACGTGAGTTATCAACCACTCCCACCTAGTCCTTCACCACCCTCTGTCCTATCACCCATGGATTCAACCCTACCCACCACCATTGTTGTAGGCGATGAGGAAATTACATGAATCCTTCATCAAAATCCCACACCCTTATAGTTTTACCTTTCCCACTCTTCCACCCGGGACTCCTCAAGATAGTTTATATATGGCATGCCTATATCATCTCTCCTGCCCTTATTCCTGCTTCTGCATCAGCCCCTAATAATGCGGCATTACCTTCACCTGCTTCACCCCTAGTAGTTTCACAACTAGGACCCATACCCGTCATGACCGTCATGTTTGTAGTATCACTCACACCTATTGTATATGTTGTCCCCTCATCGACCACCCATGCCATAGCCTCGTCCGCACCCATTGTCTCACAAATACCCATTTCAACACAACCACCCGTGGTGTCGGTGACCCCTACTCCATTCCATAATCTCATGCTCTCCATCCCACAAACACTGCCCTCTATCACTATTATAGTCACGATGACCATCCCACCTATATACGCATACTATCAACAACCCCCTATCTAATTTGTTACCCATTCATTTGATACATACCCTCTATGTCGGTTCCCTATTCTCAACCTCCCTATTCAACATCACCATACAATGGAATTCCATCCCATGTTATAGGTTCAATATCAGTCCCCTTATGCCACAGGAGGAACCCTTCCACCACAACCTACCAACGACCTTATCAAATTGATGATGGAAAGGATGCAGACACTAGAAGCATCAGTTTCTAGCTCACACAATTCTCTCACCTATGATGAAATCTGTAATGATCCCATTCATCCATCCATCCCTATTTGCCCATACCCTGTACATTGGGAAATGCCAAAATTCAACCATTTCAATAGTAAAGAAGACTTGCAGCAGCATTTGCGGTCTTTCAAACATGGGTGTTACCTGATCACCCATGATGATGCTTTACTCCTATGAACCTTCTCGATGTCCTGACAGGACCTGCATTAGACTGGTATAGTGGGCTACCAAGACACTCCATCTACTCATTTAATCAAGTAGCCAAAGCCTTCTTAGATCACTTATCCATCAACATTGTTAAGAAGGTTACCATGACTGATATTTATTCCACAAGACAGTACGACGATGAGTCTATCGCTGACTTTTTTCACTCGCTAGCACAGCCTAATTAACCATCTCACATTTCAATTACCTCAAACTGAAATCATAGAGTTGTTTACTCAAGATTGTGTAAGACATATCTCACCAACTCTGTAGGTGCATACCTTTCGCACTTTTGACGAGGCATTCACCATGGCACAGAAATTGGAAATTCGTTCTATCGAAGAAAAGAAAATTCAACTTCGTAACAAGAACATCGCGTTCAAATAAAATGATGCTTCTTCATCTTCGAAACCCCAAAACAACTATTCAAAACCCAAAGGATCTGCCAACACCGTAATTCTCAAGGTTGGCCCCCCTCATCAATCAAACCTAGCCAAACCTCCTTCTAATCTCTCTCCCGTTCAAGCTTTCCAGTTTAGATGAGAACAATGAAAGTACACTTCCATAGGAGAATCTTATTCTTCTGTTTTGGAAAAGCTTGTTAAGGCTGGTGCCATTACCCTTCCACCTATAAAACCACATACTGGTTTTGAACTTAAGTGCCCCATGCCCACATGGTATAAGGAACATGAATTTTACAACTATCATCGTGTCAAAGGTCATAGCGACAATAATAACATCACCTTCAAGAATATCATCCAAGAAATGTTAGACAATGGAGATCTAGTCTTGGATAGCCCAAATTCACCTACTAACCAAAACCTACACATCTTCAAGAAGCCATTCCCTAATCATGCCCCATCTTCCAACCAGGTTGGTGACACTTCAAACAATGATAGTAATGTCTGCAAGGTCCATGCTATTTTCGATGACATACCAGTTACTTCCCAATTTCCTCATGTTCCTTCCATAGATGAAATCTTAGCTCGAGCTCCACTACATGCAAAAGAACCAATTTCATCTACTCCTCCACCCACAAGGGATCCCCCTTCATTTTCTCCATCACCCGTGGAAGATCCTATAATTAGCATGCCACCTTTGACCCCTCAAATTTCTGAGCAGTTGTCAGTGGCACCTCTCCTACTCATAGGAGATGCATGTCCACCACCTACACCATCACAAGGAGATTCCACCTTGTCTGGCCCATCCTCTCCTCTACCCATAGAGGATCCTGTAGAAATACCATTGCCTTTGGATGACCATTCACCATTGGACCTTCAAGATCCTGCTGATCTGCTTTCGGCTCTCTTACCCACAGAGTCCGAGGCTAGCCATTTCCCTGTATCTCAAACACATTTTATGGGGATTACCACTCAATCCACATTGGCCCCGCCTACAACAACACCATTTTCATGCTTGGCCGAATCACCTGGACTATGTCGATAGAAATTTACTATGGGGACACCTTCTACTTCCTCTTTTGACACAAATGCAGCTGTCACTCACTGAAACCTCCACTATCTATCCAAAAGTGTTTCGAGCAACCAAACCAAACACAACTACGACTATTGCAACACTTTCCACGTCATCACCCATGGCCCAACTCATGCCTCTTCCCACAACCCAACATACATCTACACCCAAACACCTACCCTCACCTATATCATCTCCCTTACCTAAACCTATCCCTACCTTGGGGGTCATACCCACAGCCAACCTTACTCACCCACCCATCAAACTAGATTTAGCAACATCTTCCAAAACTAACGCTAAACTTACCCTGGCCCCTAAAAAGAGGATCCAATCTCCTAGGCCTCATACACCAACCTCACCTACCACGCCACTATCACCTTCACCCCTTCCATCCATCCTAGGACCTCACCCCTCGACCCTAGCCAAGCAACCCCATCCACCGGTAAATAAAGAACCCAACAACATATTTCCTCATCACAGGTCTCTAATATACCCAAGCAACCCACATAACCTCTGCACTCACCCATAACCTTCTTACCACCCATACCACCACTACCGTCCATAACTGCTTCACTACCCATGACATTTTCTTCTCTTTCACTCATGCCTCCTGCCCAACCTACACCACCTACCTCCACAACACCTCGATTACCCCCATGGGTAACCCGTCCTCTTCCACCATCGGATTTTCCCTCCACATCTCGTACACCTGTGTCATCATTTCCCAAAAAGATGCAACCTAAAGCTAAAAATCCACTACCCTCTAATAAGGTAGTTAAACCAACCAAACCTTCCATCGTCAGCTCTTCTACCATGCCCATACCCAAGCAGATGTGACCAACACCTAAGACCACACCACACACCAAACTAGTAGACCAACCTACTCCCCCTCTTGTAAAGCCTCTTCCCCCACAATCAGCCACACCTATACCCAAACCCACATTCACCTCCCATTGTGATCCACTGTCAGGATCCTATGCCAAAATCTTAACCAATCTCCTCAAAACCTCTGTCATCACATTACCACCTCTTAGACCTTATGACCCACTCAAACCCAAACCAAAAGGGTTTGACGAAACCCAAATTTTCACCTACCATCGTGTGCCTAAACACAATGTAGAGAATTATAAGGCTTTAAAAACTGCTCTTTTCCAATTGTGTCCTCCCAAAGAAAATTTTGATGACGACGATCTTCTTGATGAGGACCCCATTTCACCTTCACCAATTTCCACAGATCTTCTCCCATTACCTACTCAGCGACCAAAATCTCCACCCCACAACTCTTTGATCCACCCTCGAGATTTGAGATCAACATGGTTCATATAAGAGAGTTGGCCAAACCACCACTAAAATGCCAATGCACCCTACTCATTTCATAAGAATCATATCCTCAACTGGGGTTTTATCCCTCATGCCGCTATACCTTCCATGACACACCCTCTTCATCCATATCCCCTCATATTAACATGATCAACATTGCCACCCATGCTCAAAAAGACAAGGGAAAGGAAAAAGCGACTGGCCCATCAACCAACCCTGTACCCAACATACCAGCTGCACCCATACCTAAAGTCACCATTTGAGGTCCTACATATCCTATTTCTGATGGGGTCACACATTGCACAATGATAAAATAACTACACCAATCCCCCCTAAAAATGTCTTTATATGACCTCGTCCAAACCTTAGAGTCACATTGTTAAGCCCTCATGGGGGTCCTTCAATCTATTGAAGTATTACCAAATGACCCCACACCCATAGCCTCCATCATTACCCCTCACCACGTAACCTCTCTCACTAGGTCTTTTACTTCCTCTACACCTCCACCCACTCGCTAAGTGGTTGCCCTCAACTTTTCAGATGAAGATATTGCTCCCTTCCAGTTCGATGACCCTTACCCCGCTCTTTTCATCTTCCGCTTTATCAAAATAATATGCATACAACGTGTTATGATTGATGGTGGTACTAGCATTAACATCATCTCTTCCCATGCATACAACCAAATGCAAATACCTACTAATTACATGCATGGTAACCTGGTTATGTTGCACTCCTTCAATGATGTCGTGACCTCTACCCTGGGTACCATTGTTCTCCATGTATGCGTGGGTCCTTGAACTATCCTGGAACTTTTCTATGTCTTAGAAGGGGAGTTCCTGTATAATTTTCATCTCAACTGACCTTGGATCCATGTCATGGGTTGTGTCCCTTCGACTTTACATCGATGCCTCAAATTTGAACATAAATCACATAATTACACCATCCCTACTGACCCATCACCTTTCAAGACCTGTAACATGCTATATTGCCCCAATGATGTGCTTATATTGGTCAAGGAATCTACCACTATCACTACTTCACCTTCACCTAGAAGCTCATCCACCAAAACTGCCACTACCTTTGTTGCATCTAACCTCGCTATCCCCACTGCAGCTATAGCCTCTACCACTGACACACTTATTTCCCCATCATCTAGCGAGCCATCTATCCTCACTACCCAAATACCGACTACCAATCCCTTAGAAGGTGTTTTTAAATGCCTCACTCTGGGAGAATACTACCTATATAATATTAACACCTTCCTCACCCCACAAGAGTATGGGAATCTGCGTCAACATCCTAGCTACGACATCCACATCGTTGACATTTTTCCTTATGGCCCTTCCCACCTTCGCACCAATCTAACATATGGGGGACTTGATATTGCCACCTATAAACCCGAACCTCCATCCCAAGCCCAACCATTTTTGTTTGACCTACACTTCCTCACTAACCACCACTTTGCTCACACTTTCCTCCACCGGTGCACGTGGAAAGGATTTGGTTTCAAATTTTATGAAGAAGGCTGCCATACTATCATTTCCTATACCTCTCATAAACACAATGACCATAGTGGCATTGGTTTTGATGCTCCACCCTCTAAGAAGGTTCACATCAACCTTATCTAGGATGAGAAATCTTCCCCATCTCATTCACCCACATTACCATCTTCACCCACGGAGTCCATAGATCCCGAATCTATTCCTCCTAATTTTTTTTTTCATAAACACCATTTTGTTGGGACTACTAACCTATCAACGTGATGACAAGGCTCCCTCTTCTCTCCCATTCCTATATCCTATCATGATTGATGAAAATACGTCTTCTATTAACATCGTTCAATGTCAGGATGATGAATCCATCCTCACTTACCTTGGTGCAGAAGATTCTTATATTCATCGGTCATTACCTTCTAAAACGCAAAGCATGTTGAATGAATCGACCATTGAAATCAACATTAACACTCAGGATGACCCACACATTCTAAAGATTGGCCAATCCTTAGACATTACTGAAAATGAAGCCTTCATCTCTTTCCTTCCAGACCATGGCAACACATTTTCCTAGTACTATGTTGATATTCCCGGTATTGACCCAAAAATTGTGGTTCATAATATCGTAACCATTCCGGATGCCAACCCATCAAACAAAAGCTGCGGAAAATGCATCCTCACATTGCTTTTCTAGTCAAAGAAGAGCTTTAACGCCTTCTCTCAGTTTCCTTCATTCTACCCATTGACTATCCTCAAAGGATTTCTAACATTTTTCCTGTCACAAAAGTGATAGGGGGACTCTGCATTTGCAAGAAATTTTGTGACCTCAACCTCACTTGTCCCAAAGACAGTTTCCCACTACCAAGCATTGACCAACTAGTTGATCTCACCACTGGCCATGAAATGTTATCACTCATGGATGGTTTCTCGGGCTACAATCAAATACTACTAGCTCTAGAGGATCAACACAAGAAAACCTTCATCACCCCTTGGGGGAATTTCTTCTATCGAGTCATGCCTTTTGGCCTCAAGAACGTTGGTGCTACATATCAGTGAGCCATGACTTACATCTTCCATGACATCATGTATCGCATACTGGAAGATTACGTAAATGATCTTATGGCCAGATCTAAACATTGAACTAAACACTTATCCATCCTTAAAGTCATCTTTGACTGTCTCATAAAGTATTGTGTGCATCTTCAACCAAATAAGCGTGTCTTTGTGATACTTTCTGGAAAACTCCTAGGCTTCATTGTTTCTTTGCATGATATATAAGTTAATCCTGTTAAATTCAAGGCTATTCTAGAAATGCCTCCACCCACTAATCTCCATCAACTTCGAAGCCTACAAGGTAAGCTACAATCCATTCGTCATTTTATCTCGTAGCTTTCCAACCGCTGTCAACCATTCCATCATTTTCTCAAGAAAGACGTGTCCTTCAAATGGGATGATGAATGTCATAAATCCTACAAAGCCTTGAAATAATACCTCCTTCAACCACCAGTGCTCATTCCTCCTAAGGATGACCAGCCCTTTTACCTATATATTTCTGCCATTAAACATTCTCCAGGTGCCATGCTCGCTCATCACGATGACCAACACCGAGAGAAAGTAATTTATTACATAAGTTGTACCCTTCTGGGATATGAAACTAGATATACCCACATTGAAAAGCTCTAATTGGCCTTAGTTTTTGTTGCCACCAAACTCTACCATTACCTACTCAATCACAAAACCTTCGTCATTACTAATATCGACCCATTACACTATATGTATGCCAAAAATTATCAACATCAAAGTGCCACATGATGGCTTATGTTTCTTGCCAACCTCGACCTCAGATTCATTCATCAAAAGTCCATCAAGGGCCAGGCCATTGCTGACCAACTGGTCGATGCACCTATTTCAATGGATCAACCATCTAACTTTGACTTCCCAGACAAATCTATAGCTACCCTTTCCTTAGAGGAACCTTCCTACCAAATGACACTCTTCTTCGATGGCTCCAAGTGTCAGCGTGGGGGTGGGGCTAGGGTTATCCTCTTTCAATCTCGATTTTTATTGTACAAACAACATTAAGGAATAAAAATCACACGTATTGGGTCTCTAGGCTGCATATGCCTTAGATGTTAAGACAATCAATATCTTTGGTGATTCTCAGTTGGTCATAAATCAAGTCAATGGTCTATACCAATGTCGTAATGAGATTCTTCAAAAAATAAGCAACATGTAGAAATAATTTTGACCACCTTTGATTGTTATATGCTTCAAACCATCCCATGTTCTACCAATAAATTTTTAGATACCATGGCCTATTTGGCTTCTTAGATACTAGCTTCGCCTGCTAACTCTAAAATATTTGTCACCATACAAAGGTTACAATCACCCTTTTATTTACCTCATGAGATCTACTCCATTAGAACCATTACCCCTAACCCACGTGACCTATGGTATAAGCAGCATACAGACTATCTTTCCCTTTCCATTTTACCCACTGATCTCACTCGTAATGGATAATGAGCCTTTCTAAAAAGTGTCTCCCGTTATGTCATCACGGGTGGTCTTCTTTACGAGCACGACTTTGATGACATTCTCTTATGATGCCTTACGAGTTCTAAATTTCCCTACACCATTAAGGAATTCCACGAGGGAATTGTAGAGGTCACTTTAGTTCTTTAGCCATCGCAAAGTGCATTCTTTGCCTATGCTATTATTGGCCAACCCTAAACCCTGACTATTGTGATTATGTGAACTTGACGATAACTTCCTCATTGTCTTTGAGGATTTGGTCTCTCCAGGTGGATACTTCCATGCCTTGTTCACCAATCTTATCCTGACTAAGGGCCTCAGGAGTTTTAGTGGCAGTTGTAGGAGGTGCACTGCCCATTTTTTGTAGGGTGTGGAGAAGATGCTTATTCTATTCTTTAGCAACCTCTTCTCTTCCTTCGCTTCTTGCAAAGGGAATCCACCGCAGATATGGCCTCTCCTTGAAGGCTCTTAGATGACGTTCCTATTGTGACCTATGTCACTGTATAATCTGTAGGGGACAGATCCTTTTTATCCTTTGAGGGATCGGGATACGCGATCTCCATTACTCTTTCTCTCTATGCACTCTGAGAGAAGCGGGTTATCGGTTTTTTCTTCTTATCCCCCTTTGTTGGGATGACGGATAAGTCCATAGGTGCTATGGGGACTTTCCTCTTATGCTGAATCAGGTTGGGAGATCCATGCTGGACTTAAGGGAGAAGAAGGAACAGCGGAAGAAGAAGGAACAAATATAGTATACTTGGGGAAATGAGTTAAGACAATTGGTGGCGGCATTGATAAAGAAGCTGAACCTCTAATGCTCACAGGGGTAGGAGATACTATAGGAGAGGAAACTGTGGGAGCAGAAGGGAGCTGAGAGATGAGGGAAGAAATACTAGGGGATAGCTCCACGAGGGAAGAGAAGATAGAAGAAGAGGAAAGGGGAATAGTAGAAGATGGGGGAGAAGACACAACCAAAGGAATGGTTGCTTGGGTGACGGGAAGAGGAGAAGGAGGGGAAGGGGAAGGGACGGTGGGAACCTCCATGGTTGTAGTAGTGGTAACATCCTGAGTGGATGTACCTGTAGGAACACTCTCTGCCGCTTCTTTCTCTAGAGATACTAGAGTTACAACCTATTCTTGTGTTATGGAGGAGGAGCTTCTTCTTGGGTGGTGCTTGACTCTCCCTCCTTATCTTTACCTTTTCCCTTTGGAGAATGTTTCGGTCTAGCGGATGCATTGCCCAAAGGGGACGTGGTGAAATCTACCTCGAGGTAGATAAGGCCATTGTATCTGCACCAATGCTCTGTGTGTTGTAATGTGCCCTTAACCCTCTCCTCGATGGTCTGAGGTGCCTTTGTCATGTCAATCGCAGCAAATGGCTAGTTGTCTCCATCCATGTCTAGATATACCTGATCAACTTCTTGATCAATTGTTTAGAAACCTTTTGGGACAATGGCCATGCCATATTGAATAATTTTTGCTAGGGCCAGGTAGGAGTGATCCTTTCTCCTGAGTTCGACCTCATGATACAGGTCGATGTAGATGTCCTTGATCTGTGCAACATGGATCGGATTGAGTTTTGCCTTTGGGAGGTAATTTATTGGATCAAAGGTGGGCCTTACTGGGAAATTGTGCTTTAGGTTAAGCAGCTCCAGTTCTGTGAACATTTCTCGGGCTTTGGTGTGAGAAGTGCAGGTGTACCTGCCCACTATAAGGGGGAAAGGAGTTCCACCCTTCTTCCTTTTCAGGCACTTCTCGTGATATGTTATGAGCTTCCTGGATAGCTCCAACAGGATCAACTTAGGGCCTGCATACTTTGGTAATTTGGTGGGCTCCCCCAAGAAGTTGGCTGCTCTGAGATAGGTGAAGGTGGGGAATTTGGTAAATAACGCCCCCCACTTCTCAGTTGTAGTGACTATGCTCTTGGTCTTCTGACCGTGAGTCATATTGGGCCTCAAAAGGTAGATGATACTGTAGAAAAAGGCATCATTGATCTTGGTGAACTGTGGGATGTTGTTCTCCAGCTTCAACTCTAGGTAGTATTCATATATTTTCACCTGAGGCCAAACCTCACATCGGATCAGCACTAGATAGTCTCTCTCTGAGGCTGCAACGTAGACTACATAGGAGTTCATGTAGAACCTCTCCGTTGTGGTGAGTTGTTGGAGTTGCTCAGAGATGGTGTTGCTTATGATTTCTGCCCAGTTAAACGCTGATAAGGCACATTCTTATTCATCATTTCTAGATACCTGAGCATCCATTTGTGGAAGTAATGGGCATCTGAAAGCCCAAATACTCTGCTTAGGAAGGTGATGGTATGGCTCAGTTCCTCAGAGAAGTCGCTGTGGTGAATAACCTGCGGCCACCTGGTTATCACCTTCTTATTCTTCAAATACACTTCGTTCATTAACTTCATGCACTTGTCTTCATTTTCGTCCCATGCCTTAATGCAGTCCTCTTGGCTTATAGCCACAAAATGTCATTGGTGGGGAATACCTAGCATGATCTCGAAGTGTCGGGCAGTGAGGTTGATTATGACCTTGCCCTTTTCATTCTCGACACACCTTGTGTCTTTGTTATAACACCGGGCCACCACCATCATAAATTCATTATTCACTGCACTAATGGGGATTCCCCCAGTGAAATGCAGACCACTGCCCACTAGTTTGTCCATCCAAGGACTGCCTGTGACCCTCCTGGTTCTGGCCCAAAAATCTTCCATGTCAATGTGGCCAAGCTCAGAATCCCTGATGTCTAGGTCACATTCTACCTGGGACTCGGGCATTCTGACCCTTTGATATTTGTATTTCATCTCTTCCTCTGTGAGTTTGGCCTTACCCTTTGACTTGGTTGGCCTTTTGCTTGATGTAGACATATGTGAATCTGAGTTCAGTTGCTGATCTGCAAGAAGGAGCGAAGTCCAACGTAGAAGAGCCATGTTAGCTGTTAGATTATCCATCAAGGCTTTACAGAATGAGGAGTTAGCAATTTAAAAGCCTCTGGGCATAGGAAAGTTACAAGCTGCAGGGTCAAAAGTATGGTGCACTAAAGCAGAACGTTGCAAGGAAGAAATCAGTGCCAAAGGGCGTAGGGTGTAAGAAACTTGTAAATAACATCATTGTTGTTGTAGACAGATGTGCGCCTGTGCCATTAAATGAGGTTTTTATACTGGGAGAAAATAAATTTGGTGTTACATGAGGGCATGATGCGCCAATGGAGTAGATATGGAACATGTTGCATGAAATTGTGGTGTGCCAAGGGCGTAGCATCAACGTGTGTATCACTAACTTTATGTGCGTCAAATGGGCCTTTGGCGTGGCACAGGAAATATTTGCATAAAAAACTTTGTTAGTGTAAGCAAGATTGCACCTGCGCTGGGGTTAGGATTTACTTGGTTTTGTATGGTGTAGGAAAAATGCGTGTTGTAATTAGGGACAGTGTGCCTTCTTAGTGTGACTGTGTTTTATGTAACAGGAATGGCGTTTGTGCCAAAGCAAAACCGTGGGTAGAAATGATAACTTTTTAGGTTTTCTTTCTTCCTGATGGGTTTGCGGTTTCAGGCCTCCTTTGACATGGATTTAGACGGTGAAGGGGGGGGCTAGAGTTAAGAAGATTGTGGGTTCATTTTTTTAAACAAAGCCCTCCAGGCCAGCAGATCTGGAAGGAGGGTGAAATTGGCTGAGGAGGTAAAAATTACAAAATAGGCTTGAGGGGTTATGGTTTCTTCAAATTCATTTTATTACATCACACAAACAACCAAACCAAAACAAAAACACAAGAAGAGAAAGGACCACTTACCCGGAATATATAGGATGAGAGAAACAAAGTGGGGTCCACGAATGTGACATGAGGATGACGGGAGTGCTGACAGGTGCAGAGGAATAAATTTTTCACGTGTTTTTCAATCATGAAAATGACAGGGCGGATGCGCCTATATATAGCCAAAAGTGTAATAAATGTGCCACCCACTTTTTAAAGGGCACACCAAAATACGTGTCGACATGAAAAAATTTACGCCCTTTGGCGCGGATATACGTCTATCAGCAAGGAAATATCTGCGCCTTTAGCACAAATTTAGGACTGTCAACACAGGATTTTGAGTGCCTTGGCGCACCAATTAAGGGCGCAACATTTTTACTATTGACAGGATGGTGCATGCGCCTCGGCGCAGGAAAGAAAGGCGCATCACGGGGAGGCACAACAATTGTTGTGTTAACACTCCAAAGGGTGTGCCAAAGGAATAAAGGGGGCGTAAATTTATCCTGTGTTGCATAGACAAAAGCTGCGCCCAGCCAAAAAGGACCAAAATGACTAAGTTTGAGAAACCAGATTTTTCGGAAAGGGATTTTACACCATTCCAAACGCTGAGGAACCTTGAAAGGGAACCAGAATTTTTTTTTGGTAAGGTTACCTGCAAAATTTCCCTTGTCAATTTTACAGGATAACAGCTAGCTCTTTCTGGGGACTATCTTTGAGTGAAGCTTAAGGGTAGAGAACCCCAGGTCAACATGTGCCTATCCATTGGGTTAGAGAGTCAAAAACAAGGGTGACCAAAAAGGGAAGATAGGGAACACACAACAAACAGAAAGCAAACACATGACAAAACAAACACACAACCAAAGAAAACTGTACAAAGAAGAGAGCAAGCTCTACTTCCTGAATATTTTGAGATGTTTCCCGCTATAGGGAAGCGGGAGCTTGGTTCCATCTAGATATGAGAGATAGAAGCTATACTCTCCGTTGAGCCGCTTGATCTTGAAAGTTACCCTCCATAGAGAATCGAATTTGCCATGCATGCCTTTTGGCTCTCTGTTGCTTGTCCCATAGAAGGACAAGATCCCCCACCTAGAAATCCATTTACTTAGCCCTTTTATCAAATAGTCTCTTGACTTGATCCTGATGTTCGGTCATCTTGTCGACCACTCTTACTCTTTTTTCTTCAAGCTCTGCTAGATACATGATTCTCTTCTCAAGAGAATTTTTGAAAGTCTCATCTTCAATTGCTCATGCCAAGCATAAAGTAGGAAGCTCTACGGAAATGGGGAGCTCAGCGTCGATTCCATATAACACTTGAAAATGTGCAACATACTGAGATACCTCTTGGGAGTAATTCGGTCCACCCACAAAGCGTCATACAATGACTTATGCAACATCCGCTGATTCTCATCAACTAGTTTCCGTATGTTGGTCACTAAGTTTTTATTACTGGATTCGGCCTGACCATTTCCCTGGGGGTAATAATCTGTGACATGGGCCAAGGTTATCCTAGTATTCATAGCAAAAACCAATAACTTCCCACAAGGAGAAGTTGTAAGCATTATCAACAACAATTTTTTTTTGGGACACCAAACCTTACAATGATATTCTCTTTGATGAACTTACAAACAACTTCAGAGGTGGCATTCTTGACAGGTATGGTCTCCACCCATTTGGTGAAGTAATATGTTGCTATCAGGACATAACTATATCCAGCACTCGATTGGGGATGGAGTGCACTGATAAATTCGATTCCCCACTTCCTGAAAGGTTCGTCAATAACGATTGGCCTGAGGGCAAAAGCAGTCATTTTTGGTTTGCCAATAAACTGTTGGCAAAGCTCACGTTTTACTACCCAGGTGGTTGTATCCTAAAATAGCATTGGCCAATATTACCTAGCTCGGATGATGTTGTGTGTTGTCATAAAAGAGGAGAAATTACCACCACAGGTTGAATCATGAAAAATCTAAAATAGCTTTATTTGTTGTGGCTTGTCAACACATCGCAAGAAGATGCCATACATTCCGCATTTGTACAAACCATCATCCTAGATAACATATTTGGCCACTCTGAGCTTTGTAGTACACCTCTACTTCAGGGTTAGATGAGCTGGGCACTCACCATAAGTGAGAAAGAAAGTGATATCAAAATACCACTCATCACTAGTCGCGACAAATAGGAACATAGGTAGAGAATCAACTTTTTCCAGCTGACCTTGTGTTCCATCGATGCAATCATCCTTTTCCTTCAGGGTCTCCTGAATCTTGGTTTTCAGCCATAAGATAACATAGGCCTTTGCCTCTTACCAATTTGGTTGGTTTTATATTTATATCATACTCTTGTACCCTTGTGATCTAATTTCCTCGCACACTCCCCTCACCCTGTTGAGTTAAGATTGATTTGACTGCCATGTTAGGGACCAGTACTACTGTATGAGAGTTTAGAATATAATACCTGAAGTTCTTGACTACTTTGACAATGGTGAAGACATGTTTTCAAACTGAGACATCTTCAATTCATGAGGCTTGAGAGGAGAGATCATGAATGCGATCGGGGATTCAACATCCTCATAATTCTTTTGCATTAAGATGGCTGACACATTATTCTCAGATGCATAGATATACATGATAAAATCCTTGGAGAAATTAGGACATACCAAGACTGGTGCATGATCAACAGAGGCTTTTATATCCTCAAATGACATTTTTTCCTTCTTCATTACCATCGGAAATTTTATGACCCTTTCATCATGTTTTGATATGTGGCGAGTCTTTTCAGAAAAGTTGGGAACAAAGCACCTGAGAAAATTCACTTTCCCAAAGAAGGAGTGAATGTCGGTCTTGCTTGTGGGTAAAGTAAGGCTCTGAATATCCCTAACCCTTTCAGTATCTATCTTTGTCCCCTACTTGCTAACAACATGTCCTAGCAAATTTCCTTTTGTGACCCTGAAAACAGACTTTTTCGGATTTAGGGAGATCCCGTGTTCTCGAGCATCTATTCAATACTTACTCCAAATGATCACAATGATCATTTTCATTGTTTTAGAGAACACAATTAAGTCATCCAAATAGACTATAATGACCTTTCTCATCATACCTTTGAACGCGAAGTCCATCGCTCGCATTGGAATGTGGCACCATCCTTGGTCAAGCCAAAAGTGCATCCTGCTGTAGGTGAAATGTACCCTAGGGGGTAGTGACTGTTGTTTTGAATTGGTCTTTAGGCAAGACTTCAATCTGATTATAGCCCGAAAAACCATCAAGCATGGACAACATCTCTAAACTAGTTACTGCCTGCAGAACCTAATCCATTATAGGCAACGGGTAGTTTTATTTCAAGGATGCCTAATTCAGGTTCCAAAAATATACACATATGCGTATTTCGCCATTTTTATTTTGTATTGGCACAATATTCACTACCTAGGTACTGTGATGGATAGGAAAAATGATCCTTTCATCTAGCATCTTTTCAATTTCATCCTGGATGGTACCTAAGATCTTGGAATTATAGTGCCTTTGTTTCTAGCGAAAGGGTTTGACACCTTCTTTCAACGGGATGTCATGATGGATGTCCTTTCGGCTTGAAATACTTTAGATCGACATAAGACAATGCTAATACATCTATATAATTCTTCAGCAATTTGAAAAACTTTCCACTTTTCTTCGGGTGTGCGACACCTCCTGATGTTTACAAACTGTGGATGCTCTGTAGAACCTAGATTGACCGGCTTGGTCTCTAGAGAGGAGTTAGGATTATCTTTCCTGTTCTTCTTGATAAAACGATCATGTCTATTGAATAAACATTCCAGAGAAACCAAACATTTTGGAATTTTATTTTCTTTGAGCTGACATATGCCATCACTTCCTTTTGATTCATTTTCTTGATCAGTAACAAGATTCACGGCATGTAGAAGTGTACCCTTTAAAATGAAGCTCACTGAATTTTTTTATTTTTTCTAGGAAGGCAATAAGTTGATTCTCATCATTGAATACCTGCCAGTGTTGAGAGTTGTCTGGCACACTTGGGCAGAAAACTACCTTAATGGTATATGTGTCTATTTTCAACCCTGTGTGGGGGAGTATGAGGGATGCTGAGACAGCTAATGAATTGGCCATGTAATTTTGAACTCTTGGAATGGTTTTTATTGAGAAGGCATCAAATTCCTTAATGTTTTCCCATACCATGCATTACGGTAATGCCTGAGCCTTTCATTTTTTACTTGGTATATTCTTTTAACTTGATTTATGACCAGCTCTGCATCACCTTGTACTTTTAGGTTCTTGATTCCCCTTTCTTTTGTGGCTTGCATGCCAAGTAGCAAAGATTCATACTCAGCAATATTATTTGTGTTGAAAAACTATAACTTGAAAGAGAGAGGAAAAAACTCTTCTTCGGGGGATATTAATACAGCTCCAGCACCGCATTCGTTTAGTCGCACAACTACCGTCAAACCGCAGCGTCCAAACCTTGTTAAGGTCCTCTTCCAGGACAAGAATTTCCATTTTTTCAAACTCAGTAGACAAGAAATAATTCCCCATCCCCGATGATTCGAAGAGAATTTGGGCTTTGGGGTCATGCGGAGTTCAGTGACCAAGTACTTCTTTTGTGATTCAGGCTCTAATGTCTGCATTACACCCTTAACGGAGATTCTGGCCTTAGACCAATCCATATGAATCTCTCCACCGACCTCACTACAAAATATCCTTCCTAGTATAATTTCGTATGCTGTCTGGAATATCGATAATGAGGATGGTCATCTTTACTCTTTTCTCTGGGAATGCTGCAAATGTGAACTACACATCTTTGATTTGACCAATCAATGGAACCTATTTGGTTTTCAAGGAGTAACATCTACCGAAAGGTTTAGTAAGAGTGAGGCCCAAAGCATGGGCTGACTTTTGTCCGGCATGACATTATCGTAAGCCCCAGAATCAATTATGCAGTTGCTTATCTTGTGACCATTGATTAGGGGGGAGAGATAGAAAGGTTCTATTTTTCCTGACATAGAAGTCGAGCCAACATTAATGTGAAATGCAGGAGGAGTAGAAATAATTCCTTTCAGGGAGGTCTAAGAAGTAATGACAGCTTGGCTTTGGATATATTTGGTCAATCTTACAAGCTACTCAGGGTTAAACTGAAGATATTCGGCTTTAGACATTTGAATCTTTATCTTTTTAGCATGATCAATTATGTCAAATGCAGCTAAGGGTTGCATTGATGAAGGAATAAGTCCCTCATTTCGTGATGGTAGGGTAGGATTACCGGTCCTTGTGGGAAAAAGAGGGGGCTTATTCGAAGGAGAGATGGGAGGAAAATATTTCTTTGTAAAATGATTAATAGGAGGTTGAGCAGGAAGAGGATTACCTCTTTTAGTGATGTTTGGAGGCGTGTTTGACACAGCCTTCTCTTGTTATATCCTGGCAGTTAACTTATGCTTCTTTTCCTTGCGAGCGGGTGAAAACAGCATATGACTGCCTGCTTGCATATCCCTTGGTACCCTCTTCTTCATCAGATTCCTCCTTGTCAAATTCCATATACCCAATAGTAGAGTCACCAGTCGGTTCACCGACATCTTGGTCATCTTCACCTTGAGATGAAGGTTCTTCATAATTTAGCTCCTCTTCTTCGATTTCGGCTAGAGCATTAACCGGAGGGGCCTCAAGTGCCAACCGTGGAGTAGCTGCAGGTAGGTGTGGCCTTTGTGGGATGTTGTTGGAAGTGAAATTCCTTCATGGGATATCCCAGTACGAAGAGCTGGGGGAAGCTTGAGCTAGCTACTTCTTTAACGCGAGCAAGTCATTCGTCATCTTTTGGAATGCCAGATATGATGAAGTGGAGGGAGAAGGAGTTAGAAGCTTTAGGCTTGGATGGTTCTCGTTTTAATTCACCAGATATGAGAAAATTATCTTCTATTCGAATGGTAGCAGCTTTGGTGAGGACTAGAGTAGTGACTTGTTCCAGCAAGAGTAAAAAACTTACTTTCGAGCTCATGGCATTCACAAAGAAACATTTCTAATTTTTTGGTTTTGGCAGCATGGCAGGCGACACATGATTGATTAGTGAATTGAAACAGGTGATGAAATCACGCATGGTTTCATTGAATTCCTTCTTCAGGTGAGTGATCTTTGACAGTAAGTGAACGTGTCTTCTGAAGGCTTATACCTTTCTTCAAATGAAGTCCGTAATGTGGCCCAACTAGTGATAGATCTAGCCAGTAAATGCTGAAACCATTCCACTGTAGGTCCTTACAAGGTCTCCAAAAGGAGGTGAACTGACACGTCTTCATGAGTCACGTCCAGGATGCTACATGACATGATGAAAGCGGATATATGTGAATCTGTACTTTGGTTTCCACTTCCATCAAATTTGGGGAAATTCTTCGGTTCCCATGAGGGAGCATGTGAACAAGATGTGGCAAAGCAAGAGGGCCCATAGCATTTCCCCATGGTACTACCATTTGAAAATCTGGAAAAAGGACATGAGCCGGAAACATGGTTCCACTAAGTAATAAAGCACTGCAAAGAAATGAAGATGCTCCCTGTGAAAAATGATTCCTTCGTGATGGTGAGACACTTCTAGATGACCGGCTGCCTAAACTTAGTGATGAGAAGCACGCTGGCGCAATATTGAAGTTGTACCTTTGAAGTAGATAAAAATTAGGATCAACTTCTCCACAAGCTCTCCTGCTATGAGTGAATGGTTCACCTGCTAGTGTATCTCTCAGATCCACAATATTTTTTGGAGCAAATTTAAAAACTCTTTTTGGTTGTACTTGCTGATTTTCTGATTTTTTCTGACAAAAATCAGCAGCATGTACTTTTCTAAATATTTAATTTTATCCTTCTTTTGAAAACTGATTGCGGTTTAATGGCAAAGATTGGCAAGGATAAAATGATGGTCAACTTAGTAAGCTGATTTTTGGATCTTAGAGTTGACTTTTTGCAAGGGTTTGGAATTTTTGTAAAACAGTCAGAAACTCAGATCTACAAAAATATACGGGATTTTGTAAAAACTCAGTGAACTAAAGATCTCTAACTAGCCTAGATCTATGGATCTCTGAAGAAAATTTTCAGTTTGGATCACTTTTGCAAAAATTTTGGATTTTAAGCAAAAAGTTAAGATTTGCAAACAAGTAGTGCTTTTATTTTATCTATTTTTTGGTGAATGTTAGTGTCTTTTAACCGACACAACACTCCCATAGATCTGGTTCTTTCCCCAGCGGAGTCGTCAAAAACTATTGGTCTGAAAATCTGTCACGTGGGTAGATCTATGGATAAACGAGCCAACAATGTACGTGGCATACCCCCTCTTCGAGACAGCAAAGTGAAACTGGTTTATTGCTATTCTACTGGTAGGAATCTGTGCAATTCCTACAGTATTCTACTTTCAGGGGTTTGGGATCTCGTCCCAGTCAGGGTATTTTTGACTGTGAGTAGAAAGGAATGAGAGGAAGAGAGGAGATAAGATAGTTCTAAAGAGAGAAAAGAAATGAATTCCAAAGCAGAAAGGTCAGAGGGTTTATGTTTTAAGATTGGTAGTAAACAGAGTTAAACCTATTTGCATAAATGAACAAAGCAATACTGATGAGAAAATGACAAAAAAGTAGAGATAGATCTAACAGAATAAATGCACAGATCTGACATAAGAAAGGTCTGATGCACATAACACAATTATTCAACACAAAGTCTCAATATTTGTATTAATGTTTTCTTCTGTTACAAAAAGTACAAAGCCTTTCCTTCTCACTTCTATTTTTCATCTAAAAAATGTCCACACCTTGAATACAACAAGTATTCAAGTATTCATATAAGGAGGAGAAGAGAGAAGGCAAAAAGGAACCAGCAACTAATTACAAAATATCTAAAATTCAACTATTGACTTTGGGCAACTTGGTGGATGACAACATCCCATGGTGCAACATGGATGATGTCATTATTTGTGCCAACATACTTTTAGATATTTACAAAAAGAAAGCCAAGAGGAGGAAGGCTATTCATCATCATCTCACAGTTGGAAAGGAGTACCTTACTTCTGCTTAGGAGAGGTAATATGGAATTGGGCCCGGTACTCCATGAATTTTTTGATCATCAGCTAAAGTTGATCCTGGACAAGACCCTTGGTATGATCACCAATGACCTCACAAGTCACCCATTCATCTCTAAGTTTTTCAAGGAGCTTGAAGTACTCATTACCTACCTCCATTAGGTACCCTCCAAAATCACGACAGACCAGAAGGTTATTGATGGATTCAGTGTCAAAAGTAACTTCTGGCCCTAATCCTTACGAGACGATCTCTTTAAAGATCTGGATGGTTTCATCTGCCTTCCTCAAGGTGAAAGATGGAGTAAGACTGGAGACATCCTTAAGAGAATTTGCTCCATTTGATGCATCGTATCTAGGGCTTCCTCCTTGACCTTGTCTATCTTCTCTATAACAAATTCCATATGATCAACTCGGTAGTCCAAAGCAGCAAGGATCTTGTTGGGTGCCTTGGGGTGATTGAAGATGTCCAAATTTAACTAAATCCTCAACTAAACATTCGAGCATCTTCTAGAACGTCTCATGTTGTAACCTGGCATGGTCTAACTCTTCGGAGATGGGTCCTATGATAGCCTGGAGTTCCTTGCTCCCCTGATTAATGTTCTGATATAATTCGGTGAACTTGACAATTACCTCCTCGCTATTTTTGAGGATCTGGTCTCTCCAAGTGGACACTTCTATACCCTGTTCACCAATCTTAGCATATTCGTTTATCTTATCATGATTGAGGGTCTCAAGATTTTAAGTGGCAGTTGTAGGAGGTGCACTGCCCATTTTCTGCAGGGCGTGGAGGAGATGTTTATTTTGCTCTTTCAGTAGCCTCTTTTCTTCCTTTTCTTTTCGAAGCTTCTTGCAAAGGGAATCCACTGTATATGGGGCCTCTCCTTGAAGGCTCTTGGATGATGTTACCATTATGACCTGTGTCACTGTATAATCTATAGGGGACAGAAATCCTTTTTATCTTCTAAGGGATTTGGATACACGCGATCTCCATTACTCTTTCTCTCAATCCACTCTGAGAGAAGCGGGTCATCGGTTTTTACTTCTTATCCCCCTTTTGCTGGGATGATGTAGAAGTCCATAGGTTCTAATGGGGACTTTCCTCTTATGCTGGCTCAGATGTTGGGAGATCCATGTTGAACTCAAGGGAGAAGAAGTAACGACGAAAGAAGAAGGAGAAACTACAACATACTTGGGGAAATGGGTTGAGACTCTTAGCGGCGTGACATTGATAAAGAGGCCAAACCTTCAATGCTTGACAGGGGTAGGAGCTACTGTAGGAGAGGAAACTTATGGGGGTGGAAGGGAATTGAGAGATGAGGGAAGAAATACTAGGGGACAACTCCGTGAGTGAAGAGAAGATAGAAGAAGAGGAAAGGGGAACAATATAAGATGGGGGAGAAGACACAACCAAAGGAATGGTTTCTTGGGTGACAGGAGGAGGAGAAGGAGGAGTGGGGGAAGTGATGGTGGGAAACTCCATGGTTGTAACAGTGGCAACATCCTGAGTGGATGTTCTCGTTAGAACACTCTCCGCCACTTCTTTCTCTGGAGATACCATGGTTACAACCTGTTCTGGTGCGACGGAGGGAGGGCTGAGAGGAGCTTCTTCTTGGGTGGTGCTCGAGTCTCCCTCCTTATATTTATCTTTTCCCTTTGGAAAATGTTTCGATCTGGTAGGTGCATTGCCCAGAGGGGACGTGGTGAAATCTACTCCAAGGTAGATAAGGCCGTTATATCTGCACCAATGCTCTGTGCATCTGTAATGTGTCCTTAAACCCTCTCCTCAATGGTTTGAGGTGCCTTTGTCCTATCAATTTCAATGAATGGCCAATCGTCCCCATTCGTGTCTAGATATACCTGATCAACCTCTTGATCAGCTGTTTGGAAACCTTTTAGAACGATGGCCACACCATATTGAATGATTTCTTGCAGGGCCAAGTAGGAGTGATCCTTTCTCCTGAGTTTGACCTCGTGATACAGGTCGATGTATATGTCCTCGATCTGTGGAACATGGATCGGATCGAATTTGTGCCTTTGGGAGGTAATTTATTGGATCAAAGGTGGGCCTTGCCGGGAAATTATGCTTTAGGTTAAGCAATTCCAGCTCTGCAAACATTTCCCTGGCCTTGGTGTGAGAAGTGTAAGTGTACCTACCCACTATGAGGGGGAAAGGATTTCCACCCTTCTTCCTTTTTAGGCTCTTCTCGTGATATATTACGAGCTGCCTAGACAGCTCCAACAGGATCAACTTACAGCCTGCATATCTTGGAAACTTGGTGGGCTCCCCCAAGAAGTTGGCTGCTCTGAGATAGGTGAATGTGGGGGAATTGCGTAAATAACACCCCCCACTTCTCAGTTGCAGTGACTATGCTCTTGGTCTTCCGAACTGTGATTCATATTGGGCCTTAATAGGTATATGATGTTGTAGAATAAGACATCGTTGATCTTCGTGAACTATGGGATGTTGTTCTCCAGCTTCAATTCTAGGTAGTATTCGTATATTTTTACCTGAGGCCAAACCCCACATCGGCTCAGTGCTGGATAGTCCCTCTCTGAGGCTTCAGCATAGACTATGTAGGAGTTAATGTAGAACCTCCCCATTGTGGTGAGTTGTTGGAGCTGCTCAGAGATGGTGATGCTTATGATTTATGTCCACTCAAAACGTTGATCAGGAACGTTCTTATTCATTGTTTCTAGATACCTGAGCATCCATTTATGGAAGTAATGGGCATCAGAAAGCCCAAAAACTCTGCTTAGGAATGTAATGATATCACTCAGTTCCTCAGAGAATTCACTGCGGTGAATAACCTATGGCCACCTGGTTATCACCTTCTTATTCTTCAAATATACTTCATTCATTAGCTGCATACACTTGTCTTCATTTTCCTCCCACACCTTGATGCATTCCTCTTGGCTTATAGCCACAAAATGTCGGTGGTGGGGAATACCTGGCATGATCTCGAAGTGCCGAGTAGTGAGGTTGATTATGACCTCGCCCTTTTCGTTTTCAACACACCTTGTGTCTTTGTTATAACAGCGGGCCACCACCATCATAAATTCATTATTCACTGCGCTAACTTGGATTCCCCTAGCAAAATGCAGACCACTGCCCACCAGTTTGTCCATCTTAGGACTATTTGTGACCCTTCTGGTTCTGGCCCAAAAATCTTCCATGTCGATGTGGCCAAGCTCAGAATCTCTGATGTCTAGCTCACAATTTTGTCCTGGGACTCGGGCATTTTGACCCTTTGATATTTGTATTTCATCTCTTCCTCTGTGAGTTTGTCCTTGCCTTTTGACTTGGTTGGTCTTTTGCTTGAGGTAGACATATGAGAATCTGAGTTTAGTTCTTGATTTGCAAGAAGAAGGAGTGAAGTCCAATGCAAAAGGGCCATGTTAGCTGTTAGATCATCCATCAAAGCTTTAAAGAATGGGGAGTTAGCAATTTAAAGGCCTCTGGGTGCACAGGGTGTAAGAACAGTTATAGATTGCAGGGTTAAAACTATGGCACACTGAAGCAGAGTATTGCAAGGAAGAAATCAGTGCCAAAGGGCATAGGTCGCAGGAAACTTACATATAACATCATTGTTGTTGTAGACAGATGTGCGACTACGCCATTATATAAGGTTTTATACTGGGCGCAAATAAGCTTGGTGTTGTATGGGGGTAGGATGCACCAACGGCGTAGATATGTGACATGTTGCATTTAATTTTGGTGTGCCAAAGGCGCAGCATCAATGTGTGTATCACTAACTTTATGTGTGTCAAGGGGGCCTTTAGCACGGCACAGGAAAGGATTTGCATGACAAGCTTTGTTGGTATAAGTCAGGATTGCGCCTGGCGGCGGGGTTAGGATTTATTTAGTTTTGTACATGGCGCAGGAATTTTATGCGTGTTGCAATCAAGGACAATTGCACCTTCTTGGCATGACTGTGTTTTTTGTAACAAGGAATGGCAATTGTGCCAAGAGCAAAACCGTGCGGCCCAGAACTGACAACTTCCTAGGTTTTCTCTTTTCCTGATTGATTTTGCGGTTATGGCCGCCCTCGATATGGATTTAGACAGTGGAGGGGGACAAAGGGAAGAAAACTTGGATTTGTTTCTGAGATAAAGCCCTCCAGGCTAGTAGATCTGGAAAGAGGGTAACAAACGGATCAGGAGGGAAGATTGCAAAACGGGCCATGAAGGGGTTTATGGTTTCTTCAAATTCATTTTACTATGCATCACACAAACAACCAAACCAAAAACAAAAACACAAGAAAAGCAAGGACCACTTACCCTGGAATATATAGAATGAGAAAAACGAACTGGGGTCCACAAACGTGACACGAGGATGACGGGAGTGCTGACAGGTGTAGAGAAATAAAGTTTTCACGTGTTTTTGACTCGTGAAAATGACAGGGTGGATGTGCCTATATATAGCCAAAAGTGTAATAAATGCGCCAACCACTTTTTAAAGGGCGCACCTAAATACGTGTCAACATGAAAAACTTTGTGCCCTTTGGCGCGGATATACGTCTGTCAGCAAGGAAATATATGTGCCTTTAGCACGAATTTAGAACTGCCAACGTGTGATTTTGAGCGCCTTGGTGCACCTATTAAGGGCGCAACATTTTTGCTGTTGACAGGATGGCACATGCACCTCGGCACAAGAAAAAAATGCACAACATGGCGAGGCGCAATAGTTGTTGTGTTAACACTCCAAAGGGTGCACCAAAGAAAAAAGGGGTGTAAATTTATTCTGTGTTGCATAGACAAAAGCTACGCCCAGCCAAAAAGGACCAAAATGACTTAGTTTGAGTAACCAGATTTTTCAGAAAGGGATTTTACACCATTCCGAATGCTGAGGAACCTTGAAAGGGAACCGGAACAAAATTTTGGTAAGGTTCCTGCAAAATTTCCCTTGTCAATTTTACAAGATAACAGCTGGCTCTTTCTGGGGACTATCTTTGAGTGAAGCTTAAGGGTAGAGAAACCTAGGTCAACATGTTCCTATCCATTGGGTTAGAGAGTAAAAAACAAGGGCAACAAAAAAGGGAACACAGGGAACACACAACAAATAGAAAGTAAACACACGAAAAAACAAACACACAACCAAAGTAAACTATACAAAGAAGAGAGCACGCTCTACTTCCTGAATATTTTGAGATGTTTCCCGCTATAGGGAAGCGTGAGCTCGGTTCCATCGGTATATGAGAGATAGAAGCTATACCCTCTATTGAGCCACTTGATCTTGAAAGGTCCCCTCTATAGAGAATCAAAATTTCCGTGCATGCCTTTTAGCTCTCTTCGCTTGTCCCATAGAAGGAAGAGATCTCCCACCTTGAAATCCCTCTGCTTAGCCTTTTTATCGAACAATCTCTTGACTTGATGCTGATTTTTGGTGATCCTGTCAACCAATCTTACCCTTTTTTCATCGAGCTCTGCCAGATATATCATTCTCTTTTCAAGAGAATTTTGGAAAATCTCATCTTCAATCGCTCATGCCAAGCACAGAGCAGGAAGTTCTGTGGAAATGGGGAGCTCAGTGTTGATTCCATATAACACTTGAAAATGTGACATAGCAAGAGACCTCTTGGGAGTAATGCGGTCTGCCCACAAAGCGTCATATAATGACTTATGCCACATCCACTGATTCTCATCAACTAGTTTCCGTATGATGGTCACTAATTTTTTATTACTGGATTCGGCCTGACCATTTCCCTAGGGGCAATAATCCGAAGCATGGGCCAAGGTTATCCCGTATTCATAGAAAAAACTAATAAATTCCTGTGAGGAGAAGTTGGAAGCATTATTAGCAATGATTTTGTTTGGGACGCCAAACCTTACGATGATATTCTCTTTGATGAAATTACAAACAACTTCAGAGGTGACATTCTTGACAGGTATGGTCTCCACCCATTTAGTGAAGTAATCTGTTGCTGCCAGGACATAACTATGTCCAACACTTGATTGGGGATGGAGTTCTCTGATAAAGTCAATTCCCCACTTCCTAAAATGTTCGTCAATAACGATCGGCCTGAGGGGAAAAGCAGCCAATCTTGGTTTTCCAACAAACTATTGGCATAGCTCACATTTTGCTACCTAGGCACCTGTATCCTGAAATAGCATTAGCCAATAGTACCTGGCTTGGATGATCTTGTGTGCTATCATGAAAGAGGAGAAATGACCACCACATGTTGAATCATGAAAACTCTCAAGTAGCTTTATTTGTTGTGGCTTGTCAACACATCGTAAGAAGATGCCATCCATTCCATGTTTGTACAAACCGTCATCCCAGATGACATATTTGGCCGCTCTGAGATTTGTAGTATGCCTCTGCTTCAGGGTTAGATGAGCTAGGCACTCACCGTAATTGAGAAAGAAAGTGATATTAGAATACCACTCATCGCTAGTCGCGACAAATAGGACCATGGGTAGAGAATCAGCTTTCTCCAACTAACCTTGTGTCCCATTAATGCAATCATCCTTTTCTTCAAGGTTTTCTGAATATTTTTTTTCGGCCATAAGCTGGCATAGGCCCTTGCCTCTTACCAGCTTGGTTGGTTTTATATCTAGATCATACTATTGGACCCTTGCGATCCAGTTTCCTCGCACACTCCCTAACTCCTGTTGAGTTAAGATTGATTTGACTGCCGTGTCAGGGACCAGTACTACTGTATGAGAGTGTAGAATATAATACCTGAAGTTGTTGACTTCTTTGACAATGGCGAAGGCATATTTTTCCAAATGAGACATCTTCAATTCATGAGGCTTGAGGGGAGAGCTCATGAATGTGATCGGGGACTCAACATCCTCATAATTCTTTTGCATTAAGATGGCCGATACAGTATGCTCAGATGCATAGCTATACATGATAAAATCCTTGGAGAAATCAGGACATACCAGGACTGGTGCGTGAGCGACGGAGGATTTTATATCCTTGAATGAATTCTTTCCTTCCTTGCTCCACCGGAAAGCTGACGACCCTCTCATCATGTTTGATATGTGGTGAGTCTTTTCAGTAAAGTCGGGAACAAAGTGCTTGAGAAATTTTACTTTTCCGAAGAAAGAGTGAATGGAGGTCTTGCTTATGGGTAAAGTAAGGCTCTGAATAGCCCTAACCCTTTTGGCATCTATCTTTGTCCCCTCCTTTCTAACAACGTGTCCCAACAACTTTCCTTTTGTGACCCCGAAAATAGACTTTTTCAGATTCAGGGAGATCCCATGCTCTTGGCATCTAGTCAATACTTGTTCCAAATGATCATAATGATCACTTTGTTGTTTAGAGAACACAGTTAAGTCATCAAAATAGACTACGATAACCTTTCCCATCATACCTTTGAATGTGAAGTCCATTGCTCGCTGAAAGGTGGCACCAGCATTAGTCAAACCAAAAGGCATTCTGCTATAGGAAAATGTGCCCCAGGGGGTAGTGAATGTTGTTTTGAATTGGTCTTCAGGTGAGACTTCAACCTGGTTATAGCCTAAAAAACCATCAAGCATGAATAGCATTTCTGATCCAGTTACTGCCTGCAGAACCTGATCCATTATGGGAAGCGGGTAGTTGTCTTTCAGGGATGCTTGATTTAAAATGAATAAAGGGGGTGCAAATTTATCCTGTGTTGCATAGACAAAAGCTGCGCCCAGCCAAAAAGGACCAAAATGACTAAGTTCGAGAAACCAGATTTTCCAGAAAGGGATTTTACACCATTCCGAATGCTGAGGAACCTTGAAAGGGAACCGGAACAAAATTTTGGTAAGGTTACCTACAAAATTTCCCTTATCAATTTTACAGGATAACAAATATGAGTACCACGGCTCTACTGATAGCATGATTCTCATGGATACTTTTCATCTTCTTCAAGATGGAATCCCATGGTCATCCATCACTCGAAACAACCTCTTCCATAGTTAATATTTGTGTGATATGGTATTGTCTTCTAAAAAAGAAACTAATCTTCCTCTATAGTCTTATCCATGACTTAAACGTCCAAAAAAAGGGATACAACTCCTTGAGTCAAACTTCCAACAAAAGATGACTCCCTTAAAAGGGACATCTCTTCTTTATATGTTGCCACTATAAATAGACTACTCCCTTGAAGGACAATTATATCAAACTATTTCATAAATCCAATAAGAATATCCAGAAGCTTCACGCATCGATCAGCTTCATGAATACCTAAAGGAGATAATATACTCATCCCATATAGACTTCCCGTGTTGGTCAGTCTATTAAAAACAAACAAATGAAGAAAAAGATGAAATTTTTGTCATGAACTTGCCTTTTTTGATCTTGGGTTTCTTGTTCCGTAAGACACTCCATCATACAGTAAGTTACGCTAAACCTCCCATTCTCACCTCCTTGCCTTTTTAGCCTAATTTCCTCTTTACTCAAGGGACTTGCCACAAACGTGACATTTCATGATCATGCAAATTTATTCACCCTTAGAATGGTCCATTATGCAATGCCTTTAGGGTCTTATGTTCATAAGCCCCTCTTAGGTATGGATTGACTCCTTAGGGTTATTATCAAATTAAGTGGTTCTTTTACCACCTCTTACCATTCGTCTTCCTCATTACTTATTGATTATCCTATACAGGACTAGATCCTCGACACCTATATTTAAAAAAAAATCACTCAACCATGCCTATGACCTAAACTCAACCATTTCTATGACCTAAACTCAATCATGCCTATAACCTATATTCACCCATGTATAAACACCTATCAATCCATTCCTTTCCTTCATCACAATATTCCCTAGCTTATGGGAGAACTACATTGGCATGAGGTCCCTTTTTCACCGGGACTATGTAGGCAGCACTCCGAGGGCATGGGGCCCTTGGAGGTTAGCTCGGCCACGCTCTACCCTAACCAATTCCCCCTTTCCCTTTCCTTTTTCTATTCACATTATACCCTAGTTAGTTTCCTTTCTATATCTATAACTGGAAATTACAGCAAACAAGCAACAACTTTTACACATTTTTACCATCATAACTCATACATTCATTTCATCTTGTCTACAATTTCTTTACCATAATCATACATTTTCCTAAAAATAATCTTAACACAATCCACACCATCATTAATTACACAAATTAATGAATTAGAAACTCAATCATACCTAAACCAACCTGCATCCACCATGCCTAAACTAACCTGACTCAATCCATGCCTATGACTTGACTCCATCCATGCCTAAACCAACTTGACTCCATCATGCCTGAACTAACCTAACTCAATCCATGCCTATGACATGACTCCATCCATGCCTAAATAGACCTGAATCCACCATGCCTACATGACCTTGACTCTATCAGGCCTAAACCACTTGATTTCCACCTATCTATATATAGTAATGCAAATTAAACCATGTCCACCATCCATACTATAAATACCATCATATTTAAATTAGAAAGTCTATGTAAAAATACATGTGAACATATATCCCAATAATAAATACAAACATCTCAATACCTATCATGTACATCCTCATCATATTCAACATGCAGGATGGTATATATATCAAAAATATGTCAAAAACATGGATACACTGATCATCAATGATGACTAATCGTCATCCCACTTGATATCCATCCCTGGCTCATCAATATCATCCATCTCCCCTTCAGTGGGGTGCCCTGCCAACCTCTCTCCACCTCACCCTGATCTATCCTCTGATGGTCCCTCACCTGGAGCTTGCCTCTATGCACTGGTAGTCTCACCCTGACCCTTTCCTGGGGTTTGTTAGCCCCATGTAATCTCTAAACTGTGGGTTCACAACCTAGTCCTCTCACTCGAGGCTTGTTGTTCCCTATACTCCCCATCAGATAGAAAATCTATCCTTGCGGCCATTAAAATATCTCGATAATACCTGAACTCACCTAAGACTTCCCTCAACCTTCCTATCGATACTATCTGTGGTGGAGCCATCAGCCTCGGCCCCTATGCCTATCTCTTGAGACCCTGTCCCATTGGTACCTGTAAAGAGGGACCTTGTCCCTATGCCTATGACTGTCTTGATGGAAATTATCCTGCTCCTACCTATATCTGGGCCCGAAGGGCCGTAACCTACACCTGTGCAATGGCTAATTGGTGTTACAAACATGTAATTTGTGCCTGTAGGGCAGCCACCTATACCCCATCCCCATCTCCACCCTATGTGGGTCCCTGTCCTTGCGCTACCTGGGCCTATAGAGTGGCCACCTGTGCCTACAACATAGCAACATGTGCCTCCGAACTTGTCACCTGCCCATGTACCATCCCCAACTATGTAATAAGGGTAGCCACCTACCCCTGTAGGGTGTCCCTATGAACTGTGATGGTGGCTAAATATGGCTACCTCAGCCTCGACGGTACTGCTCATAAATGTGCGGCCCACTAGTGTATGTATCTATCAGTAACTTCTAAATCATCTATCCGCCGGTTTATCGCCTAATCCTCCTACCCTGTCGGCACTGTCAGCTGTGGCAGAGGCAAAGACCTCTCCACGTCATCTCTCCGATACTATAGGAAGGGAGGATGTATATCCTGAAGCAACCCAAACTTTCTTCTAACCCTGTCCACATGTATCATCTTGTGCTCTCTTACACATCGCCGCTCTATCCACTAGAGTATTTTTAGCTCCTGTAGCTCCTCTACCATTTTCCCATATGAGGGAAAACCCATATAGGGCCTCCAAATGATGTCCACATCAGACAAACCCTCTATCAATCACCTATAATAAGCTACAACGTGTGTAGCTCTAACAACTCGATACTACCCAATCGCAGGCACCCATCACCTAAAGCCCACCAAAACAAAATCCGGCTTGAATGCATCATCCTGGGGCATACCAACAGGATGCACACACACAATGTGCTCATATGCACAGCAATGGATTAGGAAAGTACAACACATGCTAAATCTCTGTAACCACCCATAAACCCATAAATATATATATAACTAAACCAGGAATGTGGGTGCCCGTGAAAAATGAGTCATGTCCTCCACCATGTCATGCAGAACCCCCATTAATGATCATGGGAATCTCCCACCCTCCACATCTAGTATTCAAAGCAACAGACTTCCTCCATCAGCAACACTACTAGCCTCATCTCCTCTAGATGGGCTCAGTACATATCTCCATAGCTCATATTGGCATTATGGAACCTCATCTCTACTAGCCCCTTGCCAAACATGGTCAACATCAAATCCTCAAAGGCCTCTAAAGAGATAGAATACACATACGTCCCCACTATCAATAGCTACAGGATCCTGTACACATCCTCCAGGGTGACTATGATCTCACTTGTCGGTAGATGGAAGGTATTGGTAACTGATTCCTATATGTCGATGAGAGATACCATCAATCTTAGCTCCCAGACTACATGCTAGTGGCATCTGAACCCAATCAGGTTAACCTCTTCAACATGGCACCAATAATCAGTTATCACACCCCCTTGTACCTCCACAAGCATGGGAGGTACCCTATCTCTCATCCATAGCTAGTCCCTAACATGCATTTAAGTAATCACACACATTATTAAAACTTAATTTTATCCAACATTGACCTTCAACCCCTCCCTTCTTCCCTTCCCCCCACCCGTTATCTATTTTACCCACCTTAGCTAACCTTTCCCCTTACCCTTCCTAAAACTCTAGCCCTTTTTCCAAAACTGGCATCGATTACTCTTGACCATCACCATTCCATTATAACTAGCACCAGTTCCCCTCATCCCTAACCAATTTCGGTGTAACAAGACTGAAGTCGGCCATACCTTGACCGGTGTCAGTCACTGTTATTCTGCCCAAACCTAAACCACTAATTTTATTTCCCCCATTTATCTCCCATTTCTCCTAGACACCTACCCAAACTTCCTTCAAATCCCTCCCTAACCCTATTCAACCTCCTTATGCCTTTTCCCACCCCTCTTCTCACCCATTTTAAAAACCAAATTAAAAAATCTATACCCTACCCACCCCCCAATCCATATTTCCCTCTACATTTAAACAAAAAAAAAAGACAAGCTTAACTCTTATCTCATCTCAGCATCATCTCCGCGGTGGCATGTACATCCCTATGCTGGTGGTCCACCCGACCCCTCTCTTACCTTTGCCATGTAACACCTCTACCTCCAACCTCTCCACTAATCCACTCACTCCATCTGATCTTGTGGGCCCATCCACCTGACTCCTCTTCGCACCTGGATCTATCCACCTCACCTTGGTACGGTCCCACATACTTCTCTCCCAACAAAGCACAACTTATTCAGTGCTATGTCATTTTCCAAAATTCCAACTCGTACAAATGAATCTGTATTATATGGGTTTTTTCTATTTATATACTCACATTGACTTGACTGACATCGGTTATACCCAAACCAAAATTGGTCGTGTGCCCTAGCAAACGGTGGTCAATTGTACCTAGACCAACATTGGTCATCTTCCCTAATAAACCGTGATCGGTTTACCTAGACCGTCACCGGTAACATATGACTGGCATCGGTTACCTGTCATACTCTTGTCCATAACCTTTCCCCATTTCTGACCAACACTTAACTAACCCAGCCACTATTTGACCTTACCCACCCTTATCACCACCTACCTCCAAGCCTACATTACCTATCTATGTCCTTAATTACATTTATGGACTTGTCATTCTACCCGTACCTCGGCCATGCCCATGTCATGACCTAACTACCTGGATCTGGAACACTGATAGTAACCTTTGAACCAATGTGCTTGTTATACCTTGTGATGCTAGTACCTGTGTTGTTTTGCCTACTGACCTTACCTTGCCTATTATAGTGTTGTTTATCTTGACCCGACCTTTGGTGTACTAGAACATACCTAAACATTCCTGCACCTAACCTTTGTTGTGTTTCTACACCATATCCTATACTTTGGATACCAGACACACTTCAATCCTGTTTGGTTAGACCTACCAACCTTAGATGATGTAGAGTTTTTAATCTCTTCAATTTGGTACCGTGTCGTAGTTCATACATGTGCGTGTGTCTGACTGTCACTACCTTTGACCCTAGCCCATTTCCCTATTTGCCCGATTTGACCTTTAACCCATTTACCCATTTTTACCTCCACCTACCCAACCCACACCTACCTACCTAACCCTCGAATATGTGGATATTCCCATGTCCTCACCCATTGCATCTTGTGATGATGATACTATTGTTGCAAATCAGCAGCACCCCTGGATGTTGATCAGATTTCTAGTTTGATATTTTAGACATCCAGTGTGATTGCACAACATTGAATCCTCTCCCCAAGTGTGGGACTTGTAAAATGGGAAAGGAATCTCCAGATTATAGGCTACTTCCTTAACTCCTCTGATTGGATTTATCACTTACAAGTTGCAGAGGTTTAAATTCCTAATCCTACCCTAAATTCCAAAGGAGACAGAGATAGAGAATGCAGATAAACTAAAACTAATGCTAATAGGTGATGCACCAAAGGAGTGGTGAGCATTTTTTACTTCTGCAGATTGACACAAGTCATAAAATACAACAAAAAAAACAACATGCACAAGCTGATAACTGTAATGAAGAATAAGAAATTAGTCAAACAACACAAGAAGAGGATGGAAAGTTAATCACAGGGCTTGTATTGTTATTTTAACATCAAAATCACTTGCATTACAACACCTGAGAGGAAAAAATAGGTTGAAATTATTAGAAAAGGTCTGATATTCCACCAAAATCACTTCTAAGGTGAGAAGGGGAACCTGCAATACACAAAAAATGTTCAACCCTTTGAAAATGAGCCAAATATGGCTTTTACAGTGCAAGGGACGAGCCCAGGAGAGAGAAATGTGGGAAAAAATGCAAGGGGTTCAATCATTGACCAAAATGCCATCAAAATAGCATGGGCATCCTTACAGACCCATCCCCTGACATTTTTAACCATGCTGGGAGAGAATGCGAGCCATTCTTCATTAAAATCGGTGGTTGAAACATTATTTCTATCCATGACCACGTGCCAGAGGTGGTTCTTGATTTTCTCTCTCCAAACTCCACCAAAATGCAAAAATGACCCTAGAATCTTGTATAGAATTTTACCAGCTTTCCATTGATATAAAGAACACGAAAAACTAAGCTCTGGATCGAAAGATATGATGATTTGAAGTTTTAGGGAAAAATATGGCCAAATCGGGTCGGTGGGATTTTTTTTTGAATTTTTTACCTTTTTGGTTATTTGGAAAAAAATTCAAAATTCTCCTCTGACCCCCGCCACTTCTTTGGACACATGGCACGTCCTGATTGGCTGTGGGCCTTCTAGGGGAAAATTTCCCACAAAAACTCCACCGAGCCATAACTTGAAAAATACATGGAGTTAGGAGGAAAATTTTACCTTTCTGGAAAGCTGAGAAAGAGCTCTATCCAATGGTGCCATTTCCAGAAGGTTTTGAGTGCCTGAAAAGAAAAATTTTGTGACTAAGGCACAAGAGAGGGAAGAATGGGAGGAGTTAGCCACAAAATGAGCAGGGGGCACATTTTGGATAACAATTTTGGCAACTCAGAGGGGGCATCTACCTACTGGATGAAGTTACCAGTTTCTTGAAGCATCCATTGGGCATGGAGTCATGAGTTGTAGCCTACAAAATTATCTGAACTTTGAAAACCTCCTCTCTGAGCCACTTGGAAACCCACTGAAATGGACTGCGCAAGAGCAAAACCAGCACCACAAAACTATGTACAAAACTAAAAGTCATACATGCTCCAAAATGGAACATGCAAAGTGTGCACAAGCACTTCTTTTACTGAAAGCAAAACTACCTATCCTACTCTAGCTGGAAGCAAAAGTGGGCTAAAGAAACCCTGCAACTGGTTGGGAGAAATAGCTTCCCTTTCTCAAAAGTTGCAACCATGCAACTAATTTGGCACTGAACATGGCTGATTAGATGAGTGGAAAATCAACAAGAAGTTGGTCTTCTACCCAAATCATCAAGGTGTCAACTGATCCAATACCTCTTTTAGTTGCTCTACATTTGGATTGAAGAGGTATAACAACTGATCCTTGGTACTTTGTAGCTCACCCTCATGCTTAGAAGCAAGCATGACTGGTTGTGACTTCTTCTTTGATTCCAATGAAGTCAAATACCTTATTGAGCAAGGTATGATCCATTTGATATGCCCATAGCTCTGATTTTTAACTCCAAAAATGGATTCTTCTTATAGACCTTCTTGGGTGGGTGATGTGGAAGCAATGGTAGGACTTTTCTGCCCTTTTTCTTCCTTCATGGCAACATGGAACTCTTCTATAGTGTGAAACTCCTTGTTATTGATTACAACATCCAATGAAGTTGCTTTTGCATTGTTGTTACCTGCTGCAATACATTATTGGCTTTGGAGCTCCTCCATTATAGCTTTTGGAAGATCAAATTCTTCCAGCTTTGATTCAAGAGGCATGTTGCAAACTGTAGGTTGTTGTCCTTGAACTCTTTTGTCCATGGCAGCAAGTTCTTGTTTTTGGAGAACAAATGGTGAAGAAGGAAACATGGTAATTTCAGCTAGCTCTTCATCCAAACATTCTTCTAAGTTTGATGGCAAATCAAACTCATGAATGTCTTGCTGCAGCAAAGTCTCTCCCTCTTGTATGGTGGCCTCCAAATCTGCATTTTCTTCACCCTGTATAACTTCATTTTCAAACATGAAACTTGTCAATCCAAACTCATCCCAAAAATCAGATTGTTGGAGAGATGAGGTGGGAGAGAAGCATGAAATTTCTTGTGCCTTTTGCTCACAATTTGGACCTGTTTTGTTCACCTCCATAATGGCTTCGTCAATCAAATCAGCCCCTTCAAATGAAAGCAAAAACATATCAATAATGCTTCCTTCTTCTACTGTTGTAAAAACTGACTTGACCTGATCCATTTGCTCCTCAAAGATGGGGTTTTGAGATGGTTTTCCTTCCTTCTCGATGGCTGATTTTGCAGTGCAAATTGGATCAGCATTTTCTTTGGGCAAAGTACCAACATGGACACCCAACTCATCACCAAAAAACTGTTGTTTTTCTCACTTCATTGCTGTTATAAAATCAGCCTTGTTTTCCACTTGTTCTCCAACTTCAACATCCTCTATTGGTTTCACCATCAAGGGGATTTTTGTGATCTCGAATTTAAGAGCCCAACTCTTCATACTTTGAATTTCTTCATCCTTGTTTGGCTCTTCTTTCTACTGCTGTTTTCCTTGATTGGCATTCTGATTTTTATCCTCCCAACATGGATTTGGGAATGCAAGAGGAGAAGTGGATTGTAACTCAATTGATTTTGCAATTTTTTTGTGGTGGTGGAGGAGGTAGGAACTCTTGTTTCTTTGGAGGGAATGGCTGTTTGGAAGGGAAAAGGATAGAAGAATTGAGATGGGGTGGAAGACTAGGGAATGGAGAAATGGATTCAACACTTGGGACAGCAGATGGAGAGTTTAAAACTTGACACTGCTGAGCTAAAATAGATTGGGAAAGAGGGAGAGAAAAGGCATGAGATGGTGTGCTTACCTGTTGACAAGGTTGTTGAATACTCCTCTCATACAGCTTTATTCCTTCAGTCCACTTTGCAAGCAATGGTAGTGTTGTAATCATGAAGTCTAGCTTCTCTTGAGGGCTGCAATGCCTTGGAAAAGGTCCCACCCATGGACAAGGTGCTCTACAACCGATTCTAAATGCTTTCATTTGTGCTTGAGCCCTGGATTGCACCATGTTTACCTCCATCTTTTAGATTTGTTCCAACAGATCTGCATTTTCTTCTTGACTTCCCTCACAACCAACATACCCTTGTGCTTGACATGCTTCATATCCAAGATGACTTTGGCACTGCTGCTCATATGGGTAGACATGCTGATTTTAAATTTGATCAAAATGCTGATTTGGAGGATTTGTAAAACATGTTGGAGGTGTGATATACTGCTGTTGTAAATGTGAATTCCATGATGGAAATGAAGTCATGATTGCACAACTTCATGGAATGGAAAATAATGAAAATGATGGAAAGAAGAATGGATGGAAATGAATGGAAAATAGGTCTGCAACTTAGAGAATGAGTTGTTTACCAGATGGAGTCGCCAGATGTGCTTTTGAAAGTGCCTCCAAAAGGCTGAATCTTTAACAGGAACACACCAACCTGTCAAAGATAAAGTGGAAGACCTCTAAGGTCCCACTGGGCGTGCCAAAACTGTTGTTGCAAATCAGCAGCACCCCTGGATGTCGATCAGATTTCTAGTTTGATATTTTAGACATCCAGTGTGATTGCACAACATTAATCCTCTCCCCAAGTTTGGGACTTGTAAAATGGGAAAGGAATCTCCAGATTAGAGGCTGCTTCCTCAACTCCTCTGATCAAATTTATCACTTACAAGTCGCAGAGGTTTAAATTCCTAATCCTACCCTAAATTCCAAAGGAGACAGAGATAGAGAATGCAGATAAACTAAAACTAATGCTAATAGGTGATGCACCAAAGGAGTGGTGAGCATTTTTTACTTCTGCAGATTGACACAAGTCATAAAATACAACAAAAAAAAACAACATGCACAAGCTGATAACTGTAATGAAGAATCATAAATTAGTCAAACAACACAAGAAGAGGATGGAAAGTTAATCACAGGGCTTGTATTGTTATTTTAACATCAAAATCACTTGCATTACAACACCTGAGAGGAAAAAATAGGTTGAAATTCTTAGAAAAGGTCTGATATTCCACCAAAATCACTTCCAAGGTGAGAAGGGGGACCTGCAATACACAAAAAATGTTTAACCCTTTGAAAATGAGCCAAATCTGGCTTTTACAGTGCAAGGGACGAGCCCAGGAGAGAGAAACATGGGAAAACGTGCAAGGGGTTCAACCATTGACCAAAATGCCATCAAAACAGCATGGGTATCCTTACAGACCCATCCCCTGACATTTTTAACCATGCTAGGAGAGAATGCGAGCCATTCTTCATTAAAATCAGTGGTTGAAACATCATTTCTGTCCATGAGGACATGCCAGAGGCGTTTCTTGATTTTCTCTCTCCAAACGCCATAGAAATTCAAAAATGACCCCATAATCTTGTAGATAATTTTACCATCTTTCCATTGATATAAAGAACGTGAAAAACCGAGCTCTGGATCAAAATATATGGCGATTTGAAGTTTTAGGGAAAAACAGGGCCAAATCGGGTCGGTGGGAATTTTTTTTGAATTTTTTACCTTTTTGGTTATTTGGAAAAATTTTTAAAATTCTCCTCCGACCCCCGCCACTTCTTTCGACACATGGCACATCCTGATTGGCTGCGGGCCTTCTAGGGGAAAATTTCCCACAAAAACTCCGCCGAGCCATAACTTGAAAAATACATGGAGTTAGGAGGAAAATTTTACCTTTCTGGAAAGATGAGAAAGAGCTCTATCCAATGGTGCCATTTCCAGAAGGTTTTGAGTGCTTGAAAAGCAAAATTTTGTGACTGAGGCACAAGAGAGGGAAGAATGGGAGGAGTTAGCCACAAAATCAGCATGGGGCACATTTTGGATAGCAGATACCTTTATTTCTCAACCTAATAGCCTTACCTTGCCTATGGCCGTGACCATTATCCAAAAAAACCTTGACCTTTTGACCTTTTTCATGTACCAAAACCACACCTATGTATTCCTACATTTTGCCTTATTGAGTGCATGGACCATATCCTTTACCCTAGATATCGGACCTCAACAACCCTTGTTTGGATGATCTTTATGACCCTAGCTAACGTTCATTTGTTATGTTGAGCAACCTGGGTATCTCATGGCATTTCACAATGTGTGCGTCCATCTGAATGCTCTACCTACTCACCCATCTTCATCTTTATCACACCCACCTTTTTATCAAACCACTCACTGCTTCCTTTTCTCACCTCATCAATTCATAGTTTGAGGGGGGTTACCTTCACCCACGCTTGGGGTAACCACATCTTATTTTTGTCAGCATCGCTTACCAATAAAGGCTACGCACCAAAAAGGGGCAAAATGTAGACACCAAAATTGGGTCACACTCCCCTTGGCCTCCCGTTGAATAACCAACTCAAACATATTCACCTAACTATGACCCCTTTCACCCCACATGAATATTAATTAAATTAAATTAATTAAATTAATCCCCACCCTCACAATATACATTGCTTAATTATTCGAATTAAGCTAATTTCCACCTCACTTAGACACCTCACCTAGCCACGTCACCCTAGACCTATTCTTGGCATGTTTCCATAACCAAATAAGACTTAATCCCACTTACCTTAATGAGCGAAGACTTATTTTAACCCTAAAAATCAATGCCTACTATCCCTCTAACCACCTTCCCGCTCATAAAAATGTAACGTCTGTTCCAAATTCCATAGATCAAAGAACAGACTTGAGTTAAAAGAGGCGAGATCTACCAATTTTAGTAAACCTAGGGAATCCCACCTTAACCAATGTCGGTCAACCAGGAACCATCGTCGGTTACCATTTATTCACCTAAACAACCTTGTTTTTGGGTTGGCACATTCTAAGAGAAAGAAGACAAGAAGAGAGCTATATGTAAGAAGAACCAGAGCCTTTTCATGCACCCAGACATCCATAGCCAACACTAGGACAAATCTAGAAGCATTTGACACTCATGGTAACATTTTTTGGAAGTGTCACTATTGAACATGGATCTCTATCAACCGATCATCACCACCACCCAACCATTGGACCTGCAACATTGGTAATTGTTTTATCATTAATCATTTCCATTCCTATTCTGTTCATAGAGTTGTTATAATTTTTGCCATCATTCTTATATTAATATTCCCATTCCTCCATAGCCTTCTTTCTGAAAAACCCAAAAATATCACCCACCCGTTGATCAGATCACCTATCCTGGCCCTTCCACCTCTCTGAGTGTTCTCAGCATTCCCTTAGACCTATCCATCCCCTTCTTTGGCCTCATTTAACCTCACCCAGACTCTATAATAAATTTTTTAGTGTACTACTATCACCCCACTCTAATGATGCCAGTTACCCATAACTGTCAGTGATCTCCCTTAAACTGTCATCAGTTATTCGCAACCGAACTTAGTCTCTTTTTTTCACACCTTGTGCCAATAACAGAACCAACCCACCTTTCACCAAATAACCTAAGTAACCCAAAACATGACCCTAACTAGTTCCAGTACCCTGACACCTACCAACCCTTTAGATCTAACTATAGCCTAGCCTATTATATTATATTTTCTTATTGTACTTAAATGAGATACTTAAATCATACCAACTATAGTGGGAATTTACTTGTTTCTTGGATTAATTTGTTTTAAATAGTGGATTGACAACCATCTAGGAAGTATCACACTTTCTGAAAATAGCATACGCTAGGTAGTCCACTATCACATATCATTTAACTTCTCTTTTGTGGTCTTTTTTTCTATTACAGGTACTTCCTCAGAGCCAAAAAGAAGCTCTCACAATTGGCACTGGATCAAGAAGTCAGAACGCACGCAACAACCATCAAACAACCCATTTAACTGGTATTCCTCCTAGCCCTTACCCTTATCTGTTTCGTCCTTAAAAAAATGAAACATCTACATACATCCACATCACATTCTCTACATATTAATCTACCTTATCCTCCCTTATATTTGTGCAAATTAGATCCTTTACAAAATAGTTGTGATCGTTACTCACATCTATAAAACATACGCCATCTTCAAATAAGTTGTGGAATCTTATTCCTTTATTTCACAACTTCCTCCAACCTATGATATAGTATATAACTTCCATGGTCAAATTATTATACTAGAATCCGATGACAAACCCTATTAACATCACCCCTAAACTTAAACCATTATCTACTCCTTAAGACAACCAAAGGATGAAGAACCCATCAAAAAATTGAGATTTTTTTTTTGCAATTTGTTCTTCGTGTTGTTTTTTATGTACTAGTTCAGGGGGAACATCTTGCCATCAATCACACCAAACATAGAAATGTTACATAATGAGGTAGATTACCTACCCAGCTCAACTTTCCCGACTAAGGAGGAACAAGGAACCACTCCATTTTTTTTTAAATGTGTTTATATTTATACAAGGCTTCAACTTACCACTTTCTTAATATATTTGTAAAAATGGCTAGTCGTCCATTGTTGAAAAATATTTCCATGTTGCTATATGTACGATGAATTTTTATTTTATTTATTGTAATTGAAGATTCTACATAGCCAATATTGTAATTTTATAAGGTGTATGATTTATTTTGATCACCATGATCTTTATTTCTAGATCTATATCCGCCTTCTCTAGTTTCTTCATATGTTGGGTGTACTAAGCTCCCATACTCATCCATGTTATTTATAGTCTCACCGCTTACAATATTCTTTCTTTGGTACTATGCCAAATCTATCAACTTTCTCCATTATGCTCCATCTATGTATACCTAGATGTCATACTTTGTGGATAATTTTGTGAGTTATAACATCAAGCTCCTTTTTCTTGTTAGGTCGTGTCCGGCTACCCCACAAAGTATGTGAAATAAGTCACCATGTTACCCAACGTAGATCTCATTTCTATTGCCTATGCTTACACCTTTGTTCTCCTTTTTGAGTTTTTTATTTTGAGTGGAATTGATTGATTACCTTTGCATTTTTTTAAAACTTCATGACAGATTTGTTGGTCTTGTTCTTTAGATGGAGTCAAGTGGCGTAACAAGTTACCCATAGTTTCTTGTAGTATTCTTACAATTATCCAAGTCTAATTAGTTCATACTATGGCCTCACCTTTTATACATGTGTAATAAATTTTTCATCACATACTCTAACAAGATGCATTTATGCATACAATCTGTGTGTGGATTGTCTTGAAGGATGTCATTAAGGTGTGTCTTTTGCAAGAGTGATAGTTGCGATAAATCTACAATATGTCCTTTTTCAATTGATTGCACCATTCCCTTAGAAGTGTTCTTAATCATGTATAAGATTGTGATAAAACCTCCATATGTTGAAATTGATTGCACACACCCATATCCTACTTTTTCTTACATTGCAACCTATTTTTCATTTCTCTCTTCTTCTTTCCTTTACTTGGCCACTTTATCTTCTAATGCCTTTAACTATGTCTCTATTTGTTTAGTTGCATCATTAACGAATTTTTATTGTTTCTTCTTTTCTTTTAGATATTTTTCCATTTTATTTTTCCTCTCTTCATCTTTAATGGTGTTAAATTGGGCCTCTGTGGCTAATATTTAATTATCTTTTTCTTGTTTCTCCTATTTTTTCTTCTTTTTATCACTTCCTCCTCCTCAAGTTTTCTTTGAGATTTATTGGCTTGTTTTTTCTTATATTCTTCTTCCTTCATATTTTTATCCTTTTCAACATATTTTTGAGCCTTTAAGGTGGCCACCCTAATTTTTTTTGTATTATTATCCTCATACTCCTTTATCGATATTTCATGAAGCTCTCTTTGTCTCTAAGTATCCTCCTCCATTTGTTTTAGTTTTTTTAAGGTTTTTTACTTTTCAATTTAATGTCTGATGAATTCATGATGTTGTTTATTATAAATCTCTTGTTCTTGTAACTCCTTAACCTTTGCAAATTATTCAGGTGTTAGATTAGATTGAGCCACAAAATTTGCTCATTCCACTTCATGTTGCAACTAGGGTGCATTGACAACTTCCCTTTTTATGTTCTTATACTTTTGTAAATAAATGGTATTGTATCCAATATATATTCTAGGGGATAGGGATATCATTTTATGTAGTCTAATATAGCCATTTTCTCTAAGCAAGGACCATTCTCATATTTACTAGCTACTCTTTGTAATCCATCTCCTTTTCTACACTGTTCTAGTAAATTACCCAGTGGTTTACTGGTATCTTCCTCCTCCTCATCGTTAGGATACTATTGATATTTTGTCACTCATTTCTCATCAAAAATATTCATTTCTTCTTCTTGTGGTCCATCTCAAATGATTTCCATCTCGGGAACATGTGTTCTAAATACTATTAGTTGTTTATCATCCCTCTTATCTCTCTATGTTTGTTTTTTTCTCTTATTTTTTATTTTCTTGAGGATAAACCTTTTTGTTTTCTTGTTTTTTGTGTAGACTAGGAGACCCAACCACAAACATCAGAAATTTACCTTTCTTATGCTATTGAGGTTTTTGGATGTTCTCTAGTTGTTCCTCCATTTTATCACCATGACCAAATATCAAATTTCATATTTTTTTTTGTTCCCCATAGTCAATCCTTAAACTTAAATATTCTTATTAAAGTTTTACCACTTTAACAATTTGTTGTATTTGGGGATTTCTATTCTTATTGGATTATATGGTCCATATACCACTTGTTATTATCTTATTATTCCTATATTAATGGCATGGAATCCTAGGGATTCCCTTCACACTTCTTCCATGTTTCCTTAATAATTTGATTGATGTTAGGTAACTTTGGCTTCTTTATATATACTGGAAAATTTTGAACTATCACCATCACACTATCTAGGTGTTCATCAAATACTTAATAGGGAAGAGGTACCACATTTATAGTCCATAAAATGAATGAGAGGATGTATACTATCAATAATAAGGGGTAATTCCTCCTCATAATGGAAAATCAATTGTTTTGATATTTTACTTCTCATTATCTATCATGCCCCATAATTTCACAACCCAAAATAACCATTAAAACCATGGTAAATGTTTTTTGTTACCTCATTAATTATTATATTGGTTTATTTTTTATAACGCTAGATATAACTTAATAATTTATTATTTCCTAAGATCCACACCAATTCAAAATTCTCACAATTAAGACAACATAACTAAACCCATACTCACTCAAACATGCATCACACAAAACAACATTATGTTTATATGAATACAAATTAAATACCTAATCAACATTACTTGTAGGTCCTATTGATTTGCATTTCCTTAACTCTTAAATTACCATTGGATTCAAATCATCATATTATCCCACATGTAATGCTTAATAATATCGGGTTATCATATATATCAAATAAATATTATCCTCATCATAATGTTTCATTGCAACGGAAAACAATCATATCCTTCCAATTATCTTACCATCATATTAAGCATACTAAACATTTCCATATCATATAAGATCGCACAATTCTTACAAAACTCACAAAAAGTAGGGAAATAAAATTCCCAAGGGACATGGCTCACTATGGAAACGATTCATCTAACCGTTGTGGAACGTTAAAAGTTTGATCTCCCATTACAAGAGATAAAGAAAAATTCATTATTTGTTGCGATTTCAACGTATCAAGAACAATTTGATAGTAGTAAAGGACCACATGTTTTAATTAGATTAATAAACAACAATTAATTAATCCTAAGGACAAACATACTTTTTCTCATTTACATATTTATCACTTCATTAAGAATGTGTACTTTCACGTAGAAACTCTCAGCATTTTCAAATCCTAACAAAAATAACTTTCATAACTCAAATACTAGTTGAGATTATCATCGAGCATAATAGTTACATGGGACTCATGCTCTAGCTAGGATTTCTTGTGGTCAGGAAACATGTTTATTTATAAGAAAATTATTTCACTTTCCTTAACTTCAAGGGGGTTTATCTACAAGGTAACAAGGTACATCAAGTAAACTTAATTTCTTCTAATAACCTCCTTAGAAACAATCTAAGAGATGTAAGTTAGTCATAAGCACCATCCAAATTAACCCCTTAAGAGGTCATAAGCTTAACTTAATCCTATTTACTCTCAAGAGGATTTATGCCTATGATGGAATTGACAGCAGGTAAGGGAGACATTCCAATAAATTAATATTTATGGAGACATCATAGGATCCCTTTTTCATGTTTACCATTGAAGATTCCAAAACTTAGGCTTATAGGAATGATGGGAGAAAATATGGATCCAAAGAAGATACTATAAAAAATTAACTCTTTGATTCAAGTGAATATACATTGTACTAGACATAAGGACCTTCCTGAGATAATCCCTAATACAAAAATTACATAGAATGAAACATATGATTTTATACATACCAAGCACAAGGTTTATAGAAGAACGACACTTGAGGGTGTGAGGATTAACTAGTTGAGTAAGAAAATATGCATAAGGTAGTCCCTAATGAACTCTATGACCTAGATAGTTTAGTAGATCATAATTTTCATATTTGAATTTCATTATATAATAGGTTTCATGAGCCATTATGTAAAAATTGCACACTCAAGAAAAACTAGAATAAACCAATTATGATGGTTGAGTGTGGAAAAAAGAAGAAAAAGTGCTGAATACATCCTCACAACTCAAACTATAGAAGATAATAAATAAGGATGAAAATCAAACAAATAAAAACTAAATAAACATGTTATCCTAGGATCATTTTTTTAGTGTTTAGTTGGCTTATTCCTTAAGATTGACTGTGAGTGATATAGAATGTTTGGATATCGAAGGTACCTAGAAAGAAATATATGGTTGGTTTTAGGTTTTTCTTTTTAGAAGGATCCCTCGATATAACTTTTGGTACATGATTTCTGAGCTCTGATATGAAAAACTAGCCAGAACATCGGGTGGGGTCCACCTTCAACGGGTTTTAAAATCCTTGATAGCTTCTTCGTGGAATGGAATGTTTAAAAAGTTTGTAGATTGTGTTAAGTTATTTGGATAAGGAGTGTGTGCACAAATGTGAACTACACTTTATTTATCAATCACAAAATGGTCATGACCTCCATTGTATGATTGCTACTTAATTATGTGAGCTAAATATGTAGACATACAAGGATGAAATGAAATTATTCTAAGCCCCAAATCAAAATATGATATTCGACGTAAACAAGAGTGAATTGGAAGAAGGATGAATTTCACTAATGCAAACTTGGAAGAAAAAGAAGAAGGATTATTTTAAAATGCACTAAAAGAAATGTTTTATTTAGAGAAATTAGAAAGAATGAGCATATTACTAGAAAAGAATATTTAGTGAATAACAATTTAAAAAGGAAACACACATGATGTAAAATATATGAATAGAAAGGACCCCACAAACGATGGTCCCACTGGGTGTGCCAAAATGTTTCACCACAATGTTATGTATAAAACAAATAAGGTAAAGGTGAGGTGAGGAGGAATACCTATGAAGTTGAAGAAGTTTGCGCACTACTGAGAAGACCAGGTTGATCACGAAGAGATCTGTTTTGGCTAGGAAGGACTACCTGTAGAAGCACAACAATACCACAAAATATAATTAAATAGCATATGATAGTGGAATGCCTAGCATATGATAGATCTGAGAAGTGTGATACTTCATAGAAATGTCGTCAATCCACTATTTAAAAACAAATTAATGTAAATAAATGACGGTAGAAGAAAGGTCCTATTGTAATAATACAATTTAGGTATCGCATATGCTAACAATAGACTAGATTTAAGCTAAATATTGAATATACAACTAAATCTAGAGAAGGCCAAGTGTTTTCAAGACTAGAAGGTGTGGAAGAGGTGTTTAGGAAGGTTTGGGAAGTTTTTGGGTAAGTAAGGAGCTCACTAGTCTAAGATAAATTACCAATCACAGAGCCTAATATCAGTTGGGCAACCGATGGTGGTACTTGGTAATTGTTGACGCTGGTTTGGTGACTGATGCCAATAGGGGAAATTAGGTGTAAATATTAAAATGAGGTGGTTTTGATCCCTCTTTGATTTCAGAGAGAGTTGGGGAGGCTTAGGTAAGGTGGTAGGATTTTATTAAATAATGAGAGATGAAGAAATAGGCATTTGGGATGGGTATAGAGGTCAAATGGGTAAGTGGTTGGGTGGAGGTGAGTTGAAATAGATACGGGAAGGGTAGAAGGTGAAATAAAGGAGATAAATGATTAAAAAATGAAATACTGAAAGAAATGACAAGATAGAAATCACTTACTTGCAGATTGGGAACTAATTGTAGAAAGAATAGTTGTGGTTCAAGGATAAATAGGCCCCGATCCTGTGTAACATTGTTAGAAGGTTTTGGACTTCCCTGTGAGTGATCCAATGCTCTAGAACACATTGTTGATGTTTGGTGGAGGTTTTGAATGCTTGTAATGATCTCTAGTTTGTCGTGAGGTCACTTGGATGCCTAGGTGTGAGTGCTCAAAATGCCAAAACTCCAAAGCCAAGATGGAAGAACCCATGCAAAGAATTGAAATTAATTACTTAAGGAAATTGATGGCGGTTAGCTGAATGGTGCCAATTGAGGAATAAATGACATCAGTTAGGGAGAAAAGGTATTATTTTTTCCAAAAATATCCTTTTCTCTCCATTTTTGTCGTTGGTCAAGATTTTTTATGGACTAGGTGTCTGGATTGGTGTTAAACAATGTGGGATATTGGTAGGAGTGATAATAGGTAATGAATGCTAGGATTAGAATGAGTCTTAGTTAGCTAAGGGAGTGGTGACTTAGTCTAGGTTAATAAATAGGCTTGGAATTGGTCCAAGGTGAGAGAATTATTAACTTAATATGGGTAATTAAATTAATAATAATGTGTGGAGGGGTCATGATCAAGGGATGTGTCGAATTAATTAATTAAGGGGGATTAGAGGGTTGCAACCCAATTTTGGGTGTTTACATCCTTATTCCACACTACCCACAACACATATAGACCCTTAAAATCCTCCAGTTGGTATTCAAAGTTTCCAAGTTTGTACATTCATATTACAGTATGGATTTGTCTTCCCAGATTTGATGCTGACCTACCTTTGTATAGTCTGGGTTATCATTGATCCAGACCAAGTAATAGTCAATTCATAGTTTTTCCAGTCTAATTATCTTTTAGATCAATTTCTATCATCTTTCCAGATTAAATAATATCTCTGTTTTGGCATGTTTCTAAAATTTCATTCCTTACATCACTCTTTCTAAAAAATGAGGGTTGACATTCATGAAAGGAAGCTAATCACTTCTTGGAACTGCATTATTGGGCAACCCCCACATATATCTATCTAATCAATCTTCATACCATTTTTTTAGGACTATCAAGTTGTAGCAAGAATCAGCCATTTTGTCGTATCCATCGCATCATACATCCAAGGTAATATAAACCCTCCACCATTTCTGAGTTTTTTATTGTCTTTAGTACCTAGTACATTACCCTCATTAAGAATGAGAAACTTTGTAAAAATTCCTGACACACCTAGTGGGACCACCCTTTTGGAGATCTCTTTATTTTCTTTCTATATTTTTCTTTCCTTCCTACTAACACTATAGCGTGAGGATCCACTTTATTGCTTGCTCATGTTGGGTTTGTGGCTTGGATCACTCATCATTCAAAAATGTAGATAAATAGGAAAAGTGTTATCTAGGTATTCCCCACTTTTTCCCTATTTTTTCTTTTGTTCATCATACTTTCTCATTCTTGTTTGTGTCCTCATCAAATATCACACTTCATTTTAGAATTAAAAAGAACATTCTTTTTTGCATCCTACTTGCTCACATAGTCTAAATAAGGGTCCAATCTTCTCCATCACACTTCTTATCACACATAACATAAACCAAAAAAATCAAATTAACACATCAAAACAATTCCTCTCCTGACAAACTGACTGATATTTTATCACTAGAAAGGAAGCCACCTCAGAAACCTCCTAGCCATAGCTTACCCAAAACCAGACATAGTTCACCTTCTCCTAGGTCCTTTGTTATATAGCCCCCTTTTATTTTTTCACATTCTTAATCAAAACATAAAAGGAATTATTTTCTTGACTTATCTACTTAACAAATGTAATCAAACTTCTCCTCAAGAAATTCTCGACAATCCAACATGACCCATCCAAACCCTTAGTTACTTCTAGACCTTCTTCTAGTACCATCTATGAATACCTTCACCGTAGACCCTCTACTTCCCAACCATGTCAATCGGTGGATTCTACTCCTTTCTTACCATCTTCCATCATCCTTTCTTCATCTAATATCACCGTAACTAGCCATTATATTAACATTTATGTCTCTTGCACATCAGATCTCCCCATCCAATCCCCACCATCTTATTATGATCCTACTTCTCCTTATCATATATCTCCTCAAGCAATCCAATATTCACCACCTAATATCTTCAGGTAATCATTCCCCAATCCACCACCAGCAAACTCATCGTCACCTCCTACATCATATCAATTCAACCCCTTTTCAATTAACACCATACATCAGACATCTTCCCCCACATCTATTTTACCATCTTCATCATCTACCCCTATCTTAGATATTATGATTACTTCCTCTTCAAGGGCTATCCTCACATCCACTATATCCACAATCCCATGACCTACCACCTTAACCTCCACTTCTTCTTTTTCATCTACAACCAGTCCTATGCTTACCACATTTGCACAAGCCTTGACAGCACCCATCTCTCTATCTACACCTATCATGCCCAAACCATTATCTACATCCCATCACTCCCACACACACCTATCACTACAATTATCTCTTCCACATCCAAAAATCCATCCAAGTATACCATGGCATCACTATCACATGATTATTTACCCATGTCCACATCATCCAATCCTCCAACATCTACCATTCTTGCATATACAACCACAAAGCCTGTTGGGAAATTTAAGACAAACACAAAAGACATTCACACTTATCCCACGCAACCCCTAGTTTCTACATCGATTCATCCACCATCTATATAATATCCCTCACACATAGACATTTTTAACCACATAATCCAAACACCCCTTTCTATTTCCATATCCACTTCTATTCCTACCATTGATCCCACACTTGAATCTACTTAATCCATTGCATCAGACCCTGTTCCCCCATCCACATCTCTTCCTCCTTTTCTCATCATGTTATCCTTAGATTCCATACCAGTTCCTTTTTTTGCCTTTCTTCCCACACATACCGCATTAACTATTGTGACCACATCCCCATTATCTCCTTCTTCTTCTACACCACCTACATCATTTTAGTAATATTAGAGAGCACTTCAACTTGCAACTACCATAGGTGATCCTCTCGTCTCATCCACATGATAAAACATTCCCACATCAAACCAATCCCCATCCTCCTTGGAATAAATCATGAAAAAATTAGTTCCTCCATCATCCACATCCTTATCTTTGGATCTGCGAGTTGAAATCATTGTCATCCCTTCCAAGGGCACTCCTCAACAATCCAAATCCAAAAACCTTGGCATCCTTCCACAACAACCAATCAAGCAATCCAAATCCAAATAGTCTAATTCCTTCTAAGGACTAGCATCCTCATCAAAAACACCTCCACTTTTCTAGCCATACAGGACTAAATTATTTGCCAATGTGTCTTCTTCTAGACAACCTAGACCTCAACCCAATCCACCTTCACTTTCTCTATCCACACCATATTACAAAACATTCCCTAGTGCCTACATGGAATCATATGCAGAGGTCCTCTAACATATACTTCAAAATTCTTCCATCACGCTCCCACTAATTAGGGATTTCAAACTGAACCATCTAAAGACCTCTTGGTTTGGTCCCTACTGCATCTATGCCTATTATCACACCCTGGGCCATGAAACTGAGCATTCTAAGGCCCTTCAAACTATCATCTGTGATCTTATTAAGTAAGAGGACCTCCTTGACAAGTCCCCTTCTCTATATAATACTTCATCCATAGCTCATCTGATCACTTTTACCACATCTCTATCTACCCAAATTTCTAGGTCTCTTCACCCATCTACATCATCTCCTAAAACTCTTCTTGATGAGGGTCCTCTCTTTTTCATCGATATTCTTCACCTTGATACACCATCCTTCTGACATCCATATCCTTTGACATCCACTATCTTATTCACATCCCTTTCATTATGGGAAAAATTCCCCCCTTGTTATTGATCTCTTAACATCATTCTTCTCATCTCCATCAATTTATCCTCCCACGCTAGGGGTCCTTCTTTCTAGGAATTTTTTGTTTACATATTAGTCCCTCTCCACATTTGACATCATCTTATCTTATCTAGCTTGATTCATCTGATCATACTTTCATCTTCTCTTCCTATGACCACTTTCGTGGCCATATCTTTGTCTAAAATAAGCCATTTAAGGCGCATGTTTTGTGATTTTTTATTAACTCATCTCATCTGGTCCTTGATTATCTTGACTCTCTAGGGGGACCATTTGTTTATCTTAGACGCATACATTTTACTTCTGTAATAGGCATCGCTTGCTCTTATTTTCACTTGTTCATCTTTTCATGTCTCTCTTACGAGACACTAATGATGGAAGCCTCAAAAATTTATTAGAATGTCACGACTCTAGAAAGGATCGAACGTGGTAATTTCCCCCCTAGCTAGATTAGACCATATCCTATGATGCATAATTATGGGTCGGGAGCCTATCATTTTACCTCCCTTAATGGTAAATGGGAAGTGGAACCTCTTAACACACTACACTTACAACCATTCTATTGTTATCACATTTACCAATGTGACCTTATTCATATGCTTAGATCATTCCTCCATTTTAGCTTCTTCCATCTCTCATCGTGATGATTTGGAATTATGTGGTTTTCCATCACTACTTAGGTGAAACCTTAAATACGGGCACCACGACTCTACCCATAGCATATTATTTATGGATAGGGTCTCCCCTTTTGTGAGAACTCCATGATCATCACATCCATCACCTTCTTATTCACCTATTGGAACCATGCAAAAGGTCCAGGGTTATTTTTTGTACATTCTTTATCCCCTCCTGGGTGGTCTACTTTGCTATTTCCAGCTCTCCGTCATGTAAATTAAAAATTCATGGATGCTCTTATAAAAAAAGAAGATCAAAGTTATCAAAAATAGACCGCTCCCTTGAAGAATAGTTGTTCATGCAAAAAAAGAGAAAAACGTGTAAATCAAAATCAAAATAAAATACATATAAAAGGAAATAGATTGATCCCTCGAAGGATGGATATCATGTATTATTATTTCCATCCACATATTTTTTATAAATTAGTCCATACCCTCAAAGGATGGCTACTCCTTATGGAATTTGAAGGCTTCTCACATTGATCAACCTTCAATTTTATTAAGCATTTTAAGAAAGCTTCCCGTATTGATCATATTTCTTCTAGAAGACTTGCCACCTTGATCAGTTCACTTTTTCCCCTTCCCAAAGTTGGGGCATAGTTTAGGGAACACATTTTTTTGGATAACCCTCTTCCCTTGTACAAGTTCATATCAAATTCCTTTGTCATGTCCACATTAGGGTCTTCTCATCCATTGTTTCCTTATGATCCTTGAAATGACTAACTATTGTTGGTTATCTACTAGCATTAATTTTGGTTGCATATGCCTTGTGTCACCTGGATCCCCCTTTTGTTTACCCCCGATGTAGTTGGAGGCATATTTTACTCATATGTTCCTTGTTATAATATGGTGTTGTTCGCATCTATAGGTCACCACTGTTGTGGGGAATTTTTATCCTAATCCTATCACATTTTTATTTCAACACACCTTTTCTCACCTTAATCACCTATATACTATCTATCTATCATGTAACATATTTATTCTTACATCCTTGATTAATTACATTCATTCTCAAATTTTCTTCATCACATCTTACCCATATAAATTTTAATCATCATGATAAAATTCAAACACAAAACATGTAGCCCTAATCCTCATCACACATTTATATCACCATTTTATCCATACACATGCACATACAAGATAACAATATAATCATACAAATTTTCATGATCATCATCAAATATAAAGTAAATACATAACCTAAAATCACCATCACATCTAATCTAAAATCCATCATCATGACATATAATCTAAAATTATCATCAAATTGAATTTAATCCACCACATCACATAATGAACACATAATAATCCGCGTTGAAATCATATATCATATATGAAAAAGGATATCAATACATCATGGCCCTCTAGGGAGCTCCCTCAAAGCATAAATGCTATCAAAATTGGTGAAGTGAATGTCTGAGGCTCTAGAGTCTTCTCCCTCTAGGGAAGGTACAACACCTAATCCCTGCGCATCTCCACTACCCTCTACTCATTGTGGATGTGCCACACTTGTTTTTCTCCTAGATTGCCGAGCTCCTCCTTCCTCCATCCTCTGTAGGTGCTCCTAGTAGCGCATTGTCTTCAGTAGCTTCTTGAACAAGATACCCTCGTAATATCTTTCTTATATGTCTAGCATCATGTATCTTTCCATATAAATCATGTCATGGGGTTCTACCTTTCCCGACCCATGTGGAGCTTCTTGGGAATCACTCACTGAATTTGTCACCAAAATAGTATTTAAATCACCAAAACCTTTTGTGACCCCTATGGAGCTACAAAGTTGTGTATCTCTCTACCCTCATATGCTCTAATGTGATGTGTAATCTTGCCACATCTTCAAACTCTCCTTATCCACTAGATTCACCTCTTCGAGGAGCCACCTGAACATCAATCTTGATATCCTCTATCTCCTCCTCCTCATCTCCTCTCTCCACAACCACCCTATCTACCTAGATGGCAGTCATCTAATAACTAAATATAACCCCGAATCCTATGTATTCATCCTCATCCCATGGTGTAGGATCCTCCTCCAAAGGATATGTCATGACAGGGCTTGACAACTCGCTTTCTATCTCATATCGTCTGTACAAAATAGGATCCTGGGGCACTGTCTAGATGAATCCAAAGTATCGTCTCACCCTATCAAACTAAATGTCCTCTATCACCTCTAGTTTTATCCCATGCATCCACCTCATACTCCGCATCCATGTCAAATCTATGTCTACACCAGACCATGTGGTAAAATCCTTATACACTCTCCACCTAATATTCTCACCATCTAACTCTGCAAGCTGATCTACATACCATTCCACCCTCCTCTCACTTTTGTCACCAAAGGTCTAATCAACCCTCCATATAAAAAATCCCACCTCAAACTGAATGTGGTGTCATATAACCCATGAAATCCCTGGTGGCTGAATCACTATTATATGCTCATACGTCCAACAATGCAATATGGAACTCGCATCCAATCCTAACCTCCTATCTTCTCTATACATGGAAATATCAGTATAAAATTGAGCCAATTGACCAGTCCAGAATGAAAAAAATATCTGGTGGTACACAATGTCTTCCACCACACTGGCTAATTCCCATTGAAATCAATCCCCACTAGAATCCAACAAAGCATAACACGACATAACCATCATCACCATGCAGTTCAAATGATTACGTAGTACCCCAGTCTCATATCTCAACTCATATGAAAAATCCCCTAAAGAAAATCTAATGTGGGCCGCATCATCTCCAAATAAACACGTAAAAAACCCTAATCCCTTCTAGCTAGTAATGGTAACTACCTGCTTCCCCTATATTTGAAATCTCATAATTCAATACACATCCTATAAGGTGATGGTCATCTCCCCTATCCTGAACCAAAATGTCCATGTCTATCAATCCCATCTCTCCACCAAAGCAATCATGAGCCCCACATCCTGTGGGATCCTCTAATATAATATAGATCCACCCAACCCCATAACTGCCAAGTGATCACACTCAACATCTATCACATCTCATCTAATCTTATCGTACTAAGAAGGAACTCTATCCTTTAGGTACAAGGTCTCTCTAGCTTGCAATCACAAAAAAACATGCACACATCAGGTCAAACATACAAAATTTGGTCATAATCAATTAAAATTCATCAAGAGTCAAAATTTTGATCCTAATCCATTAATTTTCATCCAAAATCCAATCTAAACCCTAATATATCTAATTTAACCCCGTTTGATGCCGACCTAGGTTGGGTCAACTCATTTTGGGGTTGATCGATGTGCCTAAGGGCTGGGTTGACATCGACTCACCTAGGTCTTTGACAAATGCCCCTGGTGTCATCCACTTTTTGTAAAAAAATGCAAAAAAAAACATTAAATTAAATTAAAAAACTATTGTGGTTTTTATTACTCACCATCCTCTACACCCTTTGGTGCTTCTTTATAGCTTCAGAGGCTTCCATCTCCTAGTTCTTTGTTTAATCACTCTCCTGTTTCTCTTCAACGTTTCACATGTAAATGAGCATTTTGAACCAACCTGTGAACTTATATAGCCGCCATCTTCTAGTCATCATCGACTCTTTTGGGTCACCATTGATTAGACATGGTCATCGTTGACTCTGTTTGGAAATAATTTTTTTCGGGATTTCCCCCCCCCCTTCATGTCTTCCTTTCGTAGGGCATCATCTATTGTTTACCTTTAAGTCCACATTTGTTGCCATAATCATTTTCCTCTAGGAATTTTGATCCAACATTCAAACTATTCATCCTTCGGGCGTACATACTTTCTCAGTCCACATCTGTGGCCATATCTATTTTTCCTTTGGTCATTTTAATCCTAAATCCACCTTTTATGTCTATTATCACTCCTCTTGTGGGAATTTTTAGTTCACAATCCTATCTAATCCATGTACGAATTCCTCCTTTGAGGCCATATTCATCTCCCCCTTTGGGAATTACATTCATCATATTAAGTCCACTCTTGTGGCCATATTTTTTCTTTTCTTCAGAGGCACCAAATTCTCATTTTAAGTCCACCTTTATGGCCATACTTTACCCACTTGGGGCATATTCTTGTTTCTATTTTTTCCTTCCCAGTCATACTTTCCCGTTTGGGGCATATTACTTCCTCACACACTTTTTCATTCTGTCATCTCGGCCTTTTTTAATGTCCCACTTGGCACCATACCTTTCATCATCATCCCTTATAGATGCATACCTTTTCACTTGATTCCTCATACACGAAGTATTTCACATATCCTTTTGCATTCATTTGCACATACTTTTATGACTTTCCTATGACCCATTGGTCATCCTGGCTTACATCCATACTGCAGAGGTATTCACCCACTCACTGGTCTGTAGAATGTTGTAGCATGTCTACATTGAGACCAAAATTGTCCTCTACCAATGTGATATTGAAGTCACTGCCATAGTTTTTATTGATATTGCGATCCTTTTTGCTTGGGGCATCTTGCCTTGGTAATCATTTTACCCTTTTTTACCCATGCGCCCTTTATCATATACCATTTTTCAAACCCGTTATTGATCCCCTATTTTAGGGGGAGCTCGTCAACAATCCTTTTTATTTTCTGCCAACTCTCATCATTTTTGTTTCATGGTTTTCTAACTCAAACCACTCTAAAAAAAGGCACAAAATGTAGACACCTAAGTTTGATATCTATACCTTAATCAGCCACGTGCACATATTTTTATTCATTCCCCTTTATTTAATTAAATGCCCACCCAATCCCCATTAATTAATTAAACCACATTAATTAATTAATCATTTAAATATCTTACATGCCCAATTATCCCATCCATATTAATCCTTATTCTTATTAATTAATTAATTTGTATTATTTAATTAATACCATTCATCTTGCCATGTAGGATGCTCTTATCCTAAATTCATCCATTTTATTTTCTAAGGTTTTCTCCCATCTATTTTTATGCCCTGACTACCTTAAATTCATCCCCAAGCAATCCAATCCCACCTACATGATTTAAAGCATTCAGTCAATCTTTAAAAACACAAAATCACACCAAAATCAGAACAATATTTCCCATTGGGGAAACTTTCCCCACAATCAATGGTGACCAAGCCTAGTCACTGTCAACCCTATAAAATTAGCTTCTTTCTTTCTATTCTTCAATTAGATGCATTCAACATCAGACTTTCTTATGAGTTGAGCATCCTTCCCTATGCTTGAGCATTCTTGAAACATTTATAGACCTTCCAGACATACTCTCAACGTTCTTACATCTCTTAAAATCATATTTTGTGAGACTTATTGGTATCTCTATACAACTTTATTGTTCTTTTTGTTGGATTATATTTGTATCACTCGTATCTAATCTTTTGCAGGATCAGATCAGTTCTAGTAGCACTCACATCTTCTCCAGAAACTTTCTCCCTTATCCTTTTTCTTACAAGTTTTCTTTCTCATCCACTCATCCTCAACTTTATCTAATTTTGTTACAGTCTCTGCAACCCTGTCAAATCACCATTGACCTAGCCCAATTTTCCAAGCAGATTTCTTCTACTTCTATTTCATCCATTTCATGGGGTTTTAAACCCCTAGTCCCTTACTACAGAATACTCACATCACATACACACCCTTGAACATCCTCCAGCTGACATTCCAGACTCTCTAGGTTTTCATATTCATCCTATAATATAGATATGTCCCTCCTAGGTCGTTGTCAACCTACCTCTGCACAGTCTGGGTTGTCGTTGACCATCGACCAGGGAGACTAGGTCAATTTATAGGTATTTCCATCTAATTATATATTAGATTGATTTCTATCATCATCTTCCCAAATTCGGTAATATTTATGTTTCTACATACTTCTACAATTTCATTCCTTACATCACTTTTTCTAAACAAACATGGGGGTTGACATCCGTAAAAGGAAGCTAATCACTTCTTGGAACCGCATTGTTTGGGTGATCCCTGCATATATCTATCTAATCCATCTTCATTCCAAGTTTTGCATGACTATTAATTTATAATCAAGAATCAACCATCTTGTGCACATATCTATCTCATCGTACATTTAAGGTAATATAAAACCTCCATCATTTCTAATATTCTAGTTTCTTTAGTAGCTATTGCATTACCCTCATTAAGAATGAGAAACTTGGTAAAAAATAAGTGTTGCACTCAACATCCATGTTACATGTATCGGTATGTGTATATGTTGTGATCACAACTAGAATACAAGTGAACACACATGTGTATATAGAAATATATCTTGACATACAATGTATATGACTATCATGTGTAAAAAAGTGTATATGTAAGCATAAGAAAACAAGAATAAATGCGACAAATATATGTTGTATCTTGTGAGTGAGATGGAATAAAATGTAATATGAGAGTGATAGGAGCAACGTGCCCCCTAAGTGGATGTTTATGTATGAGATGAGGTTCATTTATACATACCCCCTCAACAATCGAGAATGAACCATAGAACAAGAGTGCATCATCAGGAAATGGTTTGAATTATGTATGCTAGACAAATATGATCGATAAAACATAAAGTGTAGAGAGTGATTGAGTGAGTGAACGAGTGTGATGAGGTTAATTTTAAATTAAGACCCTCAATAGTTGATTATGAATTGTGGAACTAGAGTGTGTCATAGGGTAATGAGTGCAACATGTAGAAGTAGATGTAAGAAAGGTATGTCGTAAATGTATAGAGAGTATAATGTTTATGATGTATAATAGAATTTGTGAGAAAGAGTTGTGATGAATGTGCAATGTGTAAAAAGTTCAGTGTGTGAGGCTCATGTATATAGTATGCCCTTAACATTCATGTGTGAACCATAGCACGAGACTATGTCATAAGGTAATGCTGATACAATAATGTGTTTCACCTGATTCTAGATGTGTTTCTTTGAATGTTGATGAAACAGAAAAGGGTAAAGGGCTAGGAGGAATACCTTTTGAGATGATGGTTGTAGGTTGTTATGTGCATATGAATTCTGAATCCACGGCTGATTGTGAGATATTCCTTTTTTTTTGGAGGAACTACCTTAAATTAGAAACAATACCACCAAATGAAAGTTAAACAATATATGTAGTGGACTGCCTAGCATGTGCTAGATCCGAGAAGCATGATAATTCCTAGCCGGCCATCAATCCACTATTTAAAAAAAATTAATGCTAACAATAAAGGAAATCCTATTATAGTTAAAATGATTTAGGTATCTCATTCGTCTACAATAAGTAAATTCATTCATAACAGGCTAAGCTATGATTGAATCTGGAGGTCAAGGTTTCTTTCAGGATATTGGTATTGGTCAGGGTAAAGTTCTAGTCTGTTTTGGGTATTTGATGGAGGTTTTAAGCTCTGATCTGGGTTTTTGGTAAAAGACATAGAGACTGACTTCAATTTAGTATGACCGGTGTCAGTTTAGGTTAACCGATGGTGGTTGTAGGTAACCGATGTTGGTATGGTCGTGGTATAGGAAATTCAATAAAACTCGAGGCGAGGGTAGATCTAAGGCTAGATGAAGATGGAAGGGCGATGGTAAGATTCATGTGGGTATTAGGTGTGCAAATGAATGACTAAGATCTAGATATGGGAAATTTAGGGGGTATGGGTAAAAATATGGTCAAGCTTACATGGAGGTAAAATGGTGGTGGAATGAAAATGAGGGTAGAAACTAGTAACAACAACAAAAGGATCTACCCAATGATAAATTGACAAATGCTAGTTACTTAAAGCACTTACCGCTTGTACGAGATTGACGTCTGGTTGGTAATGGTAGGTGATCAAATGGAATGAACTTGATATAGTGCTGGCACTTCCATGGATGCTCCCATGAAGGCATATGGTAGTGTGATTACTTCCAGTACTGGCTATGGATGCTCTAATGTGTGTACTAACGTTGGTTTTACTTGCATGCAGCTCTCAAAAGATGTGTTAATCTCTTTGAAATGTGCCAACCCTGAAATAAGGTTGTTTTAGGGGTTAAATGGTAATTGAAGAAGGTTTTTCCTTAACCAGCGATGGTTTAGGGTAACCGATGTCGGTTAGGGTGGGATTTCCTAGGTTTACTAAACTAGGTAGATCCCCTTGATTTTCTTGGATCTCGTTTCATTTTCTCCATGGATTAGCATGAAATATTCCTTCTAACAGGTGGGAATGTGGTTAGAGGGAATGTAGGCATTGATTTTTAGGGTTTGGGTAGGTCTTAGGGTGAGGTGGATAGATGAGGTGGATATGTGGGCATTATCCCAATAGGATATTTAAATAATAAATATTGTGAGGATAATGAATTAATTAAATTAAATTAATTAAATTAATATTAGAGTGGGATGAAAGGGGCCATGGTTAGGTGAATGTGTTCAAGGTGTTTATTTGATGGGGGACCAAGGGGAGTATGACCTAATTTTAGTGTCTACATTTTTCCCCTTTTTGTTGCGTAGCTTGTATCTATAAGCGATGCTAACAAAAATAAGATGTGATTACCCCATGTGTGGGTGAAGGTGATCCCCCTCAAACCAGGAATTGATGAGGTAGAAAATTAGTTTGGTTTGATAAAAGGTGAATGTGATGAAGAGGAAGGTGGGAAACGGTGGTAAAAAAAGGAAAAAGGTCCATTCAGGTAATCTAGGTAATGGGTTAGGGTCAAAGGTAGTAACAGTCAAATGCATGAACACATATAAAGTGCAACACAGTACCAGGTTAAAGAGAAAGAAAACTCGACATTGTCTAAGGTCGATAGGTTTATCTAAACAAGGTTGAAGTGATTTCAGCATCCAAGGTATAAGATATGGTCAAGAAACACAATGCAGGTTAGGTGCATGAATGTTTAGGTATGTTCCGGTACACCGAGGGCTGTGTCAAGATAAATAGTCATGTAACGAACCGTTACACCAAAACCTTGAGGGGTTAGTGAAATCCACACATGAGGATCATAACATCCCACCATGCTTCCATAGAGCCCGACTCGGGCTAGGTTTACACCCGCACTCCCATACGTACAAGCCCTGCTTCACCGATGTTTAGGAGCCCTATGGGCCCTGGATACACAGCGTAACAACCCGAGTGGGATTCAAACACAGGTGGTTTCTCTGATACCAAATGTAACGAACCGTTACACCAAAACCTTGAGGCATTATTAAAATCCACACATGAGGATCATAACATGTCATGACAAGAGGCAAAGGAAGGTCAGGATGGCAATCAACACAGGTAACAGTGCCACAAGGTATAAAAAACACATGGGGTCAAAGGTCATTAAAAATGTTCTAGGTCCAACTAGCTAGGTTACGGCAAGGGTAGGGCTGAGGTATGGGTAAAATAACGAGTCCCCGAAAGAGGATGAGGGGAGGTAGTAAATGATAAGGTTTGTTTGGGTAAAGGTCATGGCCGAAGGAAAGGTAAGGTTGTAAGGCTAACCATCATGGTAACATCATCGCAAGGTAGAGCGAGTGCGTAAGGTCAATGGTCACCCCAAGGGGGCTTGTGTGGGTAGATGGGTATGATGTAGGTAAATCTGTAATTTTTTTTACATTAGAACAAGTAATTTTATTTTTTGATAAATGCTTCCTGGTTCTAAATACATAATTTAGAACTCACAAATCAAAACAACCATTCTCATAACAGATAACCATATGCAGCTGTAATGACTCAGAATACCTCCGATCTATTCATTCCATGACTCGGTAATCTACCGATCTATTCATGAGTACTAAGAGTTGGCGTTTTATTTAACACATCACTCTTGCGGTTTTCTTCCCTATTCTAGGATTCAGAATGCTATGTCCAAGGAACCTATCTGAATAATTGTTACCATTATTCATCGGCATCTCATCCCTTAGACTAGGTGACTTAGGACAACGCAATCAGCAGCTTGCGATATTTTGGCCAAAGATTTGAAACATACCGCTTATGTCTCGTATTCCTTGACGGCATACTCATCAATCTGGAATACGTCCTTCACCCCATTCCCATGTTATGTAGAATGTCTTATACTGACTTCTGTCAGACTCTCCTGTCCCAAGTTATTCACTCAGGAACGGATTAGTAAGATGACAATGTTATAGGGATGCTCCCAAGGACTAGGGATACGCGGACATACTGGGTCAACCCTAGTTAATCCAGTGTGTCAAGATACCCCGAGTCTCTAAGGGCAGCCTTATAACGTGACCACATTCCTAATCAGTCCCAGAGTAACTTGTTCGAGTTTAAAGTGTAAATATTAACGATCAATGCAAAGCCTGTTCATCATAAGTCACCTGCATCGTTGTATCTTCGAGAAGATCCTAATCTTCTCGAAGGTACAACCCTGCAGTTGACTTGTGCCGTCAACCTTTAAATCCGCCTCAAAAAGATCTACTTATTAATAAGTGTTACATACGATGAGTTAAAATTATACTATAAGATGCTCCCTTAAGGTTAGTCTTTCCCAATCCCTGCATTCCTCACCTTAGAATTACCTTCCTTAATAAAACCCATTACACAAGAGAGGTTATTAAGACTAGAGGTCCCATCAAGGAGTTCATAGAATATACATAATTCTAAATCAACGAAACTGGACAATAACCCTTAATCTTCACATGAGATTGCTAACCAAACCTTTTTTTTTGGTCTATATCAAATCTCATAACTGAAATTATATCTTACTTATTAGTATCGAGATATAGTGATTAACAATCCAATTAAACATTGTCTTGTCTTAGATCAAGTCTAGGAAGTAATAATTTATTCAGCTCGTTCAACTTCCTGCTCAGGTTTATTTTAACCCTAGCTTCCCGAAAGACAATGATCTAAGTTCCAATTTAGCTATAAATAGAACATAATAGAACTACTAAATAATCATAAGTATTCAGTCACATAACCTTACAAGCTTACTTAGATATTCACAAAATTCTCAAAGTTATACAATAATAACAATGCTCTCAAGATCATTCAAACCGAAGAAGATCAAACCATCAAGATATGAATACAAACACATAAGTAACAAATATCTCTTTTCATTCCTTCCAAAGCTAATCAAATACATTTTATGCATTCAGCATATCCGATACAATACTCAACAGCAAAAGAACATCTTTCTTCAAGTAGCACACTTAGAGAATCAAGTTGGATTTCATCATAAAACCAAATTAAACAATCTGAACATCATATCATATCTGCGTGCCTTTTACCACTTACGACAATCATCTGCAAAAATTGTCAACATGGGTCAGTTCGGTGAACTGAGCATGATAAACACTAATTTTTAAAACAATTGCAATCCACCAATTGTTTTCATTAAACAACTTTTTTAAATGAAATTAATTCACCAAACATGTAAACATATTTCAGACTATGCTCCTTTGTAATTCTAAACAAGACTATAACACGTAACTCATCTTATAGTTACTAAATAGTCGTAGATACTTTTCATATATTTCTTCATAAATGTTAGTGACCAAGTAGAACAAATGCATCTAAAACAACTATCCATCTAAATCCCAAGGACAACAAACATCCGACAGGCCATTATATTCAACAAAATAAATATCCTAACAATTCATGAATCCATCAGTATGTTTTACAAATCCAACAATTAAATATAAATTTATCAACATATACTTTACAGCAGAAGAGAAAGAAACCGAGACATTCAAATTTCGCTTCCAATCATGCTCATGACTGTACCGTCTCCTCAAGAGTAAAGCATTCACATTATACACATGTGACTAAGCTAGACGAGACCACAAGAAAAACCACAGTTTCGTCAAAATTTAATCCCTATTAAATTCCCTGCAAGCTTACTAAGAAATACAGTAGCTCTCGCGACAAGCACACAGTACAGTAATCCAAACTTAATAGATTCAACAATTCCTTTTCATAACATTCAACAATATGAACATACCCATCGCCATTGTTTGATAGATTGCACAACTTGAATTCAACTAGGAAAATCCCAATACATTTTTCCTCAAGGTACTCATTTGCAAGACGAGTTACTACAGACAGTTATAACAGGGTATCAATTACTTTTCGAGTTGACTCCAAAGAAGTCCCCAACCTTTAGTATTCCTAATGAATCGAACTGAGCATATCACAACCCATGATAAGAAAGAGTTCAAAATGACTATGCATACCTTTCAGCGAGGACTGAAATCCAGAATCGAGCCAATATCGACAGCATATCACACCTGGACTTACACAGACAGTAGCCAAATCCAACCAAATCTACATATTAAAGGTTTAAATTGAAGTTGAATCCATATGACAACAATCAAGAATCCTAAAAGAACTCACAGCAAAAACTTCTATAGAATTTACAATATAAATTACCTTTCAACGACTCCATCAAAGTCAATATCATTTAGTATTCATAATAAAACAATAACATTCATAACATAAGCTTGTCAGAAGTTTACAAGATACTAGATACAATTTCAAGGACTATCCAACTGAGTCAATATCATACCGTAATCACAACTGGGCTTACTTCAGAAGTACATATAACGTATGGTATTCACATATCAAGGACTCCAACTGAAGTCCATAACATACAAGATATAAATCACATACTGAGGATTATTCATACAGAGCCAATAACAATAAGTATACGCTTCCAGGTTTAAAAAGGAGTCTTAACCATGTAGTATTCATATCAAATAAACTTCTACTAGAAGTAGATAAGATACAAGTATACACTCTAAAACTCTATAATTCCAAGACAAAACAATAACATACTGTAATCACGACTGAACTCCTACAGAAGTTGAAATTCATATGGCATTCAGCAACTAAGTATTCATACAGAAGCCGAAATACAAGATATATATATATACCAGTATATATATTAAGGATTCCAACAGAGCCAATAACTAATAAGTATTCACAACCATGGCTTATACAGAAGTCCAGAAACACTAGTAAAACATAACAAGGACTCCACAGACTGATTTCGTATATACAATAAATATATTGCTCTAAGCTTATACAGAAGAGGATTAAATCCCATAATATACGCTTCCAGGATTAAAAAGGAGTCGAACCCAAGTAATATTCTCAATCTAAACTCCTACAGAAGTTAAAAATACTAGCTACTCACAGGATTCCAACGGAATCCAATAACATATTGTAACTTCACGGCTGTACTTCATCAAAAGCCAAGACATAATTTCATTTCAAGAAGTCCAACAACATCAATAACATATATTACTCATGACATAACTTATACAGAAGTCAAAATATCATGTACATTCAAGAATTCCAATAGTATCCTTTTCAACAAGTGAAACAACAAGGTATCGAAGGAAGTCTAAATCAAACAAGAAAACAATTCATGGACTCCGACAAAGCCAGACACGTATATATTATCCTTGCAAGCATTTCTACAAAATCTAACTGAAATGCAAAACACAATAAGATAATTCAATAGTATGATACAAAATGCACACCCATCAAGGGTTCATTTGAAAAATCGAGCCAGTAAGAAGATACAGCAAGTAATTCTCACAAAGCTACCTTAAAAACCAACTGAACCCAAAAATAATCTGAACAGAGTTGTTCTAATGAAATCATTTGAAAGAAAGCAAGATTTTTAAAAGTTAGGGCCTAACATGCCTGGTAATGTTGCTTAAAAATCCGAAGAAGACCACTAAAAGATCTCAAGCCTTCTCCTCTTTTTCCACGTTAGATTCAACAACAATAATTTTTTATTTCCATGCCTTATAAACTTTCCTTGACAGAGAAAAGAGCTAGTTACTCTCATATTTTCCATGCAACACCAAGTAGACTGGTGTGAAGAACCAGTGATCAAACAGAGAGAAAACCGGAGTGCATGAAAAACCAAACAAACTACCAGTTTTCCATTTTGCATGTCTTCCAGAGAAATCTGAGCTCGAAGACCGAGTTCATTAATTGTATTAACTCCAAAATTCCCGCTCAGTCTCCATTGCCACTAACCGCCATAGTTAGTGATGGACAATTGCAAGTTAAAGACCATTTCTAACTTTGGCGACTCTGCCACGTCGGCTTTCACTAGCCGTTTGAAACTTCCGCTATTTCCTTGTCCTTCATGCTTATCTCCTTCATTTAATGCCATAGAAACTACCGCCCATGGCTCGCACCCCTTCATAGGTCCCCTTCCTCCACTAACATTTGTTAGGTTAGAAACATAGGTTAGGATTTAAGATGATACTTAGTCTAACCTCCTTAGTGCTAGGTCACTAACCTTATAACATTTAGTTTATAGCTTAGGCCTAGGTTAGCACTAATCTAACCCATAGGTTATTAACCTTAATAAATCCAGTTTAGGTCTAACATTTAGAATGTTCAGAATAAGAACCTACAGATATACATTCACGAAAAGGATTCACTCCAGCACTGCCAATAATCTAGTTGAATAAATGTATCTGAATTTATTACCTGGCCCATGATCAAGACCTTCCTGATATTACGATATCAGGAATCAATTCATTTAACACGATCAGCCTGAGTTAGACTCTGGAATAGCTTATCCAACGCATTCAGACATTGCAACCTGCATAAGGTCTATAATTTTTGGTCATCCCGAATAAACTTAAAGCATCTCTTGGATCAATGCCACTGATCCAAGGCTAGGTCTTATAGATGGATAAATCCACAATTCATTCCGAGATCAGATTAAACTCAGGTGCAAAATGAAAGAAATAAAAGAGTCCAATCATATTCCGACTCAGTCAAAGATCTTCAATTGCAAAGAAGATACAGTCCATATCAAGCATGACTTCACAATCAAAGGTACACATCCTTTTACAGAAGAAATCATATATCAACACTTGAATGCTCAGGAGGAAGTAACAATAGTTCAGAGTGTTACATGCTTCCCTCCTAAAATATTCATCCTCCCGATGATTACATATTCGATTAACCTTCAGGTCAACCAATTTATTAGTTCACAAAACAATGCGACTATTTCCAACTTGAATAGTTCCAGAAATCAATGTCATAATACATTTTATTCAGCCTAAATAATGTTTTCCTCAATCTGGCTTTCATATAAACTTGAAAAGATAAGTTCATGTAAAAAAAAAATGTTTTGTCAACAGATTTCATCCTGTCGAAAAAGAAAAGGAAAAGCAATTTTCATCTCTTCCAGATTTTTCCAAGTTGCACTTTCTTCGTTAAACTGGTCCCACTAGACCTTACATTGCTGTATTTCATGATTTCTCAAATGCAATTGGCGAGTTTCCAGCACTCGTGTGGGTTTAACCACGATTATTCCTAGGTTTTGGACCTGCAAGGAATTCCAATTTAAAACATGTGATAGATCTGAAACATATTTCTTAAGCAAAGAAATATGGAAAACATCATGCATGCGAGATAAAGCAGGTGGTAATGCTAATCGATAAGCTACAGGATTGATTATTTCGACAATTTTGAAAGGTCCCACGTAACGAGGTGACAACTTGGCAGCCTTGCCAAAAGTTATAGAACTCTTTCTGGGCTTAACACGAAGAAAAACCTTCTCACCAAGCTCAAACCTTCGATCAACCCACTTAAGGTTAGCATAGCTCTTCTGCCTATCCGCTGCTTCCTTTAATTGTTCACGAATCAGCTTAACTTGCTGTTCCATTTTAGTGAGGATCTCTGGTCCAATTACCACTCTATCCTCAACACTATCCCAACTAATAGGGGTTCTGCACTTCCTTCCATAAAGTGCTTCAAATGGTGCCATTTTAAGAGATGAGTGATAAGTGTTGTTGTATGCGAATTCAACTAATGGAAGATACTCTTCCCATTTATACTGTTGATCCATGCAATACATTCGCAACATGTCTTCCAACACTTGATTTACCCTCTCAGTTTGTCCATCCGTTTCTGAATGATATGCAGAACTGAAGTTTAGTTTCCTTCCAAGAGATGTATTAAGCGTTTGCCAAAACCTTGACGTCATTCTAGGATCCCTGTCAGATATAATCAATTTTGGTACACCATGCAATCTGAAAATTTCATGTACGAATCTTTTGGCCAGCACTGGTGAATCATCCTTTAGATTTTCAGCAATGAAATGAGCTACCTTAGTTAGTTTATCTACAACTACCAGGATAACATCATGTTTATTCCTGGACATAGGTAACCCTTGTACAAAGTCCATGCTTATTACTTTCCATTTGTACTGCGGTATGCTATGAGGATATAACAGTCCAGCAGGGTGCATGTGTTCTGCCTTAACCCGCTGACATTCCAAACAATGGGTTACAAATTCACTGACATCCTTTTTCATACCTTTCCAAAAGTATTGCTGTTTCAGATCAGCAAGCATTTTTGTGATACCCAGGTGTCCAGAGAAAGGTGAATTATGAAATTCAACTAACAAATTCTTCCTCAAATCATTCAGCATAGGTACGTATACCCTGTTTTCATAACGCAAGATTCCTTCATTATCAAAATGAAAACCTTTATACCTTTCATCATTAGGTTCTGCAGCAAGCGTTGCTTTTACTTGCTGAAAGTAAATATCAGATTCTGAGGCACTTTTTACCTCATCCTTAAACTGAGTTCTTAATGTTATAAGAGCAGAAATGTGTCTCCTATGAATTAGAGCATCTGCTACTCTATTCTCCTTCCCTTTGATGTAGTTAATATCAAAATCATATTGTGATAAAAATTCTAACCACCTTCTTTGTCTGGCATTTAGATTAGGCTGAGTGAAAATATATTTCAGTCCTAAGTGATCAGTTTTCAACTCAAAAGGTTTCCCAAGTAAATAGTGTCTCCAGACTTGAAGTGCATGAACAATGGCAGCAAGCTCTAAATCATGAGGAGCATAATTCAGCTCATGTAACTTAAGTTTTCTACTTTCATATGCTATGACTTGATCTTTTTGTAACAAAACACCTCCAAGGCCTTCCCCAGAAGCATCCGTTACAACAGTAAAGCTCCCATTAGGGTCTGGTATAGCTAATATAGGTACAGAAGTCAACTGGCTTTTCAGACTTTTGAAAGCCGCTTCACACTTATCATTCCAAATAAATTTCTTATCCTTCTTCTGCAATGAAGTTATCGGTGCAGCTACTTTAGAAAAATCCTTAACAAATTTTCTATAGTAACCAGCAAGACCCATTAAGCTTCTTACTTCGTGCACATTCTTTGGTGCAGGCCACTCAGTTATTGCCACTATTTTTGAAGGATCTACAGCAATTCCTTCCTTGCTAATGACATGACCCAAATAGTGAACTTCTGAATCAAAGAAAGAACATTTGGATAACTTACATACAACTTTCTTTTTCTCAAAGATCCCAAAACTATCTTCAAATGCTCATTGTGCTCCTCAACGCTTTTAGAATAAATGAGAATATCGTCCAAGAATACAAGTACAAACTTGTCCAAATATTCTTGAAAAATATTATTCATTAAGTTCATAAAAGCTGTGGGTGCATTAGTTAATCCAAAGGGTAGAACCGTGAATTCATAATGTCCGTACCTTGTTCAGAAAGTTGTTTTATGAATATCTTCTTCTCTAATCCTTAACTGATGATAACCAGATCAAAGATCTATCTTAGAATAGACCTCTACCCCACGCATCTGATCAAATAGATCGTCAATCGTTGGAAGTGGGTATCTGTTCTTGATTGTTGCTTTATTCAACATCCGATAATCAATACACAGCCTAAGTGTTCCATCCTTATTTTTCACAAATATTACAGGCGCTCCCCAAGGTGAAACACTTGGTCTAATCAAACCTTTAGACAAAAGTTCTTGCAATTGTGCCTTAAGCTCGACTAACTCTATAGTAGTCATCCGATAAGGTGCTTTGGAAATAGGTTCTGTTCCTGGTTTGATTTCGATGGTGAAGTCAAACTCCATCTTGGGTGGTAACCCTGGTAATTCCTCAGGAAAAACATCCCTGAAACTTTGTAGCAGAGGAAATCGTTTCATGGAATCACCATCTTCTTCTGAAAATTCAGATATCTTTACTGCATAAAGGGTACATCCTTTGTTTTTAGCCTTTTTAAGCTGCATAGCTGATAGTTTTCTAACTGAAATTTCCCGTTTAACCCCTTGAATCTCTACTGATTTCAGCCGATCATCTAAACATCTTATATTCTTTTCATAGCAGTCTACTTTTGCTTTATGGTCAGCTAACCAATTGACACCAATGATAATGTCATATGATCCCAAAGGTGTAACATAGAGGTCAACTTCCGTGGAAAAGTTAGGTAAGTCAAGGACTGCCCCAAAAAGACACATACTCACTGTATGAACAGAGTTATTACCATACTGTACAGTCCAAGATTTATCCATTTTTCTAGCTTTTCTCTTAAGTTTAGAAGCAATTTTATTAGAAATAAAACATTCAGTAGCTCCTGTATCAAAAATAATAGTGACAGGTATGCCAAATAACTTACCCAAAACTTCTATAGGTGTCACTTGCTTTTCAGCTTGCTTGTCTGCTATTGCAGCATGTATCTTATCTGCTGATTACGATCATCCTTCTTCAAAGGGCACTGATTTGCGTAGTGGTCTTTGCCACAATTGTAGCAGCCTCCTACAGGTCCCTTTTTAGGCTCAAAATTGCCTCCAGTCTTGTAATTATCACGTTGTCCTCCATAGAGCTTCTGCCCATTGTTATAATTTTTGGCAAAATTATCCCTTACATTTCTAGTAGGCTTATTTGCTACTGCTTTCTTACTATTATCCCCTGGAAACTTACTTTTGTTTCCAAACTTTTTCCATGGTCCCTTTTTGGGTGCAAGAGAAGTTGAAGAAGGGTTTGCAATCTTCTTCTGCACTTCCTCTTTATGAGCAGAAATAGCCTTTAATTTCTGTTCTTGCCTTATGGCCTTTTCAACAACTCCTTCCATAGTGGTTAGACTGTGAACATCGACCTCTCCCCCTATCACGGGATTCAATCCCATGATGAATTTCCGTATTCTGAACTTCTCGTCAGTTTGATACTGTGGTACATACTTGAGGAGTTTTGTAAACCGCTCCCAGTATTCAGTTACCGTTAGCTTCCCTTGAGCTAAGTTCTGGAATTCTGTCATTTTCTGATCATAGAAAAGTTGTGGCAGCCATCGTTGCCTAAAATAGCCCTTAAATTGATCCCAAGTAATATTGGTCTCATCAATATTTAGCTCTGCTTTACGGCTATCCCACCATGAAGATGCTTCGTGGGAAAGCTGATAGGCTCCCCAAATAGCTTTGGTTTCCTCTGAGAAGTTTCTTATTGCAAAGTACTTCTCCATTTCATTGAGCCAGTTCTCAGCTCCATCTCCTAATGTGGTGCCATCATACTTAGGTGGGCTTATCCTTTTTATATCATTAGTGAGTTCTACTGCCAACCTGGCCTTTTTGTTTTCTGGTTGGACAGGTGCATTTCTAGCATTAATATCAACACCCAAATCGGGGTTGTCCTCAGGAGGTTATTGATTGTTGTTTCCAGCTTCATCATCCTCCTCATTTCCCATTACCTGTTGTTCAAGTACAGCTAAATGATCTCTTCTGTCCAAAAGGGCAGCAAGGATCTCATCAAGTTTTTGGGTTGTTACCGCCCCTCCTTCAGGTGGAGCATTATTCGCAACGTTCCCCCTTGTTCTAACCATTTTCTGTTACAAGAAAATTCATGTTTTTATCAGATTATGGACACAATAGGTCCAAGAGCTGCAACCTTCAGCTCTGATACCAAGATGTAACATCCTCATTTTTATACATTAGAACAAGTATTTTTTTTTTTTGATAAATGCTTCCTGGTTCTAAATACATAATTTAGAACTCACAAATCAAAACAACCATTCTCATAACAGATAACCATATGTAGCTGTAATGACTCGGAGTACCTCCAATCTATTCATTCCATGACTCGGTAATCTACCGATCTATTCATGAGTACTAAGAGTTGGCGTTTTATTTAACACATCACTCTTGCGGTTCTCTTCCCTATTCTGGGATTTAGAATGCTATGTCCAAGGAACCTATCTGAATAATTGTTACCATTATTCATCGGCATCTCATCCCTTAGACTAGGTGACTTAGGACAACGCAATCAGCAGCTTGCGATATTTTGGCCAAAGATTTGAAACATACCGCTTATGTCTCGTATTCCTTGACGGCATACTCATCAATCTGGAATACGTCCTTCACCCCATTCCCATGTTATGTAGAATGTCTTATACTGACTTCTGTCAGACTCTCCTGTCCCAAGTTATTCACTCAGGAACGGATTAGTAAGATGACAATTATAGGGATGCTCCCGAGGACTAGGGATACGCGGACATACTGGGTCAACCCTAGTTAATCCAGTGTGTCAAGATACCCCGAGTCTCCAAGGGCAGCCTTATAACGTGACCACATTCCTAATCAGTCCTAGAGTAACTTGTTCGAGTTTAAGGTGTAAATCTTAATGATCAATGCAAAGGGTGTTGTCATAAGTCACCTGCATTGTTGTATCTTCGAGAAGATCCTAATCTTCTCGAAGGAACAACCCTACAGTTGACTTGTGCCATCAACCTTTAAATCCACCTCGAAAAGATCTACTTATTAATAAGTGTTACATACGTTGAGTTAAAATTATACTATAAGATGCTCCCTTAAGGTTAGTCTTTCCCAATCCCTACGTTCCTCACCTTAGAATTACCTTTCATAGTAAAACCCTTTACACAAGAGAAGTTATTAAGACTAGAGGTCCCTTCAAGGAGTTCATAGAATATACATAATTCTAAATCAACGAAATTGGACAATAACCGTCATTCTTCACATGAGATTGCTAACCAAACCCTTTTTAGGTTTATATCAGTTCTCATAACTGAATTTATATCTTACTTATTAGCATCGAGATATAGTGATTAAGAATCCAATTAAACGTTGTCCTGACTTAGATCAAGACTAGGAAGTAATAATTTATTCAGCTCATTCAGCTTCCTGCTCAGGTTTATTTTAACCCTATCTTCCAGAAAGACAGTGATCTAAATTCCAATTTAGCTTTAGATGGAACATACTAGAACTACTAAACAATCATAAGTATTCAGTCACATAATCTTGCAAGCTTACTTAGATAATCACAAAAGTCTCCACTTTATACAATAATAATAATTCTCTCAAGATCATTCGAACCGAAGAAGTTCAAACCATCAAGATACGAATACAAACACATAAGTAACAAATAACTCTTTTCATTCCTTTCAAGCTAATCAATTACATTTTATGCATTCAGCATACTTGATACAATACTCAACAGCAAAAGAACATCTTTCTTCAGGTAGTACATTCAGAGAATCAAGCTGTAATTCATCATAAAACCTAATTAAACAATCTGATCATCCTATCAGATCTGCGTGCTTTTACCACTTACGGCAACCATCTGCAAAAATTGTCAACACGGGTCAGTTTGATGAACTGAGCATGATAAGCACTAACTCTTAAAACAATTGCAATCCACCAATTGTTTTCATTAAACAACCTGTTTAAATGAAATCATTTCACCAAACATGTAAACATATTTCAGACTATGCTCTTGTAATACAAACATGACTATAAACGCGTAACTCATATTATAGTTACTAAATAGTTCTAGATACTTTTCATGTATTTCTTCATAAATGTTAGTGACCAAGAAGAACAAATGCATCTAAAACAACTATCCGTCTGAATCCCAAGGACAGCAACATCCAACAGGCCATTATATTCAATAAAATGAATATCCTAACAATTCATGAATCCATCAGTATGTTTTACAAATCCAACAATTAAATATAAATTTATCAACATATACTTTACAACATAAGAGAAAGAAACTGAGACATTCAGATGTCCCTTCCAAACATTCTCATGACTGTACCATCCACTTAAGAGTAATGCAATCACATTATACACCCGCGACTAAGCCAGTCGAGACCATAGGAAGAACTACAGTTCAATCTAATCCCTACTAAAACACAGCAAGGACAAAAATCGAGAATAGAGCCAACACACAACATATCATGGGCTCCAACAGTGCCAAATTCAACCAATACTTATATTAAAGGTTTAAATTGAAGTTGAATTCATATGATAACAAATCAAGGATCCTAAAAGTACTCATAGCAAAACTTCTACAGAAGTTACAACATAAATTACTTTTCAGTGACTCCATCGAAGTCGATAACATTTAGTATTCATAATAAAACAACAACATTCATAACCTAGCTTGACAAAATTTTAGAATACTAGATACCTTTCATGGACTCTCACTGAGTCAATATCGACCATAATCACAACTGGGCTTACATAGAAGTAGAAACACCAGTTACATATCAAGGATTCCAACTGATTCCATAACAACAATATTCACAACTGAGATTATTCAGAAGAGAAAACATAATATACGACTCCAGGATTAAAAAGGAGTCTTATACATGTGGTATTCTTCAAATAAACTTCTACAGAAGTAGAAAGATACAAGATACATATCAAATTCAAGAATTCCAACCAAAACAATAACATACCGTATTCACATCTGAACTCCTTCAGAAGTAGAAACGTATGGTATTCACGATTAACTTCTACAGAAGCCCAAAATACAAGATATAAATATATACTAAGGATTCCAATAGAGCCAATAACAATAAGAGCCAATAACAATAAATATATACTAAGGATTCCAAAACATGTACCCACCTATAGGAAGTTTGAAAACACAACCCGATACCCTACTCCAAGAAAACACCCCCTTTCCTCCACTTATGGGAAATACTCTCGGTGAAGCTTGGTATGGTAATTATCAATTCATAGTAGGGTACCATACCCCTTTACAACCTCAAGGTGTACAACAACCACCATTAAGGAAAAACATTTTATCTTCACCAATCGAAGTCATCTCAGCCTTAATTGAGAAGGTTAGACGATTAGAACTTGCTCAAGCAAATAAAAATTCACATTTGGGGCAAGCAGGAATCCCCAACCCTCCACATCATCCTAGCCAAGTTGATATCCTCACAGAAATAGGCATGTTAGGTATTCCTCCTCAACATTTGTATAACTATCCACAACAAACAATAACTAGAACTGTGTTTTCAAACACATCTCTAGTTGAAAGTATAATGCATCCCGATTTAGCACCAAACAACCCATACCAGATAAATGCTCCTCCCTACTTGAACATTTATTCAAAATCACCACAGGGAGACATGTTCTCCCCTCCTGGGATGTTCTCTCAACCACATGGATTTCCTTATGTCCTTGCAAATACATATGCTATGCCATATCAGTAACCCATTCCACATCCACCCCCTCAACAAACACCATCGATGGTCAAAACCTATGTGGTAGGGACTTACTATGAATATTTAAAATAGCCTCTAGATTTCACCATAGGAAGTGTCATGCTTCCAAGACCCCTTCCTGATTTACCCAAATACAAAGGGGAGGGAGATCTGAATGCACATATCAAAGCCTACACCACGGCCATTCGAGAATTGCTCCCTTGGGATGCGGTTGTGACTAAGATATTCCCTAAAACCTTATAGGGAATTTCCCTTGATTGGTATTATAGAATACCTAAAGCCTTAATACACTTGTTCAAAAAAATTGTGTCAGAGTTTATCAAAGCATTTGATATGAACAAATTTTTAAGTACAGGAATCAAGGAATTCTTATATATTAAACAAGAGCACTTTGAATCTGTTGCCCATTTTATTCAAAGATGGCATACAATCCTCTACTCGTCAACAAGTGCTCCAAACATGGATCAAATGGAACTATGTGACTTCTTCCTTTATTCTCTCAATAGAGAGATAAAGGAAGAAGTCCAGAAGTTCCCATTAAGAACATATGATGAAGTACTTGAGAGTGCTCTCCAAATAGATTAGGTAGCAATAGATAGTGGTCATAAGACATATGGAACAAATGGGAAATTAATCATTCCCAATCAAAACACTACGACCTATCCTAATGTCAGGAATACCAATCAAGGACCCAAGATCCTTAACAAAAACTGTGGGATTAAAACCGATGGAGTAACAGACCAAGTTAAAAGGGAAAACATCTTAAACATTTCGCCACCTTTTAACAATTACTGAAATAACAACTTTACTCCAACAATCAACGTGGTGGATTTCAATTGTCCATCACGAAAATAATAAAAACAACGGAAAATCCAAAAACAAGGTCCAAATCTAAACCTAAATGGATATCATAATCGAAACCAAAGGAAACAACCTCAAAGTTTTAACTCTAACAACCAGTAACCTAATCAAAGTTTTGGACCACAACAAGTTTCAAATCAATAACCTTAAAACTATAATCCCAACTTGTATTGTGGTTTCCAAAAAATTCAAGGCCATGATACTAGGAATTTCCATGACTACAATTAATTCATGCAACATTTCCAGAAGACCAAAGACAACTCTTTATAGATATGTTCTTAGCAAATTCTATATTACCCACACCAAACATTTATACGGGAGCAGTTTCCCCTCAAAATTCACCCCTCAAGATTTTTAATGATCCGCTCCCAAATCACTCTAACAATAACAGGTTGGATCTAAATGGGATGAACAAGGGTGTTATGATAGGAAAAAATGATCATAAAGCCTCAACTTCATTAAATCCACCAGTCACATCCCAATTAGGAAATCGACCACAAACCAAGATAGTTGGCCTGGTAGAGTTAGATACCGAGCTACCCATAGAAACCATAACAAGAACATGAGATTATTCTTCTCAACTAGTTCCAAACTATCCATTAGAACCAGACAACATTCAACAAACATTGGTAAAACCCATAGGTGCTTACGATTTAATTAATGACTTAAAAAAAACCTTCTCTCACATTTCCTTCTTGGATTTGTTGAAGAACTCTCCCACCCATAGGGCTACTCTCTTAGAAGCATTAGGACTTGGTCATTTAATTAACATCATTCCTCTGGAAATGTAATTAAACCATGTAGACTTTGATGTCTACCCTCCAGGGCAGCCAGATAGGGATACTGAGTTTATATTTGATATAAACAAAATGCCAATAGACACTAAAATTGTGCTTAGAGGTGACCCAACCTTACATTTACAGGTATATGTTTATAATAATTATGTTAAGCACACAATGATTGACGATGAGGCAACAGTTAACATAGTCCCCTTCACTTTTCTTCAAAAGCTAGGATACAAAGAAACAAGTTGTTCCACAACACGAAATACGCTAAGAGGTTATGATAGCCTCAAGGCCACTTCAATTGGGACCATAGTTTTACCAGTCACCTTAGGACCCAAGACAATCCTCACCAAATTTTATATTATATATCGGGAAACCAACTATAATATGATCCTCAGTCAACCATGGATACACTGCATGAAGGCAATCCCTTCTATGCTATTCCAAAAAATAATATTTTTACACCTAGGGAAAATATTTGTGGCACAAGGTGACCCAAAACCATTTGATATACACCTAGTAGACTTGAAGAAAATACTAGGCATTCACTCTGAGTTTGAACTCCCAACAAATCAACTTAACAAACCAATCAATTCAAAACCAGAAGAGAAGTTGATACCTACAACAAAATTAGAAATTACAAATCTAGTCGAAGGCATTCCAGCACTCAAAAATGAGACTAACGTCATAGAAATGGTATCATTAGGGACTATCATAAAAATTTTCAAATTACTAGAGAAAGATCTACCCATTCTCCTACCATTTTATTCCATGGGTATGGGATACACCCTATGAATTGGTTCCTTTTCATCAGACAAATTTTGTATGGTAGAAGTAACTGAGGCAGAAGGAACAGATGCAAGGAATGTCCCAACATCCATTTTTCCAAGAAAATATTGGACCCTCCACTTCGATGGAGCTAGATGTCATTTTAGAGCTGGGGCAGGTGTTATATTTACTTCTCCCAAGGGAAATATCCTACCTTTTTCCTTTAAGTTAAACTTTGAGTGTACAAACAATGGGGATAAGTATGAATCCCTCCTCCTTGGCCTCATCATAGCCAAAAGGATGGGCGTTGATAACATTAGAGTGCTAGGAGGCTTACAACTAGTTGTAAACCAAGTCTCCGAAGTATATGAGGATAGAGCTGAGCATTTACAAATCTATAAAATGGCGGTATTATATCTAACCAAAGAATTCAACTTCATATCAATCAAAGCAATCCCACGAGAGCAAAACCTTCTCGCTAATTCAATAGGAATCTTAGCTTCCTGTTTCACTCCAAATAGTGGGTTGAAAAATATAAGTTTCATATTATCACTTCATACCAAACCATTGGTGTGTAAAATACCAAACAACCCACTCCTGACACATATAGAAGCTGAGAATGAGTTTTCTATCCTGGATCACTTTAACAGTAATAGGGTCACTCTTGAATATCTAAACACCTATGCAAAGCTAAATCTCGCTCATCACATAGTGGATATTTCCTTAATCCCACATTCCTCTTCCTATTTTGGAAATCCCATGATAGAATCTCCTCTGCAAAAGGATCTTGATATCTATGAGATAGAGAACGGAGAAAGTTTGGAATTACCTCCAGCCCTGCCTAAATTTGAAGAAGGCAACACTTCCTTAATCGAAGAAACAATTGACATAAATATTGGAACAGAGAAAGAACCAAATATTTTGAAGTTAGGATCCTCGTTAACTCCAAAAGAGATAGAAATACATACTCAGATCCTAAAGGAACATCAAAAGACTTTCACATTTAATTACAAATAAATGACAGGAATTGAACCAAATATCACGGTACATAATATTGTCACCAAACTAGATGCAAAGCCAATTAAACAAAATTCAAGACCAATGAAACCAAAAGTGGCTCTCATGGTGAAAGAAGAAGTAATGAAACTTCTCCAAGTGGGATTCATCAAACCAGTCAACTATTCACAATGGGTATCTAATATCATCCTTGTTCTAAAAAAGAATTGGAAGATACCCATTTGCATAAAATTCCGAGACATTAATAAAGCTTGCCCCAAAGATGACTTCCCATTGCCATCCATTGATGTCATTGTTGATGTAACAACTGGGTTTGAACTGTTGTCCCTCATGGATGGGTTCTCAGGGTATAATCAGATTAAAATATCTGAGGAAGATCAAGCCAAGAACATGTTTATAACTCCTTCGGGAACTTATTGTTACACTGTCATGCCATTCATTCTTAAGAATGCCAGTGCTACATACCAGTGGGCAAAGACATATATATTCCATGGCCTAATTCATAACATTGTGGAATCCTATGTGGATGACTTGTTGGCCAAGGCCAAGAAGCACTTTGATCACCCAAAGGTACTCCATATCATTCTCTCACGATTGATCAAATACAATGTCACATTGAACCCAGAGAAATGTGTATTTGGTGTGACAGGAGGCAAGCTTCTAGGTTACATTATATCCTCACAAGGGATTGATGTTGATCTAGCCAAAATTCAGGCTATTATTGAAATGATTCCACCATCATATGAGTCTGGTATTAGATTGTTTCTTGAAACTCGGTGCAATTCGAAGGTTCATTTTGGACTTAAGTTTTGTTGTTCATCCAATCAACAATTTATTAAAGAAATATTATAGCATTGATTAGACAGAAGAATGTAACAAGGCCTTTAAAGCAGTTAAATGCTTCTTATTATCTCCTCCCACACTAATGCCTCCTAGACTAGAGCATCCTTTGATCCTGTATTCATGGGCTACGGATGTCTCACTAGCCTGCATGTTGACTCAAGAAGACAATGATAAAGGAGAACATGGAGTCTATTTCATTGGCTAGAAATTTCTTGATTATGAAACACGTTACACACAGGCAGAAAAAGAATGCCTTGCCATAGTCTTCGCAACAAAACATTTAAGACATTACATGTTAAATCAAGAAACAAGGGTCATTGTAAAGACAGATCATTTACGAACATTCTTCACACAAGGGTCTTTATCTACAAAGGCTAGATGTTTCATAACCTTAATGGGTGAGTTTGAATTAATATTTGTAAATTAGAAATCTGTTAAAGGACAAATAATTACAGACTGGTTAGCAGATAATCCATTAGATGGAGGTGATTTGGTAGATCTAAACTTTCCTGATGAATGCATATGCTTTTTTGAAACCAGAACCCCAATCTCTACATGTCCTTGGTACACTGACATCGTTAATTTGATCATGGATGATACATACCCAGAAGGTGCCACATCACAAAAAAGAAGGCGGTTAAACATTTTCACTGCTAAATATGTTATTTTAGAATAGGTTCTCTATCGTAAAGCCTTCAATGGAATGCTTTTAAGAAAGGTTGACACAGAAGAATCCAAAAAGATTATTTATGAATCCCACAGTGGGATATGTGGAGGCCACTTCAGTGGCCACACCACTACTCAAAAAATACATCAGATGGGCTATTTCTGGCCCACTCTAGAACATGACGTAGTAAAATTTGTGTGCAAGTGCCATAAATGCCAAGAATTCTCCCACGAGACTCACATGCCAGCACAATCTCTACAACCAATCACAACCCCATGGCCCTTTTCCACATGGGGCCTACATTTGATAGTGAAATTCTCTCCCTCATCAATAGATGGCCATCACTTTATGATCACAATCACATAATATTTTACCAAATGGGTAGAGGCCATGCCCGTCACCACCATACCAAGTTTTCTAATCGCTAAGTTCCTTTTTAATCAAATCATTTATAGGTACAGTGTCCCACAAGTCATTATCTCAAATAATGACACATCCTTTAAAAAAAATGAGGTCCGTGAGTTATGCAGTAAGTTCAAGATAAACCATCATACGACCTCTCTTTACTACCCTCAAGCCAACAGACAAGCCGAAGCAATAAACAAAACATTAAAAGTTATTCTCCTCAAAAAACTTAAGGATAAAAAACAGGATTGGCATTTAAATTATACCTGACCTTGTTGGCCCATCGAACATCAATACGAACACCAAAAAGGGCAACCCATTTCTCATTAGTATTCAGGGCAGAAGCAGTTCTCCCACTAGAGGTCAAAATACCTAGTCTCCACATCTCGTTACAAGTAATCTTAGGAGAAGAAGCCTATAGAGAGGCACACCTCTCTCAACTAGAAATCCTTGATGAGGCTAGGCTAAATGATGAACAATGACATAGAGCCTATGTTGACCAGATGTGCCGGCAATATAACAAAAAAGTCTATGAATGCAAAATTTATGAGGGAGATCTAGTTCTAAGACTAGACAACCGGATTGATAAGAAAACCGGCGAAGGAAAGAAATTCTGACCCAAGTGGTTGGGCCCATACCGAGTCATGAAAGACTACAGAAATGGTGCATATCTCTTGTGCACACTTGAAGGTGAGGAGTTCAATGAAACTGTCAATTCCTTGCACCTTAAACTGATTTATGCATAGGTCATCAACATCATCATTTGTATATTATATCTATCTACGCTGAATTTAGTCACTTAGTTGTTTCATTTTGTTCACTTATTTCGTAACTATTGTGGTAAAGGAATTTATTCTTAAGCAATTCATTACAAGCTTCTGAAAATATTGGTAAAAGCATTCAAAATCATATCTCTTTAGTTTTCATAATATCAATTCAACAGACAAAGTCTTGACAAGAACCATACCAAGGCCTACACACTTGGTCATACTCTTTCTTTTCTACTTGGTTAAGTTGTTCTTACCTACGGTCTGTTCTAGAATCTTCTTGGTGTCACATCTATCCTTCTTACATCTCTTTGAAACAAGGATAATCCAAAGTCATGAATCAGAAATGTCAAGTTAAATAAAAAATACTAAACCAAATAGAATATTTTATTTTTACATGCTTCTTTGCCCCACTAACCTTCAGTGATGAGCCCGCATCTCTTACTAGTGATACGAGGTTGAGAAAGGATGTAGTGCCCACTTTCCTTTGACACTTTTAGATACTAATTTTGATACTATTGATCATATTATGGACACTATCATGTTTTGTTTAGTATGATGGTTAGATGTTAGATCATGGATTATTATTGATTTGGATTTGGTTATTATGCATGATGGTTACTAGAGACATTTTCTATATGCGGTTGATGATATAATGTTTGACATGGACATAATATGGATGTTGATTTGGACTTATGACATTGGATATTTGGGTAGACCTAGTATGATAGATCATTGATGATGATATATAGTTGATTTAATTAATTAAAAATGATAATGTTGAATTCTTGATATTGTTGTGATTCATGTGTTTAGATGATTTTGAAATGTTGTTTATATCATTTTGGATGTTCTGATATGGCCATGAGGCCGAAGGAGGTATTTTCATTTTGCAGGTTAAAAATGACAACAATGTCGGGGGACTGGAGACTAACCATATTGAAATTCTGGGTGAATTCAACAAGGTCACCTTGGCAACTATGTTAAGAGTTTGTGTGTTGAGTTATGTTAGGATCTCCCATAGGGGGGATCTCTATTATATGTTACCGTGGGATAAGTGTTTTATTTATGTGTTCCTTTTTGAATTATTGTTGTATGTATTTTATTTGTAATGTGTTCCTTCATGTAATTTAATTTAAATGTGGAAGATTAATGTGAGGGATCTTATAGTTAAATTTTATTTAAATTAAATTGGGATGTGGAATGTAATAAATAAAGTTTTTGTTATAAATATTAATGTGGTAGGAGTGTGTAAGTGATGTTGTAAGAAATTTGTAAGAGTCTTGTAAGGCAAATTTTGGAAGGTCAAGCAATCCATCTTTTATGAAATTTGAATTTAACATTGGAGGCTTGTGGGACAAGTTAAACTTGTCCCACACCTATTAAAATGATCCACCAACCATGCCTATGGTTTGGAGGTTAAATGTAGGCATTTATAATGCATTTTGAAGTGACAATATGTAAGTTTTAATTGCACTTCCCTTACATGTTTTAAATTTGGTCCTTTTGGAGTATGGGCATTTTTGGAGTGTGTAAGTCATTTTTGTCTTTTTATTTGTTGTGTTTTGGTGAAGGATGTTGAATTTCCTCTTGGGGTTGAGGAAGAATGATGTGGCATCCCACATGGATCCACATCATCCTCTTCTCTTCCCTCTCCTATAAAAGTGAAACTCCTTGCTTGTTTATGTTTGTTGGAACTTTGTCCATTTCCTCTTGGGGGCACATTTTTGGTGTTGTTTCTTTTGGAGCTTGTTGAGGAAGAGCTTGGAGTCTTTTGCATGATTATACTTTGTTGGTTCTAAACTACACTTTGACATCTTGGAAATCTTGTGAGATTGGAACAAACTTCAATATGGAGAGGTAGGATCTTGAGCTGTGTTTTAATTGCTTTTCCTTCTCTTGCATGCATGTTTGAAGGGTGTTTGTGTTTGCATTCTTGGATGGTTGGGTAGAATGCTTAGGGCATGGTGTAGGAGAAGGCTATGGGGATTTCATATGGGGGCATAAGGGATTTCCAATGGCACTGTTTTATTGAGGAGGGATTTTTGGTTTGGGATCCACCTTGGAAAAGAAACTGCTTGCATTTCTTACTCTTGGGGGGCATACAAAGGGGTTGGGAGATATAAGGTTTATGGGGTTGATATGTTTATTGGTGGTATGCATTTTTGTGGATGCCCAATTCCAAATTGGGAGGCATAATGAGTTCCCCATAGTTCTTTCTCTTTTTGACTTGCTTGATCAAGCCTATGTATTGTGTGTATGTTTTCAAATGCAGTTGGGAAATGCTGTCTTGTTGGACTGTGTATTTTATTGTTTGTATGCAATGCGAAGAATGCTTGTTTGTTGTGGAAGAAGCCTTGTTTCCATGTGTTGATGTTCATACTTTATTTCAATATGGTTGGGGCTCCAAGGCCAATGAGGAAAGGATGGATTCTCCTTTCTCATTAAATGTCTTGGTTGGGTGGAGAGCATTTCCTTTCCCCCTTCCTTGTTGTGATCAAGATGAAAGAAGAAGAAAAAAGCATGTTGTTGTTTGGAGCAAGGAGAAATTATAGTTTTTACAGTCCTATTTCTTGAGCAAATTCAATGTAACCTTTCCCACTTCGAGTGGATGAATGTATAAATTTTATAATGTGAAGCATTGCATTGTTAATGGAAGTTGTAGTGACATTGAGGAATGTAAAGAAGAATTACACTTGTTTTATGTTTTTGTAAAGAAATGTAAAGGATATCATAAGCATTGTAATTTGTAATTTGTAATCAAATTGGAATAGTGTTAAGTTGTAAAAGTGTCACTGAATTATGAATAAAAGATTGAAGTAGTTTTAAAATTGGATTGTATACTGGTATTGTTTTGTTGTCCAAGAATGATATCTCTATTTCGAAAAGGAATAAGAAACAATGTTGTTATTGTATGTACTGTAGTTGAAAATCAAATAGAAAGGAAAGTTGTAAAATTTTATTGATGATCAATGAAGGATTGCATTTATTTCTCAAAAGTGTTTTACCTTGTTCATATGTTATCTTCTCCATGGAAAATCTAAGTTTTACTTACAATGAGAAACCTCTATTTGGAATGTTAAAAGAAGAATGTATATTAAAACTGAAATCAGAAATGTAGTTTCAGTTAGAACTGGATGGATGATTTAATAAGCAATTTATTTGACTAAGTTAGGTATCATATGCAGATTTAATTGACAAAATGGAGATTCCAATTTAAAGGAACAGTTCACTGTAATATACTTCATCTCGACAATTCACATTTTGATAAAAATGAACAGTTCATACTTGCACTAAACAATAAGTTGTGAAAAAATGAAAATTAGACTTAGTACTACCTAAGGAAGTCAAATTCACTATAACAGTCAAGAATGAATCTCTAAAACTTAATGAATATCAATTCGGAGCTTGCACAGTCATTTTTCCATCTATTGTCAGAAAAATGCAACCTTGAATAGATTGGATATATTGAATTCCCTAAAACACTCCAAACCCTCCCTAGACTGATCCTCCATGTTTGTTTGACATGTTGAGCGAAGGAGGAGTTCTAATTTTACCAAAATTATAAGTTGGAAATTACCAGTTTGCCAAATAAAGGCTTGTAGATTGCTTTTACAAAATTGACCCTTAAAACTTCATCAAAAAGTAAATTTTATGTTTCCTATACAAAGAGGACTTTGAGAGATTTTTGAAAAGTGCTCATTTTCCCAAAATTGAGCTTTCTAGCTCAAGTTATGACACTTTGATGTTTTTGTGCCTTGGTGGAAAATTTTGGGAAAATTTTCCTTGGCGGGCCTGCAACCAAAAAAATTCTCATCAAAATTGCCCTTAGAAAAATATAAAAATTTTGGGCTCGGAAAAATTTTCACTTTTCCTTCCACCAGCCTGCAGCCAATCACAAGCTGCCATGTGTCCTCCAGAGGTTGAGGTGGAGGCGTGGATAAATTTTACCCCTTGAGATTTTTGAAAATTTTGGAAATTTTTCACTTTTCCCTCCGCCGGCTCATAGCCAATCAGAGGGTGCCACATGTCCCCTTATGGCTATGACAGAGGTGTGGGTTCTTTTAAACCCCTTAAATTTTAAATTTTATTTTGGGAAACTTTCCATGTTGACCCCACTAGCCCGCGGCCAATGAGAACGTGCCACGTGGCACCTTGGGCTTGGCAGCGGGAGGGCGAACCCTTTGTCTTTTTTTGGTTTTGGCCTTTAGAAAAAAAATTTACTTTTCCCCCACAGCCCCGCACTCCCACCCAACTTGGAGAAATTACTTTAGCAGACATGTGGGCCCACGCACCCATCTATCTTTTTTTTCTCCCTTTGGGAAAAGTTGGCTAGTTCACCCTGCCGCCCCGCCTTTTCTCCCTCTTCCCTCTCCCGCGACAAATGGTGAAGCGCCACGTGTCCCTGGCAGCACAGCAGAGGCGCAGGCATAAACTGAACTTTTGTCCCATGCTAGGAAAATTCTCTCAAATCCTCCCGCGACCCGCCAACCCACCCCATGGGGAAAATTTTCCCCTTAAGGCCCGCTAATCAACCGGGGAGCGATGCGTGTCCCCCTTGGGGAAAATTTGATCCCCAAACTCCGCCTATTTATATCTTAAGTCCTACAAGGAGTTAGGAGGAATTCTTTATATCAATGGAAAGGTGAGAAAATTTCCTATCCATTAGAAATGGTTTAGGGAAATTTTGAAAGTATAGAATATGAGAAAAATCTAGTTGAAGTTCTAAGTCTGTTAGAGAGTAGGTATGGGGTGAGATTACTCCTTGAATCTAACTAGAACATGTAACCCTAATTTTGGAACCCTGTGAACTTGACATAAGTTAATAAAGGAAAATTTTTTATTAGTAAATAGGTTTTCTCTGGAACCTATGAGTGAGAATTGATGTCTTGCAATTTAGTTGTAGAAACTCCAAATAAAAAAAAAAATAACCCATAATTTTCTAGCTAACCCTAAGTTGTCTCTTTGGTCTCAAGTGGTTATTGAAATGGGAACTACAAAGGAAAGAAGTGCCCTTACTCACCTATGTCTTTCCTTTAGTGATGAGTCCATGCTTCCTACCAATAGCATGAGACAAGGTGTAGGGGGTCCATTCACGTAAATTAGTGAATATTAATAGTTTAAAGAAAAGTATACTAAAAGAAGTTAAATATCCATATTCCAAAGAGATAAAATCCTTAAAACCAGATTTTGTCAACCAAGTTGCCATCCATGGTTCTAAGTCTAGATAAAATGGAAAATAAGTTGCATTCTAAACTATGTAGTAGTTTCGAGTAAGAGTAAGTACGCATGTTTGAATTTGATTTCTATCAAAACCTTGTCTTTCTCTCATCATTTCCATTCAGTCAAAACTCATGCAATTTGCGCCCTTCCCAACTATTGGTGATGAGCCCTCACATCTTGCTAAAACAAGAAGAAGCAACAAACATTTCCCAAAGAAGCCAAAATTTCAGTACTACAATATGTTTTCATCATCACGTATCAGCATTACAAAAACAAATAAAAGAGAAACATTATGTTATCACTTGTCATCCATTGTATACATTCTGAAAAGCATATAAAAAAAAATATTTTAAAAACATCTAGTATACACATGGGAAACGAATCACAAAATTCTAGATACAAGAATATCTAGATTCTATATATATATATATATCATGTTTTACATACAATGCCATCATGCACTAGGCATGGTCAAAATGATCAATGAGCCTAGAAAATATAAAAACACTTGTATAAACATCTGACAAAAATCACTACAAAAAGACACCATGATCTCTCAATCCCTGTGGGATCCCTTAGAGGGTGCACGACCATGTTTAGGACTCCTGCTATGATGACACTATGAATGAAATGAGGGCTCATGATCATGGCCAGTAGCTGTGGTCACACTGTGAGAATGGATCCTCCTCATCAAGAACTCAACAGTCCTATATGTAGCCAATTCAGTACAGAGAGAGGTCACTAACTTCATCATCTTCCAGATAGGGGAAAACACATCAGTATGTCTACTGGCTACTGAAGGCTCTCCCACATCTATAGTAATCTCAGCCCATGTAATCTCTGAAGGGAGTAGCAGGGTGTCCGCACACACTCTGTGAATCAAGTCTCGCCATCCCTCAATAGTCACTACAAATAAAAAAGAGAAATGAACAAGTTATAAAATCACCAAAAGTAAAGTAAAAAACAAATGAAACAACAAAGAAGAAATATCAACTAAACATTTCTAGCTAAAAAAAAATCAAGAAAAGAGTAGTAACTCACTCAGATCTCTAGGAATCTAGGTAGGGTCCTTAGGATCTGCGCCTGCTACAGACGCAGCTATGGACTGCACAACCTCCCCCAAATCTAGAAAGAAGTGACGTCTTGCCACAGACTCATCATCTCCCCCAATGTCCTGAGAAGGCAAACCCTCTGAGATCAGGGTCACCTTCTCTACACTCTCCTCTGTCCTCTCAGCCCTTAAGATATCTTGAGTGTCATGCCACTCAGAGTCACTCTCATCCTCCTTGGTCGTCCCACCTGTCTCGCCTCCCTTTGTCTCCTCCTCTATCTCCTCCCTTGTGAACTCCTCAAAGTATAATTCCACATCAATGGGCTCATCTCCCCCTCCACTATGAGCGGGACCATCTCCGATTTGAAGTAAAGGTACTTGAGGAGCACCAGTTGCCCCTCGAGCATGAACCACCCACCTAGCTACAATGGGAACTCTAGGAGTAACCATAGTCCAACCTCAGCCTCTAGGACCACCCCTAGCGTCACAAATAGACCTGTATACTAGCCACACTGGAGGAAACATATCAATATAGGGGAGGCCAAACTACAATGGTACTCTATCAAAGGTATGGATCTCCAACTTCCGCATCTTATCGATCAGCTGACTTGTAGTATAGTAGGTGATCAATGTATTTGTCTCCTCTCCCCATAGCCCTGACATGGCCTGATAAGGAGTGGCCTCCATTTCTACAATAGTCAGAGAAGCCATTGGTTGATGTGTCATCCTGAGTACAGTCATCCCTGTCCACCTTGCTACCCTGATAGCCCCAGGATCCTCTACCTGTACACCTCTCCCATAGGGAATGATGCACTCATACACCCAATTCATAACTAGAGTAGGGTGACTCAATGACTTTCCATGTAATATGACCACCCTATATAAAGAATGATAGGTGGTCCCAAGAATGTCTGCTCCCCAAGTGTAAACATGGCCATGGGCTTCAATCTGTGCAATAATGGGAGCCCAACAATATAAGAGAGTATCCCCTCCCTTGTCCCCAATCAACCGCAAGGCCAAGATACCCATAATAGCCTGGCGGAGCACAAGGATAGGAGAATCAACAATGGAATGGACCTTCACCCCCTTCTTCAAGACCATGGAGACAACAACATCTCCCATGTAGGTGGCTTACTGAACCATCTAAGATATGGATACTGCTATCTGAAGAGATAGCCGCCTCCCAAGAACTGGCACCCCCAGTATGCAATAAACGTCCTTTAGGGTGATATTCCACTCACCCTTAACACATGGAAGTTGGAAAGTGTTCTGATCTGTATCCCAGTATGAAAATAGGTCACATAATATGTGACTAACAGGCGTAACATGAGGAACCTGCACAATCCTCCAAATACTGGCTCTCTGTAGAGTATCTCACTCTGCTTGGGTTAGTGCCTCTAACACTACTAGGAGCCAATCACACTCCCTCTCTCTACTCCATCTGATATACTCCTTCTGCATCCACCCAAAAAAAAGAAAAAGAATAAGTTAGTAACATAATCCAACTGGAAAAATCATCAAGAACTTATAAAAATGTCAAAAATGCAAAGATAATTAAAATATAGATCTTTTTTTGCATTCTATTCCAAACCACCACCCTGTGCAAGGCGGTGGTTATGTAACCACCTCCTTATGAGGCGACGGTCCTGTAACCACTGCCATCATAAGGCAGTGGTCCCATGACCACTGCCCTGTGCAGGGCGGTCGTCCTATCCCAAATCAATGAATGGCTCTAAAGCCCTAAAAACACTAAAAAAAAATCAAAAAAGCACCATTTTAACTAAAATAAAAACCTACCCTATGGCCCCCTGTAGAGACTCATTTAAAACTAACATTTCCAGAAATGACCCCCCCAAGATAAAGTTTTCAACATTTTTAGATTTTAGGTTTAAAAATGATAAATTGAGAAGAACTAACCTGAGACTTTGCGAGTCGATGTCCTGCTCTCAGAGGCATGATCACAATCTCACAACAAACATTTTGACTATACTGTCATCAAAAACGGTTACCGTGGGTCCCAGAGCTCAAAAACCAACAAATTGACCTGTGTAAATGAATAGTAAAATGAGCCCATTATATATATATATATAGTATTCTAATCTTGTTTTGAGTGTTCTTACGCAGAGTTGGAGTGCCGACAGAGGTAAGTTCTCATCCCCGCACAAATGGTAAGTCCTCATTTCATGTTAATTTAGTGTTTATTTTTCGATTTATTTTATCTATCTGCACTTGAGTCCTCTTTTCATTTTATAGATAGTGGGAATTTGGATGGCGACATTTTGGCACATGGGGGTGTTTAGTATAGCTTATAACTCCCCATTTTGGGACCGCCATACTCAGACCCACTATTTTATGCCTTTTCATGGCTAAAACATTTCTTCGGGGGGTAATATGTACATACTCAAAAATGTAGGTACTGTACTACCAAAGAGAGATTACAGAGACCCCAATGATGATTCAGATCTCATCGCAAGGTGTTTGAAATCTAAAAAATCTCACCAAGTATACATTTTCATCCCAAATGCTTTACCTAGCCTCTACATGTTTTGTTCTAACCTCTTCCCACTTTTCCTTGCATTTTTGTCTTTAAGTTATAGAACCGCTACCCTGCCTGGGTAGCGGTCCCATGGCCACCACCCAAGACAAGGTAGCGGTCCTATGTGTGTTTTCCAAAATGTTTCGATGATTTCATCAAACGTAAAAATTACAAGGTGGCGGTCTTGTGTGTGTTTTCTAGAATGTTTCGATGATTTCGTCAAACGTAAAAATTCAATTTTCACCTGCATTTCTCAAGCACTGAAGCTTGCATTTATTTTTTGGATGCCTGGTAAATAGTGATTTCCCTTTGTTTATATTAGAAGAGATCAACTCAGACTTACCCTCTAGTAAATCCAAATGCTATAAATACCCAACTTATTTTCAAGCAAATGGCCCCTCTCCTTCCATGTTTGATTATTCAGTGTGTTTTGAAGTTCTTCTATGAGTTTCAATAGGTTTATATTTTACATGAATTCTCAGCCTCTCCTTTCTACTTTAGAGATCATTTGATCCTCATATCTTCATCTTACTCCATTGCTGTCCACACAGTCAGCTTAGCATAAGGTAGTTCTAGTTCTATATTAGAATCCATTTTCTTAGAGTTGCAGGTTTTATTTTGTCATAGGAGATAGATCCCAAAATTCTTGGTATATTTATGTTGTATCCTCACAATAAATCTTGCAAGGAATTGCATAGTCAAGCTTTGTTCACTTGCACTATCCCTCTCTTACTTGCATTGTATTCAGTTTATATCCAAAGCTGCTATTGTTCAAGTATCTTCTTCTGCTGATGCTATCACATTCATACTTTTCTGGATTCATGAGAACACAAAGGAATGAGTTGATCACACTAAGGGGAAAAGTAATAACATGACTGGATTTACCACTGTTTTGTAAACTCCAGGTTTGAGCTATCAAAGTGTTAGTTACACTATATCAAATAGAGTATCAAATCAATTTGTTTCAGTTAAAGTTCACTTTCAGTATTGCCAGGGAAGCTATGGGGAATGATGGTTTCTAAGAAACTATGATTCATTCTTCACTTCTAAGGTAAGATTGGAAGCCTTTCGATTAAGCTAGTTAGTTATTTAAATATTTAGGATAAATTCAAAAGTGCACAGGAAAATAGCTATACTAGGCTAACTTGCTTGTTTTAATTCTTTTATTAGATTAATTGTCCATTAGCTGAATATATTAGAATAGCTTCTCTTTTAATTTCATTCAAATATACATCATCAAAAGTACAAAAATAAAAGGAATATAAGCATAGTGTAGATATATCTTTCATAGTTAGTTTACTTGTTTCAGTTAAAATTGAATCATCTCTTGTATGACAATTATAGGACCCAGAGAGCCTAGGGAATATGTATTCAAACTGGTAGCACCTCAGCCAAATCTCTTCACAATGTTAATAGATATATATCAAGGGCTTAGGATTCAGGTCTTTCAAATGAAAATAAACCAACAAGAAATTAGTGAACAATTGAGATAATTGAATATTGAAGACGACAAAGCTTACAAATTCTTGTCAAGTCAACCCAACTATAGACTGCCCTGATAGGATATCCACATGACCATATAAGAACCCGAAAGAGAACAAATATTTGGCTGTGATCTATTAGTTCCACCACCAAATGCAGGAGACCTTCTCATTGACATAGAAACAAGGTTACGTATACAAGTTACCAAAACACCCGTAAGGTATTTTGATAAGATCACACAACTCTTAGTGTTAAACATAGAAGCTGAAAAGGCTTATGACCATTGGATAGTTGGAAGAAGAGATTGATTCTTCACATGACCATAATAGGTCCACAACAACAACAAACTCATAATTGTGATCCCTAGGTCCCACAACCTAATGGGCCTATTAGTCAGTTAAGTATTGATACCAGTTTACGAATGCTGGTATTATATCCTCACCACTCCCACCAGATATCATAACACAATTTTTTGTATTAAACATAGAAGCCAATCAATCCAACATTTTCTGGGCTAGACCAAAAAACCACCCATAGTTTCTACAAACCCACTCTCATTACCATTTTCTATGACCTTGTCTAGAAATATATACGAAGCACTTACAAGTCATTTTCCACGTATCCAATAGCCAATAGATAGGATCTCAGCAGAGCTCGACATTGATTGAAGCCTCTGAGCAGCTATTATATCTGAATGATCCATTAAACCAATTTAGGTTAGGAGAGCTTTCTTTGCCTTAGACTTGAAGATTCCATTATTGTGTGTTGAGGATATAAGATTGCCTAACTAGTTTGTCTGTATCCACATATATTCCATTTTCACCAGCTGTCTCGGCATTACCTCGGGAGGTCAGGTACGAAGAAGAGCTACTTGTAGATTCTCATGCTCACATGTCACTTTTCTATTGTACAAAATTGGTGAACCCAATGTGAAACAAACAATTGTTCCCCTTTTATTTTTATTTCTTTCATCCACCTTCGCTCTTTCCCATTATTCTGTCAGTATTTATATACCCCCTGAATATGTCGGGATATAATGCATATAGCAGATCTCTCTCAGGTCTCGAAGTGCATTACGGTCAAAAAAATAGACAACCATCACCCTTGCTTTCTACATGGGCTGAAATTTTTTTAAGGAACTACTTTTCATCACAAAATCCTCCTCAAAGAACTAGTTCTAGTTCTTAATTATGAATTTAGGAGTTGGATCAAGTCACACAAATGCAATAACAAGATCCCTCAGGCTCTAACAATATGACGTTTACTGGAGAGTCCATTTCATCTCCTCGGGTTTTATTTAGACCACAAATCAGTAGACAGTTTGATCCACTCCCATTTTTAGATGAGGAGTATTTAGCGCACTACGCTAGAAGTGAAAAATGCTTCCAAAACATGTACCCACCTATAGGAAGTTTGAAAACACAACCCGATACCCTGCTCCAAGAAAACACCCCCTTTCCTCCACCTATGGGAAATACTCTCAGTGAAGCTTGGTAGGGTAATGATCAATTTATAGTAGGGTACCATACCCGTTTAAAACCTCAAGGTGTACAACAACCACCATTAAGGAAAAACATTGTGTCTTCACCAATCGAAGTCATCTCAGCCTTAGTTGAGAGGTTTAGAGGATTAGAACTTGCTCAAGAAAATAAAAATTCACATTTCAGGAAAGCAGGAATCCCCAATCCTCCGCATCATCCCAGCCAAGTTGACCTTAGGAATAGACATGTTAGGTATGCCTCCTTAACATTCATATAACTATCCATAACAAACACCAACTAGAACCACATTTTCAAACACCACTCCAGTTGAAAGTATAATGCATCCCGGTTTAGCACCAAACAACTCATACCAGAGCAATGCTCCTCCCTACTTGAACATTTATTCAAAATCACCATAGAGAGACATGTTCTCCCCTCTCAAGATGTTTACTCAACTACAGGGATTTCCTTATGTCCCTGCAAATATATATGCTATGCCATATCAGCAACCCATTCAACCTCCACCCCCTCAACAAACACCATTGATGGTTGAAACCTATGCGGTAGGGACTTACGCAGAATATTTAAAAGAGCCTCTAGATTTCACCATATGAAGTGTCATGCTTCCAAGACCCCTTCTTGATTTACCCAAATACAAAGGGGAGGAAGATCTGAATGCACATATCAAAGCCTACACCATGACCATTCGAGAATTCCTCCCTTGGGATGTGGTTGCTGCTAAGATATTCCCTAAAACCTTAGAGGGTATTACCCTTGATTGGTATTATAGAATACTTGAAGCCTCGATACACTCATTCAAACAACTTTAGTCAGATTTTATCAAAGCTTTTGATATGAAAAAAATATTAAGAACAGGAATCAAGGAATTCTTACATATCAAACAAGAGCACAATGAATCTACTACCCATTTTATTCAAAGATGGCATATAGTCCTCTACTCATCAGCAAGTTCTCCAAACATGGATCAAATGGAACTATGTGACTTATTCCTTCATTCTCTCAATAGAGAGATAAAGGAATAAGTCCAAAAGTTTCCACTAAGAACTTATGATGAAGTACTCAAGAGTGCTCTCTGAAAAGATTAGGTAACAATAGATAGTGGTCGTAATACATGTGGAACAAACGGGAAATTAATCACTCCTAATCAAAACACTATGACCTATCCTAATGCCAGGAATACCAATCAAGCACCCAAGATCCTTAAAAAAAATGTTGGGTTACAACAGATGGAGTAACAAATCAGGTTAAAAGGGTAAACATCATAAACATTTTTCCACCCGTTAACAATCTGTAAAATAACAAATTTACTCCAACAACCAACATGGTGGATTTTAATCGTCCATCACGACAACAAAAACAACAATAAATCTAGACACGAGTTCCAAATCAAAACCCAACTAAATATCAGAGTCAAAACCAAAGGCAACAACCTCAAAGTTTTAACTCTAACAACCAGCAACCTAATTAGAGTTTTAGACCACAACAGGTTTCAAATCAACAACCTCGAAACTATAATCCTAACTTGTATTGTGGTTTCCACAAAACTCAAGGCCATGATACTAGGAATTGTCATGACTATAATAAATTCATGCAACATTTTCCAGAAGACCAAAGACATCTCTTTATAGATATTTTCTTAGCAAATTCTATAGTACCCACGCCAAACACTTATATGGGAGCAGTTTCCCCTCAAAATTCACCCCTCAAGATTTTTAATGATCCACTCCCAAATCACTCTAACAATAATAGGTTGGATCTAAATGGGATGAATAAGGGTGTTATGATAGGAAATAACGATCATGAAGCCTCAACTTCATTATATCCACCAGTCGCTCCCCAATTAGGAACTTGACCACAAACCAAGATAGTTGGCCTGGTAGAGTTAGATATCGAGCTACCCATAGAAACCATAAGAAGAACACGATATTATTATTCTCAACCAGTTCCATACTATACATTAGAACCAAACAACATTTAACAAACATTGGTAAAACCCATAGGTGCTTACGATTTAATTAATGACTTAACAAAAACCTTCTCTCACATTTCCTTCTTAGATTTGTTGAAGAACTCTCCCGCCCATAGGGCTTCTCTCTTAGAAGCATTAGGCCTTGGTCATTTAATTAACATCACTCCTCCTCAGAAACGCAAGTAAGTAATGTAGACTTTGATGTCTACCCTCTAGGGCATCCAGATAGGGATACTGAGTTTATATTTGATATAAGAAAAATGCCAACAGACACTTAAATTACACGTAGAGGTGACCCAACCTTACATTTACAGGTATGAGTTTACAATAATTATGTTAAGCACGCAATGATTGACGATGGGATAGTAGTTAACATAGTCCCCTTCACTTTTTTTCAAAATCTAGGATATAGAGAAAGAAATTGTTCCACAACATGAAATACGCTAAGAGATTATGATAGCCTCAAGGCTACTTCAATTGAGACATCCTTCTTAAGTAGATGATGAAATGGGTTACACCAATCAGACAATTATGAAATGAAATGTCGAATATACTGTAGCTTACCTTGTAGGCTACAAACTTTCCTAAGGTTGGTGGGTAGAGGCATTTCAAGAATGGCCCTGACTTTAGCAGGGTCAACTTCTATACCACGTAAGGAAATGATAAATCCCAGGAGCTTTCCTGAGAGAATCAAGAAGACACACTTCTTGGGTTGAAGGTGGACGCAATATTTAATAAGGTGGTCAAAGATGGTTTTTAGGATGGTGAGGTGCTCAGAGTGGCATTTAGATTTGGCCAGGATATCGTCCACGTAATCTTCCAATATACGATGCATGATGTCATGGAAGATATAAGTCATAGCCCACTAATATGTGGCATTGGTGTTTTTAAGGCCAAAAGGCATGACTCGATAGTAGAAGGTCCCCAAGGGGTGATGAATGTGGTTTTGTGTTGATCTGCTGGGGAAAGCAAGATTTGGTTATAACCCAAGAAGCCATCCATGAGTGATATCATCTCATGACCTATGGTAAGGTCAACCAGCTGGTCAATACTAGGTAGAGGAAAGTCATCTTTTGGTCAAGCTAGATTGAGGTCACAAAAATCCATGCAAATGTAGAGTCCCCCTATCACCTTAGTGACAAGGACAATGTTAGAAATCCAATGAGGATAATCAATGGGTAAGATGAAGGAAATGGAAAGAAGGTGCTGAATTTCTTCTTTGACGAGAAGGGTAATGCGAGGGTGCATTTTCCTCAGCTTTTGTTTGACGGGTTTGGCATCAGGAATGGTTATGATATTATGGACCACTATGGTGGGGTCAATACCAGGCATGTCTGCATAAGACCAAGCAAAAACATGGTTATGATCTTTGAGAAAAGAAGTGATGGCTTCCTTTTCAGCAACATCTAAAGATTGACCGATCTTTAGGATGTGCGGGTCATCCTGAGTATGAATGTTGATTTCAATAGTCAATTCGTTCAACATGGTTTGCATCTCAGATGGTAGCAACTGATGAATATATGAGTCTTCTGCACCAAGGTAGGTGAGTATAGATTCATCATCCTGACATTGAATGACGTTAATCGAAGGTGTATCATCATCGATCATTTCAGGGTACAGGAAGGGAAGAGAGAAGGGAGCCTCACCCTCGCGTTGATAAGTCAGAGGCCCCAAGGAGATGGTGTTTATGAAATTTTTTTAGGAGGGATGGATTTGGGATCCATCGACTCTGTCAGTGAAGATGGTGATGGGGTGACGAAGGTGAAAAAGGGCTGATGTCTTCAATGAGCTCAATGTGGTCCTTCTTGGTAGGTGGTTCAGCAAATCCGATACCACTATGGTCATTATGCTTGTGAGTAGTACATGGAATAACAGTATGGTGGCCTTGCTCATAAAATCCAAAACCAAAACCCTTCCATGCACATCGGTGCAGGAAGGTGTGGGTGAAACAATGATTGGTGAGTGGCTGGAGGTTGGCAGAAAATGGGTGGGTTTGTGACGGTGGTTCAGGTGTGTAAGTTGTAGTATCAAGTCCCCCATAGGTGAGATTGGTACGAAGGTGGGGAGGACCATAAAGGAGGTGTTCTCCTATACGGTGATCATAATGAGGGTGTTGGTGAAGACTTTTGTATTCTTGTGGAGTAAGGAATGTGTTGACACTATATAGGTGATACTCCCCCAGAGTGAGGCGTTGAAAAATTCCCTCCAAGGGATCAGTGGTTGGTATGTGGGTAGCTGGAATAGATGATGTGGTAGAGGTCAGATCGGGGGTGGAACTAACAAATTGGGAGGCTGATGGTTTGGTTGTGGAGGTTGTGGCAGCGGTAGGAATGGAGGATGTAGGTGTGGTTAAGGTAGTGGTTGCACTGGTGAGGGGAGGTGTAGGTGATGTGGCAGTGGTTGCAAAGGTAGATGCTTTGATGGGTATGAGCATGTCATTGGGTCGGTAAAGCATGTTGCAAGTTTTGAAAGGTGATGGGTCAGCTGGAATGGTATAGGTGTGTCCTTCATGCTTGAACTTCACACAATGATGCAAAGTGGAAGGGACACAACCCATGACATGAATCCAGGGTCTACCAAGCAATAGGTTATATTGAAATTCCCCCTCCAAGATGTAAAATAACTCTAGAACAGTGTGGGGGCCCATGCGAACATGGAGGATGACAGTGCCTAGTGTAGAGGTGATAGCGTCATTGAATGAACACAACATGACAGGATGTTTATGCATGTAATTATCAGGTATGCACATTTGAGTGAATGCATGGGATGAAATGATATTAATGCTATCACCCCCATTGATCATAACATGTTGTACATGTATATCATCGATGTGGAAAAAGATGAAGAGAGCTGGGTCTAGGTCATCTATTTAATGCGGTGAGATCTCTTCCTCTAAGAAGCTAAGGGAGGATACTTGGTGAGTAGGTTAGGTGTGGATAAAGGTGGAAATTTTGTGAGAGAGGCTACATGATGGGGTGTGATAATGGAGGCTATGGGTGTAGGGTCATTGGGTAAAACCTCAATAGATTGCAAGACCTCCATGAGAGCTTGACAATGGGATTCTGAGGTTTGGATGAGGTCATATAAGGACATTTTGAGGGGGGATTGGTGTAGTTGTTTGAGCATCGTGCAGTGTGTGACCCCATTAGAAATAGGATATGTGGGGCTACGGATAGTGATCTTAGGTGTGGGTGTAGATGGTATGTTGGGTATAGGATTGGTTGGTGAGTCAGTTGCCTTTTCCTTTCCTTTGTCGTTCTAAGCACGGGTAGCAACGTGGATCATGTTGATTTGAGGTGGGGAGGTAGGAGAGGTAGGTGAGCCATGAAAGGTATAGCGACATGAAGGGAAAAAGCCCAGTGGTGGGAAGGAACTTTGTGAGATGAGATGGGCACATCAACATTTGGGTGGAGGTTTGGTGAGGTCATTGATGCAAACCATGTTAATTTCAAACCTTGGGGGTGGCTCTAGGAGTTGTGGAGGTCTCGGTCGCTAAGTGGTAATGAGGGAAAAACTATGGGAATAGGTGTTGGTGAAATGGGGTCTTCATCAAGAAGGTCATCATCATCAAAGTTTTCTTCAAGAGGGCACAACTAGATAAGTACATTTTTCAAAGCCTTATAGTTCTCTACATCGTGTCCTGGCACACGATGGTAGGCAAAAATTTTGGTGTCGTCAAACCCCTGTGGTTTGGGTTTGAGAGGGTCATAAGGTATGAGAGGTAGTAATGTGATGACAAAAGTTTTAAGGAGGTTGGTTAAAATTTTTGCATAGGATCTTGCTAGTGGATCACAATGGGAAGTGAAAGTGGGTTAGGGTATAGGTGTGATTTATTGTAGAGGAATGGTCCTTGCACGAGGAGTAGGTCGAGCTATGGTTTTAGGTGTTGGTGTGATCTTAGGCATTGGTCGTGTTTGTTTGGGTAGTGGTATGGTAGACGAACTCGAAGGAGAGTGTGTGGTTATTTTCACTACCTTATTGGAGGGTATGGGATTTTTGTCTTTAGGTTACCCTTCTTGGGTAAAGGTGATATGGGCACACGAGATCTAGAGGGAAAGGTGGATGGTGGAAGAGGGCACGTTACCCATGGGGATAAGGTGCTGTGAAGGTAGATGGTGGAAGAGGGAGGTGCTGTGAAGGTAGATGGTGTAGGTCATGCCAGAGGTGTGAGGGAAAGAGACTGAAAGTGTCATGGATAGTGAAGGAGTGATCGATGGTATTAGAGGTATGGGTGGTAAAGATGTTGCAGATATGGGTGGAAGTTGTGGCGGGTGCTTGGATATGTTTGAGGTTTGCAATGGTGGAATGGGCTGCTATGTTTTTAGTTTACTGGTGGGTGGAGGTTTCTTAACCGTGTTAGAAGGACGAGGTCCTAAGACAGATGAAGAGGGTGAAGGTGAGGAAGGTGTGATCGATGAGGTTGGAGTATGAGATTTATGGGGTTGGATCTTCTTTTTGGGTGTTGGAGTAGGTTTAGTATTGGCCTTGGAGGATGTAGCTAAATCTAATTTGATGGGTGGATGAGTAAGGTTGGCAGTTGGGATGACCCCTAAGGTAGTGTTGGGTTTAGGCGAAGAAGATGATGTAAGTGTAGGCTTGGGTGTAGATGCAGCGTTGGGTTATGGGTAGGGGTGTGGTTTGAGCCATGAGGGGTATCATGGAAGAAGTTGTGATAGAGGTGGTTGTGCTTGGTTCAATTGGCCAAAATATTTTTGGGTAGATAGTGGAAGTGTCAGCAAGTGACATTTGCATTTGCGTTGAGGCAGGAAGCAGAAGATGCCCCCAAAGTAAGGCTCTATCCACATAATCTAAGTGATTGGATAAGCGCAAGAATGACATGTCCTGTAGGTGAGGTTGATGAAGACCTAATGGAAATTCCCGTAAAATTTGTCTTAGAGACGGGGAATTTGCTAGCTTCGGCTTCCGTGGGTAAGAGAGCCGAAAGTAAGTCTACAGGATCTTGGGTAGCTGATGGAGAATGATCACCTAGAGGAAAATGTATCTATATTGGTTCTTTGATAGGTGGACGAGATGATGGGTGCTCCTCTTTTGGTGAAGGAGATGGTGGGTACTCCTTATGTAGGTGGAGGAGATGAACAAGCATCTTCTGCCTGGACTGTAGAGGTACTGTAGGTGACGGTTCCAAAGGTGTAAATAGTTTTTTATATTAACGGAAGGCTCCTCCTGTGGATGAGGAAGGAGGTGAAGGGTGTTCTTCTATGGGTGGATGAATAGGTGAGGTGGGTTCAAGTGTAGGTAGAGGACTTTGGGCTAGAATTTCCTCGATGTAACGAATATGAGGTATTTAGGCAGCAGCGGGTGTATTACTGAAAATAGCATGGACCTCATGGGTATGACTATCATGAGTTGAGGTCTCTCCCATTTTCTCAGAAGAAATGGCGTGATTAGGAAAAGTTTTCTTGAATATATGTAGGTTTTTATTGGCATGTGCATTAGGATTATCGAAGGTTAGCTCACCTTTTTTGAGCATTTCTTGCACAATTTTTTTAGAAAGTGATGCAATTACCATCACTATGCCCCTTTACTCGATGATAATTATAGAAATCATGCTCTTTATACCATGTGGGTTGTGGGGTGAGCAAGGGTAAAAAGCGGTGTATAGTTTCATGGAGAGGAAGGGTGATTGCCCCAGCTTCGATGAGCTTATTTAAGACAGAAGAATAAGGTTCCTCAATAGGGGTATATTTCCGTTGTTCCCATTTGAATTGAAAAGTATGAATGGGTGAGAGATTAGATGAGGGACTAGCTTGATTTGATGGATGAGCTGGGCCGGATTTGAGTACTATTGTGTTAGTGGTGCCCTTGGTCTTTGAATAATTATTCTGTGGTTTTTAAGAAGAAGGGGTATCATTTGACTTGAATGCTGAGTTCTTATTACATAATTGGATTTTCTTCTTGTCAATGAACCAAATCTCAAGCTTTCGTACCATGGTGAATGCTTCATAGATGGTTCAGAAGGTTTGGACCTACAAAGTTGGTGAGATATGCCTAGCACAAGCCTGTGTGAAGAGTTCAATGAGTTCAGTTTGTGGTAGTTGGAATGTGAGTTGATTGATCAGGCTACGCCAACGAGCAACAAAATATGTGATGGATTCATCATCATACTGACACGTAGAGTAGAGATTAGTCATGGTAACCTTCTTAATGATATTAATGGAGAAGTTATCTAAGAAGGCTTGGGCTACCTGATTAAATGAGAATATAGAGTGTCTAGGTAACCCACTATACCAATCTAACACAGGTCCAATCAGGGACATGGGAAAGGTCCTTAGGAGCAAAGCATCATCATGGGTGATCAGATAACACCCATGTTTAAAAGGTTGTAAATACTTTTGTGGGTATTCTTTGCTATTGAAACAGTTGAATTTAGGAATTTTCCAATGCAAGGGATATGGACGGATAGGAATGGATGGGTGTATAGGCTCATTACAAATCTCATCATAGGTGAGAGTGTTGTGGGAGCCTGAAACTGATGCCTCTAATATATGCATCCTTTCCATCATTAACTTGATTAGGTTGTTGGTAGGTTTTGATGGATGGGTGACTCCTGTAGCATAAGAGGGTTGGTGTTGGGCATATAATAGGGGTGGCATTCCAGTATATGGTGCGACCATATAGGTAGATTGAGAAGAAGGCAGTGAAATAGGGGGTACGTACCCAAAGTGAATAATAGATGAAACAAGACGTTGTTGATAATATGTATATGGAGGTGGAAGAGTTATGGTGACCCTAGTGGCAATGGGGGCTAAAGATTTTGGAGTAGAAAGGATGACATTTTGAAAATGGGTAGGGGTCACTGACACCGGGGGTGGTAGTGTTGCTACAGGTATATGTGAGACAATAGGTGTGGATGAGTTTGTCCTCTGGGTTGTTGGAAAAGGTATAGTGGATGTGGCAAGTGTAATGGATGTAGCATACATGACAGTCACAGTAGGTATAGGGCCTAGCTGTGAAATTACTAGGGGTAAGGTAGGTTCGAGAAGTGCGGAGCCAAATGGGGTTGATGCAGGAGTGGGAATGAGAGTTGGGGGGATAGATACGGGCTTGTTGTATATCAATTGACCCGAGGAATCTCAAGTGGATGAGTGGGAAAGGTAAAACTACAAGGCGAAACGATTTTGGTCAAGGAGTCGTGTGCACTCCTCATCTCCGATAGCGATAAACATAGGTTGGATAAGTTCCATGGTTGGTGATAAAATGGAAGGTGGTGAAGGCATAGGTGGGAGTGGTTAAAAAATGGCGTGGAATATGAGGGCACTTGATTTTCAACGCTTCAGTACCATGTGAACAGGTACTAACATGGTAAGAATGCTTTCTGTAAATGACCCAGAAATACAACACATATTTTATAAATAAGTAGTGGTAGGTGAATTGGGGTTAAAATATCAGCTGGAAAATGACACAGGTTGACCAATGTTGGTTAGGTTAAACTGACGCCAGTCATAGGTAACCATTATCGATCACTATGGAAAGTGGATAGTTGGTCAAAAATAAGGTATAAGGCAAAATTTGTCAGGTATGAAAAATGCTAATGGGACTTACCATGTCAATGGATATGATAAGAGTGATAGAGACTCTAAACAGTTAAAGAAGTGGAATAGGTGTCCTTTTGGGTAGGTTAACCAAAATAACAGTGAACCGATGTCGGTTGGGTAAAACTAATGACGGTCAAAGGGTAACTGGTTACTGTGAAATTGAAACAATGATGAGGAAAATGTGGTTGTGAGGTAAAATTAAATGTGGAATCAAACCTAGAATTTATAGAATGATGATAATAAGGTCTAGGAACACTCAGATGAAGCTAGAATACACCAACTATGATGAGGAGCGTGCAAAGGGGAAATAAGAAAAATGAAGAACATGGCCTCTCACCTCAAAACTCAAGCCAAGAAGAAACACTAAGAAAAATATGATCCTAAAAGTACTTTTCCTATTATGTTTGTTTAGCTTATGTTATTTAAGGACTGAATCATGAACTCTAAGATAGATTTTTTTGGTGAGGATGGCTTCCTACAAAGAAGGAGATCTACAAGGAGAGGTTTCAATGATGTTATGGTAGGGGCGGGCCATCCTCTGATGGGGTACTGGACAAAGATAACCAGTGGGGTGCCCACTGTGTTATGAATGTGTGATCACCTACAATTTCTTCCGATTGAGAAGTTTTTTAAGAATGTGTATATATTTTAAATTTTTGATGTTTGGGTAAGACTTAGAGAGAGAAAAAGAAAGTGCTTTTCTATGATTCGTTTGGTAACCATCAGCTAGGAATGACTTCCAGCATATAGGTTGTCTTCAATTAATGTGAGCTAATGCAAAAAATCAGAATGAAATGAAATGATTTTTAAACCCAAATCAAAATGTAGAATTCGATGCCACAAATAGATGAACAGGAGAAGGGATGCTCTTTCACTAATGTGATACTAATGAAAGGGAAGAAATGTTTGTTTTAAGCACCAAAATAATATTTCTTTTAGACAATAGAAGAGAAGAAGGTTCAAAGGGAGAAATTTTAATGTAAGAAATTTTTAGAAAAGAAACAAACATACAATATTTTCACCTAGAAATGAAAGAATGCAAAGAACCCCAAATGGGTTCCACTGGGCATGCCAAAATGTTTCACCTAATTCTAGATGTGTTTCTTCAAATGTTGACGAAACAAATAAGGGTAAAGGGCTAGGAGGAATACCTATTGAAATGCTGGTTGTAGGTTATTGCATGCGTATGACTTCTAAATCCACAACTAATCATGAGAGCTTCCTTTTTGCTTGGAGGAACTACTTGAAATGGAACAAAAGACCACCAAATAAAATTTAAACAATATATGTAGTAGATTGCCTAGCATGTGCCTAGATCCGGGAAGCATGATACTTCTTAGACGACTGTCAATACACTGTTTAAAAAAACTTAAAACAAACATTTCTTCCCTTTCATTAGTCTACAATATGATTTAGGTATCTCATTTGTCTACAATAAGAAAATTCTTTCACAACAAGCTAAGCTATGACTGAATCTGAAGGTCAAGGTCTCTTTCGCAATATTGGTATTGGTCAGGGTCAGGTTTTGGGCTATTTTGGGTATTTAGTGGATTTTTTAGGCTCTGATATGGGTTTTGGTAAAAAAACAAAGACCGAAGTCAATCTGGTATGACCAGTGTCAGTTTAGGCTAACCGGTGGCGGTTGTGGGTAATTGGCGATGGTATAGTTGGGATACAGGAAATTCAATAAAACTTGGCAAGGTGATAGATTTGGTGCTAGATTAGAATGAAAGGGCAATGTAAAGGTTTTTGTAGGTCCTAGATATGTACAAGAATGGTGAAAGTCTGGATATGGGCAGTTCAAGCATGTGGATAAAGATATCGTCAAGTTTACATGGAGATAAAATGGTGGGGAATGGAAATGGGAAAAGAAACTAATAGAAGTGAAAGGATATACTAAAATGATAAGGGACCAATGCAGGTTAACAAAACTTACTATTTATACGAGCTTGATGTCTAGTTGGAAATGGTGGGTGATCAAATGGAAGGAACTCGATATGGTGTTGGCGCTTCCCTGGATGCTCTCATAAGGAAAATGGATCTCTGGTTGCTTTAGTTGCTCGTTAAGGATGTTTTGATGCGTGTACAGATGCTGATTTTTCTTGCATGTAGCTCTAGTTTTGTCCCTTAATTCAAAAGATGTGTTAATCTCTCTGAAATGTGCCAACCCTGAAATAAGGTTGTTTTAGGGGTTAAATGGTAACTGACGGTGGTTCTGGCTTAACCAGTGGTGGTTTAGGGTAATTGACGTTGCTAAGGGCGGGATTTCCTAAGTTTACTAAACTAGGCAAATCCCTTTGATTTTTTGGGATCTCATTTCGTTTACTCTGCAGATTAGCATGGAAGCTTCCTTCTAACAGATGGGAATGTGGTTAGAGGGAATGTAGGCATTGATTTTTAGGGTTTAGGTAGGTCTTAGTTAGTTATGGCAACTTACTAAGAATAGGTCTTAGGGTGAGGTGGCTAGATGAGGTGGATATGTGGGCATTATCCCAATTAGGATATTTAAATAATAAATATTGTGAGCATAATGAATTAATTTAATTAAATGAATTAAATTTATATTAGAGTGGGATGAAATGGGCCATGGTTAGGTGAATGTGTTCAAGGTTTTTATTTGATGGTGGACCAAGAGGAGTATGACCTAATTTTAGTGTCTACATAATGTATTAAATTATGTATGATATGTGTGAGAGAATAGATGCCGGGTGTAGAATATGCAAAACTACTGAATATGCTATATGGGGGGAGAATAAACATGTTTCCCACCCAAGTGTTTAGTGAAAATAATGCTATCTAATAAAATTGAAAACAAGGGTCATCCACCCAATGCGCGTGGAGATAAAGGTATGTGACCATGCTCTAAGATCAATGGTGTATGAGACAAATGATGCATTGGTGAAGGATACATCTGTGTATGAGACCTAGGAGGTAGTGGATACCTAGGTGAAGGAGACCATGAAGGTGGTGTGCACCTATGTGAAGAAGATTGTGGAGGTCATGGATGTGCAGGAGAGTGTGGTGGTGATGTATATCTATATGTAGAAGTATTCTGAGTGGTGGACTTAGACTGATGTGATAGACTAACAGACAATATAGGTCGTGTGTTAACATGCAAGATAAGAGTAGATTGTTCTTTTGATGTGAAAGTTTGTGGGGACCTTGATGATATAGAGAGTGAAATGGAAACCTCAAGAGGAGGCTGTAGCCATGGTGTGGATGGGGAAACACCATTGATAGTGATGACTTGCCTATTGTGAATGAAATTAAGAAACGAGTGGTGGATGGAGATTATAGCTTGAGTTTCATGGAGCCAGGGAATACCTAAGAGCATGTCACACCATTTTACTGAAGGTTCCATGAGAAAATGCATAAGCATTGTAAGAAGACCGATTGTTACTAGAAGTTTGACATATCCATATGAGTTAGGAACTGGATATGAGATTTTTGAGAGTGGATATCCAATAACAACAAGAAGTGCAATAGAACATGATGCACTTATGCAAAATGATGGATCAACCAAATAATTATTGATAGATAATAATCCACTATAATCACTAATGTGCAAGTGATTAGAAGATAATGTACCATGATAATCATGATCAGAGAAATTAATGAATGGTGGAAATGTCCCAACATGAGAAACTAGAAAATCAAGAGATCCTGATGTAGAAGGAGGAACTGTGCAATATGTATCATTGGTTAAAGAGTCAGTTGTTTTATTTTCATGCTTAGGAAGAGGATTATTAAATATCTTAAGCTTGTTATTTTCATTGAATGGTGCAAAAGCCATAGGCTCTGAAATCTCAATTGTATTGTTATTGATAAAATCTTGAATAAGATTGCGAAGTTTGAAGAAATGATCTATAGAATTTCCAACATATTGGTGATAGTAACATCTAAAATTTTCATCGTAAGTGTGACCTTTAGGATGAGATGGGTCTAGATTGAGTAGAGGAGGAAGCATAATAAGACTTCTCTTGAAAAGTTGTGGCGGTAGAAGATGCAGAGCAACAGTCAATTTTTTAAATGTACACTTAGGCGATATCCATTAAATCTTTTTAGGATTATACATCGCTTTGAAAATTGTGTTAGCTTCAGTAGCTTTGTAGATGGATTGAAAGGAGCTTTGATTTGAAAGTGTGCTAAATATGAAATTTGTTTGTGATACTTAAGCTTGCCTATAGATAGAAGTTTTGTTTCACGTATCTTAAGAGTATGATACAAATGATTGAATGATGGATATGTCTCAAAGACAACACTCTCATGGAGAGGCAATAATAGAATTTGGAAAAATAAATCTTGAAGCTTAGAATCCACAAGCACATTAGCCATCTTAGCTAGGTTGTTTTTATAGTGCAAGACTTAATCCACTAGATGTTTGTTAGATACTTATTTAAGTTGTGTGGATTGAGCATATGATATCTTTGATTCAATATTAATTGAGAAATGAGCAAAAAAAACATCAAATAAATGTGTAAAATATGTTACTGAATGGATAGGTAGATCATAGAACCAATGGATTTCATAATCGTGAAGACCCGTAGGAAATATCTTAGCTAAGAGAGTGTGATCATCTAAAAAATCTAGACATGCCATATGAAATACTTGGAGATGCCCTTTGGGGTCACCATGGCCATTGAAAATGGGTAACTTGGGAGTGAAAAAATTAGGTGGAAGTGCATAAGTGGACATGGTGGGTGTGAAAGGAGTATGAAGTAATAATGTGGAATCCAAATATGGAGACACATGAGAAGTATCTTATTGAAATTGACGGAATTGAACTTAAAGGTCTTGATAAAGAGAGGCTAAATCTTGAGTACCATCATAAGAGACTTGCTGCGTATGAGAAACAAGAGGTGGAGTGAAGTGATTAGTGGGATTAGGAACAAAAACATGAATAGTAGAAGTAGGTAGAAGAGTGGAAGAAGGTGGTTAAGTAGTAATCAGGGTTCATTTTATGAACCCCCTCCAAAAATTTAGTTTAAAATTGGTGGAAAATCTCCAAAATCGACTTTCACATCAATGGATAATTTATAAAAAACTATTTTGTGGAAAATCTGATTGAGTGGGATAGTCATCCATTATCTTCCATCCAACCTAGGTTCTACAATAGAAAATGGACACTTGTCCAATCTAGGTTGGATAGTTTTCCATTATCTCTCATTCAATCCAGCTATCCAACTTGGGTTAGATGATTGTCCATTGTCTACCATCCAACCCACCCATCCAACCTAGGTTGGAAAACCATACATTATCCACTATCCAACCCAGTTGTCTAACCTAGGTTAGACAGCTATATATTATCTGTCATCCAACCCAACTATCCAACCTGGGTTGGATGACTTTCCATCGTCTATCATCCAACCAAGCTATCCAACATGGGTTGGAAAATCATACATTATCTAACATCCAACCTAGCCATCCAACCTAGGCTGGATGACCATACATTATCTGCCATCCAACCTAGTCATCTAACTTGGGTTAGATTGTCATACATTATCTACCATCCAACCCATTCGTCTAACCTAGGTTGGATGATTGTCCATCATCTTTTGTCTAACTGAGCCATCCAACCTAGGTTAGACCGTAAATTATCTTCCATCCAACCCAAATATCTAACCTAGGTCGGATGACCGTACATTATCTGTTGTCCAACCCATCCATCCAACCTGGGTTGGATGATTTTCCATTGTTAGCCATCCAACCCAGTCATCCAACCTAGGTTGGACGACCGTACATTATCTATTTTCCAACCTAACCATTCAACATGGGTTAGAAAATCGTACATTATCTGCCTTCCAACCCAGGCTGGATGACTAGGTTGGATGACAGAAAATGGACGACCATCCAACCCAGGTGAGATCTCCATCCATTATCTGTCGTCCAACCTAAGTTACACAACAAACAATGGTTGTCCATCCAAACTAAGTTCAATGGAAAAAATCTCTTTGTTGGATGTCATTATTAAATGGGTACCCCCCTACAACTCCCCAAGCTATGTATTATACCTCAGCAAATACATGTATAATTTAATTTTTACATATAAATAGTAGGTGAAATGATTCATACAAATGACTTGCCAGCTAAAATTTTTGGCGAACTAGGTAGAAGCCAACTGCTGAGAATTCACCATTTCCAATTTCTAAAATTTCTAATATTCACAAGTTTACAAAAATTCACCACTAAAATTTTCCCTAGTAGTAATGAAAGTGAGGATAGAGGCAAAAACATTAAACTCCACAAGATTAGTGACCTCCTCATGAGCAGTGAATAAAATAAGGTCTAGATCCTAAGGAATCTCAACAAAATGATCGTTAAAATCTTGGAGTTGGGCTTTAGTAAATTCACCATAGGATTGATCCATAATTAAAAGAAGATAAAATCCGTAAAAAAAAGGTGTGTTTGAGTGATGGGTTTTCCAAATGATCAAGAAAATATGGAATAAATAAATTCATAATTCTAAAATTGTTCCAATGCAGATATAAATAATTAAGTATATATTTGATCAATGTAAATAAGTAATTTAAATTTAAAACCCTAGTTGTAAATGAAGGGAAAAAAAACTTAGTTGATTTGTAGTAATGCCAAAGGTATGCTAAGATGGAAAATATTTGGAACAAGAAATCAGAGTGTCGCAATCAGACCCATAAACTTGCAGAAGCATCATAAATTCTAGGCCCAGGGTGCCTATGGAGGGTCAAGGGTACCTGGGGTGCTAGAGAACTAATCTGGGTGCCTGTGAATTCTCAAAAGTTACATAACTTGAGTTTTCAGGGTTACAAGATGTTCATTATTTATCTCCTTTGATTACCTTTACTTCACTGGACTTTGTTCTTATTCATCTAAAACATGCAATAAAGAAGAAACCCCTTCAAAACCTTGAAATCACATCAAATCCTAAAAACAAAGATACAAAATGAGGGGTCAGACTTTCCTCGGCTATCAACAAAGTGAACTTACGATTGAGCATTACACTACATCTTAGACCCAATGTATTTTTATGTGTGTGTGCGTATAGAAATCATGCCCTAGGTGGCTCTTGTGTTTGTCACACTTGATAGTGAGCAATAAATAGATGTAAAATATCTAAATAGTTGTGTGCATGAAAGAATGAACTTCCCCTCTTATGCATGTATGTAACAATATCAATCCCTTGTCCCTTGTGTGAAGCTAGATGGATGCTCGAATGCTCTTGGATGAAACCTTAGGTGGTGATAGCTAATTCTTAGTGCTTGATCCTTTATTATGGTCAAATATATTTTTATTTATATGATTCCCTTTTTTGAATTTAATAATTAATCATTAAAAGGTGGACTAGTAAAAATCAAGATGCCCAAATGGATACAAAAGACCCAAAATATGTGAGAAAAGTATAAGTAGGTTGGGGGCTCCCAGAGGGGATGAGGTCACCTAGTGCTCGCATCCTGGCTGGGCATTGTTGTCCATAGTGAGAAATGTTGAAGTATGAAAAGGTAGACTGGGCAAGGAGTGTAAGACCAAAAGAGGAAACAGAAAGAAAGTAAAAATAAAACGCCTAGGTCATCCATAATGAAGAAAAAATAATTTCTAAATTATAATTACATGATTAAAATATCACCCATATGACCATGTAGGTCGCCAAGATCACCTATACCCTTCTAGACCTCCATTAGGACACAACAAGCCCTAAAAATCCAAAACAAACAACTCGCTACCAAGAGAATGAACTAGAGAAAAACCAACTTCACGAAACCATTTAAAACACTTATAAATGTTTTATAAGATATCATAAACCATGAAACAACTCATGACAATCATTACACTATGAAACCTACTTGAGGCCATGCTCAACCAAGCACCCTCAAAATTAACCTTCATAGAACAGGTCATAAATTTCTGAACTCTCAACAAAAAATCAAGTATAATATACCATTGGAAATATATTTGTGTCAGTATCATCACCAAATTCAAACCAAACCATGAAACCCCCTGTAGCACCTCCAAAATGTATTTGTTCCCAAACTGCTTCAAACTACACCAAAACTACCTAAAAACTAGTCCTCATAAATAAGGCACACTTTGCATCCTAGGGTATTAACCATGATCTGAAACTATCATATAAATTTATTACAACTCCCATGCTTCCATAAAAGGTAATTTAGTCAATAGATTCAATGGAATTTTTTTTCACAAACTAAAACAATCCAGAAACTTGAATGTTTTTTTGTGGCTTACATATAACCAGAACCTCTAAATCAAACCTAGAGAAATAAAGAGGAGTCCTCTAAACCCTCTAATCATCAAATTTGTAAAAGGAATCAATTCTATATCACAACAATTAATTTCCTCCAACTCACTCCAAAGCTAGCATTTCGAGAGGGTTAAACAGTAGTTTACCTTCTTAGATATTGTTCATAAAAATGTGAAGATCAAACAACCTCATTATTCTTGGAAAATATTCACTGCTGAACTAATCACCTACCCCCAATATATCAAGTACCCATGCAAATCACACACTCCCCAACGAGCATCTAAAAGTCAAACTTTTCTATAAAACTCACCTTTGGAAACCCATTTTTCGAAAAAACTCAGTATCTTGTAAAATGTTCATCACCTGGAGCTAAAACTTGACACACAACAGTAAAAAAACCTCATTCAACTATCCTAATGATCATTTATTCATGTATACACCTGAAAATATCCAAACACCATGAATTTCCCATGCATAAATGGTTTCTCTTCATTGTTCTTGCTTTAAAGGACCTTGTATATGCATTATACACCTGAAAATTGATCATAGACACCTTCTACACATGTTATGGAACCTCAAAACATATCTCACATGCTTATGTTGACATGATCTACCTCATATTTTTTTCTATCATAACTTGTTCTTGTGCTAGTTCTAGGACTAGGCTTAGAATGACTTGTCTCAACCCAAGACTCTCATGAGCTTACTTGTTATTAACCTTGCGGTCACTTACATACTTCTACCACATCACTCTTAGCAATTTTTGAGCCCATGCACCAAACACAGCTACGCACCATGCTATTTCACCCAAGAAACACTTACTAATGCAATACATCATGATATACACCTGAATTGACATCAATTAACTAATGAAAACATCATGCTTACATAAGACTCCATTTGACATCAATGTTACTTGACATCAATGAAAACAACACTATGACATAATGTCCTACAAATTCCATATCTTCCTACCGATGTTGTTACTCCTATAAACAACTTTGACCCTGAGACAATCAAGAATGCTCAAGGCTACTCAATACAGGGAAGGGGCAATGACAAGATTCTTGAAAAAGGTAAAATTTTGTTTCCTGATATCCTTTCACTATTTGAGTTTGTTCTTGCCACCACTACGAAGGTAAAAATGACTAAAGATGAAATTGAGAAGGAAAATGATCATTAGGACCAAGTTCTTCCATTTTTGATAGAAATGGGTAATCTTAACTCTTTTATTTTGGTGGGTAAAAATTTATTCTGTTCCATAAATAATAATTTTTCTCCCAAATGGTCTTGAACATTGGTTGCTTGATATGAAATTTTAAATAGTGCTCTTGAGGAGCTCGATTCTTGTGAAGATCTCACTTCAAAAATGCTGGAAAATATAAGCAATTGAGTCTAGAATCTTGGGGAACCTCCAATGAGTGATAATTCATTAGTATAATACCTTCTAAATAAATTTGTGGAATTAGTTAGGAGAGAGGAAGGGTATCCCTTCTCATTCAATGAGGACACCTTGAAGTCTCTTATAGAAATTAGGTGTGAAATTTCCAATACTACTAAGGAGCATAAAACTTGGTTCAATCAATGCAAAAACATAAAAATTACTTATGAAACTTGGATCAAAGATATGATATTTATTCATATTCCTCAAGTAGAGAAAGTGGCACCTATGGAAGCATGTTTCAATAAGGAATTTAAAGGTGAAAATTTTTCGTTAGGTACATTCCCACAAAATTCACCAACATGTGGCTCTTCATCAACGGATGGGTCATCTCCTTTGACATGATCATCTCCACAGTTCCTTCTCTATCCTTTTCTCTCTCATGTTTTAATTCTTCATTAAGGGGGAAACTTTTCACTATTTTCTCTTATTCACTTAAATTGACGTATAGTCTAACTTTGTAATGAGTTCTTTCAGTTAATGAGAAAGAACCCAAATTTTTTTCCTATGAATATGAAAGGTCATAAGTGACAAGGGGAAGTGAAAATTTGAATAGGGGGTAGATGAACATGATCTTTTTAATGCTATATATTTGGAAGACTTCCTCATTCTAAGCTGTTTCCAATTTTTAGTGTCTAAGTAGATAACTATTGCACTACTAAGATACAGGAAATAGATTACATTCTTTTATTTGTCCACTAATTTTTCCTTGAAAAAAAATATTTTTCGAATAGTTTCTTGCACCCACGGTGGGGTAGATTTTTTCATTTCTATAACACTCCTAGAAACAAAAAATCTTAAAAATCATATATTTGAAAAATAAAAATAAAAAATAGAAATTGAAAACCCTGATACCCTTGATGTCTACTTTACATTTTTCCCCTGGTGACTATTCTTGGAAATGTTCATATTTTACAGCCTAATATTATTTCCTTATAATATACTCAAGAATATCTCATATCTGATTTGAGGAATTGCATCTTGAATAATTGAGAAATTTTCAATCACTACCACACAGCTGCAAAAGTTTTGGATTTGGAAGAAGAAAATGCTCATGATCTGTAATGTGCAAGACAAGCTCTTCATCAATGAAAAAGGGTTGAGGGAAAATTCTACTTTGAATTGTACATTAATCCTAAAAATTGGTAGAAAGAAGATACATAAGGGATTCCTACTCTATTGCCATAACTAATCCATCATTTGAAGAGAAACAACAAGCTGATTTCAAGCTTCCCATTTCTCAAATAACAAGGTGAACCATTCGAGAGTATTTTCTTGAGATTTACAATAATTTTCCTATTGAAAGTCTCGTTGAAGTACTAGAAGTTGATACATTGAACAGAATTCCTTTGGAAGAAGAATACGAAAAATAAGAACCAAAGGAAGAATAAAATAGAATGGTTCTGCCCATTGTTTGGGGATAGAATACAGGTCCATTGGCCCTAAATTCTCCACCTCACGAGTTTCCAAAAGGATCTATGAAAAAAATTCCTAAGTTCTGAGGAGATGGAAAAGAAAATATTGATGATCACATCATAGCATTCATCATAGCTAGTGGGGTGTTGGGAGTAGAGAAAAAATATGTTTCATTCTATCTCTTTGTGGAGTCACTTCAAGACTCTTCTGCGGACTACTTCTACCATTTGCTAAGAATATCAATAAAAAATTGGGTAGGTATGAAGTCTAAATTTGAAACTCGGTTAAGTATTTATAAATATTATCATGCTCTTCTTGCATAATGGTCTCAATTAAAAAAATAGCCTCATAAACCCATAAGATACTTTGTAGATAATTTTATTAAAGAAATCTATAAAATCCCATAATTTATTGGGCCCACACAAGATAATCAACTAAGATTATTCATGAATGCACAATTTCCTGAAGTTGGTTTCATGTTAAGAAAAAGTCATCTTGCTCCTTTTGATGTAGAGGATGATTTAATGATGTCCAAAAATATCAAGAATGGATTGGGAAAAGAGAAAGCTCAAAGGTTAAGTTCTGGACCTAATGATGTGCTTTCCCTCAAAAAATAACTTGCTCATAATTCCCTGTAAAATTATATTATGAGGAATAACTTCCCAAACAAACAAAGAATTTTTTCCCCACCTCATAGGATTTCTCTTTAATTTCCTCCCATGAACGCACCATGTGGGACCTAATCATTTGATGAAAGTGAAAAAGAAGCATATTTGGAAGTGAATAAGAAGAAGGTGATCTAATGATTAAAGAATTTGGAATTGCAAAGGTTTTTTTTGTGAGTATTCATCCTCTTCCAAGGATGAGTATGAAGACTTTTTGGCTAATATGAATAGTCACTCTTTCTCTTGATTCACTCAATCTAAAATTTTTGAGAAAGAGAAATAATCCAAGCGTAAATAAAAGGAGAAATAATATCCTCAATTGGAAAATATACTTCCTGAAAAGATCATAACTAAGAGAGGATCTTCAGCTCCCCCATCTTTACAATCATCCTAGAAGAAGCCTGAAGTTGCACCTCATCGTAAGACATATTCTAATTAAGGTAATTCAAATACCTATACCCCTTCGAAGAATGATGCTTCTACTTCTGGAAGTCAAAATAATAATGAAAAATATGTGATAACTTCTTCTAAGTCCAATCAAGCTAATGTTTCTCATGCTCTTGAAAACTCTTCCTCAAACTTTGATATCATCGACCATGTAAAAAAGGCTAAAGTTTATATCTTTGAATATGAATACTTGCAAACCCACCCTGAGTATTTTGAGAAACTTGTTAAATTCATCAAATGAGGAAGCTCAAAATCTAAAGTACCATATACTTATAAAGGTTTTTTTTCCACTCCTAATCTAAGCTTAAGCCAAAACCTTTCAACATCTACTCATTCATCCATTGGAAATATTGACCCCCTTTGTGTTTCCCTATTGATTAATGGATGTCATCTAAATAATTGTATCATTTATTTTGGTGCCTCTAAAAATTTCATACCCGCCAAGGGCTACTTAAGCCCTCGGTTTAAGTATCTCTTGGGAATTTGGTCATCTCTATCCAATGGAGACCAAAGAGGTGCCACTTATTGGAAGGATTAAAGATGAAATAATGGCCCATGTGGCTTATCCGAAAAAACAAGTGAAGGAAACAATCCTAGTGGCTAACATGTTAGCTACATACTAAATTCTCCTTAGTAGAAGCTTTTACCGAGAGATGGGAAGTGAAATTAAAATGGACTAGTCTTCTGCATTAATACTAGTTAAGGGTGAGATGAAGAAACTCTTTCCTGAGCTCAAGATGAAGTACACAAAGTAGAATTCAGAAGATCCCAGGGCTAATATCCTCTTCTAAATTAGAGAGTTTGGAAAAACATCATTTGAAGAATTAGGGAAAGTTTCATATGAAGAAAGAGGTGATGGTAATTACTTCATGAGATTTGAGTGAGGGGAAGAATTGTCTATCCTTGAGGAAAGGATAAGTAAATTTTTAATGAAGTTTGGAGCATGGAGTTTTACCGAATCTGTTCATCAACTAGCTTAGGTGCATGTATTATTCTATCATCCCCATAGGGAAACGTGTTCCCCTAGGCATATAATTTGTTATTATCTAAAACAAATAACATTGTTAAATATAAAGCCTTATTCCTTAGATTGAAAACATTTAAGGATATGGAGATCAATTATAATATTTTGAAATATTATAGGAACTAATTTTGGCACCTTCTAAAGAGTTTTGAATCTGTCAACCCTCGAGTAGTGTCACGAAAATAAAACAAATAAGTAGGTCAAATGGCGGTTGTCGGCTCATAGTTTTCCCATGCAATATACCTTGTCCAAGGAAAACAACATGTCAAAATGGTTGTGATACCATCCACCCTGGATAATGAATTCAACTATAAAGTATTTGAGAATGATGAACAAATATTTTAGTTCATCTAAAATGAAGTTGAATTTTCTTCAAGTTTGCAAACCAAATTTCAAGAAATTTATGGTGATTAAATAATTTTTCCATGAACTAACAAGTTTCCTAAAGTGTTGGTAACTCTTGAAGATATATTAAATCCTGATTATAAAATCAAAGGGAAAAATAAAATCATATTTATGAGCCAATAATACTGCAAATTAGTCACCATTGTACAAGGTAAGGAACTACTACTTGGAAAGATGTGTGATTAAGATGAAGAATAAAATTTTATTCCTTATGTTAGAGTGTTCCATATGTATTTTCATGGAACTATGAATACCTTATATTTTTTTACCTGATATTTTCTCAACATGCCATTAATGTTGATTCCATGGCCAGAAAAGTCAAATAGAAAAAGATACTAGTGAACCCCAAGATTGAACCCCTCATGAGGAAGGAGTTATCTAAACTCATTGGGGAAAAATTGTATTTGCCATAAAATATTCATCTTGGGTGGAGAAATTTGTCCATGTGCAGAAGAAGAATGGATAAATAAGGCTCTACATGGAATTTAGAGACTTCAATAGGGATTCATTAAAGGATAATTATCTACTCCCTTCAATGGATCAAATACTTCAAATAGTGGCAGGTGCAGAAAAGTTATCCATGTGGATGGATACTCAGGCTAGAACCAGATCAAAGTGAAAGAGGAAGACCAACATAAAATTTTGTTTTCAACCAAATGGAGAGGATACACATACAAGAAAATGCATTTTGGTTTGTCAAATATGGGTACCACATTTAAGAGAGAAATGGACATTACTTTTTGTGGACTAATCAATCAGTTCCTCCTTGTCTATTTGGATGGTATCATAGTCTTATCCAAATAAAGTAAAAATCATATGGATCATTAGGAGAAATGTTTTGAGAGGTGCAAAGAGTTTGGAGTATCATTGAACCCCCAAAAATGCATTTTTACTGTTCTGGGTAAAATTTTGGTTCACATTATTTCAAAGGATGGAGTTTCCATCGACCATGAAAGAATATTTTTCATCCTCTCTCTTTCATTTTAAACTCACAAGAAGGACCTTCAGTATTTCCTGGTAAAGATCAATTTTGTTAAGAATTTCATTCCTATCTATACAAAATTGGTCAGGCCCATCACCTTGATGGTAAGGAAAGATGTGACATTCAATTAGACTATGGAAGGAATATAAATCTTCATCAAGATGAAATTTTTGATTGGCCAAGATATAACACTCATCAATATATATTTTGTAAAGGATTTCATCCTTTATTTTTATGGGGTTGATCTTAGTGTTACAATGGGTTTTCCAAAAAAGAATGATGAAGACTTAGATAAACCTATAGCATTTTTTAGCTGAACACTTGATAGTTGGATATTTTTTCAAGGAAAAAATATGAGGTTCAACCACAACATGCAAAACAAAGTCCCTCCTCAAATAAAGGGGAGGTTCCTTATGTATTACTACTCTAATAATACCAAATGATACTTACAATAATCACACTAATCTAACATTTGGGGGTGGTATCTCATCTCGATAGATTTATTTCCTTTGGAATAAAATATAGATTGAGAAAAACTATAGAGGTGAGATTAGAAAGGAGAACAAAAAGAAAGCAAAAAAGGAAAATGTTTTTTCGTTAGAATATACAGATCCAAATATACTAACATGGGATAAAAAAAATAATAATATTATTTGGTATATAATTGAATTAAATAATAAAATAACACATTAAACTTAAGAACAATACATTAAATAAAGAAATAACATTCAACATAAAGTTTATAATTCACCTTGTTAGTGCTCAATTTGATCTCGCACTTATATCTTGAAACGTGCCTTCGAAAAAATTTGTGTCTGATTGTCTGAGTTCGAAAACACATACGTTGAATAAAAAAATTCTCTTAAAAACATATTAAATCATGTTTCTATGTCGTGAAATCCTCTTTTTTGGTTGAGGATTGTGAAAATGTGTTGTCTCTAAGGAACTCTTGTGAAAAATGTCGAAAAAACTGTGTAGAACCATGAAAATACCTTTTGAATTTTGTCCTCGTTGTTTTCAGTGAAAATTACATATTGCAAAAAAATTTCCAAACTTTGACAACACGTGGTATAACACCACTGGTCCTGCTGTGGCAGACTTATCTTGCAAGCGTGCATAATTTTTGCATATTAAAAATACAATTTGCAACTCCACCCCCGAAGCCTGAAGAATATTCTTTTGAATATTGGGGTCAATGTTATAAAAGGGTAAATTGACCCCGCTCCTAAGAGAAGGTGACATTTCAACAAATTATTAGAGCAGGGGATCGAATGAGAAATGTAGTTTTGTATCAAAGGGCTATAAAGTGAAAATTACAAAAAGATATCTAATGCCTGATAAGGGCACAAGACATGCTTATAGTGAAAGTCAAATGTCAGGGATTCAGGTCAAAATTACAAATGTGCACCCATGTAAAAGAACAATGAAGAAGTGTAAAAAACATCCCCAAACCTATGAAGCTTGAAATCATGCCACATGTACGATCTCAATTTAGATTAAGTGGTGAAAATAAACAGTCGAAATGATGTGCATTTATGGCTTCCGCCATTAATTTGTTTTGGGTAAAACAAAACTACTTTTTTTTTAATCTTTTTCGATCTACCTCAGTTTTTATTTTACAAGCGAAGAATTTGATTCCCTAAATTGTGAAAAATTGCATGAAAAAGGATGGAAATCAATTGGAGATGGTGAAATGTATCAAGGAATTTAGAAAACAATCAAGAGAATTTCATAGATTAAGCGTAAGAAATTGTTAAGTTGCGTTATCCTCTAGTACCTTGGTCAATTACTTCTCAAATTTCACATTAATTTGGGGAGAATACATTAAAGAACACTATGGGAACTCGTGACTCAAATTTATCTGTGTCCTATGGTATTACAAGCAATTTGGATAGCATAAAGGACAAAAAATTATTTGATTCAGACATGGAAGATTTTGCAAGGAGGCTTTGTAGTGAAAATTGAAGTAAATTAATGAAAGCTATCAATGCAAGCCCAATTTCTCTAGCAGCTACAATCCCACCTGCTATCCATGCTCCTAAACTAGTTTTGTGGTGTGCCTATAACTATGACCTTGAGAAATTACAAGTATTAGATGGAAGTGGAAAATACGTTGTTAATTTCACCCCTGAAATTTTCAATAAAATATTAGGACTCCCTAAAATTGATGGACCTATTGTTGAGAGTATGGAATTTATAGGGGAGGACTATCAAAATAGGTGGGATGAATACGGTGATGTATTGAATTCTCAATGGTTAATTGAAATAAAGTCATCAATAAAAAGGATCCCCAAGAACCTTATCTGATCCTTGTTTATTGAGGAAGTATAATATTTAATTGTGTTATAGAATAGAATGGGAGGGCTCGATGGGTCTAAAAAGCTAGAAGAGTGGATGTGCCCTATTATCAGGGTAATTTTGGAGAAAAAAGGAAAATTATGTTGGGGGATTCTTTTCTCAGCTTCAATTCATTCTCAGTTGATGAAAATGTCCATTAAATTTAAGGAAGGAGAGATAAAGGACCTTAGATTCTCAATGATGAAATATTTCATATATAATATTGCATGTTTCAGGGCATTTCAAGGGCTCATAAAAGTGGGAAAATTTGAAACACATAAGGTATATGATGTATTCCCACATTTAAGGATTGACAATTGAGAAATAACGTAAGATCAATGCATGATTGGTTCATTTCTTCACTTGTTAGTTTATTTGATCCTAAATTAGAACAATATATATTTTCAGTTATAGCTCGTGCTATCATCTTGGATTATGGGTACCTTTTCATTCAATATAGATACTTCACTTATTTTAGAATAAGTTGGTTTAAGGGGAAGCCATACAAATTTTCTAGGTAACCTGATGATAAATGGTTGTTAATTGAGCTTGGTAGACAAGTAGTTCTTGTGTATGGGAAAATTGTAAAGAAATAAAAAACCAACATCAAGTTTCCCCTTAACCTTGGAAGGTACACATGTCAATCCGTTACAAAATAAAAATTGATGGATGAAGAGATGAAGAAGTTCAATATGGACATGTTTTTCCCAAGTCCAAACTTTGACAATAAATGTCTTGTGAACACAAACCTCAATTTAAATATTTTTTGGATGAATTGTAGGGATGATGAGGAGGTTAGGAAGAGGGATTTTCAATAATGACCCTAAGGTAGATAATTGATTACAAATTTTTTGTTGTTCCTCAAGGAATTGAGGATGACGAAAAAATTATTAGCCAAGTTTATCTTGAGAAAAATATGGATTCAGAGGTAATTGCTTTTATAAATTAGAAAGAAGAAGAAAAAGATGATCCTCATAAGAGGATTGTCAATGTTATGAGACGTACATTAACTTGGTTGATGACAAAAGGTATTGATTTATCTCTATAGAATACTAAGGTATTAAATGAATTCAATAAATTGGCCACTCTAAAAGAATATCTCCCTCCTTTATTAGAGGGGGCTAAGACCATGAACCCATTAAATGGTACACCTCCACAATTACCAAGTAATAGGCCCACCACATAAACAATTGATGCATGGAATACAAATACAAAGAATATTGGGACATGCAGGACTACTCTAATCTAGAAAGAAGAAGGTATACTCCTACAAACAATGCAAAATGTACCCATTACAGTGGTAGTACCTTTACAGTCAAACAGAGTCAGTTCAAGTAAGTCAAAAGCTCATGAAACAACATTTTCCCAGACTTCTAGTCCTCCAAGGATGAGAGGATCTTTATCAAATATTAAACCATATCTCATAGTCCAAGGTGCCAGAGAGAAATAAGTATAAGAGTTTAAGTGTTTTGAAATATCATCAAAACGATCTAGACAAATGATGCCTCTAGTAAAGGATGTTGGGGAAAGTATCCTAGGTCCAAAAAATTGGATGAAGGGAGAGTCAAAGGCAATCAATAACCCTAACTTGATTGAAAATCCAAAAAATTTTGTCACTCCCCTAGTTTTTCAAACCATGCCACCATTGATCCATGAAGGTACCCAAGCAGACCCCTCTACGCCAACAATCCTCACTACTCCATATGCATTTCCTACAGGGGTGGTGGAAGGAATTATCAAAGAAACTAGGTGACCAGGTGAGCCAGATGTTGTGGGGGTAAGCCATGAACAAAAAGGACTAAGTGTTGAAAAAATTGGTAAGGAAAGTGACGTTGAGACATAATTATCACCAGGGAAATCATTGAAAGGAGTTGAAACAATTGATGTTGATGTAAAGGAGCTTAGGAGGAGCCCTTATTTTGAGATTGATAATGATAAAGATGAAACTTTGATTATGTCATTTGAAGAAACCCATATGCCTGTTATTGAGAAAATTCTAAATGTGGAAATGGAGACCCAGTCCTAAGGAACTCAAGTTGTAGATACAGTTCCTTCTTTAGAGAAAGAAAAATATGTTTAAATAGCTATGTAGGAGATGTCAGTTCTTGGAGCTATGCTTGTTATAAGGCCTCAATCCACAAATGAAAGAGGAATGTTTGAGAGTGAAAAGATCCTAATTTATATGGTCATTTAGAAAAAAACCATTGAAGTCATCACCACCCCAAGTGTATAAGATGGAAATGTTATTACGCCAAATACACATATGAAGAGGGAAGATGTGAATCAAGAATCAAGTACCCAACTCAAATTAACTAGGGAAAAAGAAAGGGATGCTAAAAAGAAAGAAGGAGCAAGAATAAATTCCAAGTAAGACAGAGTTCCAAAGTGGACACTTCTATTGAAGAGCCTCTCACAAAGGATAATGAGCAAGAAGAAATTCCAGGTAATGAAAAGGGGACCCCAAAAGAAAAATTTAAGGAATATTTCACTCCACCAAGAGAACCTAAGGAAGGAACAAACATGGAAACTACTAAAGTAGATAATTTACCAAAAGATACAGGTATAATTTCCACTCCCCGTAAAATTTTGAGAAAAGATGCAAGCACACTTATTGGTCCAAAGAAGGATAAAGGTTGGGGGAAAATTTTATACCTTATAAGAAATAAGAAAAGATTCAACAAATTCAGACTCAGGAGTAGAATAAAGAGTAGCCCAAAGTAGTGGAAAGTGCAAACAAGGAAACAAATATGAAAGCATCAATTGCAGGAACTCTTACAATTCAAGATGCATCAACAACGATGGTGTCATTTTTTCAAACTATGGGTTTTTCTCCCTCATAAGTAGGAGATGAAACTGACCCCATGACAGGATGGTTAGGGATAATTCTCTAAGAAAAAGAGAAGAAAAAAGAAAAAGGAAAGGAGATAGTCCCAACAAAAGCCTTGGGTCTCTCAAATATTGATTTTCAAAAACCTGTGAAAGCCTACAAAAGGGGTAGAATTATGAAAAAATCACACTTTGACAGGACAGGGTCCAAAATTTTGGAAATTTCCACCCCCATCCTGATATCCTAGAGGAAAAACTAATAGTTAGTGACTATAGTATTCAACAAATCCAACTGGGAAGGCCTACAAGAGGAAATCTTAAACATGATGTTGTAACAACAGTAAAAGGACTCTTGGAAAGGGTAGATGAAGACAAGATAAGTAAAAAGGAACTAAAAGAGTAGGTAAAGACTCTAACCTTGTGTTTGCAGCAATTGGTAGTTCCCTTAAAAGGAAATCAAGGAGATCTTACTGTTACTCCAGAAATGATAGGCAACATAGAGAAGGCCACCAAAAAGGTGAAGGCTATTGACAGTTGGGTTGAGGACCTATTTGAGAAAGGAAAGAAAATATTTGGAAAAGTAAAGAAAAGGTATGAGGAATTCATTTCTCATCTCGATGTTGTCAAGGATATGATTGAAGAGTGCAAAAATGAATTATTCTATGTTGAAGGAATTCTTCCCAAATTATACCTCATCAACCAACTCAGTGGGGAGGTGATTGCAAAGGAAAAAATACTATCGGCTGACAAGATGGGAACTCAATTTATCTTAGAGGATTTTCTGAAAATTAGAATTGGTGTAGTAAATGATGTCAAGAAAAGCATGGAAGAAGAAAAGAAGTGGATTGAGAGAGGCATCGACACCCTGAACATAAAAGTGGAAGACCTAGTATTTGAAAAGAATAGAACCAATTATTGTGATCTAGAAATGGATTTCTTGATACAATCCTTTGAGAAGAACATTCATGATGAAAAATATTCATATGAAGTTATCAAGAGGTTGGTAACTGTAGAAAATTCAATTGAGGACATGACAAATAAATCAAGGGAAATCAAATATAGGATGGGGAAATGTGTGGTGGAAATTAATAGGGAAATTATAATCTTTCAAAATCACAAGGGCCTTGATAAAGAAGAACTGTAACAACTGTTTGAGAGGTATGATACTTACGTAGAAAGATAGCTTCAAGAAGATAATGAAGATGATGATGTCACCATGCTCAATGATGAAGCAGCTAATGTTTTTATAGAAGCCAAGGTGATTGAGGATGCTAAGGCTAGATCTACTTGATATTGCATTTCTTTTCATTTGATACTCCTATTTTCCAAACAATTTTAAAGATACTTCGAGTAGTTAATTTTGAATATGATGTATTGAAAAATAGTAAATTTTCATTATATTTTGATTAAATTGTAAACTTTCTATGAAGCATGTTATTTTATTATAACAATTTGAAGTTTACTGTACTTTTTGAAAAGAAAAAAGGGGATCTATAGGGGGCCCTGCCCATGAAAAGATACATACATTTTCGAAACATTACATCAAAAAAGGGGAAATTAGGAGAAGAGGGACATTCAGTCATCTTCTATTACTACTTTGAGATCTTCTCCAAATGAGGGAACTTTGTTTAGCAACCTATTTTTCCTTGGTACAAATTCTTCTGAGCCCTTAGTTGTTTGAGAAAACAAAACTACCCTAGCCAAAGTATGAGACATCCCCATATCCATCAATGTGTCAACAGTCATTCTAGGACCATCCATGATATTCCTTAACTCTATCTTCTTCTGATAAGAAGATACCCAGTCCAAAAGGTCCAAACCACCTATAGGAAATGCCTTCCTCCCTTTTTCTTTGTAAGGAGTAGACCAAATAGGAGTAGGCTGAACAAGAGCATTTGAAGCAGCTGGAAGAGCAAGTATTGTGACCCTTGGACCTAGTGGAACATGAGACTTAGAACTAGGCTCACCCTTGCATTTCCTTATGAAAGGTGGATGTTCTCTTGGAAAAGGAACATGCAAGGGTCCTGATATTTTTTTCTCCATCAAAGGAATATGCTGCTCTAAATAAATAGAAGGTGAGAAAGAATACTTTCCCGTATTTTCCTTGGTGGTAGAGAATGATGCCTTAGGACATTGAGGAGATGAAGGATTTACTTTTTCCTCATCCAAAATGATAATTGGGGGTTAAGATTTTGATTCCACCTTCTTCTTTCTTGCTGATGATGTTGGTACTGTAGGTTGTTGAGATGACACAGTTCCTATTAGACCTTTTTCTAGAGAGAAGATTTGTTGCTCTAATTCATCTACTTTGTGAGAAATGGTAGGCACAATATCAATTGAAGTCCTGTCATAGAGTACATAGGACTCCTGGGGAATCTATTTCAGGAAAAATTCTTCATTTCACAAAAAGGGAGACTCGTATTCAGTCATCCCCGTCATAGTAGGCCTCCTTTCAATCCATAATTTCTTCAGTGCTTCTGGAGTTTTTTGATGCTCCCACCGAAAGAGATGATAATACATTGTTTGAAAGGCGAGAAAACAGGATTGATTTTGATCAATCTTAAAAGGAGGGAAATCCAAACCTCTCGGTATGCCAAGGTCCCTTTGTCATCCCCTGGGTCTACAATCTTAAATAAAGCCCTAACAAATGCCTCATCTGGGCCCGTTAAATCAAATATTTGATTCAAATATTCTGATGATATCTCTTTCAGGCTAGTTACTACAACTACCTTAACCATTGCACCAATAAAGAACTTTCAATAGATTTTCATGTTTAAGAATGGAAAGGGGATGCATAATAATTAAGAAATGGAGCTAAATTTATCATAAAAATGGTGTAGATGAGATAAATTAGATGGAATCACCACCTAAATGAATGAGGATCTCCTACTCAGCCCACATGAAGGAAATAAAATTGAGGTGACTGGTTATTATCTAAAAGGAAAGATAATTGAACATGACAAAGAGTTACACACAGAGGACTGATCAAGTCAGAGGATCTGGTAATTATCTTTCATATTTCTAAGCTTATATTTGAGAATGGAAACTGATAAAGGTCACATCAAAAGTATTTGAGATATTTGAGGAATTTCCATAAGGTGCCTATTATTTTGCCAAAAATAGAAGTAGATAAGATGACATGGCATCCCAGTCACTTTTAAAAAGATACAAGTTAATTATAATTTCCCCACCTAGATGCTATAAGGCTAAAGTATTTTCAAGAGAATGGTGTAAATCAGATTGTGAAGAAAATAAGAATATTCTTTTGAAAGATGTTACTTTTTGGGGGGAAAACTAAAAGTGAGTAAGTGAATGAAATTGTATAAATGTGATGAGAATGTTCTCTCATAAAGGAGGGGGGTTAAATTTTTCTAAGATTTTAGAGAAAATAGAGAAAATCAACTGTACTTTTCCTGAGAAACCTGAATCAAACTGAGAAACCATTGAGTTATTTTACTTTGTCCAAACCTTCTCATACCAAGATGATTGCGAGTGTAAAGTCATTGGAAAGATTTGAGACCATAGGCTTTATGGTCCCTTGCTGAGAAATTTGAATTTCTTGAAATTAAATGTGTTGTCTCTTGAGTAATGTCCTCTTTTTAATTTTGGTAGAAAATACTTTGAATCATTTATTTATTTGTCTCTATTGCAATCTTAGGTTAATAATCTCTTTCAATTACACTAGATCTTGTCTGGATTTGTGGTATTTTGGTAACTACAATTGCACTACAAATAGATCTTTCTTTCTATAGTATGATAAAAAAAAATTAAATTCATGTTGTTTCCATTCATTTGAGATGATGTTAGTAAGCTTTTGAGTGCATCTTGAGCATGGTTGAATAGGATCTATTAATCTTTTGTTGAAAATTTAACATGAGCTTTTGTGTTTAAATTATCAAAGGTTGTGTGAAATCTTGTACTGTTGGGCTTCCATGAGTGCATATCTTCTGGTTAAATGGATGTCATTAGTTGTGTGATATTTTTTCTTTCCTTGAGGAATCTACATAAATATTTGTAAGGTTTTCTTGAGAAATTTGTATAATCAACTTTATCCTGCTTTAATCTCCCATTCATACACACAAATTACAACTCACAATTGTTAAATCCTTTTTAATTCCTCATGTTTTCCTTGCATATAACCATATGTTAAGAGATTTTATAATCTATACCTTCCCTTTTATAAATATGCAAAAGCAAGTTATGATCTATATTGTCTAAAGTGACCTGAAGTCATATTCTTAAAGATATCTGCATTATTTAGTGTGACAACTTGTAAGAGTTAAATAATGTTTACATTGACTGTGTTTTTCATGACTGTCCTTAATACTTCCAAGATAATGTTTATACAGGTTGCAATTCGCATCCATTTTTTTATAATCACAGGTCAACAAATGGGTCCTCTCACCCTGGTTAAAGGAAGAACCTAAAGTAGTAGGGAAGGTCATCCCATTTTGTGAGTGCAACCTAGTCTCTCTCAAATCCAAGTACTAAAGAGTCTATCAGATATTTCCCCAGCTACAAAATGACTATATATTTGGTCTAACTCTCTCTAAGCATCAAAATTAGATTGTAAATGTTTCTTGGCTCATAAGTTCGTGTAGATTTTGGTACCAACACACTTCTGATACTCCTTGCAATAAAATATTGAAAACATAAAGTTTTTCTTCTCTCTACAAAACCATCTTACTTGGTTTTTGTTCAAAAAGATCTTCCCCTTTACAATTTCTCATCATTTTACATTTATAGATAAGGAGAAGAGAGAAAAGGGGAATCATCTTGGATTATGTTCTAAATATAGAAAAACATAATAAATTTTTCTTGACTGGTTCTTACTAAATGACAAATTCAACTTGTAAATCCAAACAATGTCTCAACATCTAAAAAATACATACTTGATGTCAAAATGGAAAAACATGATGAATCATCATTCATATTTTTCCTTCGTGATTTATTGCTTATCTTCCTTAGTACAATACTCATGAAATTTATGAATCATATCATGTGTTTCTTTGTTATCCAGTCTGCATGAGTATCGATTTAGAACATCACATGTATTGATTATGTTGAGCATCCTTCTAGGGAGATTCTAGATTCTTATGATGGTTTTGGCCAAATTTATCGACACAATTTTTCACAAAAGTAGTTTTTCAATTGATTTGAGATCAAAATAATGTTAATCTAAGGCTTACTTTTCAACTAGATCCCTAAAATATTTGAAGATATCATCCGCAAGTAGCATGTTCAAGTCACGATGGATGATTACCTTGGTGAATTCATCGGTGATATCATTGGTGGCATCAATACCTTCACCTTGAGATTTTTGTAGATTATCACTAGAATTATGTAAGATCCTGGCCCCAAAGTCAATGGCTTTGTAAAAATGGAAATTCTTTGATCTCTCACCAATTATCCCTTCTTGAACTAGGGTATCAGGATCAAATTTCTTGAGTTCATTCAAATATTCTAGGGTTATTTTTCAATATTGCATTCTTCTTGAAGCTCATCATTCATCTTTTCAACAACTAATTTCTCTCTTTCTATATCATTGTGGACCTCAACAAAATCCTTGATTAACATATTTCTTTGAGTTATGATCATCTAGATCTAACTACCTACTGCACAACCCTTTTGCCCAATATTCTCAACCTTTAATAAGGATGATGTATCAAAACTATATGTACACAGAGAGGAGGATAGATTTGGTTTGGAGATACTGAGGAGGATAGATGTTATTTGATCTACCTTATCCTTCATATCATCTTTGGTGGCCTTGTTTTTTGTAAGTTTCTTCAATAGGTTATCCATGGCCACCTATACATCTTGTTGGGATCTTTCAGTAGTGAATTTCCCAAGTTCCACTTTGGTAATATATTAGTCGAAAGCATTGATGTCTTCCTTACTCTTGACTGCATCATGTACAATGATCTTGACCAAAATTTATCTAGATGCATCAATGGTGGTGTGAGAAATGGTCTTAGGTTTCTTGGATTTGCAAAATGGGATGGGATTCCGTGAACTGAAATAAAGGATTTAGGTGGGATAACTATTTTTCTCTTTTTTGGGATTTGGCTAATTATCCAAGATGGGACAAAATAAGGAGGTATTTTTTGAGGGGGAGAAGTGATCATGAGTGTAGTACTTGGATGGGTAAGCATGGAAACCAATGAAGGAGGAGTGGATAAAATGGCCATGGAAACTGTTGAAGATGGGGTAGGAGAGGAAGGCATGGAGGAAAAAGTGGAGGATGGAGAAGGGAATTGGGTTATGTGATGAGAACCCATGGTTATACTTATCCCAAATGAGAGAGGATAAAGGGATGAGACTATTTATGCCAAGAGTGACACTAGAGGAGAGGAAGGTGGTCGAGGAGAAATAGTAGTGGTGGAAGTGATAACTGATAAGATCTAGAAAGATGAGGAAGGTGGAGGAGAAGAAAATTGAAGAGGAGAAGTTAGAAGAGGAGAGGGAAAATGTGGAGGAAAAGTGATTAGAAGTAACACATGTGGGGACAAGGTCATAAGGGGAACACCATGGCTGATGAAAGGGAAAGAAACCAAAAAAATTTAGGCCACTATGGTGCCATTTGATGTCCCTTGTGTTCAATGGGGGGAAGGGGAATCAACGTTGACAATAGTGGTGGAGGGAGAATACAAAGGTTAGGGAGATTTTACTCTATTGGTATAGAACCTAAATTTAATTTTTTTTCTAGAGGCTTCACCTTTTTCCTTAGACTCTTGGGAGGGAACCTCTTCTAATGTAATGGCCACTTTAACTTTTAGGAAGTTGGGATCCTTTGGTTGTATATTCATTGAGTAAAGCTAAGAGTTAGTTTGAAGAATAATTTGAGCATTTTGCTCCTTAACAGATGTGGAATCCTTGATTGACCAATAAATCGGGTGAAAACCCATACTCTCAACATTCATTTGATCATACATAGGGTCTAATATTTCCCCATCATCAATAGAACCTTTAGGGATGTTAGCGAGGTTGTATGTTGTTGCTTCATATAAAGTTAGGAGATTGTGATCCCTCCTCCTGATTTTTATCTTTTCCCTAAAATAAATCTAAATGTCTTCAAGTTCAAGAACATGAAGCTACATTATTCCAAGACCGTTAAGTATCCCAAGTAATCGAAGATAGGCCTCATATGAAGGGTTTTGAAATTTATACCTTGGATCTCAGTAGCAATATTTTTAGCTTTGATCACCAATGTGCAAGTGTAACAACCAATTGTTAATGGGAACTGAATTCCTTCCTTATGTTTACTCTATTGGAACTTGTGGAGGTCCAAAAACCATCTTACCAACTCTATTAGGATCCACTTATCACTTAGGAATCTTGGCAATAGGTACTAAGTCCCTTGAAATGATCCGAACTTGATGTAAGTGAATGTTGGGAATTTAAGGAAGATGCATCCCCAATGGGATACAACATTCCAAGATGCATTAGTACACCAACATTTAGAAAGATCTGGTTCTAGCTTGAAAATGATGTTATAGGAAAAGGCATCATTTACTCTTCAAAAATGACCTAGACTCTTCTTTAAAAACAAGTGGGGGTAGAAGTTATATATAAAATCAAATGTTCTAGTACCTTGAATGTTCAACCCAGGATAAATTCTCATACCCACTGCTGCATAGGTCACATATGATGTCATATAAAATTTTCTAGTTGTTACTACTTCTTTCAAATGATTGTCTAATGTATCACTGAAAATTTCACCCCATCTAAAGAATTGTTCACTTTTCTATATGATGGTAATACATTGATACATCCATCCATGGAACTCTTTTTCCTTAGAAATTCCAAAAACTCTTCTTAGAAATGTGATAATATCATTGATTTAAAGAATGAAATCACTCCTGGGAAATGTATTTGGGAACCTATTCACCATAGGCTTAGGTTTCAAGAGATATTTTTGTTGATGTGCTTGATACAATCTGTTGAATTCTCATCCCAATCTTTTTTATCCTTCTTGAGATCAGTATCAACATACAAAGTGAGGTCTAATATTTTAAGGATATCCTCAAAATATTATGTGTCAAAATATATGACTACAACCACATCTTGGTTCTTGACAGCCTTAGAGTTATATTCATAGTGATTAGCCACCGCAAGAATAAATTTTAGACATTGAACAGTTATGGGGAAACCAATAGTGAGAGGAAGTCTACTATCAAAGATGCACTACATCCATGTTTTCTTTGTAGGGATCTTGACCCTATTCCAAACATCATTCATGTCCTAATTTAATGTCCCTAACATCAACATTAGAGTTGATGTTGGAAGGTGGAAAAACCACTTGATACTTATACTTAATCTTTTTGGAAGATGTTTCCCTTCCTTTTCCTTTTCCCAAATCATACATGCAGAAATGAACTAAAGAATCATTTGAAAAACCCCTCTCTAGAGATGAAAACTGAAAATTTTCCCCTACTCAACACCCTAGAAAGCCCAAAATTACCTGTCATATTTTTCCCCTGCTATATATCCTAAATATTCTAATAGTCTATCGAAAATTTTAACCTCCTTTTCACCTTCAAATTCCTAAAAAACTGTTAGGATTTTTATCCTATCAAACACTTCATAAATATCGATACACAGTCAGGACTTTCTTGTTTAACACTATGAAGAACTTGATACACTAGCGAAAACTTGGCACTTCTTTGCACATTGGAAAACCTGACACACTATCAGAAACATGAGCCTGTTTTGCACCTTATAAATCCTGAAACAAGTAGAAACTAGTTTACAAGGGTTTCTTCTTTTTTATTCAAAATTCTCAATATGACAAACAGGTCAAAAATCCTAAAATTTTAATGTTGGGGTTTTTTATGTGTTTATCATTGTGAAAATTCAAGAGGAGATTAACAGATCAAATTTTTCCCAAAACAAAAAAGAAAACAAGTAGAGAGGAGAAAAATAAATGAAACAAAAAACAACTCCCACAAAAATGTCGAATAAAAAAGAATGAAGAACACCTAAAAAACAACACAAATCAAAAAATAAACTATCAATAAGGGTAGAAATCACCTAATTATGAGACGAGCTCAAAGAAAAATGAACAAATCTAATTAAAAATGCCAAGAAATCAAAATTTATGTTTTTAGGCTTCAGAACTAGGAGTGCGTGATCAAATCCAAATTCATACAAGCACGAATGACATGGAAAATCCATGTGTTTATAAACTTTAACCAAATTTAATATAAATAGGATCAAACATGTGGAAACCTACTTCTACTCTAGAAATAAATACATTGACCCATGTGTGGAAAGTTGACCATAAGGAACATGTCATGTTTACATGCAATTGGCTCCCGAAATCCTGACATAATGAAGTCCTAAGTGGTTTTCATAATCAGGGATTAGGGAAAATTTATAATTTGGCATGTTTTTTCCCCAATATGTTTAGATGGAAAAACACCTAAAAATTTGATATAAATAATCAATCGGGTTTCAGAATCAAGAAACATCAATCATTTGATATGTAAAATCCCCGCAAAAACCTAAAAAATTGATACACGGTTGTGTTTCAGGGTTGGGGTTTAAAAATCATCAAACATGAATCACATTTTTTGGCTTCAATGTTACAATGATTTTAAAACCCAAAATACTACAGTGTGTTCGGTTTCAGAGGTTGGGAAGCATTTGACATGAAAAATGTCAAATTTCAATTTCGTCCTGAAAATAAGTTAGAAAATTAATTTTAAGGTAGAAAATGTATTTTGAAAATTAAGTAGAAAGTAAAATAACTTCGAATATTGAAAAATTTTATTGGTTATCTCAATTTTATTGTGAAACTTAACGACTGGCTCCGACTGGGGACTTCTTTTGAGTTAAGATAACTTAAAGGAAGATAAACCCATATTTAGAAAGTGATTGTCCATTGGGTCATGGATTCAAATAGAAGTGTAATAAAGATACACATGAACAATAAAGAAAACACAAATAAATAAATAAAATACAGAAAGCAAGCAAACCAAATGGGAAGGGAAACACATAGCTGAAAGGGGAAAATATGATACAAGCAATGGAAAACTTTCTCTACTTCTTGAACAACTTCAGATATTTCCCTTTGTGAGGTAGCATGAGATGTGTTCCATCAAGGTATGATAGATCTAAGTTGTTATCTTTGTGAAAAAGGATAATCTTGAAGGGGTCTCTCTATAAAGAGTAAAATTTTCTATGCATTCTCTTTAGCTCTCTTCTTTTTTCCCATAGAAGGACTAAGTCACTAACCTGAAAATCCCACTATTTAGCCTTCTTTTCAAAAACATTTTTTCACCTTATCCTGATTTTTTGTGATCTTATCCACTTCTTTGGATCTATTCTCCTCCAACGCTATCAGGTATATAACCATTTTCTCCATAGATCTTTGAAATGTATCATCTTCAATAATCTTGGCCAATTTTAAAGCTGACAATTCTAGGGAGATGGTAATCTCAACATCAACACCATATAGTACTTGGAAAGGGGACATACCAATAGATATTTTAGTAGTGATATGGTCTACTCAAAGTGCATCATATAGATACTTATGCCACATTCATTAATTATCATCAACCAATTTCTTGATTATAGTCACAAGGTTTTTTACTACTTGACTCTGCCTAACCATTTCCTTGTGGGTAATAATGAGAAACAAGAGATAGAGTAATCCCATAACCATAACAGAATTTAGTGAGTTCATAAGAAGATAAATTATAAGCATTTTTTTCCATGATATTATGAGTAATGCCAAACCTTACTATGATTTTCCCCTTGATGAAGTTGTAAACAACTTTAGAAATAAGGTGTTTCAAAGGAATTGTTTCCACCTACTTAGTGAAGTAATTGATTTTTTTCATGACATAACTATTTCAAGTAATAGATAGAGGGTTCAATTTACCATAAAATCAATTCTCCATTACTTAAAATGCTCAACAATTTCCACTGTCCTAAGGGGAAGTGCCGCCAATTTAGGATGACCAATAAATTGTTGACAAGGATCACACTTTGTTACCCAGAAACAAATGTTGAAAAACATCCTCCATAAGCTAAATTATGGTAAGCCTCTAAGATATTTCCTTGTTGATATGTTTCCACAAAACAAAGAAAAAATCTATTGATTCCTCTTTTATAGAGACCATTATCCCATAGAACATACTTGGTTGATCTCAATTTCTTGTACTCTTTTTATGTTTTGAGATTGTACGATTTGACATCACACCAAAAGATTGAGTTGGTGGTGGAGAGGGATCTCATCGTGTTAGCTAGCTACTATGCCAACACACCCCCAAATGATGAAGCCAAATATAACCACGTGATATCTGGGCCCACCACATATACACCCAATTAGGCCCAACGACATTACGAGGAAATGAAAATGGGACTTCCTAGGAGATCACCCATCTCAGTACTACTCCAAGTCGAGTATGCTTAATTGCCTGGCTCTGATACCATGTACGATTTTCCATCATACCAAAAGCTTGAGCTGGTGGTGGAGAGGGATCTTATCATGTTAACCAGCTGCTACGCCAATAGATCTTAGGTGCTCGAGACACTCTCCATAAGTGATAAAAAATACAATGTTTGAGTACCACTCATCCATTATACTCATAAACAAAACCATGGGAAATTCTTCCTCGCTATCCTTTGTACCATCATCTTCTACCTTTGAGTTTTTTTAGCGATGAGTTGACATAAACCTATCCCACATACAAGATTTTTTAGGTTTGATCTCTAAGTTTTACTCTTGTACTTTGTTGATACATTTACCTCTCTGAATACATAACTTTTGCTGAGCCAAGATGAATTACACAGCAGTATTAGGAACTAAAACCAACGTATGAGAGATTAGGATGTAATATGTGAAATGTTTTATTGACTACACAACTGAATAAGTATGTTTTTCAATCTGTAACATCTTCAACTCATAATATTTCAAAGGAAAACTCATAAAGGTAATAGGAGATTCAACTCCTTCATCATTCTTTTGAACCAGGATAGAAGATACAATGTCAAAAGAGGCATAGTTGTACATGGTTAAATCCTTCTTAAAATCATGAGATACTAGAACATGATCATAAGAAATGGATTCCTTGATATCATTACAAACATATTTTCCATCACCATTCCACCAAAATGTAACTTTACCATTCATCATTTCCAAAATGTGTTAATTTTTGTCTGTAATATCAGGAACAAATATTCTCAAAAAATAGACTTTTCTAAAGAATAAGTGCACACCATTTTTTCTTGTAGGAAGTGTAAGAATTTGTATAGCCTTTACTTACTCAAAACCAATATTTATTCCTTCCTTAGTCATAATGTGTCCTAGAACTTACCTTCAGTGACTCTGAACATGGATTTCCTGGGATTTAAGGAGATCCCATGTTGTCAATATCTGATCATAATTTAGTCTAAGTGACTAAAATCATCCTTCCTTTTCTTAGAAAATAATGTGTGCTCATCCAGATACACCACACTAATCTTACCCATCAAATCCCCAAAGGCCATGTCCATTTTCCTCTAAAAATTATCTCCTACGTTGATCAAACCCAATGACATTATCCTAGACACAAAGGTTTTCATGTACTGATCTTTAATCAATACTTCAACCTAGTTATACCACAAAAATCCATCTAACATGGAAAACATTTCATAACTAGTCCCTCTTTTTAGGAATTGATCCATTATAGGAAAGGGGTAATTTTCTTTCAGTAAATTCCAATTAAGATTACAAAAATATACACAAATGTGGATTTATTTGTTCTTCTTACGCATCGGGATGATGTTGGAAACCCATGTATAATGATGAATGGGAAGTATGATCCTTTCATTCAACATATTTTTAATTTCTATGAGAATCATGCCAGAAATATGTGGGTTGTACTGGCATTGTTTTTGCTGGAAGGTATAGGCATCAAACTTGAGAGGAATGTTGTGTTAAACATCCATTAGCTTAAAGGATTTTAAATCTACATAAGAACAATCTAGAACATCCATATCTTTCTTTAATAGCGCGATGAACCTTCTCTTTTGTTCATAATACTTTGTTGATCGGTCAATCCCAAATTAACGTGTTTGATTTCAGCTAAAGAGTTGGGTTTAGCCTATTTCCTCTAATGAATGAAGTGATCATGCTTGTTGACTAGTCCTTCTAGAGATACCAATGATTTCGGGATTTTGTTCCCTTTGAGTTAAATAACTTCTCTTTAAATACCCTGGCATGGATCAAAGACAATTCACAAAAAGCCTATTCAGATCCTTCAAAATATAGTTCACTGAAATTAACAAACTTTTTGAGAAAAGTCAAGATCTGGTTATCATCATTAAAGACTTGCTAGTATGCAGCATTTTCAAGAACATGTGGATGGTAGAATATTTCAATTATCCACTTGTCCTTGAATTTTGGATGAGGCAACAACAACAAAGTAGACACAACAAGGGATTCGGCTTTATCATTGTGAGCTTTGGATACTACCTTGATAGAAAAAGCTTTAAATTCTTTAATGCAGTCCTAAAATTTGTTCCCATAATGCTTCAAGTGATCATTATTCACTTGATATACATTTTTGACTTGGTTCACTATGAGCTTGACATCCCCCTGAGCCTTGATATTTTTGAATCCTTTATCTTTTTTCATCTTTAGTCCTAATAAAAAAGCCTCATATTCAGCTATGTTATTAGTGTTATCAAATTGTATTTATGAAGAGAAAGAAAAGATCTCATACTCAGGAGATATGAGAACTACACCAACATCATATCCATAAATTGAACAACTTTCATCAAATTCCAAATTCAGCATCTCATTAGGATCTCTTTTAGTGACAAAATTGGAAGTAAAACTTTGATCGAAAGTCATGAAATGGGTACCCAAACCAGCATCTTTGAAAATAATTTATGCCTTAGATCATCTGATTTTGTAAAAAGGTACTTTTAAATTTCTGGTTCAAGTGTGTGGATCATTCCATTAACAGGTATCCTTGCATTTGACAAATGCATGTGAATTTCTCCTCCACATATCGACAAAAACCTCTTCCCATCTATATTTTGTAAGTAGCTAGAATATCTACAACCAAGTTTTTCATCTTGCCTTGCTTCCGAGGAAATGCTACGAATGTGAATTGAGTGCCCTTGATCTAACCTATCAACGGAACTTATTTAGTCTCCATTGAGTAATAATGCCTAAAAGGTTTTGTGAGATTGAGTCCTATGGAATGAGCTACCTTTACAGGGATGAAATTTTTAGATGCTCCTAATTCTATGATGAAGTTGTTGAGTTTGAAACCATTAATGAGTAAAGAAAAATAAAATGGTTCCCTTAAAGGAAGAAAACAAAGGAACAACATCTTTACTTTTGATAAAATGAGTTAATCTTTCAAATTTCTCAAGATTATACTGAAGGTATTTTGCTTTTAACATCTAGATTTTAGTCTTCTTCTCATGATCGATGATATCAAAAGAAGTGTAATGTAGAGTAAATGAATATGTAGACCCTTCATTTCTTATTTTCATGGGAGAGTTATTGGCCTTAGGAATGGTAGAAGAAGAAGGATTGGAAGTGGGAGTAGCCTTTTTAATAGTAGGGTTTTCTTTTGGTTGAATGGGAAAAGGAGTACCTATTTTAGAAACATTAGGAAAGACAACTGTATCCTCTTTCTCTTTGGCCTTTCCTTGGGTTTCTCCACTTCCTTTCTCGGGTTCTATTTATGGGTGAAAACAAAAAAATACTAGGTATTCATGTCATTTACTACATCATTATAGTCATCTTCTTTATATTCTAGGTACCCTATATTGGAGTCATCAACTGGTTCTTTATAAGATTCTTTAGTGAAACTATCATCTTCAAAAGAATCTTCGAATTCTTATTCATGTGTCTTGTCTCTGTCATCAACCACATAAACAACAATATTGACAAGAGGAGCTTCAATAGATAACCTTTTTTTAATAGTAGATAACTGGTTTTTGTCTCTAGTGGGAGAATTTTTGTTAAAATTTCTCCTCATGATATCCTAATCAAGAGTATGGGCACATTCTGAGACATTTTTTCTTAAAATTCAACATTTCATTTTCCAATCTCTAGATTATAGGTTTAGATGTACTCCAATACGTGCTTTGATTTTTGGGCTTGGAAGACTCCCTTCTTATATTACTAGCCATGATTAGATAATCTTCAATGTCTATAGCCTTTGATTATGTGGTACCCAGATTAGGAATATTTTACCTCCTTAGCAAGAAGATAACTTTAGGTAGTTGAGAATTAACAAAGAAACATTTTTTATTTTTCAAGAGTAGGGGTAGCATGCTCTGGAAGCTTATGGATCAATTTATGAAAAATTTCCACAAAATCATGCATAGACTCGTGTGGTTATTTCTTTATCTATGTGAGTTGATCTAGTAATGCATGTGCATCCTCTACAGGTTTGAATATTCCATCAAAATTTGTTCTCTTAGTTTCCCAATTATTTATAGACCCAGGGGGAAGATGGTAAAATCATTCAGTAGTAGAGAATTGAAGAGTCTTAAAACACATGTGAATAGATATTTCCTCATGAGCAACACCTATAACTCCCCATGCCCCAAATAATGCATCTATGTGTTCGTCAGGGTGTTTTTTTTTCACCATTGAGCTTTGGGAAGTTATTTAACGAACCATGTGGAAAATCATGTAGAGAGTGAGCCAATGAAAGAGTACTGATAATTGGCCCCCAAGGGATTGGAGGAGGTGGTGGTGTAGACATTTTCTGAAAGGATGTATGTGCAATAATATGAGTTCCACTTAAAAATAAAGGTCTATAAGTTGTATATGAACTATCCTCTTGTGTAGCTTGGCTCCAGAAAAAAGGTGATGAACTTTTTGATTTTTTGAAGGACCTTCTCTCAAGATAAAATTTGAAATTATGAAAATATAATAGTTAAAATGTAGGATCCACCTCACCTCTTGCTTTGCTATTGTGAGTAAAAATATTTCCTTCCAGCTTGAATAAAAAAATGATAGTACAAAGTAAATACAGACTCATCAAAGGTGTGATAAAAAAATTTCTTACTTATCTGTAATCCCCAGTGGAGTAAAAAAATAAATTTAGTTATATATTATTAGAGCTCAAAATTTCACTTGTCCTAGATCATGATGAATTAGGTATTTAAGGCAACATGGGATTGTCTCCAAGTTGTGGGACTTGCGATTTGAGACAAACCTCCGGAGAAGGTCAAATTCCTCTACTTTTTTCTATTGCTAAAACTACTCCTACGAAGGGGGATGCAACTACCTATTACTACTCTAAAATTCCATAGGACCAGGGTGAGAAGGACATGCATGAACATGAAACCTAAGTTAAGGGGAGGTAATAACACCGGAAAGATGGGTATGAACACACTTGGACAAGAGAAAATGAAGGAAAATATGCATAGGGAGGAAAGAAAGGTGTGCCATAGTATGAAACAAATTCACCTATTTGATTCTATGGAGTGCAACAGAAAAGGAGCCTGCAAAGGACATGAAAATACACATCAAACCAACAACACAAGGGGAAAGGTAAGAAGATGCAATAAACATGAGTTAGGGAAGAGAATAGCCAAAAAAAACTTTCATTGCTTCCTTAGAATGCACAATCAATTACAATGGTGGAAAAGCGAGGTATCCACATGCAAAAAACTAGATCTGAGGCTTGCAACTCAAAATGTAAAGGAAATACTCTAAATAATACTCTTGCAAACCAAGAGAGTCCAACCTTTTACAATGAGCATTTCTCATGACTTTATAGAAGATGGAGAGAAGAGGGAGAAAGGAGATAGAAACTAGGATTCAAACTTCCAATCACCAAGAGAAAGAAATAAATACCTACAAATGTTCTTGCAAAACTATTAGATCCACCTCCCCATGTTAGATTATCTTGTGGAAGGAGGGAGGAAAGATCCAATCATATCTAGGTGGTTGAGTTGACTAGATGTGTGCATTAATTTCCTGAGATGCATTTCCCTATTTTCTACATACAAAATCCCACAAAAATTTTATTTTGAATAACCTAGAGTGTAGCCCATGTTATCATCTTTCAATCAAGTCCAAGAGCACATAAATCTAAGATCTGTAACAAAATTTAAGATGATATGAAGATGTGCAATACAAGTTGAACATAGAAGACACGTGGCACGTTATGATTGATCCTAAAGATTGACTCATTTTCCATTTGTTTTTTTTTCCTACCACATGTCATGCATCTATTTGATGTGAGTATTCGACATGCAATTGGTAAGTTTTGATTGGTTGCGTGTTACACAATTTTTCCGACCAGTGGGACATTGCATCTAATGACTGGCGTGAAGGATTTTAATTAGCGCATGCATAAAGGAAAAAGTTGTGAGAAGGAGAAATGAAAACATTTTCTAGTGCACATGCAAGATGATATATGAGGAGTGGGAATAAATGGTGCATATCTGTAAAGGTATGCAAGCATGCAAACAAAGGGAAGCATGCGAGACAAGGATGTGTAGAAGTAATTACGCAAGGAAAGTTTGCAAAGGTAAAAATATATGAAAGGGAAATGAGAATGTGCAAGGATATGCATGAGACTTAGGAAGGAGGGGCATGCATGAGGAAATAATTCCAGGCACTTATAAAAATACAATGTAAGTTAGCAGGTACACGTGAGAGGAATGTGTAAAACTATTGGAATGAAAGTGGGTCTACAAGAAGTGTGTGTAGAGGTAAAATGGAAGGATATAGAGGAATAAATGAGAAAGGAGGAAGAACGAGAAAGAAATCAAGAGAAGGAAAAGTATAAGGAATAAGAAAGAAGAGTGTGTGAGGACATGCGCAAGGAACTATATCCATGCAAATTTTCCAAGGTATAAAACTAGAAGTGTGAGTATCCAGAAGATCTAATGTTAGAGGAAGGATGTATTTGTAAGTTGTTTAAATAAATGGGGTGGTTACTTTGGACAAAAATTTGGTGACTTTTGGGGCCATCTTACTACTAGATGAAATATAGCAGTAGCCTTACAAGCATCTATTTGATATGGAGTCTTCCTCAAAACATAATTTTTTTACTCTGCAACTTGAAGAACTCCCTTAAAGTCACTTGAAACACTTGTCTCACTCTGAATAATTATTGTAAACTTCTTGAAATTACCAATAAGATGAAACAACCTCTTTGAACTTTGAGCACATAGACTAGCATCTAGAAGCAATAAAAGAGTGTGAACAAGAGAGCTCATAAGAAGAAAGAGCTATATACAAACAAGACAATGTGTGTAGAGTGCACTTAGAGGAATTGAAACTATTCTAATATATACATGATGCATGGAACAATATTAATGAAAATATTTAAGATAAATCCCATTAACTGGGATTGATAGTGCATATCCATCAAGGTGAGACAACTCAAAATAGTTAACCTTCTTACAACTGTTGATGATGTATGGGCCACTCCAAAGTGCATCAAACTTTGAAAGGCACCCTAGTTTATCTCTATCAACATTCCATTTCAAGACCAAACCATGCACTTTGAAATCATGAGGCCTATTATTTCTTTTAAAAAACTAATTTTTTTTATCTATGATGTTGTTCCAACTTGATCATGGCAAAGTTACTTAGTTCTTTAAGTTGAACTAGCTCTGCCATTCTGATTTCTCTCTTGTATGCGTACTCAAACTCTAGCTATTGGGCTAGTTCTAGTGAAGGAAATTCTAGAGATAAAGGAAACCTTACCATAAACAAGTTTTTTAACTGAAGTATCTATTGCATTCTTCACCATGATTTTATTTTCTTAGAGCACGCGTGAGACTTTTGTGTGTCACTTCCTCTGGTTAATGTCCATTGTACGCTTCATGATTCTGATCAGGTTCTTGTTATTAGACTCTACTAAGCCATTTCCCTGAGGGTAGTAGTTGGAAGAAGTCTTCAAATAAATCCCGATAAAAAATTATTTTACTCAGGAAGCATTTTGCATTATCAGTGATAATGGTCGGAGGAATATCAAGCCTTGTTACAATATCCTTGAAAAAGTCAAGGATGACTAACTATGATGATTCCTTGATCGCAACAACTTTTGTCCATCTGGTGAAGCAATCTATAGCTATCAAAACCCTCTTATGACCAACACTCGAAAGAGGGTTGATCATGAAAATGAAATCTAAACCCCATTGCACAAAATGATGACTATCTTGGATTGGGCGGAGGGGAAGTACAACCAATTTCTTCTTTCTTGCGAATAATGCATTCTTTGCATTTCATGACCCACTTGTGTGCATGTGAAAATAGGGTAGGACAAAATTATCCTTCATTGATGATCTTCATTGTTGTTTCTTTGGTAGAGAAGTGTCCTCCAAATAATCCATCATGAAATTATGATAACACTTTGTTGACTTACGCACCATCAATCAACGAATAGGGGATAGACTACATTCTCATTTGTATTCTCTTTTCTTTTCTCGAACCAGGAGGTTAAACTCCTAAAAAGATAAATTTCACCATGGCCTCCAACTAGGTACACGTGTTGGAATCAACATTTGGTTCAGTTTCTATTTCGGGGATCTCTTGATGCATAAAAAATGAAGTCACTTATTCGTTATATCCATCCTCATAAAGTTTCTTACAAAGCATGTTTCATCTAACTAGATTCGTGGCTTTGATAGTCACATCAAACTCCATGGTTTTAGTCACCCACCTATCTCTCTTCTCACTGATCTCTGCTCCCATGATGAAGTCCCTCACACTTGAGTGTGAAACCAATACCTTGACATGATTTTTGGTGAGAATACTTTTGAATTTCTTCAGTGATAGGAAATAAGAGATAAAATATGCAGAATAATCCCTTAAAAAATCAGAAAAGTAGAAACTAATATGCAGAAAATATTACAGATCTCAAATAAAAGTGTAGAATAAATAACACAACACATAAAGACAATATTTAACATGGTTCACCCAATTTGGGCTACATCCACCAAGAATCACTTGCTCATATTTTATTACAAGCCTCCACTCTCTCAATACAATACCCAGATCCATTTGGAGCTATGCTCAACAAACTCTACAGAATTCACACCTGAATTCAAAGCACATCTACAATGCATTTTCTTTTATATGTAGTATATGCATAAGACCATATAAATATACAATTACTTAAGCAGTTTGATATAAAACCGTGGGTATTAAAACCATGGGAAAAAACTGTGGGTATCAAAACCATGGGTAAAAAACCATGGGTATCAAAACAATGGGTACCGAAAAACCATGGGCCCAAAAACAACCCATAACGGTTACCCATTACCCATGGGTTAATAAACCACCCTTGAAAATTTTCTTCAAGGGCTTCACCCCCGAACCCCCTTGAGGCACTCACTGGCGAGCGGGACCGCCGTAAAAATACTTAAGTGTAACACATAGAAGGTGTACCACACTCTAACATGAAAATAGGCTCCACAAACATAACAATCTCCCACTTGGAGACTGATTTCCACTAAGCAAGCTTCTCAACCCTTCACTATCATCCACGAAGGCCAACCAAAGCTAAAAATAGCTTTAGTTTATCCCTTGTGACCACCTTGGTCATTATGTCTGCAGGATTCTAACTGGTATGAATCTTCTCCAACTTCAACTTATCTTCCTCCAAAGCTATCCTGATGAAGTGATATCTCAACTATATATGCTTCATCCTGGAGTGGAAAGTAGAGTTCTTAGCTAGGTTTATAGCACTCTGACTATCACTATGCAACTTACATTCCTCCTGCTTATGCCCCAACTCCTTAAGCAATTGTTTTAACCAAATCATCTCTTTGCTTGCCTCTCTGGTAGCAACATACTCAGCCTCTGTGGTTGACAAAGCCGCCAGCTTCTGTAGTCATGAAATATAGCTTACTACTGTCCCACCTACAATGTAAATATAACCTGTCATGATCCTCCTGCTATCTACATCTCTAGCCATGTCTGAATCTACATAACCACGTAAAGTGGTGTCTGATCCACTATAGCATAAAATTGTCCCCATGGTCCCTCTCAAATAACGAAGGATCCACTTTACTACTTGTCAATGCTCTTTACCTTGATCACTCATAAATCTACTCATAGCTCCCACTGCATGGGCAATATCAGGCCTAGTGCATACCATAGCATACATCAAACTGCCAACTACTGATGAGTAAGGTACCTTGGACATATGGTTTCTTTCCTGCTCTGTCTTGGGACATTTCTCCTTTGATAACTTAAAATGGCCTACGAAAGGAGTCCCAACCAATTTAGCATCCTGCATGTTAAACCTATCCAATACCTTCTTAATGTACTCTTCCTGAGATAAAGTTAGCTTTCTTTCCTTCTTATCCCGAGTTATCCTCATACCAAGGATTTGTCTCGCAGCCCCCAAATCCTTCATATCAAAGGATTCACTTAGCTTTTTCTCGAGTACTTTTATTTCCTACATGTTTATACCTGCAACCAACATGTCATCAACATACAAACATAGGATAATATAACTTCCATCCTCAAATTTATTTTTATACACGCAATGGTCAGAATGACATCTGATATAACCTTGCTCAAAGCTATCAAACTTCTTATACCATTGACGTGGAGCTTGTTTCAGGCCATACATGATCTTCTTCAGTTTGCACACCATCTCCTCTTTACCTTTGACTTCATATCCTTCTGGCTACTGCATATATAGCTCCTCCTCCAAATTGCCATGGAGAAATGCAGTCTTTACATCTAACTGTTCTAAGTGCAATTCTTCTGCTGCCACTATTCCAAGAACAATTCTAATAGAAGTCATTTTTACTACAGGAGAAAATATCTCATCAAAATCTATACCTTGTTTCTATGTAAACCCCTTGACCACCAACCGAGCCTTATATATTTCTTTCCTCCTGCTTCGTCTTTAACTCTGTACACCCACTTGTTCTGCAATGCTCTTTTACCTTCTGATAGCTTCACCAAATCCCAAGTCTGGTTCTCCATGAGAGACTTATGCTCCTCATCCATGGCTTGCTCTCACTTCTTACTGGCATCTACCTACATTGCTTCATCAAAGCTCTCTGGCTCTCCACTATCAGTGACTAATAAATAATAAAGAGAAGGAGAAAAACGTTCAGGTTCTTTTCTTACCCTAGAAGACCTCCTCACTGTAAGAGTTTGGGGTTCCTATTGAGTAGGTTCATGAACTGATTCATGGGTCACTGTCCCATCCGGAAGATTCTCTGCCACTGCATATTCTTTCTTGGATTCTTCCCTGTTTTCCTGCAACTGTTTCTTATACATGACTTTCTCATGAAAGACCACATCCCTAGACTGAATGATTTTCTTTTCCTTAATACTCCAACATTTAAATCCAAAGTCATCACCACCATAACCAATAAAAGTAGATTTTTCTGATTTAGCCTCTAGCTTGGTCCTATCATCCTTGTCAATATGAACAAACACCTCACATCCAAAGACTCTAAGATATAAGTAATTGAATTTCTTACCATACCAAGCCTCCTCAGGTATGCTTCCATCCAAGGCACTTGAGGGTCATCTATTTATTAAGTACACAACTATGCTCACTGCTTCTGCCTAAAATAAAGAGGCAGTCCTACATGTATCCTCATGCTCCTAGCACATTCCATTATTGTTCTGTTCATCCTTTCTGACACCCCATTCTACTGTGGGGTTCCTGGAACCATCTTTTTCCTACGGATTCCATTCTTAGAAAAATAATCATCAAATTCATTGTTGCAATATTCCCCTCCATTATCTGACCCGAGACATTTTAACTTAAGACCTATTTCATTCTCTACCAAGGCTTTCCATTTAACAAAATTATCAAATACATCAGATTTGTTTCTAATACAATAAACCCAAACTTCCCTTGTTGCATCATCAATAAAAGTAACATAATAACTTGAACCCCCAAGAGATGATACCTGAACTGGCCCCCACACATCAGAATGTACTAGCTCTAACTTACTCTCTTTCTTCGTAGGTCCAACCTTGAGAAACCTTACTCACTTCTGTTTCCCATATATACAGTTCTCACAGAAATCCAAACTTGTTTCTTTATATCTAGGGAAATTCTTCTTTATGATGTCCATGCCCTTATGGCTCATATGACCGAGCCTATAGTGCCATAATGTTGTATCTGCATCTGAAGCCACAAGATTACAATCATTAGTACTATCAGTGGATAAATACAAGGTTCCAACCTTCTTACCTCTTGCCACCACAAGAGCACCCTTGGTAACCTTCTAAGAGCTAGCTATAAATATCACAATACAACGATATCAAATTTATCTTTAATGTAGGCACATGTCTGACATCCTTCAATAGCCATGTATTCTCATTCTGCATCTTAACCTAAACATAACCTTTTCCAACTATACTACAAGGCTCATCATCACTGAGAAAAACATGCCCAAAATCCCCTTGAACATAATTAACAAAATAATGCCTATGTGGAGTAGCATGAAAATAAGCCCCTGAATCTAAAACCCAAGATTCAGTAATATTATTCAAAGAAAGAATCAAAGCATCCTGACATATATTACCCGATGCCACATTTTCCTCCTTGTTTTCTTCATGTTGTTTCTTCTTGTCTCGAAGCTCCCAACAATCCTTCTTTGCATGCCCAGACTTTCCACATTTCCAACATACAATCTTGCTCTTAGATTTTGACCTTGCTCGATCTTTCGATTTTCCACGGTTTCCTCTATTCTTCTGTCTCCCTCTAGTTTCCACTGTCAAAGCATTCCCTGAAGTAGAATATTCCCCAGAGCTTTTTCTTCACATTTCCTCACTTAAAATCACCCCTACAACATCCTCAAACTTCAACTTTGAGTTAGCTAGAAACGAGTTGTTTACCGCCATTACCAAGCTATTCCAACTTTCAGGTAAAGAGCACAGAATTAATAAAGCCCTAACTTTTTCATCAAATTCTATTGTAACCAAAGCTAGCGTATTCACAACTATATTGAAATCATTTAAATGGTCTGCTATCAAACTATTCTCAAACATCTTCATATTAAACAACTTTTTCATTAAAAATATCTTGTTAGAGGCAGAGGGTTTTTCATACAACTTCCCTAATGCATCCATTAGATCTTTTGTAGTCTTTTCCTTTGAAACATTAAATAATACCGAAGATGAAAGACACAGCCGGATCATTCCAAGTGCCTTCCGATCCAACAAATCCCATTCCGCATCTGTCATACTCGAGGGTTTGTTCACCTTATCAGACAACAGAGTATAAAGATCCTTCTGATAAAGGTAATCTTCCATCTGCATCTTCCAAAGACTGAAATTTTTCCCGTTGAATTTATCAACCCTAGATCTTCCATCATCTACCATATCTTCCACTTAAGATAAAACTTTCCCTATGATTTAACACTTCAGCAAACCAAAACTAGGCTCTGATACCAATTTATAGAAAATAAGAGATAAAATATGCAGAATAATCCCTTACATAATCACAACAGTAGAAACTAATATGTAGAAAATATTACAAATCTCAAATAAAAGTGTAGAATAAATAACACAACACAGAAAGATAGTATTTAATGTGGTTCACCCAATTTGGGCTACGTCCACCAAGAATCACTTGCTCAGATTTTATTACAAGCCTCCACTCTCTCAATACAATACATAGATCCGTTTGGAGCTATGTTAAACAAACTCTACAGAATTCACACCCAAATTCAAAGCACATCTGCAATGCATTTTCTTGTATATGTATCATATACATAAGGCCATATAAATAGACAATTGCTTAAGCAGTTTGATACAAAACTGTGGGTATCAAAACCATGGGAAAAAAACCATGGGTATCAAAACAATGGGTACCAAAAAACCATGGGCCCAAAAACAGCCCATAACAGTTACCCATTACTCATGGGTTAATAAACCACCCATGAAAATTTGCTTCAGGGGCTTTGCCCCTGAACCCCCTTGACCCGCTCACCGATGAGCGGGACCATAGTAAAAATACCCGAGTGTAACACATAGAAGGTGTACCACACTCTAACATGAAAATAGGCTCCACAAACATAACATTTAGAGCATAGAAAGGACCTATTTTTTGTGTGACTATATTTCAATTCATAATCCTTCTATTCCTTGTTCATTTTCTTGAGTCAAGATAGCAACACCACTAACATCAACTCCATAATCTTAAAGGATGAAATCCTTGGAGTAATCTAGATTGATGAGTGTTGGCACGCAATCAATTTATTTCTTGATCTTGTTGAAGTTATAATTTAATTATGATTTCCACTTGAATACCATATCTTTCTTAAGCATGAGGGTGGTGGGCATAACCAATCCTAAAAATTTAGGAATTAATCTTCCTTCTTGTGCGCTAGTAAAGAGAGAGAAAGGATGGTTGAGACATGCTCAGGATCAATGGTGATGTCATCCTTAGAAACCATATGGCCCAAAAAAACTTCCTTTTGTAACATCAAAGTTACGCTTCTTCAGGTTAAGAGACACTCCAAATTCTCTACATTTCTCAAACAATTTTTCCATATGCATCATGTGATTTGCACTCTGCTTTGAGAAGACATATATGTCATCCAAGTAAAATAGGATAAGCTCATTGATATATCCTTTGAAGACAATGCCCATGGCTCTCTAAAATGTTGCACCTAAATTGGAAAAGCAAAAAGGAATTTTTTGATAGGCATATGTACCCCATTCAGCTGTAAATGTTATTTTGAATTGATCCTCTTCCTTGACCATGATCTGATTAAATCCATAGTACCAATCTAGCATAGAAAATCTTTGCGTGCTAGCCACATTCTATAGAATCTACTCCATAGAAGGAAAAGGATAATGATCCTTCAAATATGCCTTATTCAAATATCGAAAATCAACACAAATTATGATTTCACCATTATTCTTACAGACTAGAACAACATTTTCTACCCTAGTAGATTACTTGATAGGGAAAATAATTTTTTCCTCAATGAGTTTAGATAATTTTTTCCTTATGAGGGGGTATATCTTAGGATTTTTGGGCCTTTACTTTCATCTAATGGTTCTGATACTAGGATCAAGGTTAATGGATTGTTATGCAACACTTCAGTTAAATCCTTTGAGGTCTTCATACTCCTATGAGAGTGTGTCGCTTTATTTTTGATATAGAAAGAAGAATGCATGTTTCTCATCTTGCACACATTATGCACCAAGTAATAAATCCTTGCCATGTGCAATAGTGACTGGATTGTAGTATTCTTGTGTTGTGCACATATTCTTTTCTTCACCCTTGAATTCATCATCAAGGTTGAGAAATGTTCTCTAAGGTGACCAAACATTTAGGAAACTTGTTTTTCTTTAGTTGAATCACTTGGTCACCATAGTTGTCATACAAGTCTACTTGGATGTTTGAAGACAACTCAATTTCATTTTGAATGAACTTAACAATTTTTGGGTCACTTTCAAACACTTACCAGATGGTTTCATTTTCTGGAATAGATTTCCTAACCACCATATTAATGTGTTCTGCATTTCCTTGGACAAAATCCTCAGCTAGTGAGAATTATGAACCAAGGGTTGTCATCTGATCTGCTATGTTGTTCAATTTCCTTAGCACCACCTACAAATTGAGATCTTTAAAACTCTCCAAGAGGTTCCAAACTCTATATTTGTAAGATTACAAAATATTATTATTTCTTGTGTATTTGTTTGTGACTTGGTAGATGACTAATTCAATATTACCAAAGATCTGTAATGCCTTGATTTACCTCTTTTCAACAATAAGAAGACTATGCACCAACAATTAATATTTTGATAAATTATTCGAGCATGCAAACTATATCCTGTGCGTGAATAATGATTTCTCACTCTTTGGTGAGATGAGAACAACACATGTGCCTACATGATTTATTCTTCTAGAACCATCAAAATACATTTTCCACTGTTCATAATTTTCATCATTCTACTTGAGCAAAGAAGGTAGTACAACTTCTTCTTCAAGGATGTAATAAGTACCAAGACCACTCTCAATAGTTATATCATAGGGGTAAAAGTCATAATTCTCTTTTACCCATTCATCTAATAATAAATCAGGTATGGAAGGAGAAATGGGTTGTTTTTCTCAAACTGAGTCTTGTTCTTCGACTTATTGGATGAGGCAATTATCTTGGAAAGGGGATGGGTCATATGACTCAACATGATAGGAAAATATAGGCTCAGCTTGTATAGTAAGCCAATTACCATAACTTGTTCTCAGTAACATATGAGACCAATCAGAAGACAAGTAGTCACCCACCTTGGCAGTGAAATCCCTTGATAGGAAAATGGAAAACAAAGTAGATAGGTCAATGATTGGTATATATTGAGTTATGGTTAGATTTATACATGCATGCAAGGTTAAATCAATATCCTTGCTAACTCTTAGAGTGGTAACAGTTGAGCCATCAAGTTACAATAATCCTTTAGACATGGGGTTGTACCTAAGACCTAAAACAACAACAATTTTCTTTGGAATGACAGAAGTACTAGCCCCTAAATCAATCATACAAGTGTGATCAAGATGTTTTCCAATGATCAAGGACATATAAAAGGGTGGGGTTTTGATAATTTTTGTTACTTACTTCTCCTCTTCTTGATAAATATTTACAACAACTTGAGGTTATGGATAACTGGATCAGCATGTGAGAGTTGTACCAGAGCTTCATGTAATAGGTCGTGATGAGGTGGGATGGTCAGGGAATCCTACATTATGAAATTCACATTTTTATTTTTCATCTGGTCCACAATGTTAAATGAAATACCCATGGACTTGTGCATTTAATGCATAACAACATATTTTCTTGATTATTGAGGTGCAGAGGTAGGGGATTTAACTTGTGTAGAGGCTTGACCTACCAAAGGAGGATCACACATTATTTACTTTGTAATGTTAGGTGGAACCTCACACATAGAAACTTGTGCACTAGAAATGTTAGGTGCATTAACATCCTTTGATGCTTGAGAAGTGGTTTGATTGGTAGGAGCAGAAGGTTATGCGCTAGCTTCCAACATTCTTTTCTTGTACCTTGTGTTATCATCAACCTATGTGTGTGGCCTACTTGAGCTATCCATAGCTTGGTCTTCATAAAAGTCCTCAAATCCAAAGAACATAAGGTTGGTTGCAAGAATGAATTCTAGAACTTCTTCATTTTTCAATTCAAGCGCACTAGTGGAAGGATCATAACTTGAAGCATTCTGAATCATGTAGGCTTGCATGTGCAAGGAATTTTCATAGTGATACTAACTGTGTGGAAAATTTCAAGGAAAGCACCATTTTGTCTCTTGGACCATGTTGTTATGTACTAGAACTAGTGCTTTTCTTGCACCAGGTGCTAGAAGGGGTTACACAGGGGAAACTGTGTGAAGAGGGAGATGTGAATTAGGATGTACTCATTCATTTTTTTGGTTCTACCCATATCTCTATTTTGGATATTGATTTCTAAAGGGTTGATGGTCTTGAATAAACCCGTTGATTAGAATTATATTGAAGGCTTGTACTTGCTATTTTTCTAAGGATATAACTTTATTAGAAAAATTTATAATCAAGGTCTTCATTTCTTCATCCTCTTTTTGCTTCTTGGGAGAATAGGATGTGGAGGTAGTGGGTTGGGAATTTTTCTCATGAATGGGAGAAATGGAATGCTTAGGCACTGGTGGGATTTCAGGAAACAAAGGCATAGGTGATCTAGGGGATAATTTTCTAGCTTGGATTAGGAAAATTTCTACCCTAATAGCTAAATAATAGGCATCAGGGAGCCTCACACCAGCCATAGACTATATCGTCACCGAAATATCATAATTTAGAGCTCTTAAGAAGTAAAGGAAGACACCTTGAGTGGTTTTTCTTAAGAGGGCTGGAATTCTGTCCTATGTTTTCTGAAATCTAAAGTTGAAATCAACCATGAGCTCATTAGGAGCTCTCTTGATCATTGTGAGTTGTTCTAATAAGGATATGTTGTTAGCTTTCTCATTAAACTGATTGCAGAGCATAGTTCCAATTCCATCCCAGTTAGTGATAGAGGTAGGTTTTAAAATTATGTACCACATAATTGCTTTTCCTTTGCGTGAAGACACAATAAGCCTTATAGCTAAATTTTCTTTAGTAACTAGATGAACAAACCATAAATTTGTGATATCATGAATGTTCTTGGTAGGGGTAACTTGATTCTCACTAGTAAAAATTGGTATACTTTTGAGTGCAGCTACTGGTATATCATGTTGTGTAAGAAGAGCCAAAGGAATTCCACCATTGAAGTTGAAAAAAGTTATATTTCTCAATATCATGGCTTGAAAGGATCTAGATACCATGGTAGAGAGTGTTGAAGGTCTACCAAGAGGAGGGGTAGATTGCACCATGCACATGGAAGATAGAGATGCACGTGCAGCAGTTATAAAACTTCTTCTTCTGGGAGACAATTAAAGGTATTCAAAGGATTCTTCAACTACTGTGCTCTATCTATTATGTATTCTTCTATTGAATAGGGTACACTGATTGTTGAAATTAGTAGATCTGGATGTTAGGAGTTGTCAGATGTGTTAAAAAAGCCTCCAAAGGATAGAAATTGTTAAGTCACACACCAAACTTAATAACAATAAAATGTAAAGATTTCAATACTACTCCCACCAGGCATGTTAAACACTATTAGAGCTCAAAATTTCACCTGTCCCATATCAGGATGAATTGGGGATTTGAAGAAACATGGGATTGTCTCCAAGTTGTGGGACTTGTACTTTGAGACAGACCTCTGGGGAAGGCCAACTTCCTCTACCTATTTCTACTACTAAAACTACTCCTATGAAGGGGAATGCAACTACCTATCACTACTCTAAAATTCCAAAGGACCAGGGTGAGAAGGAGATTCATGAACATGAAACCTAAGCTAAGGGGAGGTGATAACACTAGAAAGAGGGGGATGAATGCACTTGGGTGAGAGAAAACAAAGGAAAATACATGTATTGAGGGAAGACAAATGTGCCACAGTATGAAACATATTCACCTATTCATTTCCATGGAGCATGATAAAAAATGATTCTACAAGGGACATGAAAATGCACAAAAAACTAGCAACACAAGGAGAAATTAAAGAAGATGAAATAAAAATGAGTTAGGTAAGTAAATAGTCACAAAACAAACTTTTATTGCTTCCAAAGAATGCACAGTCAATTACAATGGTGGAAGAGGTAGGTAACCACATGAAAAAAACAAGATTTGAGGCATGTAACTCAAAATGCAAAGGCACTAGTATGAATAATAATCTTGCAAACTAAGAGATTCCAAGCTTTTACAATGAGCATTGCTCATGAATTTTTAGGAAGAGAGACGAGAGAGAAAGAAGAGGGAAACTAAGATTCAAAATTCCAATCACCATCAACAATCAATAAATTGCTACAAATGTACCTACAACACTATCAAATATGCCTCCCCATGTAAGTTTAGCTTGTTGAAGAAGGAAGGAGGCAATATCCAATCAAATATAGGTGGTTGAGTTGACTATATGTGTGCATTAATGACATGAGATGCACTTCCCTATTTTCCACCTACTAAATACCTCCAAAATCTGATTTTGAATAACCTAGAGTGTAGCCCAAATAAGCATCTTTCAATTCAAGTCCAAGATCACATGAATCCGAGATTTTTATCAAAAGTTATTATGATTTAAATATGTGTAGTTCAAGCTAAATATGAAGTTTTTTTTTTCTGCCACAACTCATACATCCATTTGATGTGAGGATTCCACGTGCAGTTGGTAAGTTCTAATAGGTTTTGTGTTGCACACTTCATCTGAATAGTGACACATGGCATCTAATGACTGGTGGGGAGTGATGATTGCATTATTTTACTTGCTTGTATTATCTGTGTTCTTATTTATTTGTCATTAAACATGATTAATTATTGTGTGGGGATGCTTTATATAGTTATTTCCTAGTAAGTTCAATGCATTTCTCTTGTTTTGTTTCATGCAACTTATTTACCATAGAACCTCCCATTAATCACCCTTGTGATTGAAATGTGGTGACATGTGTAGGATAATAGTGTACATTTACTACCAATGTTGGGAAATTTAATCAATGAGTCCAAGTCTAGAGCCATCGTGTAATCATGGAAGACTTTTTCCATTGACAACCTATAAACATGGATCTTGTTTTTAGTGGTTCTGTAGAATTTAATCAACTCTAATAGGGTTTTTAGTGGAATAAATCAGTTCCTACAATTTTGGAATGATGTGTAACCAATTATGTTTATATATACATCTCCTTGAAGAACAATTTAGTAGTTAGTTGATGTTGGTAATCTGTAGTACAATTCATAACAATTTGTATCTATTGTCTAGTTATGTACTGAGTATGTTATGGAAATTTTCTAAATCAATATATTAGATGTTGTTTTGAATATCATGTGGTGTTGAGATTACCTCTATCCCGAGGAAGATCAAGTGCCCACTTGACCAAGGTGATTGAAGACTTTTAGGTTTATTAATGCTCGTGGTTTCTGATAAGTTACAGTTTGAATGCAATTACTTATTTGCTTACTGTAATTTATATTCAGTGTGTGTTATTTCCTTTCATGCAATTTCAATTTCAATTAAGAGTGTGTGTTATTTGAATTTTTTTATATTGATTTGGTGTGTGCATTCCAATTTCAGCAAAGTATTTCCATTACATTCCTTTCATTACAGTAATGTTTTTTTTATTATGGGTAAATAGTTTTGAAGGGACTATACCATATTCAATGTTTTTTTTTTCATTACAGTAATGTTGTTTCAGTAGTTTAGCATTACATTTCTTATAGATTAGCAGAGACAAGGGAGAAACATAACAAAACCAAAATTCTTGAAAGGAACCACCGAACATATTGAGTTGCATAAAGCTTCATTTCATATAGATTTGGACACACAACCCTAGTTTTATAATGATATTAGTATAAGAATTTGTTAGTTAAATTATTATAGAATACAACGACCCATCATTTTTGGCACCGTTTCTAAGGATACCAGAAGCATGACATGTAATCTTATTCAATTTACATGTTATGGGTGTTGATGAAGTTAATATATGCAATCAATAAAATTCTTAGGCCTTATTTACATAAATAACCTTGATGCATAGACCATGATACATTCAGGGGAGATTTATACCAAATAATATCCAAAGAATATCTCCAAATAGGAGTGCAAGTAGGGAAAACTCAAAGTGACACTGAATCCAGTACAGTTCTTAGAATCCCTTCTGAACATTCTTCATCATCCTATTTATAACTAGAATAACCTTCATAAATGGGAGACAACAGGAATAATGACGAACTGAACCCTTGGGTATAACCTTTACCGAACTCACTATCTTAGATGAAAGATGAGGATGCACCTATGAAAAAATATCTAACCATCCATCCTCCCTATCTTCTGAGGGAATGTCTACAAAAGACCCAGATCAGTTTCCTGTTTGAATTCAAAAATATTTTCCACACATGACTACAGAAAAGACAGTAAAAAATCAAAATATTTCCTTCCACCCTCAAGGACTCTACTATGAGGTGGTTTATGGTATTTTACCCTAACTCCATTCATTCTTGTTAGAACATGGAGACATATTTTTTGGTAAAATATCAAGACTATTGCAGTGGAAGAGATAGGAAAGAATATTTCTTCTAGATAAACCAAAAAGAAGATGAAAATATAGAATATTATTTGGATAAATTTCTCTTTCTCCATCGGACGAGTGGTTATGAGTTACATGCAGAAATCACTAAGACATTTTTCCTTAAAGGACTTGATGAGGAAACCAAGGATTCCCTCCATCTTACGGGAGGAGGTGATGTGTAGAAACCTAGTCTGGAAAATATCACTGAGCTATGTAGAAGTTAATCTAGAAAATGAGGAGGTATAAGGAAAATAAAAACATCCAAGATTTCCCTAGGTACCTTAGAACTTATGGAGGAAATGGATAAAATGAAAAAAACATCTTGTCAAAATTAACCTCAACAATAGATGGCTTGAAATCCAAGACCAATGATTCAAAATAACCTTGAGACATATACTTCCCTAAATACAGGAAAATACATCCTTTGAGAGAGTGTCTTTTGGATGTCACAGATCACAATACTAACCATTGAACTTTCTTACCTCAGTTGAAAGAAGGATTGAATGTCGTGTCTCAAGCAGATGCAGAGGTAAACTATTTTCAAAGGCCAAATAATCAGATTGTCTATGCCCCTAAACCTGCTCAGAACCCTTGGAGGATTTCATGGCCCATTAAAGCTCCTTGGCTTACGTAGGTAAAACGTGAGTGGACACCACCAAACTAGATGGTTTACCCAAATCCACCACCATGGATGAATCCCTACAATGAGCAAGTTTAGATACCACTAGCCAATGCAAATCCATGTAAAAACCAATAATGGGCACCTCAACAAAATTCTAATCAACAGAGAAGGTTCCAGAAACCACAACAGGATGTAATGGCCCCACCAAAAAACTATCAGCAACACGGGAAATCATCACAAACTCAACTTCCAGCCCAGCCTGTAGTGAACCATGAACATCAAAAGATAACTTTAAAATGAAGTATGAAATAGTCATACAATGCTGGTTAATACTATCAATAATATGTGACTAAGGTTTGGGAGAACATTGAATCATCCTCCTATTGTTATCACAGAAATACTTGAGGAAAATAAGAAATAAAAGACACTTGAGGAAAATGAGGAAACTAAACATGTTCAAAAAATGCAAGACACTAGGAACGGTCAAGGAAAAGATAAGAATGTACATGAATCGCCTTTTTTAGAATGATTACAGGAAAATCGAACTGCAGAAGAAACAACACTAGTTTAAGAGTTTAAAAATATGAACATTAAGGTCCCACTTCTGAGAGAAATAAGGGACATTCCTGAATTAAACCAGACCATTATATACCAATATATAAAGACACTAGAAAGAAAGCAGAAATAGCCAAAAATAGTCAAAGTGGGAGGGAATCTAGCTCATATTGTCGTTGGAAATATTATTTCACCAAAATATGGGGATCCAGGGAGTCTAGTCATTACTATTTCTCTAAATGGTCAGTCAATATATAACATTTTGGTGGATATTGGTGCTGCCATCAATGTTATAACAACAAATAAGTTCAATCTGTTGTCTTTAACAAGATTACAACCAACCAATACCGTTCTTCAATTGGCATATTAATCTATTGTTGTACAAGATGAAGTGATTGAGGATGTAATGGTCATAGTTGAATCCTAGGAGTATCCTATTTATTTTATGGTCTTACAGCCTAAAGCTCAGAAGTTGGGATATCTATTCATTGTAGAAAAGCCCTGGTTAGCTACTATTGCTACATATATTGACTGTAGGTCCAGAAAAATGACCATTTTAAATGGGGAAAAATCAAAGAATATTTAATTGTATCCTCCTGCCTAGCCATATGTGGATGTTTGTGAACTTTTATGGGTAGATTATTCAGATACTAATCATCTGAGTTCTTCTTATTTGGCCACCATTGTAGTGAAAAATCACATGGAAGAAATTGTTGAGTCATACATAATGTCAGATGAAGAGGACATTATTGCTACGAAAATCAGAACTGGGGCTACAAAACCATCTATTCTAAACACTGTAGATAATATTACCTTGCTAAGTGACATTTCTAATGGAAATTTTAAAGAAACCTATGCTTATAATGAGGAATGTGTAGTCACTAATTTCTATTGTCCTTTAACCAAGGTTATGTCTCTTAAAAATATGACTATTTTACACATGCTTCAACCTCATGTTTGTCCCTTGAATTCTTTAATTGCTGATGCAGAGCTCGCTATTTTGAAAGATACCAACAAAGTGACTATTGACATAGGAAAAGAGTTGACCATTGGTAATAACTTAGAAGCCATCCAAGAGACTAGGGTGATAGAAATCTTGAGGAAGCATTCCCAAGCTTTTACTTGGGATTATACTGATATAGAAGTAATCCATCTAAGCATTTGCATTCACCATATCTACACCGAGGATGTTAAAAATGTGAGACATCCACAATGAAGAATTAATACAACATTTAGATACATAGTCAAAAACAATATAGAAAAATTGTGAATGTAGGATTCATCTATTCTATATCTAATAGTCAGTGGGTATCACCACTAGTTATAGTTCCTAAGAAAAATGGTAAATAGAGAATCTATGTGAACTATAGGGAACTTAATAACACCACCAAGAAAGACTACTTTCCTTTACCCTTTATTGATCAGGGTCTAGACAATCTTGCAAGTAAGAAGTATTTCTCCTTCTTTGATGGGTTTAGTGGGTATAACCAAATTAGTATTGAACCTGTGGATTAGGATAAAAAAACCATCACTTATTCTTGGGGTATATTTTCATATGGAGTCCTACCATTTGGGATTTGTAATGCACCTTATACTTTATAGAGAGCAGTTTTGGCCAATTTTACAGATCTTACAAATGACTGTGTTGAAGTTTACATGAAAGACTTCACTGTTCATGGTTCCACTTTTGATGAATCTCTAAACAATATTGAAAAAGTATTAACTAGATGTGAGCAGCACCAAATTTCCTTGAGTCATGAAAAATGTCTGATTATGTTTGATCAAGGAATTTTCTTAGGTCATCATATTTCTGCTAAAAGAATACAGGTCGACCCCAAAAATTTTACAATAATTACTCAGTTGCCTACGCCAAAAAATTAAAATGACATCAAGATTTTCCTTGGACATGCAGGGTATTATAGGTAGTTCATCAAATACTTTAATAAAAATTTTGCACCTACGTTTTCTTTGCTGATAAAAGATTGTGTTTTTTAATGATCTCCTCAAAGTTAGCAAGCTTTTGAGATTATCAAAGATAACCTAACCACCACTTTAGTCTTGAGAGGACCCAAATGGAGGAAGCCTTTCCCTATTCACACTGATGTTTCTAATACAACAATGGGATTTGTTCTTGGAAAAAAATATGAATAAGATCATATGTATGTCATTTATTTTATCAGAAAAAATCTAACCCCTACAAAGAGGAACTACACCACTACGGAAAAGGAATTTTTATTTTTTGTTTACTCTCTAAATAAATTAAAATATTATATTACTAGGTACAAATTATTTTTTTATACTAACCATTCGACCATAAGGTATTTGATGAATAAACTAGTAATGGGGGTAGAATTATTAGCTAGTTACTCTTGTTGCAAAGAATTTAACTTAATCAATTATTGATAACCTAAGAAAGACTAACATTGTTTTTTATTTCATTTCTATATTGAATGTTTCAGAAGAATAAGAAGCAATCCAGGATCATTTTCCAAATAAACACTTATTTTTAATATCAACTCAGCCTCTATGGTTTGTCTGATCTTGTGAATTACCCAACTACAGGGAACTTTCCAGCTTACTTTACCAATAAAGAATGAAATAGATTAGTCAAAAATTTATCAACATATAAATGGTTTAATGGAATTTTATTTAAATGTTGTCCCTGATATGGTTCTTTGCAGGTGTGTTCATGAGGATGAATGTATATGACATACTGAGAGCTTGTCATGATGATCCTGGAAGAGGAAATTACTCAGTGAAGAGAAAAAATTCACAAGGTCCTTATAGTTGGGTATTACTGGCGTTATCTTCACAAGTCTGTCAGGAGGTACGTTTGGTAGTTTGATGCATGTTAAAGAATGGGAAAAGCCTGCATCATGCATGGAAATTCCTCTCAATCCTCAGCTGGTCTTAGGACCATTTGAGAAGTGGGGTATTGATTTAGTTGGAGCTTTTGATCCCTCTTTGTTTGGGAAAGAGTACCTATTGGTGTGCATTGATTATGTCACAAAGTGGGCCAAGGTTCAAGCATTTGCATTTGTCAATGAAGATGTTGTAGATGACTTTTTGTACAATAGGGTTATGTTGAGATTTGGCACCCCTCGAGCTATTGTATCGGATCAAGGACCTTAATTTGTGTCTAACATGATTGAGGATTTTCTATAGATCTACCGAATCAAGCATCAGGAAGTCATCACCATATCACCCCCAATCCAATGGGCTAGGTAGAAGTTACAAACAAAGAGCTGGAGAATATTTTAACCAAAGTTGTCAATGCAGACAAAAAAAACTGGGTACCTAAAACTCCCAGAATTTGTTTGGTCCTACAATACAACCTAGAATACCACTACTGGTTTCTCCCCATATGAACTGGTGTATGGGAAGAAATAATTTTTACCCATTGAGTTTGAATTATAGACTTGGAGGACAACAATGGAAGTTGGCATCGATTTGGATGAAGCACAACCTAAGAGAGTAATGCAACTGAACGAGCTTAATGAAATGAGGATGGAGGCACAGCAAAACAACTGAGATTCTTCAACATCAAAGAAAATCTTGGCACGATTCTCGTATCAAATATAAGAAGTTCAATGAGGGATATTGGGTCTTACTTTTTGACTCAAAGTATTAACAATTCAAAGGCAAGCCAAGGAAAAGATGGTTGGAACCATGCCATATCAAACAAGTGTTTGATAACGGCTCTATGATATTGTTATTGATTGATGGAGACAAAAGAACTCTTTTGGTGAATGGACATAGATTAAGGATGTATCATCTTCCTCTAGATAAAGAAACCTTCAAGCAAAGATATGTTTATTATGCGAGGAAATGGATTTAGTGGAGGATCTTGGCTCTTCCTGTCATGAGTAGTCATTTTTTTCAATTTTAATAAAGAAATATGATCATGCTTTCGATCTTCTTTCCATTAGATTTTAGTTGTTTTGTTTTTTTCATGCTTTCAATAAAGGTGGGCATGTCTATTATTAGAATGTACACTACTCACATTTTCTCTATGAAGTGCGCAGGATGTGGAAATCTATGGATATCGGGAAGCTGAGCTTGCAAGGGTAAGTGCATTTTACTTCGCTAGGGATATTAAATTTTAAAGAACTCCCCCATCACATTTACTTAGCATGATTAAATAAATACACAATTTTCAATGCATTTATTGGGAATATCATTCAAAATATTTTTACCTGAAGTGGGGTGTTATGAATCATAATTAGTAGTGATAAAACATGTGTCAAATTTATAAGAAAGGGACATGGGATGTTTTATAAGAAGGATAGGTGGAATTATTATTCAATATGATGGGGTGTGTGTTGTACCATGCATTAAAAATTCCCATGGAAACTTGGTCCTGTCAACTTTTCACACCTTCAATTTTGCACCGACCTAAGGCAATTAAAATAAATTATGGCATATTTCAAATTATCACTCACCAAACACTTCATGTCATTTCTCTATGAGTTCAAACACAACATCGTTCTTTTGCACAACTATCTGAATTCGTCTATACTATGGGGGAGAAGAAGAAATATTAACCAGACTCTCCAGACCCACTACTCTAGGATGCTATAATTTCCCAAGTATTTTATGATGCTACCTAGATAGAATTTATTAGGAAATTTGAAGGCTTCGATGAAAATTTAGTTGATGAGTTTCTGATAAATTTTGAAGCCACCTGTTTGTGAAATGGGGGAAAAATAGTAGAAATAAGTAGTCAAGTTGTTTTTGACCTATCTATTTTACTAGAATTTGGTCTCAAGGTTATGAAAAATGCTCCTCTTAAAGACCTAATTCCCCCATTTCATGAGGACAAAGAATCTCTTCTGGAAGTAATCCTCACTTCATATGGTATTCAAAAGGGGATTAAGTAAGAAATTTTTCTTGGTATTTAGAAGGAAGTTATTAAATGGGTCAACAAGTACTTTATCTGTGATGGAAAACCATGTGTGTTTGAAGGGAGGGGATTCACTGAATATTTTAATTCATTTGAAGAAAGGCTACATAAATACTGCATTACGGGTAAATTTAGATGATGCAGTCATTAAAGTGGGACAAAAATATAAAAATGGAGCTGGTAAGGATGAATTGAAACACCTAGGGCTTATTCAATTGATCTATTCACATCAGGTTTTCTACAGAATCAAGAGAAGGATTGAACAAATAAGTGTAGGGGAGAGTTCCAAAAAAAAATCAAGAAGGGACCATCTCCCATCATTCGACCTAAGCTCGATTTAGCTCCTCTCCCTTCACAAGAGACTGTGGAAGAATCTAGTTATCAGGATAGTCCATATTCTATGCTACAAAATTATAAGGGTAAAATCACTTTACTAGTTCCTTCTTCTATTTTGTTGAGGCCAAGAAGGTCTTGTACTTTATAGAGACTTGAATTTTCTTGACCATAATTTTTTTATGAAGATTCTACTCCCATTGTGGAGGAGAAGGAAGAGGTTAGTACCTCGAATATCCTTGATGAACAATCTAAGGATGGTATATTCACAACAACTATCCCTATAACACAGAGTCCAGATATTTTTGTGGCATCAAAAACCATGTCAAAAGATTTGGAAATGCCTTTAGCACCAAATATACAGATCCCGGTACTAGAATCTTTTGCAATGGATATTGACGGCCAGGAATCATATGGCTATGATGTATTGAGGTGTTATCTAAACAAAATTTCCTTCTTGAAGGAAAATTAAAAAGGTATGCAAGAAACCAACTTATCTTTGCAAACTACATTTACACAGAGAACTGTAGAAAAAGTGAGGGAAATTATTTCTTTGAAGGAAGAGGTTAAAAATCTCAAGGGACAAAGAGATATAGGCCTTAAAGTATGGGATGATTTAAATATGTTATCTCTTCAGAATCAAGCATTTAAAAAGGAAAATAAAAAGTAAAAAGAGGAGATTGAGGCAGTGTAAATAAGAAGAAGAAGTTAGAATCTATTTTATACTCTATTTGTTCATTGGCATGTAAGCTTATGTCCTATATTAAACCTTCTTCTATCTATAGCATGTTTGTCTAAGAGCAATTCTATGCTTGGAAATTAATGAGAATGTGCAATCAAGAACCTTATGAAGCTCTTGATAGAAAAACCTTTTTTTGTCAATTTATCAAAACAGTACCCCTGAGATACAAAATCAACTATGTGAATTTTACTTCCACAACATGCTGGTCATCAATGTTCCTAATTTCTTTATTAATCTATTTGTATGAGATTTTCAGTTGAAGGCCATTCAGTCCTTTCTTAGGAACCAAACTACATGGGGTGAACAAACAAATATTTTCACTCAAATAACTTGCACCATAGGTTTCTACATTAGGCCTACCCATCACAATGATGTGGCCATGAAGAAAAAATTTCGATCTCTTTATTATCAGGCTTGTGTTGGGGAAAATACTTCTAAAATCTTACTTAAATGTTTGTAGGATTTTGAGTCCTATAGTCAACAACATTTTGGTGAAGCAAGGTAGGCTTGTGATAGAATATGGGATACCTTAAACTTTCCATTAAAAAGGAGGGAATTTATCTCCCCTCATAATATCAGTTGGTATATGCGGAGGGGTGATGCATTGGTTATAATAATTTGGCAGTTGTCTGAGAAAAATGAAAAGGAATAGAGTGATGAGTGTGCAGGAACACAGGTGAGGCCACCTCCTCTCCTAAATCTTATTACTACTTGGAAAAATAACGCTACCTAGTCACATGATATTTTCACAACTTAGGTGGAAGTTATTTCAAATAATCAGGGAAGCAAAGGAACCAAAAAACAATATGTAGATCGGTTTGAGGAATATAATATGACATAATAGCTTGGCCTTAGGGAAGGTAAAATATGAGATACATAGGGACATGCAATAGGTAAAGTGCAGGGAGATGGTGAGTGCATTATTTGATTGGTTTATATAATCTATTTTCTTATTGATTTATCATTAAACATGATTAATTAGTGCATGGGGATGCTTTATATAGTTATATCCTAGTAAGTTCAATGCATTTCTCTTGTTTTTTTCATGAAAATTGTTTACCATAGAACCTCCCACTAATCACCCCTATGAGTGAAATGGGGTGACATGTGTAGGATAATAGTGGACATTTACTACCAATGTTGGGAATCGTAATTAAGGAGTCCAAGTCTAGAGCCATCATGCAATCATGGAAGACTTCTTCCATTGACAGCCTATAAACATGGATCTTGTTTTTAGTAGTTCCATAGAATTTAATGAACTTTAATAGGGTTTTTAGTGGAAGAACCTAGTGCCTACAATTTTGGCATGATGTGTAACCAATTATGTCTATATAGACATCTCCTTGAAGAACAATTTAGTAGTTAGTTGATGTTGGTAATTTGTAGTACGGTTCATAACAGTTAGTATCTATTGTCCAGTTATGTAATGAGTATGGTATGGAACTTTTCTAAATCAATATATTAGATGTTATTTTTAATATCCTGTGGTGTTGAGATTACCTCCGTCCCGAGGAAGAGCAAGGGCCCACTCGACCAAGGTGATTGAAGTCTTTTAGGTTTATTCATGCTTGTGGTTTCTGATAAGTTATAGTTTGAATGTAATTACTTATTTCCTTTACTGCAATTTCTATTTAGTGTGTGTTATTTCCTTTCATGCAATTTCAATTATGAGTGTGTCATTTCAATTATACAATTTCAATTAAGAGTGTGTGTTATTTGAATTCTGTAATATTGACTTGGTGTGTGCATTCCAATTCCAACAAATTATTTCCATTAAAAACATTTCATTACAGTAATGTTGTTTCAGTAGTTTAACATTACATTTTCATATATTAGAAGAGACAGAGAGAAACATAACAACCAAAACCCCCAAAATGAACCACCGAAAAATTGAGTTGCATAAAGCTTCATTACATACAACCTTAGACACACAGCCATGGTTTTCTAATGACACTAGTAGAAGAATCTATTAGTTAAATGACTGGAAAATACATCTAACCATCATGGAGGATTACACTTGGTGCATGTGCAAAGGAAAGAGCATAAGAAGGAGAAATGTATAATTTATCAAGATTGCAAGGAGTGGGAAGAAATAGTGCATATCTAAAAAGGTATTCAAGCATGTAAATAAAGGGAAGCGTACGAGACAAGGATGTGTGAAATAAATTGCGCAAGAGAAGTGCACAAAGGAAAAAAGATGTGGAAGGTAAATGATCATGCATAAGGAGATGCATGGGACTCAGGAACAAGGGGCATGCACAAGAAAATCATGCTAGGGACTTAGAAAAATACAATGCAAGTCAATAGGTGCGTGTGAGAGGGATGTGGAAAATTGTTGGAATGAAAGTGGGTGCACAAGAAGTGCAAATAGAGGAAAAATGGAAGGAGATAGAAGAATAAAGGAGAAATTTGGAAGCACATGGAAGAAATAGGGAGAAGGAAAAGTAGAAGGAAGATTCAAGAAGGGTGTGTGAGAGTGCACAAAAAGAACTGTAACCATGCAAATGTGCCAAGGTATAAAACTCGAAGTACGCGTATCCTGAAAATTTCATGTCAGAGCCATGTTGGATCTATAAGTTATCTAAATAACAAGGGTGGTTATTTTGGACAAAAAATATTTTTTCAAGGAAAAAATATGATTTTCAACTACAACATGCGGGATGAATTCCCTCCTCAAAGAAAGGGGAGGCACCCTGTTTATTACTATCCTAATAACACCAAAGAATATTTACAATATTCACACTAATCTATAATTTTGGGGTGGGATCTCATCCCGGTAGATTTATTTCCTTTGAAATGAAAGATAGATTGAGAATGGAGAAACGTTATAGAAGTGTTATTAGAAAGGAGAGCAGAAAGAAAGGAAAGAAGGAATGTTTTTTTTCTTTAGCAAATGCAGATCTAAAGATACTAACATGGAATAAAACAAAAATAAACTTGTTTGAGATATAATGAACAATAGATTAGAATTAAAGAATAAATAATGATTTGAACTTAAGAAGAATACATTAAATAAAAAAGTAACACTCAACACACAATTTATAATGCACATCTTATATTCCTTGTAATAAAATATTAAAAACACATTTTTCTTCTCTCTACATTTCTAATGTACTTGTAATCTATTTAGAAATATCTCCCCCTTGATAATGCCTCGGTATTTTACATTTATAGAGAATGAGAATGGAGAAAAGGGAAATTATTTTTTATTATGTTCTAAAAATAGAAAAATTCATTAAAGCCTTCTTGAGTGGTTCTTAGTAAATGACCAAGTCAACTTTTAAATCCAAATGATGTCTCAACATCTCAAAAATTTACATGCTTGATGTCAAAATGGAAAGTCGTGATGAATCATTAGTCAGATTTTTCCTTCTCATTTTCTTGTTTGGTTTTCTTTGTATGATACTCATGGAATTTTTAAATCATATCATGTGTTTCTTTGTCATCCGGTCTACATGAGTATCAATTTAGAACATCGCATGTGTCAAGTACATTAAGCAACCTTCCAAGGAAATTTTAGATTATTTTGATGGTTTTGGCTAGTTTTCTCAACACATTTTGGCACAAAAGTAGTTTGTCAATTGATTTCAGATCAAAATCATTTTCATTTAAGGATTCCTTTTTAACTAGATCCCTGAACTCTTTGAATATATCATCACTAGTTAGCATTTTCAAGTCATCTTCCATGACATGGATGAGTACCTTGGAAAATCCATCACTTATATCATTAGTGGCATCAATACCTTATTCTCAATATTTGTGTATCTTCTAACGCATTGGTCACTTTTACTTTTGAGAAATTGAGATCCTTTGGTTGAATATTTATTCAGTAAATCCAAGATTTTGTTCAAATAATAATTTGAGGAGTTCACTCCTTAACATTTGTGGAATCCTTTATTGACCAATCAATCGGGGGGAAATCCATACTATCAACATTCATTTGATTATACATGGGGTTCAATATTTCCCCATCATCAACAACACCTTGAGGTATGTCAGTGAGGTTGTATGTTGTTACTTCATCTAAAGTCAGGTGATTGTAATCCCTCCTCCTGATTGATATATTGTCCCTGCAATCAATCCAAATGTCTTGAAGTTTAGGAACATGAAGATCCATTGTTCCAAAACCATTAAGTACTCCCTAATAATCAAATTTAAGCCTTAGATAGAGATTTTTGAGAGTTACACCTTGCATCTCAGTAGCAATAATTTTGGCTTTGATCACTGATGTGTAAGTGTAACGACCAATAGATATTGGGATATGAATTATTTCCTTATGCTTGCTCTTTTGAAACTTGTGGAGCTCTAATAATTATCTTACCAACTCCATCAGGATCCACTTATCACTTGTGAATCTTGACAATAGATACGGAGTTCCTTGAAATAATCCTACCACGATGTAAGTTAATGTTGGGAATTAAAGGAAGATGAATCCCTAACATGGTAAATTTTAAGACCCTCCTAAAAACAACATAGATGATACTTGGGAAATTTCTGAAAATGAATTTTGAATGTAAGGAGAATATTAGGAAAAAAAATTTCATGAGGATGGCGAATTTTTGGGAAAATTGAGTGAAAGGTTGAAGACACAACAAAAATAGAATATTACGTGATACTAGCATGAAGAAGATAAAATACTACCATCAACCAGTAGCATTATGCATGTTACCATCTAGTAGCATTCTACATGCTACCGACTGGTAGCATTATGTATGCTACTGGTTGGTTACTTAAGAATGTAGCTGGTCCACAACATCTGTAATGCTACCAGCTAGTACCATGCAAAATGCCACCGAATGGAAGCATTCATAATGCTACTAGCCGATAATATGTAGAATGCTACTAAATGGTAGCATAAAAATGCTAGTGCTGCCATCTGGCAACATTCTGTAATCTACCAACCAGTGCTATTCTACATGCTACCAACTAGTAGCATTCTACATGCTACCAACTGATAACATACTAAATTCTACCAGCTGGTAGTATGTAGAATGTTATCAACTAGTGGCATGTTGAATGACATCAAATGGTAGCATTATGTATGCTACCTATCAGATACATCCTTCATGCTACTGAATGGTAGCGTTCAACATGCTAAAAACTGGTAGAATTATGTGTGCTTCCATCTGGTAGCATTTTGAATGTTGTTACCCATTAGCATGCAAAATGCTTCTAGATGGTAGCATTCAGAATGTTGTCATGTAGTAATTTTTACTTAACTACTAACTTCTAATCCCACGTGTGTCGACCTATTACCCAACGGGAGCTAGGCACTCACTTGAGGCATGCGCAGGTACCGAGCCCCTCCTTTATGTGAACATTATGAGAAGATATTTCCATTATTAGATGATTTGTTGCAAAGAAGTGAATATTCATGTAAAATCACAACATGAGCCATCATATCCCTATATCTATTACTTTAATAACAAGAGAAACATCATGGCATGAAATACAAAGAGCATATCTCTCATAAAATATAAGGAAGTAACACTAGTGTTTACACCCCTAAGCGAGATATTCAGAACAGAGCCATATATTTATATTGATCATTGTCTTAGCAACCACATTACATTCAAAAAGGTTGTATCAAGACAAGGATCTAACCCATATATTAGAGGTCATATCTATGTTTTCTTTATTAAAAAACTTTTACAGACCTGTCACTTAAAGATGATAACATTCCTATAGTCCTCTAATGAGAACCCAAACTCTTAGGGCCTCCTAATATTTTCTATAGAACTTTAATTTCCTCATACTATATGTTTTCCTCAGTGTCTCTCTTCTCGGTGTGTCTTCTTTGCTTCCAAGCATCTCTCTTTTTATCATCCACACCCACCACCATGTCTTTTCTCAGGAGTATATTAGATTCTAAGTGTCCATGTGATCCTCTAATGGTGCATGTTTATTCTACCTAGAGCTCTCCACTTTCTACAATGATGTATTCCTAAGAATATTCCATTTGTGGAATATTCTTTCCTTGACCACCAAGTCTCTAGGATGGAACCTTATCCACTTGGCATGCTTAGTTGGGTCATATTTTTCCTCAAGTGCCTCCAGAATGATGAATATAAATAAGTCCTTAGACCCTATGTATTACCTTGCATGTGTGTGTCATGGTTTCTCCTAAACCCTTGTCTTGCATGCTTATCTCCGTGCACCCTTCTTCGTATTGGTCTCACACACTCACGTTCCCTTTGGAACTTAGCCAATATTTTGAGGCCTAACATCACCCCACACTAAGCTTATTCTGCGTCCTCGGAAACATACTTCTTCTTTAAAGAATAAAAAATGGTGGGATCGAGACAAATTTTAGTAAATAATGGAAGAATGAAGGATAGAAGAAATGAAAGAATCAAAGATCTTGCTACTATTGCAAGAGTGGGAACTCCTTATTGTTTCCTCGATCTTTTCCCAAGCATCCACCTCACACTGTGCCTACTTAAGTAGGTCACACACTAGAGCAATCACCTCCTCAAAACTTAGTTCATCACCCTTAGCATTGAGCGTATCTACAATCCCTTCTAGTTGCTTACTAAGGTTGTCTAGTGCATCCATTCCGCGGGTGATCTAGGGGTACAGTTCTTTAAGCTAGTTTTCAATCAATACTCGTAAGGCTTCAATTGATTCCATTTTATTTTCTACCTCGGCTAAGATCTTATCCCTCTTCACCTTGTTTCCTTTATTTTTCTCTTAGTATTCCTTCCAACCCACCTCATGTGTAGCAACTAGTATGCTTGCTACCTTATCTCTATCAACACATTTATCATACACAACCTCAACCATCTGTGCAGTGGTCTATACATTGGAAAGGAGCTCGGAATATCATGTCACTATCTCCCTGACCTTCTACTTCTCTTCCTCCTTCTAGCATGTCAATGCCTCTTCTACTAATTTTAGAGCAAGCAACTGCCTCTCCATGGTAAGGATCTGAGTTAAGTATTCTAAGCATTGCAAGGTTAAATCATATTTCTACTCAGGCAGTGCTAGGTCTAGGTTGTTAAAGTGATGGTGTCTGTGATCATTTCAATCTTCTTGTAGACCTCGCACACCTTCGCCTTCTCCTCCCTTAGTTCATTCCTTAAGTGTGTGATGATCAAATCTTCCTACTTCAAATCCTTTCTCTTCTCAATGAGTTCCTCATCCTTCTTCTCTAGTTATTCCTCTAGGAACCTTACCCTATCATTCCTTCTGAAGAGTCATGCCTCAATCTCAACTGATTCCTTGTTGAGGGAATTACATAATTTCTCATCAGATAATTTTTGAGTGTTTACCAGGGGGTTCACTCCTTTTTTCTTTGGTACCTTCATTAGTACTCCTTGGCTGACCTTGAAATCGGGCTCATCAACATAGGACTCAAATGCCCAAGCTAGCATCTTCCTTGTTTTTGGGTACGTGCCTTCTTATTAAAGTGAAGACCATGCAAATAGTTGGTCTATAGGCATGGTACTATAGAAGTGCGCATGTAGTACCTTACTTAGATCATTGATGTAACTCATCCCTCACTCCTATGCTACTACCATGCTCTTCCCTTCAGTACGAGCTACCTTCAGAAATCTTATCACTAAGCTAAGACCTATACCCATTCTCCCATACTCCTTTCCTATACTCTCCTCCTCTATCTCCTTGAGAATTTCATTAGCACTTCACTCCACTTCCTTCTCAACTAAATCCTTTATTATTACTGCTACTTCTCTTTCCATGGCCTATTCTATTTTCTTCTTGATGAGGCTTGGGGTCCTTTGATCCTTTGTATTCACTTCCTCACTCTCCCCTTTTCCTTGAGTGCCCTCCTCTTACCCATTATTTTCTTCATTTCCCTCATCCTTAGAGTCATGCACATCATATAAAGGATGGTCTTGAGCCTCCTCATGCTCGTCAGCATCCCTCTCACCTCTGTAGGCCTTTAAGCTCCCTATTTCTTCTTATTCCTCCTTCTCTGCTACCTTTTGCCTCTTCCTAACTGGTGATTCCAGTATAAGAGACTCTTCATTCTCTTCTTCTTTAGTAGGAAACTCCTTCATTAGTGATTATTCTTAATCAGGAGGCTCTTCTTACTTTGGTGCCTCTTCCTCAAGTGATTTTTCCTTTTCCTTAATGGGGGAATTATTCCTCCATACATATGTACTTGGCTTCATGCCTGACTCTTGCGCACCCACATATTGTGTTTTTTACACACTTGGTGGCTTCTTTTTAGGCGCCTCTTCTCTTTCCCTCTTCCTTAGTGCGGCCTTCTTTCTCCAAGTGGGGTCTTCTAGGATGGATACATCACTCTCCAAGTAGTTTCACTTCTCATACTTGGGATTGATGCACATGTAGACCCTCGTTGCGGTCCTTCTAGCAATTGGTAGCGTCACATGTTTTTTCATGCGCACCTCATGGGAGACATAATTCTCCACATAAGCATGATTCTTGGGGTAGAATAGCTTTCTACACATCTCGCAGTGGTCTTGGTCCACCTTTCTAAGGTTAAACCTTAGTCTTTTGGCCCCCTTGAAGCGATTGAACCCTGCTTGGAAATATTGTGCAGTGAATGCGAAAGGTAATTTACACTATGGGCTCTTGGTCCCATCTGTCAATGTGAATCTTCCAATGCAAAAGTGCTGGTAGATCTCCTTGCACTAGAGCTAGATTTTTTTTGGGTATTCTCCATTCAGCTCTGAATACGTCGCACATCCTTTTGTACCATTTCTCTAGGCACACCTTTTGGGCGGCTGTCATGGTGTCAAAAGTGTATTTTTCAAATATATTTGTAGGGGAAGGATCTTCATCTACATATTCCAATACAAACTTATCTAACCCATTGGGCACTCTAATTTCTGAGAAGATGATGGTAAGGAGGACATTGCCAAACATGATCTTTTCTCCTTAGTGCACGGCACTGATGATTTATTCTACAATGAAGACATACAAGTTAAGATGGTTCCTTCTTAAATCCTTCAGTACACATTCAACCAAGCCTTTTTTATCTGTGTCCACCTCTCTTACCCATTTAACTTGGTTACCAAGTGCATAACCATCCTCATCATTGGGCGAGGGATATCTAAGATATCAAAATAGTGTGAACCCTTCTTATAATCATAATCTTGGAGTGTCTCCTTTATGGCTTTCTTTTTCTCCAAGTCATCATCTAGTGGCTCCCCTTCGCATACAAGGCTGGTAAACTCAGAGATTAGTTGAGGGGTTATATGCATCCTTCAACATGTGAAGTAGAAGTGGTCCTTGTGTACACATGACATCAACCATTGGTACAGTCCCTCAAGTTTACCAAAGTAGGGAAACTCATAAAATTGCAATAACCCGGCCTTCTCCAATTTTACCTTCACTTCATCATTGTAGATTGGCATCCCTTCTGGTTTCCTTTTTTCTATCTGGAAAATAATTTCTAATGCCATATCCTTTCCTATAGTGCTTGTGTTATGGTTGTAATTTCTCATGGCCATATTTCTTACATGGAATACCCATTCTTTCCTGAGAAACAAGCCATCTGGGTATTACATCTCTGCATACCACTCCTCATTAAAGCTAGTGGTGGAAGTTTGTTTCCCATTTCCCTTTCCCTTATTTGGTGATACAGTTGACTTCTTTGGTGCCATCTTCTTAGTGGGTTACTAGAAACAACCTCTTCCTTACTCCTTTTCCTCACTCTGCTCAAAATAGTGGCTTTCCTTCACAAAAAATTCCTTTACTCTCATGCCCTAGTTACAAAACCCAAACCTGGAAAATACTTCCACAAGACGACATACCCTTCTGCAACCTTCCTCCATATGCCCATGTACTTTATCCACTTTGGTTAACAAATCACACTAGTCTTGCACTCAGATTTATCACACTTCTTTCCTTCGCATAAATATTATTCATGGATGCCCTAGGTTGCAAGAGATCTTCTTTATCATAAATGCAAGGTAATAACAATGTATCCTGACCTTCTACTTATATATTTTTCTTCTCTCCCGCAATAAATGCTATTCCACCTACCAACATAATTTTACAAAAAAGGTGGTTGTTTCCACTAAAGCCAACCTTAAGTTCTCTTACCCCTGCTCCTAATCTTGCATGAAAAATCCGTACAACCTTCTGGTGCACAAAAATCCTTACTGACTGAAGATCCTTACGCATGTGGTTGCAACGCTAAAGACATTTCTTCTATCCTTAACTTGATTTTTTCCCTTGCCTACCTCATGTTTTTTTATTAATGGTAAATAGTTTTTTGAGAGGGGCCTATACCCTCGAACAAAAAGGCTTCAAAAAGCCAGATGGAAAGTAGTCAGCACAAAAGGAGCCAAAAACCAGCATAGAAAAGATGAACACCAAATGGGCCCAGCCCATAACTGCCAAAACAAAAAGAGCACAGAAACAGAAAAAACCAGCAAAGGAACAGCCAGGAAACAGCAACGAAACAGCGAAGGAGCAGCAACTAAACAGAAAAAGTCAATTGGTTATGGTTTTCTCCACAGCCGCCTTCAAAGCGAGAAAGGCCGAGATGAGGCCAAGAGCTGAGATTTGCGCAGGATCATTCTTGTCTGCCTCTTTGAACACAATGTCTTTTTTAATGCCATGTATCCAGCCAGTTGGAGGGAGGTTGCACAGATTGCATATATTTTTGATTTGTGTTTCGTGAAAGGTGAGAATCGCCCTCATTGCCGTGCTGTGCCTGAGATGAGAGGCCTGAATTCTGCTATCCAAGGAGAAGAGTTTCTTGTAAATCTCTTCCACCTGGTTGGCCTGTAAGTCTTCCTGATCCCGCACTTTGCGCTTGCCGGTCGACTTGGAAAAATTTGCAGTGAGAGTCTTAAGTGCAGCAACATCCTTGGAGAGATCATCCAGGGAGGGACCAGTGGAGCTAGCTATCACAGGGGAGTGAACAGGGGCATCAGGAGGAGAAGAGTCCAAGGCAGGAGACTCATGGTGCATGGTGAGGAGGTCTTGAGCCACCTGAAGTTCAGCCCTTTTCATACTGCGCAGGATGCGCCTCGAGGGAATAGGGACCGGGGACGCAGGGGGAGGCACAAAAGCCAGGGAGGGAACAGGGGCAGGGGAAGGTACAACGGAGGAAGAAGCAGGGGCAGGGGAAGGAACAATGGTAGGGGAGGGAGCCGGAACACTGGAAGGGTCAGGGAGGGAGGGTGACGACATGGAGGGGAAGGCAGTGTGATAAGAAGAGGGAGACGGCATGGAGGAGTGGGCAGGGGGCTGGACAGCGGGAGGGGTGCCAGAAGGAACAGAGCCAGTGACAGGGGTAGAAATAGAATGACGGGGGGAGTGCAGGAGGAAATGCTGATGAAGGAGGAGGATAACCCCCTGGTGGAGGGGAAGAGAGCCCATAGAATGCTTAACAGCAATGATAGAAGCTTCTAAAGATTTTAGGATGAAGTGTGGGAAACAAACCTTGAAGCCTCTGCGAAAATGATTCAGAAAAATTAAATGGCGAATAGGAACAGTGATAAACCTGCCTTCCAACGTGATGTAGCGCACCATCATGCGGGCAATTTCGTCGAAAGGAGGAGGGATGGATGAGACGAGGATACCGCCAGTGGTGAAGATTAAGTCATCCCCCTCTTCGACAAACTTAGCTTCCTCCACCTTCCTGTCTATCCTCTTACTCGAAAATTTAACTCCATCCATATCAAGACCAGTAACTAACACAATCAGTTCTTCATTCACAGCATAGCTAACCCCTCTGAAGGTGATGGAGCCGTCCTTCCACAGGCGCACGAATTTAGCAGAAATGCGCGTATCATAACCACTGATGCGCTCAATAAAGTTGCTAACCCCCCCAATTTTCAGCAGGTTCCAGAGAACCTCATCCTGTTTCCAGCGGGGATCACAGGTGGGCTCAGTTTGCTTCGGGGCACCACCCATTGTTATGCTCAGGGACTGTGAAAGCTTGATATTTCCCCCAAGACTCCGCTTAGCTGCTGCGACCTTGCTGCCACCAAACAGCGCACAGGCAATGTTTTTAGACACCCAGAAAGCGTGCCAGCTGATAACAGTACTGTGAATTTTCCAATGCAGCGCAAGAGGTAAATAATTTTGATTGACCCACTTAGAACCTGCCAGCTCAAGGGCTTCACACGGTAGTCTCATCAATACTAGGAACGCGAAGCTGATAATTGATAAGGCAATTATGAACGTTGGGGGGAAGGGGTGCTCGATCATTCCAAGTGGTAAGGTTTGAATGATCATTAACAACCCCTACCTCATGTTGTTCTTGCACATCTCATCCTTTTTTCGTGGTTTTTGTAAAGCTATCCTGACACCAAAATTCCTTATGTCCACCTTTTCTACGTGATCTCTTCCACACTATGCGCCATCAATCTGGGCCATCGAAACACTTCTACTACCAACTTATATTTTACTTCACATTACTCCACCCCACACAAAAGTAGATGTGTTGTCCTTTGCACATACACAACCTTTTGAAAATAATAAGTTGTTACCTATGCACAAAGCACGTAAAACAACAACACAGAGAGGAACACACAACAAAAAGGGAAAAAAAGAAAATAAATGCATAAAAGGGAAATCCTAAACTAAATGGAAATACTACCTTATTTATGAACACAAGGAAGACTTATTTATAGTAGGGCTTCAACCTACTTCCATTGAAATGGCTTGGTAACCATTTTCCATCAAGCACTTGTAACTGGAAAGCCCTTAATCCAAGATGTACGAAATGATATATGGCCCTAACCAATGGACTTTTAGTTTCCTAGGATGACACAAAAAATTGGAATCATATAACAAAAAAATCTTCCCAACCTCTAATTTTTTGTTCTTAATATGATGATCATGTCATACTTTTTTTCATGCCTTTTCAGTCTTTTAAATATATCTATCAAGTGATCATCTTTCATCCAGCTGTATTAACTTCTCCATGAGATCTTGAATTGCTTGTTCATCAGCTAATCCTCCTGCACACACAATATGTAGTGATGGTAGCATAAATTTAACTAGTAAAATAGCCTCCGCACCAAACACCAACTGAAATGGCATGGATTTATTTAATCTCTTGTAGGTTTTCATGTATGCCAATAAAATGGATGATACCTTGTCATCCCAATCTTTTCTTCCCACATAACAAATTTCAGGTAACGTGTGATTCATAATTTTTTTGAATGACTCAACACTTCCATTAGCCTGAGGGTGATATGGGGTAGTTTTATGATGGGCCACCATGAACTCTGCCAACAAAATCATGATTGTTTCATTAAAAAATGTGTACCCCTATCACTAGTCAAGATTAAATGATATCCATACCCACTTATTATGTTCTCCCATAAGAATCTAGCAAATGTCACCACTATGCAATCCATTGTAGGTGTTTCCTCAAGCCACCTTGTCAAGTAATCAATGCAAGTAATGATATAATGTGAACCAGTCCTTCATGTGGCAGGTGAAATTGGTCCTACAAAATCAATGAACCATTTTTCAAATGGTTCTACACTGGCAATATGTCTCAAGGGCATCTCATGTATTTTTCTTGGCTTGCCAAGGTGCTAGCAATGGTCACAAGCCTTGAAAAATTCAATGCAATCCTAGTAGATGATTTCCCACCAAAGCCTTATTGTTTAGAATCTTTCACATTGTGGAATTTCCTACATAGTTCCCTCCTGCAATCCCATCATGTGCTTCTTCCATGATTACAACATGATCATGTTCTAACACGCATCAGTGGAGAACCTCATCATGACCTAACTTGTACAAGTCTCCACTAATTAGCATGTAGGATGTGGCACGTATGGCTAACTATTTTCTTTCCAAAGTCTTCATTCCTTCTAATGCCACACCCGTTTTAAGAAACACAACAATATATTCTAAGTCAGAGGGCATGAACTATAGCCTAAATAGTTACGTGTCATAAATAACATCCTCAATGCTTTCCCATCCTCTGTTGAGTCAATTCTTGAAAAATGGTTAGGCCCTGAGTTACTCTTTCCTGGTTTCACAAAAACTATAAACTCAAACTCCTAAAACAACAAGACCCACTGATATATGTGCCCATGCAAAACATGTTTTTTCACCAAGTACTTCAATGTCATGAGGTCTGTGTAGAATATTAAATGTGTCTCTGGTAGATACTACCTAAACTTATGTAGCATGTAGATCATTGATAGTGATTCGTGCTCAGTAGTAGTGTAGTTATACTCTATTGGTGTTAACTTCTTGCTAGAAAAATAAATGGGGTGATTAACAATTCCTTCTCTAGGTTGTGCTAGCAATGCTCCAATTTCCATCCCTTAAGCATCAACATGCACGTGGAAAGGCTTATCCCAAGAAGGGAATCATAGTATGGGCATAGTGATAAGTCTATCCTTCAAAGTGTCAAATTTTTTCTACTACGCCTCTCCCTAGTGAAAGGTACTCTTTTGTTTTAGTAACTTCTCTAATGATGCAGAGATTTTGGCATACCCCTTGATAAACTTCCGATAGTACCCTATATGCCCAAGGAATTCACAGACTACACTTTGACTGGTAGGATCCCCCAACCCCATGATAACATAAAATTTGGTGAGAACCACCAACAACCCTTCCTTACATATGATACGCCCCAAGTGGGTCCAAAATGGAGTAGAAAAAACACACTTCTTAATGTTGAGGAATATCCTCAACTGCCGACATCTTTCAAACATCAACCTTAAATTGTCACAATGGTCTTTCACTAATCCATACACCATCCAGTCATCAAGGAAGACCTAAAGGAACTTATGGATAAAATCTTGAAATTCCTGGACCACTATGCATGAAAACACAGTAGACATGTTCTTTAGTCCAAAATTCATGACCGTATAGGAAAAACTTCCCCATTCATTGGAGAAATTTGTCTTCTATTAGTCTTCTTTAGAAATTCTAACTTGATGGTATCCTGAAAATCCATCTATGAAGGAATAGATTTCGTGCCCCACCACTCCTTCCAGATTCTCTTCAATAAAAGGGGTTAGAAAACGATAAACTACACATACCGCATTTAAGTCCTTGTAGTCAAAATAGATCCTTATCCTTCCACCCTTTTTTATGTTGAAGGAATAGATTTCGTGCCCCACCACTCCTTCCAGATTCTCTTCAATAAAAGGGGTTAGAAAACGATAAACTACACATACCGCATTTAAGTCCTTGTAGTCAAAATAGATCCTTATCCTTCCACCCTTTTTTATGTTGATGACCATTGAGCTTACCCATTCTAATTCTTCCACAGCTTCAATGATTCTTGATGTGATCATCTTGTCTATCTCCTCATTGACCTTGACGTGAAGATTTAGATTCATTTGATAAGGCCTCTTCCGAATCAGGTGCACACCCTCCTTTAAATTGATTTTCATTTCTCCCATGGAGTGGTGGACTCCTTTAAGCTCATGGAATCCACACAGAAATAAGTCTTGAAATTTGCATAGTACATAAATGATCTTTGAAACCTCCTTCTTTGACCCATAATATCCAATAGTGACCTCCTTAGGTTCTACCTCTGAACCAATGTTAACCTTCTTTGTTTTGAGGGGATCATGGTAGGCGCATGCTTTCTCATCAGCACTATCAATAAATTTTTGCATACCTTCAATATGGTTAACATCCAAACTCTCTATCTCTTTTTCATATATTACATAGACCATCTTTACCTTGTCTTTATGAATGCACGTGTGCTCAAGTTGTATCTCTTTTGATTCTTCCTCATCAATGCATGGATCCAATCTAGGTTCACCTAATAACTCTAGTATTCTATCTTTTGTCATGGCACTATCTCCCATATTTAGGTTCTTAACAACCTGCAACGCCTTATCCACCGATGGTTTAGTACTCTGATACTCGAAAGCTTGAAGGAAGTTAGCTATCGACTCTTACCAATTTCTTGTCTGATGGCACACCTCAGAGTGAATATTCCATGCGCGCACATAGCCTTGTAAGTTGGTATGTAGGTTATGTACCCATAAAGAAGGTGACAAGTCCTCCACACCTTCCATCCATGATTTCTCACATGCTTGGACATGATACAAGTTGGGTTCCTTCCCATGGTACTCTGGTATTGTGGTGGTACATTTTTGTAGGAGAGCCTAACGGAGAACACGACTCTTACCTTGCACCACTTTAGAAGGCTATCGTGATGTGTCTCCCACCAATGCATTGTGGTCCCAAGCAAGTTATAGCTAAGCATCCTTGTTCTTTCGATATCATTTTTCCACTGATCCTCCATTTCTCATCAAAAATCATTAGGGTTGGCCCCTCTAGAGTAGCTTGGTAACTTCTTCCCTCCCAGATGCTTGACTTAGCATTCCTTCATTACCCTTGTCACAGAGCCTCTTAGTTGTTGCCCAATTAAATCATAATTCCTGTGCGTCGAATTGTCATATGCCACACTAGTTGTATCACTCATGGACTGAAAATATTCAAACTAAATAACTCCCTCTGTAGGATTTATAACCTCTGGGTCCCTGATGGAGTGCACATAGATCTTGTCAAGAATTTATTATCCCAAGGGCTCAGTATAGGGCACTGAATTCCCATCGGTCAAGGGGATGATAATCCATTCTTCCTTGTTTTCAAAACTTATGTATCCGTTAATGAACCTTAGGTCTGCATTGTTCTTATAAAAACATGGAAGCCCAAATAACGTTGGAAAGTTGTCTTCCTCAGCTAGTGCCAAGATTTTGAAATCCCCAGTGAAATTTTCCCCTTGAATAGTGATAATAACATCCTTTAAGACACCAATGGGAATCACCTTTTTCTTGTTAGCCATATACAACACATTCGAAGATGGATATAATAAGGGCCTTCCCATTTGATGTCATGCATCTAGAGTGATAACATTGACTTCCACACCCATGTCAATAAAAATATTTATCGTAAGCCACCCATCTACAACACCATTCAAGGTAATATCCTTGTCATAATCAAGGTTGTGGGGAGGAATGTTGGCATGCAAAACCTACCTCTCTTGTCCTTCTCCAATATGTGGTACCTTCTCCCATAACCATTCTCCTAGCAAGGGGGTGATATTCTCTTTCCTCAACATCTTGCATACTTCTCTAACCTCATCCAGATCCTTCTGTGGAGCCTCAACATTCTTCCTTTTCTCTAACTATCTTGACTGCTATTTTAGGCACTGGATCTCTCCTTGAAGGCTTCGAATCACATTCGTAGTTTCTTAATACACTTCCTTCTGATGAGTAGGGTCTGGATACTTTCCATACACCACCTCTTCTCTAAAAACCATCAGTCTTTTCCTTGGTAATTCCCATGCACACACAACCTCAGTTCATGTCGTAACTAGTATAATCTCTTGCTCCGACTCACACATCACCCATGGCATCCATTGTGAATTAGCCTTCCTCACACTTACCATCCTGGCACCTTTTTCTTTTCATTGTTGTTAGATCATATGTTCAAATAGCTCCAGGATCTCCTCATACTTATGCTTCTTCCCACACCAAGAGCATTGTAGCATATCAAGTCATTCGTGCTTATAGTGCTTTGTAGACCCACAATAGTAATAGGTTCCACATGATAACTCACTTCTTTCTCCTCCATGGTTACCACAACCACACAATTCTCCTCATAAACCTCTTCCACATACCCCTTCATCTACGTGCCCTTCATAGTGGTGACCATCATCCTTTTAATAGTTTGTGAGGCTGGTTTTCACACACCAATATCAATTGCATCATGTATCTAGTCAACTAATCTACAATCCTTGGTGTTGTGAGTAGTAGAGGTACAAATATTGCAATAGAAAAACACATTATTCCATATTGCATGCTGCAGCACTGGACATCTACTTGCATCATGATCTCTGTGGAAAATTTCACAGTCCAACATCATGGTGCATACCGATATCCTAGGGAAAATGTCCTTTGTATGCCCCTCTACCTCACAATCCATGCACCATAAACCACTGCAAGTCTCATGTGCTGATTTTGCAAATACCTTCTCTAAATGCTTTGCCATTATAGAAATTTGAGCCTCAAGGAAGGGGATAAAACTGGTATCCATACTTCTGACAGCCTTAGTGCACAGGAAAGCCTCAAAGGCCTCACGTGGGTTTGTGAAATTCTTGTGTGAAAGTACTCTCCTGAACGGTGTTATCAATCTTCTAACAAACCACTGAGCATGCTAGGAGGGGTTAATATCATAGGAAAACTTTGATAAGAGAGTCTTAAAACATGCTTCGTACTCCCACACACTCTTTACCATTCCTTGTTAAATATCCTTTAACACGATGATGCTCTTCTATTCAAACTCAGGGATATGAAATTCAGCCAAGAAGGCATCCCATAGCATGGTGTAATCTACCACTGTCTGATGAGGGTCATACTTTTGGTACCAACTATGCACGCACCCTTACAACTTCATTGAAAAATGACTTGCCTTCCACTCCGGGGTAGTGATCCCCTTTGTGTGCCATAACATTTCACACTTTTGTACATGCTTTGTAGAATCCTCCACACCTTTTTAGTATGATAGGTGTAAAGACATCTTGAAAAATACTTGTCGAGGTGGTTGAGGCCCTTGTTTGCCTAATCTAGAACCTTAATTTCCTTCTGTGTTAGCTCCACAACCAGATCCACTAGATCCATCAGGTCATGTCCATGTCCATCCTAACCCACCAGATCCTCTAGATCTGTCAGGTCCTCCAAATCCTATACCACAAGATCCACCTCTTTTAGCTAGTAAAGAGCCTGAAGTGGTCACACCTAGTGTCCCCAATGTCTCACTGAACTATGCACCAATAGTTTGTGATATTACACCACTACTAGATGCAATACCAAAACTTTGTGTACTCACACTTTGCCCAAACGCCATTCCAAACAATATTCCTCCAAACACAAGAATTGATTATGTAGCCATAGATGTACCAAATGAGAAATTATATCTTGGTTAGCATAGATTGCTTAGGCTCCTTGTCATCCGTGAAAACCTCAATTCCTTCCCACAATGTATACCTCAATAAATCCATCATTCCTACAACCTCATATTGTCTATCTAACTCCCTTTCACACACCTCGCTATTTTTGAGTCATCTCTCCTCTCTAACTTTTTTAGCCACAATGTCTACCAACTTCCTACACCCTAGCTTCCTCACCCAACGCTCAGAAGAAGCTTAGCCGGCCATAAGAAATGCTTCCAAACTCAGGGTAATGATCAAAATATTCATAGCTAAAGGGATAGCATGTAGAAATGATCCTCTAGGATCCCTTAAGAAATCAAACTCATTAACATTAAGATAATAATACGTACAAATAGTATATTCTAGGGTATACTTGGTCAACACTTTTTTCCACCAATGATCAACAACACGTGTCCAAGTTAGATCAGCATCCTACAACCTTTGATATTCATCTTGGGTCCACACATGAGATTTATAGTACCAAATTGTTCTAGATGCATATACTAAAAGCCATTCATACAATTATACTAGAAAGCAACAAAAGAAGGTCTCATATAGCTCATGATACAGATGATTTTCTACCCATTATTATGGATCAAACTCTAGTTCAATACTAAATCTCAGATAAAACTCATCCTTCATGCTCTTAAACCATGCTTCGTCAATGTCCAAGTTCAAACACTCTATCATCATGCATCATTCTCACAACAACTTCAAAAAAGGTCTTGACAACATAACCAAGATGTTATAATTTTTACCTATATACTAACTTCTAACCCCATGCCCATCGACCTATCATCTAGCAGGCGCTAGGCACTCACCTGAGGCATGTGCGGGTGCCGAGCCCCTCCTTTATGTGAGCGTTGTGAGAAGATCTTGCCATTGTTAGAGGATTAGTTAAAGAGAAGTGAATATTCATGTAAAAGCACAACATGAGCTATCATATCTCTATATCCAAGCATTTAATAACAAGAGAAAAATCATGACATGAAATACAAAGATCAGATCTCTCATAAAATATAAGGAAGTAACATTAGGGTTTGCACCCCTAAACTAGATATTCAGAAAAGAGCCATATATTTATATTGATCATTGTCTCAACAACCACATTACATTCAAAAAGGTCGTATCAGACCAAATGTATTAGGACAAGGATCTAACACATATATCAGAGGTCCTAGCTATGTTTTCTTTATCACAAAAATTTTACAGAACCATCCCTTAAACATGATAATGTTCCTACAATCCTCTAATGAGAACCCTAACTCCTAGGGCCTCCTAATATTTTCTACAGAACTTCACTTTCCTCATGCCTTTTCTTAGGATTAGATCAGATGCCAAGTTCCCATGTGGTCCTCCAATGGTGCATGTTTATTCTTCTCCAAGCTCTCCACTTTCTACAATGATGTCTTCTTAGGAATATTCCATGTATAGAATATTATTTCCTTTACCACCAAGTCTCCGGGCTAGCAGCTTCTCCACTCGGCATGCCTTGTCAGGTCACATTTTTCCTCAAGTGCATCTAAAACACTGAATATGGCTAAGTCCTTAGACCTTGTGTATTGCCTTGTGTGCGCACCCTGGTTTCTCCTAAACCCTTCTTAAAACCTTATCTTGTATGATTCTCCCCATGTGCCCTTCTTCCTATTGGTCCCATGCACTCACATGCCCTTTGGCACTTAGCTAATATTTCAAGGCCCAACATGTCGACTAGTAGCATGCAAAAAAATTACCTGTTGGTAGCATAATTAATGCTAGCATTCGGTAGTGTTCTCTTTGTTTCTCTATATAAATCCATTGATCCTATTCATCTTCAATTTACAACAAAAAAGAAACAAGCCTCCCATCCTTCAACAACCATCCTACGATCCCTGTCATCTCCAAACCAAGAACGTCATCTACAGAGTCCAAAAAACATTTAGGTGATAAGAGGGTTATCTCTAGAGTCCAAACAAGACTGCCTAGCTATATATTTGAGTTTTTACAAAAATGTTGAGGATGAAGACCATTTCTAGAATGTGGGAACAACCTTGAGCTCGGGATCAGGCTCAAATATGCAAGTTATCTTATAAGATCCTTATTTTTCTATAACTATACAAACTCCTATCATATCCCAATTCATTTTCACAATGGATTGATGCCTCCGATTTCACAGGGATATTTTATATACCCCAGTTTCCTAGAGATACAAAAATACTCGACAACCTTCTATTAACCTATGACATTTCTTCTTGTACCTTTTTTTGTTCAACTCCCATCACACACACTATCGTTTGGAACATCCCCTAAAGACATTCATCATTTTACAACACTACCACACAAATATGTGGATCATGTCACAAAAAAGGCCATTTTATTTGATGAAGATATCAAGTATTGGGAGTCTCATTACCAATTATCCATTGATACAGTTTTTAGTAAGTATCATGTTATTTTTTTACTAATTATCATATTATTGTTTTACCATTTTCTAATTTTCAGAATTTTTAGTTTGTCTTATTTAATAATTATAAATTGTTTCCTTATATTTATAGGTTCCCAAAATCCTTCAAAAAGGGAAATTCTCCTCAAGGATTTCACTAACCATTTACTACAACGTATGGTGCATTTTTTCCAAGCCAGAATCATATTACAGGGAAGATATACGAATATTCCCTTTTGTGCCCTTACATATATCATGCAGACCCTCAGTGTCCAAAAAAATGATTGGTGGACTTTCTTATCCACCCAGATAAGAAATGACCTAAGCATCATAAATGTGAATGATATTGTTACTTTTAATTCTACAAAATTTATTCTTGGTTTGTATTATGAATCTCTTTTGAATTTATGTTGCAACCCTCCTCCTATCTCCCTTAACACCAAGCTTACAACTATGTCTTTAACAGTTGAACATCAGGAAGTCAATCCCATCTCCCAAATTTATGATTATTTACATTTTTATCGTTACCATTAATTTTCTTAATAGTTTATAAATTATATTTTTAATTAATATTCATTTTACTATTTAATGATACTAGGGGATAGTTGTTGCAGATGCAAGTAGAATAGAGGCTTCCATAAGAGGGAATTTACCACCATATTCAGGAGCTTCATTCAGTGTTTCTAAATATAGGTGGACCAAGGACCTGGACACCACTCGGTCCACTCCACAAATAAGCTCTTGTCCAGTAAAATGCATGATGAGCTCCATAACTCCTCGTTTAGTTGAAACGTCCACCATTCCACTAATATCTTCTTTATAATATTTCTATATTTAAATATGTTAAATGTATATAATTTCATCTAAATATAAATAACTTGTTTAAATTCCTTTGGTGCAGCAACTTCCAACAGCTCAAGTCTATATCTTTGGAGTCATTCTATCCGAGTAAAAATTATATATAAATTTGATGATACACAGGATGACGATATATCTTCATTATAACAGTGTATGTATCTCATTTATGTTTTAATTTTAATTAATTTTTAGTTTTTAATAAATTACTTTATTTAAACAAAGAAACTGATAAATTACATAATTACGTTTAGATCAACAAAACCAGCACTAGTCCTAATCTTAGTCACCACAACAACTACAACTACAACAAGCACCATTTGCATCCCAAATGTAATCCCCGATAATATATAATGTTTTTAAATCATTGATGATACGTAATTTTCTTTTATTACCTTCTTATTTATGTTTTTGTTTCAATTTCTCATGTTTTCTAAAATCAATTGTTGCAATGCCTCCTCCTCTAATTAAAAAAATATCTTATTCTTTGAGGAAAAATATGCCACTACTACCACCACCATAACAAAATATCAAGACAAGGGGTAGCAAAAAACATATATCATCTAATTCTCCAGCTTAAGCAAGCGAACCCTTAATTTTGGAGTTGATTTTTCAACATTTTTTGTAGGAAATGTTAATAGTGTGTTTGGATTGTTTGTTTTTAATGAGATTGATTTGGATGAGGAATATCTTGGTGTTGAAATTGGTGGTGGGGATCAACCCCATTGATATTTTAATACACAAGATATGATTCATGGGATAAGGAATATTTCTCCAGCGAGAGAACAACGTTCAAGCACACCTCCTAGAGAAATTTCCTTGAATGATGATGAAAAAACTAGTTCTTCACTTAATATTATTTTGGATGACAATTATCAAGCCATAATAAATGATATTTTATCTAAGGATATATAAGTATTGATATTGTGGGATTTTAGGGGGAAAAAATTATTAAATAAAATATTCTCGATTTAAGAACCACTCTTAAAGACATTTATTATATTCTTCAGTTCAAAACGAAGAATCTAAGCTTGATATTTTGATGAATCAGATTGTTTATGGTACTATTTCATATACTAATACTTATGATGATGATGATGTATTAGATATTATATTAAATAGAATAGATAATTTGAATGTAGTCTAAATACCAAAATTTGAAGAATGAGGCTACAGTGCTTGATGTCCATTTGAAGAGTTCAAGGAAAATTTTAGTTGTAGCTATTGATCTGAAGCACAAACTTGTTACATTATACAAACAAAATAATACTTTAAGAAGGATTATAAAGGAACATGGAATGGATCCAGAAATATTGTTGAAGAAGAAAAATGAAGAGGATCCAATGCTTATGTCATTCGGTGATGCAAAAAATTCAAAATGTCAAATAATTTCAAATATAAATATAGCTACGAAATATCTAGTTGAGTCAGGGGTTTTAAAAGAAGGTTTTGGTGCAACTACAGAGGTCTCAAAAACACAAATGAAAGAAAATACTTCTTAAGAAAGTAGATGCTTGTTGAAATTGTGAAAATTGTCTCTTGGAACACTTGTAATTTGGAAAAGAGTGTAATATTCAGAATTTCCATATATATAATTTTCTACTAATTTTTTATCTTCTAAGTTCTTCATTATATGAAATATTGAGAGTTTAAATTTATATGGTGTTGTACTTGTATAATTTTCATGTGTATGTTATACAAATAATGCTATGATATTAGGTTGATTTGATATGAAATTTGATTTCTAGAAATACTATGTCTATACATACATCTTTGGTCTATATTTGTTAGCTCAAACAATTCTCTATTATTTTTAATAATTAATTATAGTTATTTTAATTTTTTTGTCTTACTATTGTTTATTTTAAAAATGTAGTCCAAATATCAAGAGCCATAAAATTATTGGCATGTGTGAGTTTGTGAGTTGTAATTGATGTAAAATCCTATTAATGAAAAAGAGGGTGAAGGAGAATTGTCAAAGGATTATTTACATGATGATGACATGGAGATTCAAGTGGCTTCATGATAGCATAAGTGGATTAAGTGATATTGGCTTGGTCTTCTTAGGCTAATCGACTAACCTAGCTAGCATAAGTAATGGTACATGTTGGTCTGAGTTTTTTGGTGGCTTAAGGAGCATAGTATCAACATGGTGATGGAATAAATGAGGTGTATGGTGAATTTCAGGTCAAATTTTAGAGTTTTAATAGTGTTTCATGGTCCTTGTGAAGCAAGAAGGTGAAGAAAAGCTAGATAAACACAGGTAAATCAATGTGGTTGGCGAGTTATAGTAATATGTGAGCTATATGGTGAGTATGGTAAGTTATATGATGTTGTTATGATGCTTCATGACAAGTTTTAGGTCAAAGTAAAGACTATTTTGGAAGATATATCATTTTTGGTAAAATTGGGTTTTCTAGAGTGTGATTTTCTACAAAATATTGACCTTAAGATGCTCATTGTGGATTTTGTGCTATACATGAGACCCAGAGATTATGGAAGATGATTTTACATTGAATTAATACGTTCTAGTAAAAATAATTAGGTGTCTTGGTCGTCATGTTTTTATGAACGATTGTTAATAAGATAAGTTGCTCTTTGAAACCCTAGCTCAAAGATATTTGGATAAAAAGGAGTATAATAAGCCTATTTTGATTATTTTTTATAACTTGATGATTGGAGGTTGTATATGACTCCTTCAAATTTCTATAAATTTATATTAGAGCATGTGACAGTATGTGGGCCCTACTCAAATGACAAAGGTTCTAAATATGTTGACTTTGTGGAAGAGTTTCCTATTAAAGGTATAAAATAAATTGACATTGTTTTTATCATGGGAGTTTTTCTATATGTTCATGATAGTTTCATATCATGGTTTAGGTCCTAGAGGGAAACATGTGCCCTATATATGAAGACTATTTTTTAGGGTAGTTTAGAGCACTCTATGGTAAAAGTGGATTTACAGGAGCTACATGTGGAGTTAAGACTTGAATCAATTTTTTATCCTCATTAAAAGATATTTATAATGATATATAAAACTTGATTTTATGATAAGGGATGATAAATTTATAACCTGATCTTTAAAGGTCAAATCTGGAAGATGCTTGGTTAAGCATGGTCTTGAGTAACTTCATGAGGTTGGTGATTGTTATGATTTTATTAATTCTTGTGGAATTTTTTTGAGTTATTAGACAAAATGTATAAGGTTGTTCCAATATTTAATTAATCTTGTAAGTGTTTTTGGAGGTGATGGAGCAAGTTGGTCTCAAGACTGATTGTTGAGCCCTAGAAGCCTAAATGAGCAGTTGCATCGATGAACTTGTTTGAAGGCCTTCCATTTAGAGTTGGAAGGAAATATAAAATGTTCTAGAAATTTGATTTAGATTTATTTCTAATGATATAATTTTTGTCTCTTGATGATGATTTTTTATATGTGAACCAACTTAGTTTGTGAAGTCCAAGGTTGCTTGTTTTCAGGACAAGATTTCTCTAGCTAGAAGATGGAGGTAGAAGACACATGTTTTGGATTTTTTGATGCTTTATATCCATTGGAGAGTGAATAGGATGAATATTTTCCCTATTTAAGGGTATTTAGAGATCATGAAAGTAACAACAAGGGTGAAAACTAGTTGAGTTTCTAAAACTACTTTCTGGGCAACTCAGTTTGGTGAAGAGAAAAGTAGGTGTGGTTTCATTGATGGATGTTTCATGAGTTATATAAATAATTTATTTATTATAAAAAAATTTGGCTTTACAATGAGTGGTTACATGGCATAGTTGAGGTACTATGGTGTGATCTAGAGGTCCATAAGTAAAGTCTAATTCCTAACAGTGGTTATTTTATGAAGGATATGGGCCTTCTTGATAGATTTATGAATAATTTGATTGGTGCAAGATACTTTTCAACCATATATGATTTTTTTATGTCATATTTTACATGTTTGTGGAATTTTTATGCTTTAGTAATCACGGTGATGAGTTCAGAGGTCTTTGGTGAACTAGGTGATGGGGATTTTGAGCAATTTTTGAGCTTGTTTGATGTCTTGGAGAATGGCCGACCTACATGGGTCCATATTAAGTATTTTTATGAATGTATTGTTTTTTTTTATGTTTTATTGGTAGATAAATTTTTTTTATGACCAACATGTCTTATTTTTTTGAGTTGAGAAGGGTATAAAGAAAGAGTTCTGGGTTCACATTTGAACTCGCAGATTAAGAGGGAAAACATGTGACCCACATTTGAGTGTGTAACAGGCATGAAGGCATAAAATAAAATATGTGGATATTTGGAAAAATATGAATGTTAGAGATCATGTGTGTAAGGATTTGAAACCAAATCAGGTCATGAAAGTTCAATTTTGAGCAAATTAGAAGAATGAGGGTTTGAAGAGAGTTTGAAGGTGTGTGAGATGAAATTGTGATCTCCATCAGTTGTGGTAAAAACAATACTCAAATATCTTCATCTAAAGGTGATTTATTTGGTGCTTTATTATATTAGGGAGTTTTATTCTCCTTTTGGATTTGATACTTCACTAAATTAGGGCTTGGTGCTCCTTCTAAAGTTAGTGCTCTCCTAAACTAGGGGTTAGTGCTCTTTATGGGGTTTTTTACCTCACAAACATAGGGGTTGGTGCTCCTTGTGAAGTTGATGCTTCACTACATTTATTTTCTGTAAGTAATATAAGAAGAGTTTTAGTTGTTTTTCTTCCCCATGAGGGTTTCCCACTTACATATGGTGTTCATGTGTTGTGTGTATTGTTTCATGATCTTGTGGTTGTATGTTGAATATCTTAATAAGATATATTATATGATTATATTTTAGTAATATATTAGTAATATAAGAATTGCTTAAGTGGGTTTTCTTCCCCATGATAGTTTCCCACTTATATTTGGTTATGTATGATGAATGGAAAACTTAAATGATGAATGTATGGTTTGTTAAATGAAGTAAAAATTATTGTATGGACTGATTCACGCCCCCCCCCCTTCATTCCATTTTGCTTCCAACAATTGGTATCAGATCTAGGTTCCTTTTGGAGAAGTTTAACAACTTGACAAAGATCCTATTGAAGCACATGTATGGTAGTTATTTAGGCTCAAGTTGAAATTAATCCTCTTGTCATAATGAAGACATGCTTGAAACCCTTAGGGTTTGATATTTAGAAGAATGTTCTTGGTGTGTACACTCCTATTTCTAGATTTCCATCTAATTTGACTAATGTTAAGTCCCATGAAGGAGATAGATAAGATTACTATGTTGATCTTAAAGCATGTTATTCTGAAAGTGAAGGTGATGGATATGACCTAGAAAAAAATCTTGAAGATGTGTTTGAATCTATCATATAAAAACAACCAGCTTATTCATCTGATGAAATAAGTGACAGTGATGTATCTGATCTTCTAATTTAAAGATGGTAATATTAGTGATGAGATCATTTTCATGTCCAAGGATATCGTGTAGTCTACAACTGATGGCTCTATACTGTTTTGTGACTCTATGCAATCTGAGGATGAAGAAATAGGAGATGACTATGAATCTAAACAAATGTGTGTGTTTATATTGAAGTTAGAACATGCCTAAGAAAAAGAATAAGAAGTTAAAAGCAAAAGTCAATGACTATGAGACTCATATTAGTCTACTTGAGAAGAAGCTTAGAATGGATGCAAAAGAGTTTGAGGAAATTAACAATCATCTTTAAGGAGAAACTTTACAAGAACTAAACATATCTAGAAGCTAAAGAAAAGGATATTGTTTCCCTAAAGGTAGAGATACAAGAGTTTGCTAGCAAGTTAGAGACAATAAAGAAGTTTGAGAAAAACTCCAAGAATCCAAATTATCTCTTGGAATGTTAGAGACCTGCAGGAGATAAGACTGGTTTGGGATTCAAATATGACACCAAGGGAAAATGAATGATGCAAGAGAATATTGTTCTTAGTAAGGATATTTAAGATTCAAATATCAAAAAGGAGAAAAAATAGAAAAGTGCTAAAGACAATGTGAAGACAAAGTTAACTAGGCAACTTAATGCTTCAAGGTATGAAAGATCATTTAATGAATATTGTTTCACTTGTAATGATTTTGGTCATAGGTCTGAGGAGTTTAGGAAGTTTTCTAGAGATAATCACCCTTAGAGGGATAGTAGGGGCGAGAAAATAAAGAGTGTGGTGTGCTAAAATTGTCATGAAAGAGGTCATTACTACTAGATACGTTGTCTACATGAATCCTTCAAGTTAGAATTGGGGGAGGTAATGAAGGCTATACGATTGAAAAAAGTAGAGTTATGTGTTTCAATTCTAACAAGTTTGGCCATGTTTTTAGAGAATGTTATTATAGTTACTCAAGGAAAGATAAGGTATTGTTAGAACTATAAGATGCAAGGGATGAAATTTCAAAGGTCCTAGAATATAGCATTCCAGTCAATACAAGAAATAGGTTATGGAAGCCAAGAATGAACAACATTGATGGTCCACCACGAGCAAACCTGATGGATGAAAGACAAGGAAAAGTGATAATCAGGGGAAGTGATCAAAAACATAGATGTAAGGAAGTGAATTGCAGGTATTAAAGAGTCCTTGGGACCTCTATAGGTCACTCTTATAGTTTTAATCATGAAGTGGCATGTCTCTACTAGGCTTCTTAGAGACATGCTCATGCATATGAAGCATTGGAGGAAGGGCTGCTGACTAGTTTGAAGTATGAATCCTCCAAGTTGTCAAGGTATGTTTTCATTGTTCTAAATTATGTTCTATGGTATTCCTTGGTTTTTCAAATAGTGGAGATTATATGGTTACTATCAAAAGGTATTTGAGCTTGTATAGTCATGTCCTCAAGTTTAAGTTACCACTTTGGAAGTTTTTTAGGTTGAGTTATTGAGCCTGTAAAGTACAACAATGACATCCATTTGCTAAAATTCATGTAATTCAAGTGTCCTAGTATGATTATGTGCTGATGTGTGTTCAAACTGAGGTCTATTTATAAGAATGGGTCTTGGTCTAATAAGTCATGAGCTTTGAATTAGTGGTACAATGATACCAAGATGAAGTCTCATATATGATGATAAGTCCTTGGTATGTAAAGCATGGAGAAAAGATGTAATGGTCAAAATTATGTCACTATAAAGTGTCAAAACAATGTTTTGAGGCCTAATGTCAATAAAAAGGTTGTGGTCACATAGCTATGAAAGTGTGTCATCAAGAATCCTTAAGGGTCATGTGATTGTATGTCCTATTCTGTGTGTGTTATGGTATTTCAAGCAATTGCAAGATGTGTGTTTATAGTGAAGAAAGTCATTAACTAAGAGTGCTCATCAGAGAATTATTGCAGCCTATGTCTTGTCATGATTCTAATTGGATTCAAATGAAACTATGAGGCACAAGTAGTATATTTCCTAGTCTATACACAGGTTCATGTCTATCTATATGACATTTGAGTCCAGCTAGAAGTGGGTACGAGTGTTGATAGTAATGTAAGGTCACCATAGGTAAATATTGTCTCTAGAAGTTATTTTCAAAAGTATTTATGGATACGCCATCCTGTGTCCATGGATTGATGACAGTAATCTCATAAGTTTCTTCTAGAAAGGGATTTTAATGTTTATCAATGAAGAAGAGGTAATTCATTTGTTGAACCATGTCCTATGGTATGATAGATCAAGACAATGTAATTCAAGTAGGTTGTTATGATCTAGTCTGTGTTTAGATAGCTCGATTCTTTGGCTCTTTTTAGATAGGTTATAAAGTGGTATTAGATCAAGAAAACCATGTAAAGAAGTGGACATGGTGTATAAATATACTAAAGCAAAGGTCAAAAAACAGTTCTACATGAGGGCATAAAGTCAGGAGTTATTGAAAGAAACTGCTACATATTGAGATAATGTCAATTAATAACAATGAAACACGTATGAAGAAGCATTAAGAGACTATGCAAAGGTACTCTAAATCAAAGTTGACAGAGTCAATGACATGAAGGCATAGTTCAGGTACAATTAGTTTGAAGAAATGTGATAAATGCTTCCTTCAAATATGTAAAAGGTATTGATTCTAAGGTATCAGTCCATGTAAACTCTTGAAACAAGGTTGATACAGTGCCTAGAATGTACTTTTGCATCTTAAGAAATGTATGACAGTTGCACAGAGGTATTACTAGATCTGTTTGGTTAGTGAGAAAGGATTAATCTTCAGTTGAAAACCATGGTTACCAGTATGTGTATGGGATTCTTGGGTCTGTAACAGAGCCTCAAGCATGAAATTGGGTGTACCTACATGGTTAAAGTGAGTAAGAGTAGGATAAAAGGTATGCTCATCTATCTATGTTTACATATGAAGATCAATTTAAGGATAACAGGTCTCAGAAGGAAAATATAATTCATCTAATGTGATAAGTTAATTAGCTCATCTGAAGATGGTGTAATGTCTTTCTCTAAGTGTATCATGAGTTGTATAGTACTCAAATGATGATTCATAATCTTTGAAACTTGATTTAGATGTATCTAGAATGATTACACATCAAAAATAATATATGAATGTAATAAAGGTGTGGTCCTTAGTTGACCTACATGATTGAATATGGACATTCAGGTCTATAGTATAGTCTGAGACAGGGCTCTAGTGAGTTAACATGGATTGCAAGGAAGTTTGAAATCTTTATGAAGGGTAAAATTATGTTCATTGCCATCATTGTCAAAGGGTGTATGTATGGTTTATTCTAAGGTTGTTTCAAGTAATCTTTCATAAAATGATGACCTACTGAGATAAGGGGGGTCAACTATTTTCTTTCTTAGTTGATTATAAGCATCATGGATAAGACTAAATGATGAAATGAATATGATTGCAAGGTAAATTTGTGATATTTTGAAACTTGAATGGATAAGTGTATTGTATCAGGGAATTGTAGTAGGTCCTTACTCTATGATAATTACCTACAGGTTTGTAAAGAAACACTAAGAAGAGAGGAGTCCATATTTGACTTCAAACATGTATATATGGTGACAAGTAGGCCTAGTAAGGCAAGGTAGAAGGTTAATTGTTGCACTATTGCAAGAAGTGTTAGTCTTAGGACTCAATAAGTTAGTCTCAAGCAAAGAAGAATGAAAAATACTAAAAATTTGTCTCTAACAGGGAAGTGAAAAGATTCCATGGTTTGCAAGGTTTCCTTAATTTAGAATGAATAATTAGGTCTTAAAGAAGGAGTGCTGAACTCACACAAAATATTAGATGAACTAGGACTTGATTTTTGTGCTTCTTCATGGAATTGATATAGTTTATGGAGGGATGTCTATAGTACTAAGGCATATGAAGATCCATTGAGGTAAAGGGTGCGTGTATCAACCTTGAAAGGTGTCTAGGAATCTTGTTATGATAGAATGGATGTTGATTGTAGGTATGATGGCTTGTGGAGTAAGCCTTATGACCAAGAAGGTTATAACAACATGAAAACAAGGTTAAGATCACTAAATAAATGTGTCAGAACAATAAGAATTCACTTAATCCATTCTCGTAGCTTGAAATCAAGGTAAGAAGCTTAAATTTTGTACTTTCTATTAGAGAATAATGTTATTAAATTTTGTACTTTCTATTAGAGAATAATGGTATAGTCCAAGGGAAGATATAAGGAGATATGTCATAGAGTATTTGATCTTCTAGGGCATGGAGAAGTTAGTCTAAAATGCATTGAAGGTTGGTCTTAGGGATTTCAGTTTTAAGATTTGTGTGAAGTCAGTATATGGAAGAAATAAGTAAGTTTCTGTGTCTTATAAACTGATATGGAATCAAGAAAAGAGGTAAAAATGATGTTTTTATCCATGAGTCATGATTTTTGGCATGTTTATGAGTGTTATGCATTTGATCAAAGTCTAATACACTGGTTTTAAAATGAGAATAGAGGTCAAAAACAAAGTTTAGTGAGGTAAAACAAATTAGCATGATTTTTTGATGATTTTGGTTGATGTTTCCAACCAAGAAGTGACTCCAAGAAGATGAGGAAGATGAATAACATGATCTACAAGTATACAAGTTGTCATTAATGTAAAAAGGGGGAGAAAACTAGGTAGTTTTCCATCAATGAAAAAGGAGGAGATTGTTGGCATGTGTGAATTTGTGATTTTTAATTGATATAAAATCCCATTATTAACAAAGACAATGATGGAGAAGTGTCATAGGATGGTTGAAATGATGATGACATGGAGATTCGAGTGGTTTCATGATGGCATAATTGGATTCAACAATATTGGCTTGGTTTTGCAAGCCTAATCAAGTGACCTAGTTAGCCTAGGTGATGGTGGATGTTGGTTTGAGTTTATTTTTAGCTTGAGGATTATAGTAGCAGCATGGCAATGGCATACATGAGGAGCATGGTGATGACACAATTCATATAATTAGAAATATTCAGTAATAATTTCTTACATGATTCTACTAGCATAAATATTTTTCCATAGTCGTATAATAGCACCTTTTTTTGGTGGTTCAATTAGACAATTATATTGATCAATAATTGTTAACGTGAAATGAGCTGACTGAGATGTCAATAATTCCTTCTGAAAAAATACCTTTAATTTTAATTCCTTGGAACTCTACAAATTTACTGAAATTCTTAATGAGAGTTTCCAAGTATTTGTAAATAAATATTATTCCTTCTTTACCTCTATCAGGATTCTAAAAATTAGGATACATCATTGTCATGGCCTCAAACAGGGCATCCCTTTTAAAATGTTCTCTGGTCTCACATGATAATGTTTCTAAAAAAATTCTAAATTTTACTCTTGTGTCACATATAACCTTTTCATATAAATTATGTGTTAGAGGCACTTCTTCTTGATCTACTACTGTGATATATCTACTCTCTTGGAAAGTGTGCATTTAAATCTCCATCCCATTAACAAAGATATAAATATGGTCACTAATATTGAATTTCAAGTAGCTTTTCAAATCATTTATATTTTTTATAGTTTACTAACTATTGAAAATTGGTCCTTTTAAAAATTTCTTCATATCTGTATAACATATCAAGAGATAAACATACATGTTTTCTCAACCTTTTGAAGTCAAAAATATATATTTAGCTTTCTTTAGCATGTTTAATTAAGAAATTAATTTCCTTCAACATAAGGAGAATACCACATAGTGTCAATAATGTTTCCAAATATTTTAAACTATGAGAAATGAAAATTACCAGGTAAATGAAAGGTTAAAGAAATAAATCATAGAAATACCTTCTCTGTAACTCCCTTGCAAACCTCAAGAATATTTTTGAAGCACTTGGACTTGTGAAATCTTAAGACGTTTGAATTATGGGCGATCTTGATATGACTCTCCAAAGTGGATTTGCTATGCTATGAGCTTAGATACACAAGAATGTGGGAGGAAAATTTGGAAGAAGTTGGCTACAACTTGCATGAGCTTCTAGGAATGAGTTTTCAAAGGGAATGACCTACTTTTATAGCTCAGGGTAAGGCCATGAAAAGTGGATGAAATTTTGACTGTGTTTGAGGTTAATAATTGTAATTACCTAGAATAAGGAGTAGACTTGGTATGTAAAATTGTATATTTGAAGGGGAAATAGACTTTTGGATTGGAAAAACTTACAGTTGGGAAGGTGGTTACACGTATAACTCAATTACCCCCACCTTTCTAGGAATCTAGATGTGGATTCCAAGTGGAATAGGGAAGTGGAGTTAACTAGGATAGGCATAATTGATTAAATAACTAATTTAATTAGTCATTAATTGTGATGAGATAATTAACAATTTAAATAAATAAATGTTTAATTATATTAGCTAAGAGGGTGTAGTAATTAACTTAATTAATTCTAAGAGAATAATTGAATTGAATTAATTAATTATAAAAGGTATGAATATGATTTAAACGATAGAATTAATTTAATTAATTCTAAAATGGTGTATTATAACAAGATAGAATGACTTTATTTAATTTTAATTGGATAGAAGTAGGCTAGAAATATGACTAGATTTTTAGGGTGTCTACATTTTCCCCTTTTTAAAGTGCTATTGCAAATTAATGATGTTTTAAAGATAGTAGACACATGCACATTAGCAAGAGGAAAGAGGTGAAGCATTTGGATGCCCTAACAACTAGAATGGTAAAAGGAATGACCCCTTAAGTGGGTGGGTGACATGGTAAAGTGGTGGAGAGCTTCTTGATAGGAAGAAAATAAGGAATTTGAATAAGGATGAGAGGAAGGATTATGCTTGTAGCATGAGCCTGATTTGAAGAGTATAAATAGAAGAGAAACCTTTATTTTGTTGTTGCATAATATAGTTGTCACCATGATTATGAAAGAATCAAGATGTTTAACCCATATGTTTGTAAACAAACACACACAGAGAAAAGAAATATTAAAAAATGAAAACAAACCCAACATACATAGGAGGTGTAGACATTAGGGTTATAAAAGAACCAATATGTTATCACACTACTTGCAATTTTTCCAAAAAGAAAATATCAACAATGGAACACAACATTATAAAAAAAGATAATTATTTATTCTCGTAACATGTGCCACAATGAAAATTAAACATATGAAAATGGTCCCAAACACTAAACTTATGAAATGCATGGGAATAGGGTCATACTGAAGAGTGGAGTATACTTAGAGACTCCTCATGAAATTTTTTTTAGACCCATGAGAAAAAACAATTTGGTGTGGGAAATGCCCCAAGTCAAGTTATATCGAGAAGGAAACAATAGATCAAGATAATCGTAAGGTTGGAAGGATCGTTAGGGTAATAGATATAAAATTTATTTTATCAAAATTGCATCAATTTTTTAAAGTTGTGAAAAAATTAAAGGTTTTGAGGATTTTTTCTAATATTTGATTATTTTGAAGGTTGGATAATTATGCAATTTTGTTTTGTTTTGTTTGTGTTTGTGGAAGAAGGGATAAAAGGAGGAAAATAGTTTGTTTTGTACATTGGAATTTCTATAGGGAAGCATTAATAAGACCCTGTGAGGAGAAAGGGTGACAAAAAAATGACTTTGCAATTAACTTATTCATTGTGACAAAATGAAATTGAATTGCATGAGAGAAGAGAAAAAAAAAGTAATGGAGAAGAAAAATTAGTATTCGTGACCATGAAGGGACAAGAAGAGTGAAGAATTAGGGTTTCAGAGGATATAATTAGAAGAGTGGGAGCATTGAAACACACCATGACCCATTTATGTTATCAAACCCCTTTGGCTAGCTGAGAGATATTTGAGTTTTGAGTTAGTGGAGAGATGGTGTGACAACAACAGAGGAAACACCATGTCGATCACAATTGAGAGTATGGATGCAGAATAAACGAGGGTATCATGGTATGTACCTCAAAACAAAAATTGTGTGCATTTATTGTTATTTTTTGGTAGAGGAAAATTTAATTTGAATGCTAGTGTAACTCAAAAAATGTGTTAGTGTTCACAAGCACGTGCTAGCGTGTCAGAGAGAGAATGAGCAGTGATAGGAAAATGTGCTATCGTGTTTTACACACTGACATATAAGTAGGATCAAGAACGTTAATATGTATGCATTAGTGTGCTTACGTTAGTGTTTAACTAGGTGCACTAGTGTTAAATGCACTAGTGTTAGTGTGTACGTGCTAACGTACTAGAGGGTATATTAGCCTACTTAGATGATTTTTTAGGAATATTTTGAAGGTTATAAGGGAAGAAATGATATTTTATTGATGTTTTTCGATGATTTTCAAGAGAGATCACTATCACTAGACTTGTGGGAGAACCATGGATGTTTGAGGGAATTTCAAAGGACCTTTTTTGAATGAGAGGAGATACTAGAGGCTACCGGGTTGGATTACATTGCATAGTTTCCACATATTATTTTGGATCACTATTTTTTTATTGATATTCTTGAGCAATGGCATAGCAATAACCATACATTTAGACTACCCACAGGAGAGATGACCTTGAATTTAGAGGTTGTGTATCAAATCCTTCATGTACCGATACAAGGCACACATACACAAGGAATGTATCAGATCTTGACTTTAGAGGTTGTTCTATGGAGTATAATAGGAATCTGGCTCATACACAGGGACACATCTAAGATTTATTATTGTTAGAGGATATACCCATAGAGGTGATGAATGTACACTTATAACAATGTTTTAATGACATGAGAGTAGCGTGACTACTAGTTTATTTGATGGCTCTTTTCAATGGCTACTTGTTGCATAATAAGACCAGGACACATTTTCAACTTGGGAAGATAATATTCCTAGTGAGATTGATGGAGGGATATATTTTTACATGGGAATAGTGTATCCTCCTACATATATACATAGATATACATCTGATAGTGTAAATAGGGAATAAGATCTTGAGTCCAACCACATAGCTATTGGATGACCATTAGTGGTGTTGAGAGCTATATTTTTGGATGAGCCTTCATCCATATGGTGGGATATAGTATGCGTGGGCCATAGAGGCCATAGGGTGAGAATTAAATTACCTACAGTTACATATGGTCACTTAGAGGCCATATAGGTTATATCATTGGGCAACATATGCAATAGAGTTATGCACCACAGAGGTATACCACTTTATCATAGGCATTCACAACCATATCATGGAGATGTATAGGGTGTACAAAGTCCACTGATAGCTTGGCATTATACAGGTTATATTATGTGGGGAGCAGTGGAATGCACATGTTGCACATGAGACATTTTACTTTAGACCACATATCAGAGTTCCAGTGGCCAATCAAAGCTTTGTTGGAGTCATACCACAGGAATGGGATGCTCATGCATAGGTGATTAATCCAGGAAGGAATGCAGATTATGTTGCATGGTATACAATGATCATGTTAAGGAAAATCACTATTCCATAAGAGGTTCTAACATTAGGTATAGCAGTAGTGGCGATGGGTGGACCACAGTAGATGAGAGACATGTATAGACTTATTTAAGATGAGGTGGAGGAATAGGGACAAGGCCAAACATATGCACAGGAACATGGACCACAAGTTTAGGTGGCGCCAGGGCCACCAATATAGGTATTTGGTTCTCACATTCTAGTGGAATAAGTTGTTCGACATTTACCTATAGCATAGGTAGTAAAACATGTGCTACAATAGGTCATACATAAGGTACCTCAGCATTTTTTACAACATGTTTCACAACAAGCTCCAAGTATACAAATGCATTTACTGAGATAGGTACCATTATAGATGCCACTTTCACCACCAATACCAGCTAGTCCAGGTGTTCTTGTCAGATAGGGAGGAGATGGAAGAGATGGTACATAGGTGCTACCATAGGTAGTAGCTCTAGGATTAACAAGTGGGTCATTAATGGCTATGATACAAGCAGAGTGAGACAGGGATATGCTATGAGGTTATTTTTCTTTAATCACTTTACATACTCTCCAGTGAAAGTTAGACTAGATGGTAATAGAGCATGGTGGCTTGAGGAGATACAATAGAGGGATACAAAGAGGGATTGGTTGATAGCCAAGAGAGATCAGCTATGGATATATCTTTAGCAGGTGCTAGCAAAGTGAGATTCTCTACACTGTGTGGTAGTAGTTGGTGGCCTTGGAGATGTGATTCCATATCTTTGAGCAACATCTGGAAAGGTTGGGTACTACATGACATTATATCATGCCACAATACCATAGGGTTAAAGAGAACCAGCTTATAGCCAATGTTCAGGTAGTCGATCTATGAGCTCACAAAGGCCATTGAGATTAGTGAGGTCAGTGTAGATGCCTCCACCAAATCATAGGTCGGGTAGTCCTAGTGTAGTAGAGAATCATGGATGACTCAAGTTATAGGATATGAGACATGTATGTATATATGACTCATGATGAAGGTGCTTGATTTTTTAATTGATGTGCATACTGGTATGTATATGATTTTTCTCGAGATACATTTATTATACATGGACATTATTATGATTTTTGATATATATATATATATATATGATGGACAGTTTTACAACACATTATTTATGATGAGATTTTTTATTGTCGCATATTGTAGTGATTATGTGACATAATGTGATGATTATATAATAGATGATGATTTTTATTTTTTTATAATGATGTTATATGTGGCTTAGAATTCATGTTCATAGATCAACATTTATTTTGATGATGTTATACATAGATGATGTGATAAATGATCAAATGATAAAAAACAAAGCATGTGCAATTAACACAAGTACAAAGAAAAGTAAACAATTCTAACACACTTATGTTAAATAAGTAAAATAGATCATGGATTAAATAATAAAACAAGACAACAACATAAAATTTAAAAGCAAGTAAGTCATATAAACCCAATATGAACATGAATTATTGACACCAAAGTTATATGTGAACTAAGATGTTAACAATTCATCTACAATTGGTCTATAAACTAAATAACATTCTAGATACACACATCATTGATTAAACTAATTATTTGAATAAGAGAAATGTGTAAAACAAGCCTAACACACACCTATAAAAAACAAGGTTAGTTACGAACAAACAGTCCAACAAGGAGATCTGATATCAAAGCTAACAAGTAAGCAAAATTGTAGCACAATTTGTAATAACAATGTCCAAAGACACCCCCAATGTGTTCCATATTAAAGAATAGACAGAGTCAAATGCCCCCAAGTAATGGCTTAGAAATGTAGGAGGATAGATTTGATTTGTGTTACGCCGAATCCAATTGTGCCCCCAAACAAATTTATATTGCAAAGGGTGACATGATTGGTTTGAAAACTGAAAATGATATGGAACAATTAGATGAAAAAATAGACAAACGGAGTTATACAACTATGAAGGTTTTGTTCAACATTTTTGGAATGTTTTTTTTTTAATTTTAGAATGTTGTGATTTTTATAATTTTCATCAGTTTTATACTATTTTTGGGTTTTTTTACATATTTCAATGTTTTGTTTTTAATTTTGACTTTTAACCACATGCTAAAGAAGAAGTAAAAGGGTATTCCTAAATTGTTTCCAACACATTACAAAGGACAAAGGCTAATGGAAGCATGACAGAAGGTGAACAAAGTGGAAGACCATGGAAATGATGACTTGACTCAGAAAACATGCAACACAAGGTGAAGTGGAATGACATAATCAGGAAACAAGGTGAAAAGGCAAAGCAAGTGAGTGCGTTTATATGCCACCAGCATAAGGGATACTCTTTGGAATCTCAAGAATAGAACTTTTTCAGATGAATAACAATCATAGGTTCTTTAATCTCCTTACCATTCTCATTAGATAATTTTTACACTCCAGACCAAAAAATTGCAATGATGATGTAAGGATCTAACTAATTAGGTTAAAATTTTCCCTGCTTCTCACATGGCTTTTTTATCTTCTTTTTATTTTTTGTTAAGACCAGGTCATCGATCTTGAACTACCAAGGTCTAATATTTCTATTGTCGATATAATGCATTCAATTTATGTACACTTGTAGATTATCTAAGGTGCGAACATATCTTTCATATATAAGTTCATGCTCTGCAAGGCATGTATGACGGTAATATTCTTCATGTTATGGAGGGATACAAAAATGGAAGGAATTTCAATTTTAATAGGTAATATGGCTTCAAATCCATATACCAGGGAAAAAAGGTAGCCCCAATTGGAGTGCAAAAGGATGTAGGGTAGGCCTAGAGGGTAGGATACAGTTGTGTATGCTAGTTATGGCCATATTTGTTAACTACATTTTCCAATATATATTTTATAGTCTTATAGGAAGCTTCAGATTGGACGTTGCATTACAAATAGTAGGGAGTGGCCCATTCTAGGTGGATATGATACTTCCTTTCTAAGGCATTAACATTCTTATTCTTGAATGAGGTACCATTGTTAATGACAATAGATCTGGGAATACCAAAATGGAAGATGATATGGTTGAAGATGAATTTAGAAATATTACACCTAGTGATGTAGGTAAGAGGAATATCCTCAATTCACTTGGTGAAAGATTTGGTGGTGGTTATTATAAGGGTATGGCCATCAGAGGAAGTGGGATTTATTTTACCAATCAAGTCGAGCCCCCATTTAGAGAAAGGTTAGCGTGAAGTAATGGGCTATAGATATTGAGAAGGTACATGAATCAAATTACCATACTTCTGACATACTTGACATTTTTTTAACAAAGTTACATGTGCCAGTCTCCATATGCCAATAATTACCAATGGGTAAGATCATCTTGGCTAGAACCATTCTGCTGATGTGCATTCCAAAAATGCCCAAATGTACTTCAGACATTTTTTTATTATCTTCATCTTGGTTAATACATATTAAGAGAGTCCCAATATAACCTCTTCGGTATAGGGTGTCAACAAGGATAGTATAACATGAAGCACATTGTTTTAAATCTCATTTTTTGGCTGATTTCATATTCATAGGATAAGATTTGGTTTGATTAAAGGTATAGATATCATGATATCAAGGATGATTGGGACAAATTAACTCAAAAACCATGGTGGAATCTGGTACATCGTATGTGGGTACCAAAATATGTTCTACAAAAAACTTCTTGTGACTTTATTTTGTGTAAAATACAAGAAGGGATGTGATAGTTTCCATGGCATCCACTACTTTATTTTTCAAGTAGGAACTTGCTCAAATGTGATTATTGGGAAATAACCATTTATAGTATCAACCATATGCTTATATGGTAGGAGTTTTTCATCTTTAACATGATACTCACCATTGACATGTTTGATGATGATAAGGGAGTCACCAAATACTGTTAACTCTTGTAGTCACTAGGAAATAAAAAATCATAATCCTGATATCAGTGCTTCATACTTGGTAATATTATTTGCACATGGAAAGTTGATGTGATATGACTTAAGGATAAGATCCTCATCAGGTTTGTGTAAGACAATTCTAGCTCATGATCCATGTAAGTTGTAAGAACCATTAAATAATAAAGTCTATTAAGGGATTGTCTATGAACAAAAACTCTTCATTCAAGAATTCAAAGTGTAGAGATTGAGAACCTAGAAGTGGTACTGCAACTAGTTTATCTACCAATGTTTGGCCTTTGATACCCTTTTGATTAATAAATTCTATATCAAACTCGTTGAGGAGCATGATCCATAAAGAAATTTTTCCTGGTACCATTGGTCTTGATAGAAAATACTTGAGAGGGTTGGTTTTGGTGATAAACTTGGTAGTATGATTTAACACATAGTTTCACAACTTATGGAAATTTAATGTTACTACAAAATAAAATTTCTTGACCAATGAGTGCTTGGTTTCATGTTCGAGGATAGTTCGAATATATGTTGAAGGAAAGCTGTATGATTGACTCAATTTTATGAATTGGTGAAGATATCATCAACATAGTCCTCCATTATATTGTGAAGAAGGTCATGAAATATGACAGTCATTGTGCATCGGTATGTAGCTTCAACATTCTTAAGGCCAAAAGGCATGTCCTTGTAACATAAATTCCCCCATAGAGTTGTGTGTGTATTTTTGTGTTGATATTCCTAAGCGATCTAAATCTAAGCGTGCCCTAAAAAACTATCCATTAGAGATAACATCTTATGGTCAGCCGTAGATTCAACAATCATTTCAATATTGGGCAGAGGTAAGTCATATTTGTGACAAGCCTTGTTGATGTTGTGAAAATCAATACAAATGCAAATTCTAGGAGTTTTATTAACAATCAGTACCATGTTGGATATCCAATCGGAATAGTCTATGGATTGTATGAAACCGACATTTAACAATTTTTGAATTTCTTCCTTCACAAGTAGATCAACCTTAGGATTCATTTTTCACAAATTTTGGTTGACAATTCTTGCTACTAGGAGAACCATAAGGTGATGATGCATCCTATAATTTACTATGAATAACCTAGGCGCGTTGGCACTCACCCAAAGCACGTAAAGGCACCTAGTCCCTCTTTAGAGTTGTTTGCACAGAATGTTAGCATGATGGTGCACATGTATTTTCAGATTCATTGCCAATAGTAAACAACACACAATGCATAAAATAGATCTAGTTCTTAGAATATATATGTGTGTGTGTGTGTGCGTGTGTGTGTGTATAAGATGAACTAAACAATGACTATAATAAGATTTACCATGCAAGAACTAGATTCAGTCATGTTTAACACCATTATCCATCCAATATGAAACATTGCATTAAATATTGTAAAACATAAAATATTCTTATATTACATAAGTATCTCCATGAGTCATGAGCATGACAAAACTAGCAGCATAACTCTACAATTTGACACACACACACACATCAAAACTGTGCAAATCAATACATATATATGGGGGTGGGGACTTGCCCTTCACCGGCCATGCACTTCTAAAAATAGATCACATGCTAATAATATTCATGCACCTTTATTATTGGATGCACAACATGCAAGTTCTCTAACAATAGACTTCCTATAGTTAAATATGAATAGAAATACTATTATTATCCTAAACTATGCATGGTGCTCAATTGTCGCTTGTTCCCAAAATAACATTGCATGGAACACAAGTCTTAATGTGTTTATGTGCTCATCACGCTAACTCCAAAATAGCCCTTATCCACAAAACAACTAAGTTGAGTGCCATAAATTCACACACCCAATACTTAGGCCATTTTTGTCTGTTCAACATTACCCCACACTAGAGTACATTGTCACCCCGGAAATGGGTAATCACCTTATTACTCAAAAGAATAAAGGATAAATGAATGAAAGAATAAGGAATAAAGAATATGGTGAGTCATTTTATTGTGTTCCCTTTTCATCTTCCAGCAAAATGAATTCTAGATATTCACTTTGTATTTCTCCCTCAAACTCATACCAGTCCTTAATAAAACCATTACATTGGTTTTGTCAAAGATGTCCACAATGACACCATATAACTCATCCATAGACATGTTTCCACCCTCACTGTTCAAAATTCTAAGTATGTTGACAATACTTGAGACCATCCCTTTTATGACATCCACCTTCACAGAAATCAGATTCTCGATGCCCTTGATCTGATCCATATGTTGTTTCTTTACAACATCCAATGCATCATGCTTTGTTTCTACCAAGGTAATTTATTTTGTGTGCCCAAATGTGTTATCGTTTTCTTCATATATAACTTCATTCTCCTATGCCTTTTTTTTTCCTATATTAATTTATTAGGCATTGTACACATGGCCAATACTATATATGCCTTCTTCATTTCATATTTTAAGGCTTGTAAAATTGCCTCATAGATGGATATATTTCTTATAATTTAAGCCTTGACCCTTGATGCTTCTTCCACAACATCCTTTTTCTTAGGGAGGCATGTTGGTTCTTCCTTTGGAAGCAGGTTAACTATCATGTGCAGATAGTGTAATTCAAACTTGAATTCCCAGGGAACCTTCTCCTGAAAATAGGGACTCTTCTATAAAATATCATTTGCAATTTGCTACACCACATTTTTAACATTTTGGGCCTCAGATAATGCATTATCTCACTCCTTAGTGAGGCACTCGATAACTATGTCTTTATCATTCTTATCATCTAATAGAACTTGTATTTCTTCCACTTTATCAATATTTTGGCACACTACTTATGTTGACACTTTGACCAATGTGTTACCCACCTATTCATCTTAAAATGGTGTTGTCTTAATAGTCATATGGTGTGTGTAAGGTGCCTTCCTCATCTTGTTTGAACTACATGCCTCCATGCAGACATTAAAATTACGCTCATCCATGTGAGTCTGCATACTCCAGGATAGTTGTTTGCGAGTGCACATGTTGGCCATTTATGGGTCCATCTAATCCCATCTATATAATTTCTTGGTGAGTAGAGTACTCTAGAAGTGGGTGTCAATAATTATTGAAGGTTCATCCATATAATCCAAGTTTTGGGTACCTGCTACCTCTTCCTCATCATGCCCACCTGCATACTCGCCAAAATTTTTATGAGTAGACATGTCCTCTTCTTGTTGTATTACCATGCCTGCATCCTGCTACACAGTGCCTACGATATCCTTATTCACTTCTCCTTCATCCTCTCAATCCTTTTGTGCAAGGCATACTATGACTTCTATGTCTCCACCAGCACTACTCTCTCCTTCACCGGAGCATTGTTCATGAATACTTATGCTTAGTTCTATAGTCTCATAGACTACGCGCTCATCAATATTTTCATCTTCTTGCATTTCCACATTGGGGGTGGCCTCTGCTCTATGCCCACCCATACTTGGAGTTTCCTCCACTTTCTGTGTGCTTGGTTGTGGGGACTCCTCCTCACTATCTTTAATAGGAACATATTTCCTATGCTTTCTCTTTTCTTCCTCCTTGTTCTTCACAGGAGTCATGCATGGTGATATCCTTACTAGCTGTGAAGTCCCTATGCCAGTGTCTATTAATGTACGTATTCTCCATAGAACTCTCCTCGTATGCACAAGTCTGACACTGTATTTTGGTTCTTCCTACTCTAGGATGTTTTCTAGTCCTATAGGCACTGGAACCTCTTAAGCAAGGGGCATATATGCAACATGCCTTGAAGTCCCTACTTTCTTCCCCTTCTTCGTAGGTCCTAGAAGTTCCATATCTAATCCCTTTACCACTTTTCTATCCTTGAACCTTGGCCTCAAATATATATATATACATGTTGGTTCAATCTACCCTATGGCTAAATTCTCTATTGTGATGTCCACATTGCATGATTCCATGGTTTCCACATATGCCTCTTTCCCTGGCCATATAGAAGTCTTGCACAAAATGTGGATATCTATGTCTACTTTTTCTACTTCGAACTGAAGCTTGTGTGCTTCATAGGACCTCTTCACTAATTTCTTCAAATATCTGACTGTAAAAGAAAAGGGAAACTTACACGATGCGCTCTTACCACCCGAATGCATATGGAAACCCCCTAAGTTGAAGTGTTGGTAGAATGCAAACTTAGCTTCTCCATTCAATACTTTTGGTAGCTCGCATAGAATACGACATTCTCCTTTAAACACTTTACACATTCTCCTGAACCACCTTCCCAAGCGCTCTTTATACGCATTAGAAACAAGTTTTTATATAGTGTATTTGGAAAATTTCTTCGTTGGGGATTTATTTTCCAACAAAAATCCCATATGTTCTCCCTAGGTCCGTTGGGTACTCCAATTTCACTAAATACAATCAATAATAGAATTACACCCCAGGTAGTCTTCTCACATTTATCTATTTGGACGGGTGAATCATTCACCATGCTTTCTATGATGTACTCAACAATGTTGTAGTATTTCTTGTTGACCATTTTGAGCGCTATATGTAACAAGCGCATATTCACCTCATTCAACCATTCAGTGGCACCCAACTTGCTTCCTGTCAAGCGTGTTGCAACCTTGGTGGCCATGTCTACAATGTTGGTTATTTTTAAGGATCAACACCCCTTATTATAATGATGTAGGGAATTTATGGCATCAATCCCCTCATCATCTAATAGATCTCTAGTGATCTGTGAGCTTGAGTTGTACAACCCTATAACCTTCCCAATCAACTTGGCGGTGATCCTCATTCTATTGCCCGCGAAGTAGAAAAATTCTTTATGGATGCACAACATGAGCCATTGATATAGCTGCTTAGGCTTCCCAAAATAGGGAAACCGTAGAATTTACATGACCCCCATGCTTTCAAGTAATTTCTTCACGAAGGTGTCCAAAACCCTAGTGTCATCTGCCAACCACCAATTTGTCTTCCTGTAAAATTTTGTTGCGACATCCTTTAGGCATTTCTCAGTACGGTGGTTGACCTTTAAAACTCTCGAATGTGTAATATTTGTTGTCCATAGCTGCCCCTCAATCACTTCTTCTAAATATAACATTTCGACCAATCACTCCTTTGTTGGGTTGTCAACCTACTTCTCTACTACAAGAGCCCTCTATGGTGCCATTGCTCGTTTTGATTCTGCAAGTGCAAAATGAAAACCCTAGCTGTCATGCAAATAAAACCTAAGTCACCATCCCATAGCACACATACACCACTACTTGAATCATGTTTATGTGCCTAGACACTCAACACCATGCTTCAAAACACAAAAAAATTACTCGCTTTGCAGAGTGCTCGTTGTCTCCAGATCTTCTTTGCACTTCTCAATTTTTCTTCAAATTCGTAAGGTAACAACTGATGTTGAAAACAATGACTTTAAACTAAGTTTCAAAAATTCCCTTCATTAATTGCTTCACCTACCACTGTACATGGTATTAATTCCCTTTGAGCACATTTTGCACCTCTTTGTCCCATGCCCTAATCTCTCACACCTCAAACTTTGACACCTCAATTATAAATTTTTGGCATGCCACTACTTATCTATCACATATATCATCTACCCGTACTTCTTTATACTAAATTATTTATCCAATGTGACCCTCACATATGTAGTCTCAAATGTTGTAGCCTCCTTGAGTTATATTGTGCACTCACCACCTTATACGTGGTTTTTAACTTTTAGAAATCCTCTTGAAGTTTTCATCACTTTTCAAAACATGTTCCCTTTATGGACACCCATGATTTTATTTCTTTTCTATACCAGACTAACCTTCTTTATCCACCCCACACTAAGGGTATGTGTGGTCTTCTGTGCATAAAAACACTTGAGATTGTAATTATCTTCTAGCGTGCAAGCACACTTATTACACATAACAGTGAATTAAATTGAAAAATCATAGCGATGAGGAAGGAAACACATTAAAGGAAATACAATAAGTGAAATATAATCTAAATGGAAATACTACCTTATTAAAAACACCAAAAAGGATTATTTATAGTAGGGCTTCAACCTACTCCCATTGAAGTAACTAGGTAAATGTGTTCCATCAAGCACGTATAACTAGCAAGCGCCTGATTCAAGTATGTGAGTGATGACATACAGTCCCAACCAATGCACCTTAAGCTTGCTTGGGTGGCGCAAAAACTTTGAATCATAAAGAAGTGCCATGTTCCCAACCTCAATCTTATTTTCCTTGATGTTCATGTCATACCATGCCTTCTTCATGGATTTTTCTTGCTTCTGACTCCAACGTGCTATGGCACGCCTTTCATCCAGTTGTATAAACTTTTTAATTCTTTCTTACAATAATTTCTCATCAGCTATACCTCCCACGTGGGTAATACACAAATAAGGTAAAATGAATTCCATGGGAATAACTGCTTCTGTGCCAGAAACCAACTGAAAGGGTGTGGCCTTATTCAGCCTTTTGTAGGTTGTTCTATATGCCCAGAGTACATAAGAAACTTTATCATCCCAATCTTTCCTTCCAACATCATAAATTTTGTCAAGGTATGGCTCAATACCTTATTGAAAACTTCATCATTCCCATTTTCTTGAGGGTGATAGGGTGTTGTCTTTGGGTGCATGACCAGAAATTCATCCAATAATATCTTGATTTTCTAATTCAGGAAATGAGTGCCTCTATCACTTGTCAAATTCAAAGCACATCCATACCTAGAAAGAATATTTTCCCACAAGAACCTTTTTTTGTAGCCACTGTACAATGCTTTGTAGGTTCTACTTTTACCCACCTTGTAAGATAATTTATACAAGTGATGATGTAGAGTGATCTAGTTCTGTGTGTGGCTGGGGAAATAGGACCCACAACTTCTATTGCCCTTTTTTCAAAAGGCTCTGCATTAGTAATAGGCCTCAAAAGAATTTCATGTCTCTACCCAGGTTTTCCAAGGCACTAAAAGTGATCACATGCCTTAAAATACTCCTTAAAATCCTTGTACAAGGTTTCCCACCACAAACCAGCTAGTATAATCTTGCACATGGTGGCATCACCTGCATAGTGTCTACCTGCAATACCACCACGAGCATTTTCCATGATTATCATGCACTCATTCTCCAATACACACTGGCATAATAATTCATCTCGTCCTATTTTTTATAATTCACCATTGATCAACATGAAAGGTGCGGTGCGAATTACAAGTTGTATCTTTTCCAAGGCCTTCATTCCTTCGGGCATCATACCTATGCATAAAAAGACAACAATATCCTCTAAATATGAGGGTGCATAGTTCAACCTATATAATTTTTCATCTGACATTGTATATTCAATACTCTGCATTTCCTCTCCTAATTGAATCCTTGATAAGTGGTCTGGGCTAGAATTGCTTTTACCTAGCTTTACCAAAACTATAAAGTCAAAATCTTGGAATAATAGAACCCATCGGCATATGTGCCCCTATAAAACAAGCTTATTTACCAAGTATTTGAATGTCATATGATTTTTATAGAACACAAAAGGTGTTTCTAGCAAGTAATGTTTGAACTTATGAAACACGTAGATCATTGACACAACCTCGTGCTCCGTAGTTATATAATTCTATTTTGCAGGAGTCAACTTTCTGCTAGAAAATCAGATAGGATGATCTACAATGCCTTCTCTAGGAAAATATAGAACTGCACTAATGGTCATGTCAGAGTCTTCCACATGCATGTGAAAGGGTAGATTCCATGAAAGAAAATGTAAAATAGGTGTCGTAGTAAGCCTTTCCTTTGGCGCTTTGAATGTGCATTGTTGTGGTTCTCCCCAATAGAATTTGCCTTTACCTTTTAATAAATTCTCCAAGGGCATGAAAATCTTAGCATATCCTTTGATAAATTTTCTATTATACCCTATTTGGACCAAGAATCTACCCACCTCACTCTTACTAGTGGGTTCCTACAAGCCTAAAATGACTTCAAGCTTATTTAGATCTACTAACAAACCCTCCTTGTAGATGATATGCCCTAGTAGAGTTCCAAAACATGTAGCAAATATGCACTTATTGATATTTAAATAGATGCTTAACTATCTACACCTCTCAAACATTAACTACAAATTGTCACAATGATCCTTGATAAGCCCATACATGGTCCGATCATCCAAGTAAACCTGCAAGAATTTATGATTAAAATCTTGGAATGCTTGAACCACAATGCGTGAAAATACTACAGGTACATTCTTCAATCCAAAGGGCATCATTGTGTATGAAAAATCCCCATTTAGTGGTGAAAGTTATCTTCTCTTGATCCTCCTTAGCAATTATTACTTTATTATACCTAGAGAATCCATCTGTAAAAGAGTACATTTTACATCCTACAATGCCTTCTAATACTTCCTCATTGAATGGTGTAGGGAAAGGATCAATCACACATGCAACATTCAACTCCTTGTAGTCCACACAAATCCTGATTTTTGCATATTTCTTTATTATGATTATCATAGGGATAACCCAATCTGATTCCTCTATGGGCTCAATAATGTCAAATTCTAACATCTTGTCAATTCCTTCTTTAAATTTTACGTGCAAGTTAGGATTCATCTTGTAAGATCTCTTCCTAACCGGGCGAACACCTTTCTTTAACTTAATTTTCATCTCACCCAAAGATTCATGCACTCCTTTTAATTAATGGTAACCCCTAGGAAACAAGTCCTCAAAATCATGTAACAAACCAATAATCTCTAATTATGGCCTCCTTAGGTTCAACATCGATGCAAATGTTCACTTTCTTTTTCTTCATAGATTCATGGTAGGTGCATGCCTTCTCATCTGTAATGTCTAAGACCTCACGTGTACCCTCTAAATGATCTATGTCCAAATTTTCCACTTCTTCATCATCCACCATATAGACCATTTTTCCTTTCTCTTTCTCTAGGAAAGCACACTCAAGCAATTCTACATCTATCTCATCTACTTCTTCAAAATGCACTTCTAGGTTTGACTCACCAAATAATCCCTAAATGAGTTCTTCAAAATTTTCACTATCTCCCATAGTCAATCGCTTCATAACCTATAATTCCTCTTTCACCAAAGGTTTAGTGGAGAAGTATTCAAAGTTCTATATTATTCATGCAACCAAGTCTTGTCAATTTCCAGTCTCTCAATGTAGATCCGCATAAACATACCAAGCGTGGGCGCAGTTTTGCAAGGTGAAATAAAGTTTGTGCACCCATAACGAAGGTGGTAAATCTTCCTACCCCTTTGTCCATAGTATCTCACACTATTGAACAAGATTATTAACATTATATTCATATATCTGAGTAGGTGCATTACTCCTGAGAAACTGGGTTAGTAGAGCAATTCTCACTTCTCTCCATTCTATGGTGTTATCCCTATGAACAATCCACCAGTGCGCTACTATCCCACATAGTGTATACACTAACATATTCCTTTTATCCACCTAATACTTCCACTGTACTCCTATGGCTTGCATGAAAACCTCAAGTTTTTCTTTGCCAATGTACCGGGGTGTCGTGTTTTTTCCTAACCTCCTAACACAGTGTGGCCTACTTATGCATGCAGCTACACTTCTTACCTCATGGCCAACCATCTTGTAAGTTCCATGTGCCCAATTATCATAGGCAATACTTGTATTATCACTAATGGACTATGCTTCATCCCACTAGATAATTCCTTCCTTAGATGGCTTAAGCACTTTTGGATCTCGAATGGTGCGCACATTAATTCTGTTAGGTCTTCTTCACTTAAGAACTCAACATAAAGTGCAAATTTTCCATCTGTTAAAGGGATAATAACTCATTCTTCCTTGTTCTCAAAACTAATATATCCCTTATTGAACTGTAGATCAACATTATTTGCATAACACCAAGGGTACCCAAGTAGAGTTGTGAAGTTTTCCCCTTCTGCAAGCGCTAAGACCTCAAAGTCCTCAGTGAGCCTAGGCCCATGTATAGTAATGGATGCATCCTTCAATACTCCAATTGGCATGGCCTTAGTTTGATTTTCCATATACAACACATTGAAAGATGGTTGCAATGGAGGTTTTCCCATATGAACCCATGCATCCAAAGTAAGCACGTTCACTTCCGCACTTGTGTCGATTAAAATATTTCTCAAAATCCATCCATCCAAAACAACATTCAAAGTAATCTCCTTGTCATAATCGAAGCTATGGAGAGGGAGATTAGCATGAAAAATATGTCATCTGTTCTCAATACCAGCGTATGGAATGTTTCCTTTCAACCAACCCCCTAGTAATGGAATAATGTTCTCCTGACGCAACATCTTGCATACTTCCTTCGAATCATCAACATTTGACTGGAAAGTCTTAGTTGCCTTCTTCTGTTCTGAATTCCTTGACTATTCCTTTAAACATTATATTTCACCCTGCAGATTTCTAAGTACCTCCATGTTTTCTTGATAAACCTCCTTTTGATGTGTAGGGCCTGGATATTTTGCATGTAAAACATCCTCCTTAGTAATTGTAGGATTTTATTGCAATGTTTCTCTAGTGCACGCAACCTCAATGCATGTAGTAATATTCACATGTACTACCTCAGGATCTGGTGCTAACTTTGGCATCCATTGATTTTCCATGGCACATTGTATTCTAACCATCCCTATTCCCTTTTTCTCCTATTTTTGCTTCTTGTTCAGATGTTCATATAAGTCTGGGCACTCTTCATAGCTATGATTCTTTCTACAAAAAGAAAAAATAATGTTCAGACATTTGCGCTTGTAATGGTCATGGGATCCACACGTATAACATGTTCCATGAGGGAACTCACTTCATCCACCATCATATCCTTGACCTCTGAATCCATCATGGTATCCTCGACCTCTACCACAACTTCCCTCAAAGCACCCTTAAGTGTGATCATGATCATGTTGCTCACTTTTATCCTTAGAGTTATTTGAAACTCCTTTCTATCATACACCAATATCAATGAGATCATGGATCTGATCAATCAACCTGTAATCTTCAGTATTGTGAGTCATGGACCATTAAATTTTACAGTTGTAGGACACGTTATTTGTTATTGCACGTTGAAAATATGGATAGTGTCTTGCATCATGGTCTAAATGAAATATCTCACATTCTAGTAACAAAGAGCACACTGATTTATGAGGATAACTATCCTTAGTATGCCCCTCTACTTCACAATCTATGCACAAAATTCAAATGTATGTCTCATGTGTTGTATTGTCTAATAGTTCTCCAAATTCTTTGCCATTGTTACAATATGAGATTCCAAGAATGGACTCACTCTAGTGTCTATGATCCCAACTACCTCTGTGAGAAAAGCTGCTTAAATTGCCTCATGCACGTCTGAATACATCTTATGTGATAGCACCCTCATAAAAGGCATAATCAAGCCTCTAATGAACCACTTTGCATGATGACTTGCATGGATATCATATGATAGTTTAGACAAGAATGTTTTGAAATGAGCATCATATTTTTAGACACTCTCAGTAGTGCCCTACTTGATATCCTTGAGCACACTTATACTTTTCTTCTCAAACTTAGGGATATAGAATTCTTTAATGAAAGAATCCTGTAACATTGTATAATCCACACAATTCTAATCATGGCCAAAATTCCTATACTAGCTGTGTACGCATCCCTACAACGTAGTTACAAATTGACTAAACTTGCACTTTGAAGCTATAATTCCTTTCACGTGCCACAACATATCACACATATGCACATGCTTAGCAACATCTTCTATTCCCCTATACTCTGGAAGACAAAGTGACATCTCCATGTAAAAATTATGGGGTTGGTGAAGAACCTACCCATAAGATACAGAACCTCCTACACTACCTCTTCCTCCAGACCCACCAGATCTACCAAATATCAAGCCACTTGTTCCTCATGATCCTCCACCTGTAACAAAAATTGAACCAGAGGATGCACTACCCTATGTCCCAACAGTGGCGCTAAATTGAACTCATATAGTCTACAAAGTTGTGTTACTCCCCTATGTGAGTCCAAAGTTCTACACACCTGTGTTCTATGTCGACAATGCATGTGAAAAGTTTCCTCCAACCAGTCATCTAAATAACAAGGAAGATGTCTTCCTGACCATAAATGTACTTGCTATTTGATTCACTCTTGAGCTTGTTGATAAGTCAACTCTACCTCTTGCTACTCTACTACCCAAACTAACTTGTTGACTACTATATGTACTAGGAATTGAAAAACCAAGCACAAGGGCTAGGTTTCCAAGTAGATTTAGATGTGCACCCATGGCCCAAGTTTTCTCTATTGGTGTGCTCTCACAAGAGGTTCATGAGGGTTCATTGTCATGATTTCCTAAATGGGGGAGTTATAGATGCTCTGGCTCCATGTCCTCTAGGAATTCCTTGTAGATATGTTCCCTTGGGATAACATAAAAAATGGAACTCAACTACCTCCAAATAATAATAAGTGGAAATTGAGTACTCCAAAATATAGCTATTCATAACACCATGGAACCAAGTATTCACAACATGCGTCCAAATCAGATCAACATCATAGAGGTCCTGAAATTCTTCTTACATCTAGATAAGTGTGCAAAACCTCCAATTCCTTTTAGACACATAAGCAACTAGCCATTCATATAGTTCTAGTGGGAAGATAGAAAAGAAGCTATCATATAACCAGTCATACAGATTCTGCTCCACCCACGCATGTGGATCAAACTTAGATCCAGTTTTGAATCTCCGAGCATACTCTTCTTCCAGATCTAATATCCACTCCCCGCCACTTGCCAAGGCCAATCGGTACATCTTCATCATGTAACATCATGAAAATACTTGAAAAATAGGTCCCAGACATGGAACTAAAGATGCATCCTAGAATTTATTATGAATAACCAAGGCGCACTGACACATCACTTAGCCTGAGCTAAGTGCTCACCCGAAGCACGCAAAGGCACCAGGTCCCTCTTTAGAGTTTCTTATACAAAATGTTAGCATGATGGTGCACATGTATTTTTAGATTCAATACCAATAGTAAACAACACACGGTGCATAAACTAGATCTATTTATTATAATATATATGATGAACTAAACAATGACTATAAAAATATTTACCATGCAGAAACTAGATTCAGTCATGTTCAACACTATTATCTAGCCAATATGAACCATTGTATTTAATACTGTAAAACACAAAATATTCTTACATTACATAAGTATCTCAATGAGTCGTACGCATGACAAAACCAAAATCATAACTCTACAATTTGACACATACACACACACACACACACATCAAAATTGTGAAAATCAATACATATATATGGGGTGGGTAATTTCCCTTCATCACCCATGCACTTCTCAAAATAGGTCGCATGCTAATAATAGGCATACACCTTTACAATAGGATGCACAACATGCGAGTGCTCTAATAGTAGACTTGTTATAGTTAACTTTGATTAGAAATCCTATTATTAGCCTAAAATATGCATGGCACTCAATTGTGGCTTGTTCCCAAAATACCATTGCATGGACTGCAAGTCTTCATGTCTTTGTGTTCTTAACATGCAAACTCCAAAGATATCCCTTATCCACAAAACAGCTAAGTCTTGATCCTAGGTGCTTCAACCCTATCATAGCACTGCATGCTCATCTAGTGCCCTACATTCATGCACCCAATACTTTGGCAATTTTTTTCCATTTAACACCAACATCTAGCAATTTTTGAATTTCTTCCTTGACAAGTAGATCGAACTTAGGATTCATTTTACATAGCTTTTGGTCTACATGTTTTGCATCTAGGAGCACTATAAGGTGATGAACCACATGGAAAGGGTTCAATCTTGGAATATCCTTATAATACCAAGAGAAAAAATATTGAAATTATATGATAATCTCTATGAATTCCCTAATTTTTATCTCTGATAGGCTAACACCAAGCCACAACAATTTAGATTAACCATTTGTCCAATGTTGATAGTGGTGGTATCTTCTACCAATAGCTTAGAAGTGTCATTTTCTTGAAATTATGATAAATGTTTATGTATTTTTTTTTATATTTTTAGATAATAATATCCTCTCTCTAGTAAATCAAAAAGGTTTTCACTAGGAAATGTGTCCTTTTCTTTCTCTTTCTTTTTCAAATTTTTCTTCTCACATATCACCTCATAAAGGTTTTCACTATACAAGATATGATTTTTCATTTTTTATAGTTTTGATTTATTTTTTATTTGTGGACTAGATAAATCAATTTCCTTTCCAAATTATACAGTAACATTAAGGTTAATATCAAAAAACTTCTTGTGATCTAATAAGGGAAAAGGGTATCAAGCCCTGAGGAACTCTTGGATGTCCTCATCATTCTAAAAGAGGTCCATCCAAATATGACATTATTGATCCTAATTAATGAGATAAGTTTTGCAAATGGTTTCATTAGTTTTTTCATCGATGGAAAAGGGTGTTTAGGTGGCATAGGATTCAATATGATGTTTCATCCATCAAGATGAGTGAAGGTTGATTGGTATTGTGGTGAAGTAACATGGTGTATAGGAGTGTATGCATGGTTTAGTGAATGTTTCTCTTGCCAAAAAATTGTTTTTTGGTATGTGAGTGAACTCCAAAGGTTGATATGGTGTATAATGATTCTGTAAGATGGAGAACATATCATTCTACTTTAGACATGTGTTGAAAGAATACATTCTAGGCTAGTCCTAGACCTAGTGTAAGCAGTTAGTATGGTAGATTGAGATATGAGGTAGAGTAGGCTTATTTGATCATGTGGATAGTGTTGTGACATTGCATAGAAGGCATAGAAGATGTCAAAGGTCATAATTTAGGTACATATTACATGTTCAAGCTCATGAGAAGCAAGTTCTAAAAGAAAATACAAGGAAAGCATGGGAAAACCATAGTGCATAGAGATTTTTAGGTGTGAGTAGGAATGGATGAGCATTGCAAATCATCAAGGAGGTTAGTTTAGAGGTGTATACAAAATTTAAGGTTAGGAGATTGAAGACAAATCATGGAAACTGATTTTGAGCTCTATTGAGCTCTATAAACTTCAATTTCAAGTTTAAAGGTCAACTTTGGAAGCTCACCAATACTTGTTTGCTTTGTATGGGAGTTTGAGCATTTTTTGGATGTTATGGAATGAAACTAAGAAGGGTTTTCAAGAAGAATGAGGTCAAATGGATTCATATATTTATGAACCATTGTTAAGAAGGTAAGTGGGTTTAAATGCTCCTTAAACCCTAGTTTCATAGAGATAGAAAAGAAATGATGTGTATGGTCTCCAAATGGCTTGTGAAGGCTAATGTGATAAGGATGTATAGGACTCTTCAGATCTCATTTTGGTGGTTTTTCATGCTATAGGTGTTTTGGGAAGTTATAATAAAACCCCTATTTTTTAAAGATTTTTTGTTACAAAGTTGAGTTGCAAGTTTCATGGTGAGAGACCAATCGTGGGAAATAGCTTCATATGTGTGCTAAGTGTCCATAAAGAGATTTGGATTGGTTTTTTGCAATAATATGGTGTAATATCTCTTAAAATTTTACCTACCACTAATGATCCAAAGAGGGAAAAAATAGTTGTACAGGTTCAAGAAGGATTTTTTTGTTTTGCATGGTATAATAGGGTTATATGGGTTTGGATAGCTTAAAGAGGTTCTATATTATGTGTTTGAGGTATTTGTTTGATCAGGTAAAGTGTTTTCATGTTAAATTCCTAACGACATAATCAACCCTATTAGGCTTGTTAAGAAGGTGTGTTAAAATAGGTATGAAGTTTTTTTTTCTCCATGTCACATATGCATGGGAGTGCTTAGGGAGGTGTGTCAAGTACCTAGTGAAGTGTTCCAAGTGGTGGAAATGTTTTGTATTGGCATGTGCTCCTATAGGTGTTGTCATTGATGAAAACCACATTAATAAAAAATTGGATGATGGAGTAAGGTCAGTTGATGATGTGTATGATGTTGCCATGATTTTTTAGATGTGTACTTTATGATAAAGAGAGATTCGGTGAGAATTGCTTTCTTTTGCAAGCCCACTCATGTGTTCTAGCTAGCAAAGCTGATGTTGGATGGTGGTAGGAGCTTATTGGTTGCTTGATAGGCATTTTTCCATGATGGATGATAGGTTTGGAGAGTTTTTATGCACTCATAAAAGTTGCAGGGAGTAGACACATGTGATTCACTATGTTACATGTGCTCATTTGGAGTAGGTATGGTTGCTAGGGGGTGTGAAATTGAGGTATGAAGCCATATGAGATCATTTTTCTATGTATTTAGGTATATTATGGGCTACCAAGTATGTTTGGGTCATTTTGAGTGATTTCATGTTGAGTTATAGTGTTTTTCCAATTGACCCTAGCTTCTACACTGTGAAACCCTAAGGGATAACTATAAAAGTCTCAGTGTCTAGAAAATTTTAGGTATATAGATGGAATTATTATGATTATAGATGTTATTTTAATGTTTCATGATCCTTTGAGAAACATTTCAGGTTACTAGGATGTGAATTTTGTAAGATATGTCAGTTTTTGTGAGACAGGGTCAAGAACTAGTGCATTTCCAACTTGAATTGGAACTTCTGATGCTCACCCTAAATTTTTTTCTTTGCATGGGACCTTTTGGATTTTAAGGATGTTTCTAAATTTATTCTATAATGTTTCAAAAAAAAAAAAAGGTTATTTCATCATCACATTTTTATGAACGAATTTTAAGAAGGTAAACAATTGTTTATGAGTTTGAAACCCTAGCTTGAAAGTGGGGTGGAAGAATTTCGTCCTTTTGCATGAATTATGATTGTAAAATGTAGAGGAATCCTTCATATTTCTAGAAAGGTATGGTATAGGTCATGGCGATGAGTGGGCCCCACTCAAACATGCCTATTTCTGAAGAAGATTATTTTGGGAAAAGGTTTTCCAAAGGAGTAGCATGCTAAATTGACATTGTATAATTTATGTGAGCTTATCTTGATTTCCAAAGAGGTTTCAGGACATGTTTATATAGGTACATGATAAAATGATCTCCATTTAGGTTGACTGGTCAAAGGGCAATTTTGAGGACATAAAAAACATTATTCAGTAAAGTGGACATAACTGGAGCTATAGGTGGAGTTTGAAGGTGATTCAAGCTGTGTTGGAAATAGGATTAAAATATATTTCCATTTATATGAATTTTTTTCCATGATGATTATATTTTATATGGTTTTCAAGTCAGTTTTTGTAAAATAATACTTTTGTCAGTGCAGGACAAGACATGATCTATTGAATGTTTTGAGTTAATTGAAGTATAAGATGGATTATGTGATGCTTGATATCACCTGTAATGTGAATATGGATGAATTTTTCATCCAATTAATCCATTTATAGGTCTTGAATTTTCCTATAAATTATTTTACCATCTAATCTTTGAAAAATGCTTGTTTGGTAGGTTAATTTGGTGAAGACAAATGTGACTCTGGTTTGAGCAAGTGAGTGTTTCAAGGTTTATAACTTAATTATAAGTGTTATACAGGTTATTTAATTTCCATCAAGTTTCTACATGGCATATTTTGGTTGTTTTTCAGTGATTTGGTGGCATAATGAAGTATCTAGGGTCCTAAAGGGTGTAGGAACCAACAATATTGAGAAGTACAAAGAGCATTGGTCCCATTAAATGAAATTATTTGATTGATTGAGATAAATTGCAACCATGTATAAAGCTTAAATGTTAATTAAAAAATGTATGGTGATTTATGGGTCATGGCTAAGTATAGTTTTTATGTTAGGGAATTTTTATCTTTGTGCCCAAAAGGATTTGATCATTTTTGGAGCATGAAATGTAGTTTTTGGGTAGGTCAACAGATTTGGGTCACTTGTGAATGTTATATTTTTAATGTTTTATGTTTTATGATGCATGGTTTGAGCCAAAAGAGGGAAAAGGTTTGTGTTTGAATTTGAAATGAAGAGGAGCTTATAAAAGCATTATTTTGGGTGCTTTTTGGAGCTAGTTGAGTGTGAGTGCAAGGTGATCAACCTAGGTAAGAGAAATTTTCAGGTGTTGAAGAATGATTTTAAATTAGATAAATTGTGTGAGAATTTGAGGAATATTATCAAGCATGTTTGCATGATTTTGAATCTTGAGAAGTGAGGAAAGAGCTAGATAGTGCAAGTGTGAAGACCTAGGATTTGAGCAAGGGTTTGTAAAAGTTCGTAGCTGAATATTTGGATTACTATTAGTTTTGGTATCATCATACTTTTAGCCGTCATACTTCATAAAAATCTTGTTTGATGTTTCATATTCATGTAATTATTTATTTGTGTGTAATATCAATAAGGGTTTAGGGGTTGGTGCCTCACTAAAGAAATATCTTATGATGTGTAATATTAACTTGAGTCTTTTTTGTGTACTATCAGAAATGTTTCTAGTGATTTTTCTCCCTCTTGATGGTTTCCCACTAATATCTTGTGTCTTGTGTTGATTTTCTTTCTCATGGTTTATAGCATGTATGGTATTTGATTGTGTGCACACATTAATGGATGGTTAAGTGATTATGTGTTTTGAATAAGCAATCTGAAATTTGATTTGAATGTTTTTAAGGACTGATTCTCCCCCCTCCCAGTCCAGTATGCTTCCAACAATTGGTATTAGAGAAGGTCCTTTTGGAGAAGTTTGATAACTTGAAAGGAGATCTTGAGGCACAAAATGGCGAGTTTTAGAGTCATAGGTAAGGCACCAATGTTTGATGGAGAAAATTATGCATTTTGGAGTCTAAGCATGAGTACCTACATTATATCACAAGGTTTTTATGCTTGGAAGATTGTGGAAGATGGTTATACTCCTCATGCCACTCTTATTACCAGTCAAGGAGAAAAGGATGCATATTAATGCTATCATTCAAGTTGTTGGAGAATATGAGTTGGGAAAGCTAATGTACTAAAAATCAGAAAGGGAAGTATGGGAGAAATTTCAATTCTTATATGAAGGTGACTCAAAGGTAAGAATTGTTAAACTTCAAATCTTTAGAAATCGGTTTGAATATCTTAAGATTAATGATTAAGAGTCCATTGCTACATTTCTACTTAGAGTTGAAAAAACTGTCAATAACATGAAATGGTTGGGAGAAGATGTCAAATAAGAAGTGGTTGTTCAAAAATTTCTAAGGTCACTAACTCCAAAATTTGATTCCAACGTATCTGTCATAGAAGAAGAAAATATTGACTACTTTGAAGATGGATGATTTGTATGATACCTTGACTTCTTATGAAATGAGAATAGGTAATCCCAAACCAGAAAAGAAAGAGGTCACATTCAATTCTGAAACAAATCCTAAATTTAAGAAAGTGAAGGATGATGATGTTACTCTTGACATTGAAGATGAATAGCTCTTTGTTATGATGGCTAGAAGATTGAAGCTTGGATCTAGTAAGTACAAAGGTAAGCTTCCTTATAAATGTTTCAAATGTGGTAAGATAGGAAATTTTACTATTAATTTCCCTCATAAAAACAAGATAGTAAGATCATAATGAACATAAGTATGATAGTGATCATGACCACAATTACAACAAGTATGATAAGAGCAATAAAATTTTTAAGATGGTTAATTATAAGAAGAAGGACAAAAAGAGTTTGTACACAAATGAAGATGATGAATTATCTAATGTAAGTAGCCTTTTTTCTTATTCTGAATTTGAATCAAATCATGAGTACATAGGAAACTAGGATTTCTTCATGAATAATGATGTTATGAAGTCTTCTAGTGAAGGATCTTCTTTGTTAGGAGATTTTATTTTAGGTTATTGCAATTATTCTGATGAAGATGATGAGAATGAAAAAGATGATCTTGAAGGCATTAAAAGAGAACTAAAACATGTTGAGAAAGAGAACAAGAAGCTGAGTATTTAGGTCAAAGAGTATGAAATTCATATGCACAAGCTATAAGAAGTGTACAAGTCTGAATCAAACAAGAAAAAGGATTCAATCGGATTATTGGAAGAAAATGTAAAGTACCTTGTTTCAAGTTTATAGGATAAAAAAATTTTGTGCTAAGAAAATAAAGAATATATAGAGTTTCTAAGGGAAGAGCTACTAGACGCTAGAAAGAATATTATGTCCTTTTAGAAGTTTGAGAAAAGTGCAAAAGACCAATATGATCTACTTAGCAAACAAAGAGTAACAAGTAATAGAGTTGGTTTGGGTTTGAAAGAGGAATATAAAGGTAAATATTTGAAGTAAGACGACATGATTCTAATCAAAGAGGAAGGTGAACTGATCATAAAGGGATAAAATAAGGAGACACTCATCAAGGACAATGTGAAACTAAGGCCTATTAAGCAGCCCAATGCCTCAAGATATGAGAAAAATTTCATTAGATATTGTTATAATTGTAATGCATTTGGTCATAGGGCTAAAGAGGGTAGGATATCTTCAAGAAATAAACATCCTTGGAAAGATAATAAAATTAAATATGCAAATAATGTTGTATCCTATAAGTGAAATGAGATAGGCCATATTGCTAAATTTTTCTTGTGTGATTCACCTATAAATGTTGATGGTTTCAAGAGGAAGACTACAATAGTGTGATACAGTTGTAACACATTTGGTCATGCTACAAGGGAATGATATCAAGTTTAATCAAGTCAAAAAAGGGTTTCCAAGGTCCTAGAGAGGAAGGAAGTGGAGTTCAAAGACCTAGAATGTATGACGGTGGCCAAAGAAAAATGTGGAAACCTAGAAGAGACCTTGGTGTCTCATCAAGAACTAGTAATGATGGAGTGAAATGTAACATAGGGTTCATATAAGAGATAGGCTAATGATGTAGTTCTTCAGGTACCCAAGAGGGCTTGGGAGCTCTTCAAGACCTTCTTTTAGGTCTTCATGGTGAGCACATACCTTAACTATGCTTCTTGGAGGTATATCAGTGAAAACGAAGCATTAGAGTGAAGGGGAGTTGTCTGAGTCAAAATGTGCCTCCTCATAAGGTCAAGGTATGTCATTTTATGTTTTTTTCATAGTCTTGCTTGTTCATATGGTTTTTCATGTGCTTAATCATAGTTCTTGTGTCTCATATGGGGTATGGTTTTGTCTTTAATTTATTATGTCTATTGTCATGGTGTTTTTTCATTCTGAAGTTTAATCAATGGATGCAAGAGTCAAGTTTAGGTCTTAAAATTTTTTGGTTGTGTTATGGAATTCATGAAAAGACTTCTCTTAGTCTAAGTTATCTATTCTTTGTAATGAATGTGTTTATGGTCTGTGTATGTCATGATGACTAGTCTGATTCAAGTGGTTTGTCACGAGTTAGAGAGGAAAGTGTCTAGTTTTTTCTATGTTTCCATAATGAGTGAGAAGTTGTGTATGTATCTCAGAAGTTGTTAAAAGCTACCAAGACTCTCTGTATGTTAATCCTTCTCAAAGTATGGTATGGTCTTAGTAAGGTTTCTAGGCATATTATTTGGGTTGAGAAGTCTTTTGGATGAGTGTTATGAGTCTCTGATGGTACACATGGTTGTGATGTGTGTGCTTGAAGATGATATTGTGGCATCAAGTGTGGTGTCTTAATTGTTCACTATGAAAGTGGAAATGTGTACAAGTGTTTTTTTAATGTTTTCAATGTAAACAAAGGTGGGTTTAGGTATACTAATGTTATACATGTTTCTAAATCAAACCAATGTATTCTGAGGAGTTTGAGGAATTATATGATAATGTTAATGATGATTTTTTTGGCCTTGAGGATAAATTCTTGGTACTTTTGAAGCTACCTTACCCTAATTGGGTTCTTACTGTGCACTGAGAACGGTTTGAATGGAAAGTAAGGTTTGAAGGAAAAAATAATGGAGTATAAGGATAATATTTTGTGGAAATCATCTACATATGGAGGGATACAAGATTCAAAATGTTTGAATTCTTAATAATGTATTGATTATTTGGAATCTATGACAAAGATCAGCTGATTGTGTTTTCATTAAAAGAATCTAATTTGAGTTGATTATAATGCAATCTAGGAAAGTTATCTTCAAGGGCATGGTTAAAAATTTATGATGAAGATAATGTGGAAAAAGGGTATCTCTATTAGGTAAAAATTTCTCTTGAATGTTTGTGTATTGAGAGTTATGTATGTTTCTTGAGATACCCAGGGATAGTAAACCATGACAATGAATTGATAATGTGAAGAAGACAATGAATTTTGAAGAATATTTTCTGAGATTATGATACATGTATGAGAATATAGTATCCTTGAATGTGGTATAAGATGATGTTAGAAGTAAAATGTATGGTACTTTCATTTTGTGTTTTCTTGAGCATTTGGACTATGTATGACCCAAGTATAGGACTGTAGGTCACAATTTAGCATTTATGAGTAGATCTTGTGCCTGAACATATGATAAATGTATTTGATATTTCCTCCTAGATGTATGAGAAGTGGTTTTCTTGAATTATCTTAAACAAATGATGAGTCAGAGTGGAAATGTTTAAGGCAATTGCATGGTAAAGTTGTGCTACAGATCAAGATTATGCATCTACATGTATGGGCCTAAACTACTTACATTTGTGGATGATATGAAGTTTAAGAAATATGAGTATGCACTGATGATAAGGGTTAAAAGTATTTAATTATACAAATAATATCACTAGTTTGTCTAAGAATGTTTGTTTACTCTCATTTGGGTCATGAGAAAAATGCCAAGATACAAGGTATAATGTACATATGTCAAAGAAAGAGTATAATCTCCTATAGGTAAGAGAGTTTTTTCTCATCATTGTGGACGGGTTTGAAGCTCAAGGATGGTGTTTTTGATCTTGTGGAATTTTTAACAAGAATTAATTGTAATACATAGCTTCTTAACCAGTGAAAAGTTTATCTGATATTTATACCTCTGATTCAGTGAATGTAGTGCTACAGTGGTTACAAAGTTGTCATTTCACATGAATGGTACATGGTTTGATTAGATGCATTTATTATGGTCTAAAAATTATAGAAATATATTTTAGTCATAAATGCAAGTTTGTGTCTTGGAGACTGTGACATGACTAGGAATGCTTAATCTTGCTGTAGACACTAAAATTAGGTCACACTCCCCTTTGGTCCTTCGAAAAATAAGCACCCTTCATCACATTCACCTAGTCATGGCCCTCTTCACCCTACTAATATTAATTTACTTAAATTAAATTAAATTAATTCATTATCGTCACTATATTTATTATTTAAATATCTTCATTTAAATAATATCCACACATACACCTTACTTAGACACCTCATCAAGCTAACTCGCCCTAAGACATATTCTTAGTAACTTGCCATAACTAACTAAGACTTACCTAAACCCTAAAAATCAATGCCTACATTCTTTCTAACCACATTCCCACATGATTACAAGAAGCTCCCAGTCTAATCCATAGGTTAATGACATGAGATCCAAGTAAATCAAGAGGATCTCCTTAATTTAGTAACCCTAGGAAATCTTGCCTTAACCGACATCGGTTATCCCTAACCGTCACCGGTTAAGATGGAACCACCATCAATTACCCTTTTAACCCCAAAACAACCTTATTATCAAGGTTGGCAGAAGGTTGGAAAAGGATTCGAAAGATCAACACATCTTGTGCAACAATTCCATCAGAACACGCATGCAAGGAAGGAGATCCTATGCCTGTTACCCTATTTGTTTCATCAATACTTCAAGAAATGATCTAGAATCAGGTGAAACATTTTGGCATGCCTGGTGGGACCCATCAGGGTTCCTTGCATTTCATTCATTCCTAGGAAAATTTGTGTGTTTGTTTCCCTTTTGAAAAGCATACACATTAATTTTCTTCCTTGGTAACCCACCTTTTCTTTCTATTTTCTCTAAAGGAAACCTTTCTTTTGGTGTAATTAAAAAGAACCATTTCTTTGTGTTTTTTTGCATTGTAGTGAAAGAGCATCCCTCTTCCTCTTCATCTTATTGTGTCATCCAAACTTCACACTTTGATTTGGGCTTAAAAATAAGTGCACCATTCTGATTTATCACATTAGCTCACATTAATTCAGGGCAACCTATACGCTGGAAGTCATGACAATCAGCTGATGGTTGAAAAGTGAATCATCGAAAGCACTTTATTTTTCTCTCTCTCTCTCTCTGAGTCTTACCAAACCTACAAAAATTGAAAATACACATATTCTTAAACAACATCTTACCTGGAAGAAGTTCAGGTGATCACACGATCATTCACAGTACTCACCCAGCTCGCTGCTCTGTCGAGTCATACTTCAGAGCGAGGCCCGCCCCCACCATAACATACCTGAAACCTCACCTTTTAGATCTCCTTCTTCGTAGGAAGCCATCCTCACAAAAAATCTATTTCACAATTAATGTGTCAGTCCTTAAATAGCATAAGCTAAACAAACATAATAGAAAAGGCACTCTTAGGATCACATTTTTCTTAGTGTTTTTGCTTGGCTTGCGTTCTGAGGTGAGAGATAACGTTCTTCATTTTTCTTGTTCATCCTTGCACACTCCTCATCATATATGGTGTATTCCAAGCTTCACCTGAGTGTGCCTGGGCCATATTATCATCATTCCCAGAATTCTGGGTCTGATTCTACATCAAATTTTAATTCACAACCACTTTTCTTTCATCATTGTTTCAATTTCACAGTAACCTTCATCGCTCACCCTCTGACCATCATCGGTTATACCCAACTGACGTCGGTTCCAGGTCCTTTTGTTAACCTACCCAAAAGGACATTTTATTCATTTTCTTCCACTTTTCATAGTCCCTGTCACTACCATCATTCCCATTGACATTGTAAAACACCATCAGATTTGGCATACCTGTCAGATTTGACCTTATCCCTAGTTTTTCACTCACTAATCCATTTTCTATAGTGACTGGCAACGGTTACCCCTGACTGGTGTCGGTTTGCCTTAACCGACATCGGTTAGCCTGTCTCACTTTCCAACCACCATTTGGTACCTAATCCACTTTTTACCATTAGATTCACTTGTTCCTGCTATTTTTCTATGTCATTTACAGAGAAGCAACCCTACCTGATCAGTACTGGTTCACATGGTGCTGACCCAAAGATAAGAAAGCACACTCGTATTTCATGCCAGTTGTCAACCACTCCCACCTAGTCCTTCACCACCTTCCATTTTATCACCAGCCATGGATCCCATCCAACCTATCACTATCGCTACCAGAGATGAGGAGTTCACATGACTCCTTGACCAAAACCTAGGTCGCCTTGTAGTTTTACCTTTCCCACTCATCCACTCAAGATGCCTCGGGTCAGTTGATATACGACATGCCCGTATCTATCCCCCCGACTCTCACTCCCACTCCTGCATCGGCCCCATCTAGCTCTGTGCTGCCCACATCTACCTTACCCCCAGTCGTTTCACAGCTAGGTCCTATACCCGCTATGACTTCCACATCTTCCACCTCCGTGGCACCCGCCACATCCACCATACCCTTCGAAAACTACCCAAAATGTAACCTCATCTGCCCCTAATGTCTCACACATACCCATAGCTACACTACCACCTTTGGTGTCGGTGACCCCTACCCCTTTTTAGAACATGGTCCTTTCCATTCCACAATCATTAGCCCCCATTGCCACTAGGGTTACCATGACCCTTCCACCTCCATATACATACTATCAGTACTACCTCTGTTTCATCCATTATTCACTCAGGGTACGTACCCCCTGTTTCACTACCTTCTTCTCAATCAACCTACATGGCAGCACCATACAATGGAGTGCCACCCCTCGTTATATGCCCAAAACCAACCCTCTCACGCTACAGGAGGCACCCAATCATCGCAACCTACCAACGACCTAATCAAATTGATGTTGGACAAGATGCAAACATTAGAGGCATCGGTTTCTGGCTCCCACAACACTCTCACCTATGACGAGATTTGCAATGAGCCCATCCACCCATCCATTCCTATTTTCCCATACCCCATGCATTGGGAAATGCCTAAATTCAATCATTTCAATAGCAAAGAAGACCCACAGCAACATTTGTGGTCGTTCAAACATGGGTGTTATCTGATCGCTCACGATGATGCCTTGCTCTTGAGAACCTTTCCCATGTCTCTGACTGGACCTGCATTAGATTGGTATAGTGGGTTACCTAGACACTCTATATTCTCATTCAATCAGGTAGCCCAAGCCTTCTTGGATCATTTCTCTATCAATATCATCAAGAAGGTTACCATGACTGACCTATACTCCACGCATCAGTATGAGGATGAATCTATCACAGATTTTGTCTCTTGCTGGCGTAGCTTGATCAACCAACTCACCTTCCAACTGCCACAAACAGAACTCATTGAGCTCTTCACACGGGCTTGTGCTAGACATATCTCACCGACCTTGTAGGTCTAAACCTTCTGAACATTCGATGAAGCATTCACTATGGCACGAAAGTTAGAGATTCGGGCCATCGAAGAGAAGAAAATCCAATTACGCAATAAGAATTCGGCATTCAAGTCGAATGATACCTCTTCTTCTTCCAAACCAAAAAATAATTATTCAAAGGCTAAGGGCACCTGCTAATGCAGTGGTACTCAAGGCTAGCCTAGCTCATCCATCAAATCAGGCTACCCCCTCATCTAATCTCTCACCCGTCCAGACTTTTCAATTCAGACGAGAGCAACGGAAATACACCCCAATTGGGGAACCTTACTCTTCTGTCTTAGAAAATCTTATCAAAGCCGGAGCCATCACCCTTCCACCTATAAAACCACACACTGGTTTTGACCCTGCTCACCCCATGCCCACATGGTATAAAGAACATGACTTCTGTAACTATCATCGAGTAAAGGGTCATAGTGATGGCAATTGCATCACTTTCAAAAATATTGTCCAAGAAATGCTTGAGAAAGGTGAGTTAACCATGGATAATCCTAATGCACCTGCCAACCAAAACCTACACATCTTCAAGAAACCATTTCCCAACCATGCCCCTTCGTTTGATCAAACCGGTGAGACCTCAACTCATGATACCCATACCCACGAGGTCCACGCTATCTTTAATGACGTACCTGTCATCTCCTAATTACCTCACATTCCTTCCATAGAGGAAATCTTAGCCAAAAATCCTCCTTCCGCATCAGAACCAACCTCCCCTGTTCCTTCACCCACAGAGGAAACCTTTCATCTCCTTCATCACCTATGGAGGAGTCTTCCGCTAACATCGAGACCATCTCACCCTTTGGCTTCTCCACTTAGAGAACTTTTACCCATAGTGCCTCCTCCACCCATAGAGGAGCACCCATTACCTCCTCCACCCATAGAGGAGCACCCATCATCTCCTCCACCTATAGAGGAGCACCCATCATCTCCTCCACCTATCATAGACCCAGTTGAGATACCTTTACCTCTTGGTGAGCATTCTCCATCAGCTACCCAAAATCCTGCAGACCTACTTTTGGCTCTCTTACCCACGGAAGCTGAAGCTAGCCAATTTCCCATCTCTAAGACACATTTTATGGGAATTTCCATTAGGTCCTCATCAACTCCACCTACAGATGTGTCATTCTCATGTTTGGCCAATCACTTAGATTATGTGGATAGAGCCTTACTATGGGGGCCTTTTGCTTCCTGTCTCAACGCAGATGCAGAGGTCACTTGCTGATACCTCCACTATCTACCCAAAAATATTTCAACCAATCAAACCAAACACAACCACCTCTATCACAACTCCTTCCATGACACCTGTCATAGCTCAAACCACATCCTTACCCATAACCAAACTATATCTAAACCCAAACCCACACCTATGACATCATCCTCGACTAAACCTATTACCACTTTAGGGGTCACCCCGACACCAGCCTTACTCATCCACCTATCAAACTGGATTTAGCTACATCCTCCAAAGACAACACCACACCTACTCTGACACCCAAACAGAAGCACCAAACCCATAGAACTCATACCCCGGCTGCGCCAATCACACCTACACCTGTCCCGTCCGTCTTAGGATCTCAGCTTCCCAACATGGTCAAGAAACCTCCACCCATCAATAAACCAAAAACACAACAACCCATTCCTTCCTCACAAACCTCTAACCTACCCAGATGCCCAACATGACTTACACCCACACCTGCAGCATCTTTACCACCCATACCTCCAATACCCTCAGTTATTGCTTCACTACCCACTACACTTCAATCGTTGTCTCTCACACCCCAAGCACGACCTGCATCATCTACCTTCATAGCACCCTCATTTTCCCCATGGGTAACTCACCCTCTTCCCCCATCTGATTTTCCTTCTAGACCTTGTACACCCATATCACCTTTACCCAAGAAGGTGCAACCCAAAAACAAAACTCCACTACCCCACAATAAGGTAGTCAAAACAACCACACACCCTCATACCATGTCCATCTACTATACCCCTACCTAAACAAACATGACCAACACCCAAAACCATGCCAGCACCCAAAACCCATAGCTCAATCCACTCCTCCTCTTCCAAAGACCATTCCTCAACAATCAACCACACCTACACCCAAACCCACGTTCACTTCCCATTGCGATCCACTAGCAGGGTCCTATGCCAAAATTTTAACCAACCTCCTTGAGACTTCTGTCATCACATTACCGCCACTCAGACCTTATGACCCCCTCAAACCCAAGCCAAAAGGGTTTGATGATACTAAAATTTTGCCTACCATCGTGTGCCAGGGCACGATGTGGAGAACTGCAAGGCCTTGAAAACCATCCTTATCCAGTTGTGTCCTCCAGAAGCCAACTTTGATGACGATGACCTTCTCGATGAGGACCCTGCTTCACCAACACCCATTCCCACACTGCCCACTCAACAACCACAACCTCCACCCTCACAGCTCCTAGAGCCACCCCCAAGATTTGAAATTAACATGGTTCACATCAGATAACTTGCCATGCCACCACCCAAATGTCATTGCGCCCAACTCACCTCATAGGGTTTTTCTCCTCTGGTAGGTTTTTTCCCATCATGTCATTATACCACTCACCCTAAACCTTCTCCATTTTCCAACTCCCCTCAGATCAACATGATACACGTCACTACACGTGCTCAGAAGGATAAGGGTAAAGAAAAGGTAACTGACCCACCAACCAATCCTATACCCAACATACCATCTGCACCCATACCTAAAATCACTATCCATGGCCCCACGTACCCCATTTCTAATGGCGTCACACATCACACCATGCTCAAACAATTACACCAATCTCCCCTCAAAATGTCCTTATATGACCTCATCCAAACCTCAGAATCCCATCGTCAAGCTCTCATGGAGGTTCTTCAATCTATTGAGGTTTTACCCAATGACCCTACACCCATAGCCTCCATTATCACACCCCATCATGTAGCCTCTCTCACCAAATTACCACCTTCATCTTCACCCCACCCTATTCACCAAGTAGCCTCCCTTAGCTTCTCAGAGGAAGAGATCGCACCACACCAAAATGATGACCCAGACCCAACCCTCTTCATCTCTGTCCACATCGATGACATACGGGTACGCCATGTGATGATTGATGGGGGTGCTAGCATTAACATCATTTCATCCCATGCATTCGCTCAAATGCACATACCTAACAATTGCATGCATAAACATCCGGTCATGTTGTGTTCATTCAATGACACTATCACCTCTACACTAGGCACCGTCATCCTCCACATTCGCGTGGGCCCCCACACTATTCCAGAATTGTTTTATGTCATGGAGGGGGAATTCCAATATAACCTGTTGCTTCACAGACCCTGGATTCGTGTCATGGGTTGTGTTCCTTCCACTTTGCATCATTGTGTAAAGTTTGAACATGAAGGACACACCTATACCATTCCAGCTGACCCATCACCTTTTAAAACATGCAACATGCTTTACCGACCCAATGATGTGCTCATACCTATTAAGCTGACTACCTCCGCAACCGTTACTTCTTCACCTACACTTCCACTTACCAGTGCAGCTGCTACTTCTACCGCACATACCTCCTCCATTCCTACCACTGCCATAACCTCCATGGCTGACCCATCAGCTTCCCAATCCATTAACTCCACCTCCGCATCGACCTCTGACACATCATCCATTCCAGCTACCTACATACCAACCACTGATCCCTTGGAAGGTGTTTTTCAACGCCTCACTCTGGGGGAGTACCACCTATATAGTGTCAACACATTCCTTACTCCACAAGAGTATGGAAGCCTTCACCAACACCCACGCTATGATCACCGCATAGGAGAATGCCTCCTTTATGGTCCTCCTCATCTTCGTACCAATCTCACCTATGGGGGACTTGATACTACCACTTACATATCCGAACCACTGCCACAAACTTTCCCATTTTCCACTGACTTCCAATCACTTACCAATCACCATTTTTCCCACACCTTCCTACACCGATGTGCATGGAAGGGTTTTGGTTTTGGATTTTACGAGCAAGGCCACCATACCATTATTCCATGTACCACCCGTAAACATAATGACCGTAGTGGTATCGGCTTTCTAAACCACCTACCAAACAAGCCCGCATTGAACTCATTAAGGACACTAACCCTTCTCCACCTTCTTCACCCACTCCACCTTCATCACCACCTTCACCGACGGAGTCGATGGATCCTGAATCTATCCCTCCTAACTTTTTTTTTTCATAAACACCATTTCCTTGGGGCCTCTGACTTATCAACGTGAGGGCGAGGCCCCTTCCACTCTTCCCTTCCTGTATCCTGAAATGATTGATGACGATACACCTTCAATTAACATCGTTCAATGTCAGGATGATGAATCCATACTCACCTACCTTGGTGCAGAAGACTCATATATTCATCAGTCGTTACCTTCTGAGACGCAAACCATGTTGAATGAATCGACTATCGAGATCAACATTCATACTCAGGATGACCCGCACATCCTAAAGATCAGACAATCTTTAGATGCTACTGAACAGGAAGCCATCACTTCTTTTCTCAAGATCATAACCACATTTTCACTTGGTCTTACGCAAGACATGCCCAGTATTGACCCCACCATAGTGGTCCACAATATCGTAACTATTCCTGATGCCAAACCCATCAAACAAAAGCTGAGGAAAATGCACCCTCACATTTCTCTTCTCGTCAATCTTAATTGATTATCCTCGTTGGAACTTCAGCACCTTCACTTAAGGTGATAGGGGTTTCCTTCATCTTACCCATTGATTATCCTCTATTGGATTTCTAACATTGTCCCTGTCACTAAAGCAACTAGGGGACTCCACATTTGCACAGACTTCCGTGACCTCAACCTAGCCTTCCCGAAAGATGACTTTCCCTTACCTGGTATTGACCAGCTGGTTGACCTTACTGCTGGCCATGAGATGCTATCACTCATGGATGGCTTCTTGGGTTATAACCAAATCTTGCTTGCCCCAGAGGATCAACACAAAACCTCGTTCATCACCCCTTGGGGGACCTTCTGCTATCGAGTCATGCCTTTTGGCCTTAAAAATGTTGGTGCCACATATCAATGGGCTATGACTTACATCTTCCATGACATCATGCATCACATATTGGAAGATTACGTGGATGATCTCTTGGCCAAATCTAAATGCCACTCCAAGCACCTTGCCATCCTCAAAACCATCTTTGATCATCTCATTAAATATTGTGTTCACCTTCAGCCTAAGAAGTGCGTCTTCACTGTCCTCTCAGGAAAGCTCCTAGGATTTATTGTTTCCCTCCATGGTATAGAAGTTGACCCTGCTAAAGTCAAGGCCATTCTTAAGGAAATTCCCCTACCGCCATTATCAAAATTCCTAACCTATTAAAACAACTCCATAGCCTGCAAGGTAAGTTGTAGTCTATTCACCATTTCATTTCACAATTATCGATCGATGTCAACCATTTCATCATCTTCTCAAGAAGGATGTCTCCTTTAAATGGGATGATGACTACCACAAAGCTTTTGAGGCCTTAAAACAATACCTTCTCCAACCACCCATACTCATTCCACCTAAAGACGATCAACCTTTTTACCTATACATCTCAGCTACCGATCATTCCTTGGGAGCCATGCTTGCTCATCGTGATGAACAACACAGGGAGCAGGCAGTTTATTACATAAGCCGTACTCTTTTGGACTATGAAACCCGATACACCCATCCTGAAAATTTTTTCTTAGCCTTAGTTTTCGTTGCCACCAAACTCCGTCATTACCTACTCAACCACAAAACCTATGTTGTGACCAACACTGACCCCTTACACTTCATGTATGCCAAACCTTATCAAAATCAGTGTGCCACATGATGGCTTATGCTTTTAGCTGATCTTGACCTCAAATTCATTCATCAAAAGTCCATCAAGGGCCAAGCTATCACCGAACCAATTGGCCGATGCACCTATTTCTGGGGATTAACCCTCTAATTTTGACTTTCCAGATGAGTCAATTGCTACCCTTTCCCTGGATGAACCCCCTTACCAAATGACACTCTTCTTCGACGGTTCCAAGTGTCAGCATGGGGTGGGGCTGGTATTATCCTCATTCCTCTTGATGGTGAACCCATTCCTTTATCATTAAAATTGGATTTTGAATGTACCAACAATATTTCTAAATAAAAATCACTCGTACTAGGTCTCTAAGCCACCTACGCCCTAGATGTCAAATCAATCAACATCTTTGGTGATTCTCAATTGGTCATAAACCAAGTCAATGGTATGTACCAATGTCGTAATGAGATACTTCAAAAGTATAAACATCATGTAGACATACTTTTGACCACCTTTGACCGTTACACCCTTCAAACCATCCCATGTTCAACCAACAAATTTACAGATACCATGGCCTGCTTAGCTTCCCAAATACCCACTTCACCCACCGATTCTAAAATATTTGTCACCGTACAATGACTCCAATCACCTTCTTATTTACCTCATGATGTTTACTCGATCAGAACCGCTACCCCTGACCTGAGTGACCTTTGGTATAAACAATACTTCGACTACCTTTCTCTCTCCATCTTACCTCCTGATCTCACCCGTAACGGACAACGTGCCTTCCTTAAAAAGGTCTCTCGTTACGTCATTCTGGGGGGGGAATCCTCTATAAGTGCAACTTTGATGGTATTCTCTTACGATGCCTCACAAGTTCTGAAATTCCTTATACCATTAAGGAAGTTCATGATGGCATATGTGGAGGTCACTTCAGTGGCCTTGCTGTTGCTAAGCATATCCTTCGGTTGGGCTATTACTGGCCGACCCTTAACCATGATTATTGTGACTACATCAAACATTGTGTAAAATGCCAACAACATTCCAATCTTCATCATACACCCAGTCATGCCTTACAGGTCACTCGATGACCTTTGGCCCTTCTCTCAATGGGGTTTGGATCTTGTCAGAGAAATCAATCCCCATTCTTCCCAACGCCATCAATGGATCATCACTGCTACCGAATACTATACAAAATGGGTGGAAGCCATACCACTCATCTCCACGAAAGCTGAGAAAATATGTGAGTTCATTAACCACCACATCATTTGTCGCTTTGGTGTTCCTCATCGCCTCATCACTGACAATGGAAAACAATTCAAAAACAAAACATTACAAAAACTTTGCGACGCCTTCGGCATTCAGCTTAGTTTCTCATCACCTTATTACCCACAAACCAATGGCCAAGCCGAATCCACTAACAAAACCTTAAACAAAATTCTTATGAAAGTGGTTGACGATACTAGGAAGGATTGGCATACACACATTCCTTTTGCCCTGTGGGCATACCGCACTAGTATTCACACTTCCACTGCGGCCACACCATTTTCTCTGGTCTATGGTATAGAGGCAAGTTCTACCTCTCGAAGTCCATATCCCCTCACTCCACATTTCTCTCCATGACATGCTCAACGATGATGACTTTCGTTAGGACTCTTTAGACATCTAGAATTATTAGAAGAACATTGTCTTAACACTCTGGATCACCTTCAAGTTTACCAAAAAGTATTAAATGTGCCTATGAAAAACATGTCCATGAACGAACCTTCCAAGTCGGTGACCTTGTCCTAAAAGAAAATCAACACGTAACCAAAGCAGAAAAAAGTAAACGGGGAAAATTTGCTCCTAATTGGCTTGGACCATACATCGTAACTCATACCTATGGATCAGGTGCTTATCATTTATCTTCACTTGATGGTAAACCTGAACCTGAGCCCCTTAACACCTTACATCTTTGACCATTCTATTGTTGACTTGTAGTCCTACCTCACTTTTGTCTCTTTCCATGCTCGTCCCTTGAGCGCTATTCACTCCATACACCTCACTAATGATTAAACAAGAATCATGTGAGTACCCGTCACTTGTTATCTTCTCTTGAATATGTGTACCATGGTGCACTGCACATAGCATGATTCTCATGGATACTTTTCATCTACCTTTAGATGAGATCCCATGGTCATTTCACTTGCCTTTTAAACAAGAGTCTTATTCTCCACCTTGGTCTTATCCATGACTTCAAAGACCTCACATGGGACCAAACTCCTTGAGTCAAACTTCTACTAAAAAGATGACTCCCTCAAAAGGACATCTTCCTCTCGACAATTGCTACTATAAATAGACTGCTCCCTCAGAAGGACAACTATGTAAAGCTCTTAAAAAAATGAGAGCAACTGAAGCTTCCCGCATCGATCAGCTTCACGAAGACCTCAAGGAGTTCAATTTTATTCATCCCATATAGACTTCCCGCATCGATCAGTCTAGTCAAATATAAGTCAAAACAATAACCTTTTAGTCATGGACTTGCCCATTGTGACCTAGGTTCTCTTGCCTGAACACGCATGCTACCTCATACCATATAAAAATTAACTACCTTTCACCCTTCTTACCATTACCACTCCCATTTCCTATGGCCTCAAGGGAATTCTTGGAACTTAGACATTTGGTGATCATGTGACTACTTTTCACCGTAGAACAGTCAATCATGCAATGTCTTTAGGGTCTTATGTTCATCACCTCCTCCAAGGTATGATTTACTCGGTATGATCCTACCCAACTAGGTGGCTTTATTGCCCCCTCTTATCTTTTGAACCGTCTTTGTTTACATTTTGATTACCTTATACAGGACTTGGTCCTCGACGCTTACTTTTGGGGTAATCTTCTTCTTTCACCACAATCGCCCTCACCTACATCATTTTACCTATAATCTACCCACACCTAACAAATCTAAACCCACAACATGCCTAAAAACCTACCAACTCATTTTCATACCTCCTACATATTCTTCCCTAGCTCATGGGAGAACTACATTGGCCTGAGGTCCCTTTTTGCCGGGGACTATATAGGCAGCACTCCAAGGGCATGGGGCCCTTGGAGGTTAGCTTGGCCATCCTCTACCCTACACAATTCATCTTCCACGTGCCTCACATTATCACACCTCACTTTATTTCCCTTTTTATACCTAAAATTGGAAATTAAACCACATACATAACAATTGTTTCATATTTTAAACATTATCACAACATACATTTATTATGCCTACCATTTTCTCTATCATCACTATGCATAGATTATACCACATCTCACATATGACCCATATTATTATTCATTGCATAAAATAATGAATCACCACTTCACCTACTTTCGACTCACTCATACCTAAACTGACCTAACTTGATCCATACCTAAACCAACCTAACTCGATCCATGCCTATAACTTGACTCGATCCATGCCTAAACCGACCTTACTCCATCCATGCCTAAACTCAACCTAATTTACATCCATACCAAAACTTACCTAATTTCCATATCTATATCTAACACAAGCCATAAATCACCATGTATCTCATAAACACATCCACTTAGTCAACATCATACCATGTATCTCATCATATAAATAAATCAATGTGTATCTCAAATATACATGTCTATCTCATCATGTCTATCATCTCAAAATCATTTCGACACGTAGGCCGATATATAGTATAAAATGTCATTCGGCATGCAGGCCGGGTCTCATATATACAATAAAATAATGCATCAATACAAAATCTCTTCGGCACGTAGGCCGGTATATACTCGAAATATACAAAATCACTTGTACATCCTCACTGTCTTCGGCATGCAAGCCGGTATGTGACCAAAAATACAACTATCTTCGGCACGCAGGCCAGTATATATATCTCAAAAAATAGCTATCATACATCACAAAACCAGGTGACCGTATATTAGGCAGCTCGCCAGATATGCCCTCCATCTTTGTGTCACCTATGTACCCTCAGCCTCCTGTGTCCCTACTAGTGCACCTCACCTAGAGCTGGTCTCCGTGTGCTGGTGGCCTCTCCCTTATCATGCCTCAGAGCTCCCTAAACCTCCTATGCTCTCCACACTATGAGTGTGGGATCTCGTCCTCTCACTAGATGCCTGTTGTGCCCGGTACTTGGCATAGGATATGAAATCTATCTCAGCCGCCATAAGTTGGTCCTGATAGTATCTCGAATCACCTAGGGGATCCCGTAACCTAGTTACAGGCATGGTCTATGGTGGTCCCATAGGTATCGGCCCCTATACCTAACCTCCCGAACCTTGTCCCTACGCCTGCCTGTGTACTAGGACCTGCTCCCGGTGCCTGTGGTGGTGCCCCCTACCCCTGGTGCCTATGCCCTTCAGCCTGCAAGACCCCAATGTGTCCCTGGGCTATGGCCAACTGGCCCTGTAAACCTGCCACCTAAGCCTATAAGGCTGCCATCTAACCATCTCCATCTCCTCCATCTTGTCATCTGGGCCTACAGACTAGCCACTTGTATCCGTGTAGCTCTGTTACCTCTATGCCTTCGAACCCTCCAACTTTGTCTGCATTATACCCAACTAGATAATCAGCATAGCTAACTGTCCTTGTAGGGCATCTCTCTGCACTATAATGGTAGCTAGGTCTAGACTACCCCGGTCTGGGTGGTATGGCTCGTAACTGAGCCGCCCACCACTACTTGTACATTTTTGTACATCTAGCATCATCTATCCACTAATCCACTGGCTGCTCCTCCTCCCCTGTGGGCACTATAGGTTGTGGTAGAGGTAAGGGCCTCTCCATGTCATCTCTTCGATACTATGGGAAGGGCGGAGGTATGTCCTGTACTAGCCCAAACTACCACCAAAATCTATCTACTAGGATCATCTCATCCTCTCTGGCACAATGACCTTGTATCCATCTTTCTACCAGGAGCTCAGCTAGCTCCTCATGCATATGCCTATATGAGGGGAATCCCACATATGGCCTCCATATGATGTCCACTCCAGATAACCCCTCCAGTAACTGCCAAAAATGGGCCACATCATGTGTGGGCCTCTCAAATATCCACTCTCCAATCACCGGCACCCATCTCCTGTACCCCACCTACACAAATCATGTTGGGAATGCATATTCTTGGGGCATCCTTATAGGACAGACACAAACTATGTGCTCGTACACCCAACAGTGTAGTAAAAATGTACAACACATGCTAAACCTACGCAACCGCCCATATGCCCACAACTCCTTGTACAACTGCACCAAGAATGTTGGTGCCCAGGAAAAGTGGGTCTCATCCACCATCATGTCATGGATTACCCCCATTAGTGATCGGGGAAAGCATCCACCCTTTGCATTTGGCAATGCATAGCAGCACATGGCCTCCATCAACAAAACCACTAGCCTCATCTCCTCCAGACGGGTTTGGTACATCTCTCCATAGCTCAAGCTGGTGATATGGAATCTCAAATCAGCCACCCCCTCTTCAAAAATAGACACAATCAGCTCCTCTAAGGCCTCAAAGGAGATAGAATAAACTTGAGCACCCAATATGGGTAACCAAAGAATCTGGAACATGTACTCTAGGGTGATAGTCATCTCACCCATCAGCAAGTGGAATGTGTTGGTCACGGAGTCCCATTTATCAATGAGCGCGACCATCAAACTGGGATACCAGACTACATGCCTATAGTGACAAACCCCACTCAAGTCCACTTCCACCACATGCTATAACTCCTCCGAGTTCGTTGTGCCGCACACTATCACCAGTAGAGGTGGAACCCTATCCCGCATATGTAGTTGTACTCTCCCCTGCATCCAATAGAAGCACAACATTAATTTACATGTATCATTCCATATTCAACAATTATCATTTTCCTACACCCTACATTCACCCTACCCATCTCAACTACCTAGCCCACACCACTTTTAGACCTTTGTGCCCACTAATTCGACCCTAGTCACCCTTCAACCGACATCGGTCACCTATTTGGTGACCGATACCGGTTCACCCTTACCGACCCCGGTTACCCCTTAACTAGCATCAATCACCTATTTGGTGGCCGATATCGGTTCCACCTAACCAACGCTAGCTAAACTTGAGTGACGTTGGTCACTATCACGGAAAAACCTGGGATTTCTGAAAACCCCCTTTCTAAAAAAACCTCCCCTGCCCCTTTTACCCAGCTATAATGACCTAAACTACCCTTGGACCTACACCCACCCCCTATCCCATTTATTACCTTCCCCATTCCCAAATTCCATTTTTAACCACCCACAAAAATGAAAAACCAACAAAACCTACAAATAACAATAAAAAACTCCTCTAATCTATCAAATCAACCACACGTAGAGTAGAGCGCTTACCTCATCATGTTGCTGCCATCTCAGTGGCACATCTGGCCACTGTACTAGTGGCCTATCCAATCCCTCCCCAACCTCTGTGATCACCGACTAGCTACATGCAACCTCCGCCCAATCGAATGCCTCGCAATAATCTTGTGGACCCACTGCTCACCAACCAATCACTCGATAAAAAACTGCCAACTCACTGTTATGTTTCGTCTGGACACTTTTCTCTCTTTTTTTTCATTTTCTCACTTCGCGAAATAACAAATGAATACCAAAAAATGTAGATTTTTTGTTTTTATAACAAACCTGAACTAATCGATGTCAGTTACCCTTGACCGACATTAGTCGCGTGCCCTACTTAACCATCATGGTTTACCTCTACCGATGTCAGTTATCCATGACCGGCATCAGTCACCGTCACCTACACATTTCCCTCAATTTTACCCTGTTACCCTTCCCTACTTCCTTTTTTTACCTCACCCAACCTTCACCCTGATCATTTACCTCACCCCACCTTTACCCTACCCATTTACATCACCTTTCTTAACCTCATCATTTGCTACCTCCTTTGGGGACTCATTATTTTACCCCTACCTTGGCCTTACCCATGCTGTGATCTAGATATTTGGACTTGGACCATTCCTAGTGACCTTTGACCTCATGTGTTTGCTATACCTTGTGGCACTCTTACCTATGTTGTTGGCCTAATGACCTTACCTAGCCTATTTTCATGACTGTTTATCTTGACCCTACCTTTGGTGTACTAGAACATACCTAAAAATTCCTACACCTAACCTACGTTGTGTTTCCTTACCATATCCTATACCTTGGATACCAAAATCACTTCAACCTTGTTTGGATAAACCTATCGACCTTAGAAAATTTAGAGTTTTCCTACTCTTCAACTTGGTAGTGTGTTACAGTTTATACATGTGCATGCATTTGACTGCTTCTACCTTTGACCATGACCCATTACCTAGATTTCTCGAGTAGACCTTTAACCCTTTTCCCTCATGCCCACCTTCCTTTTAATCCCATTTACCTTTTAAAAAACCACTCACCGATTTGGCCTTCTGCCTCGTCAGTTCCTGGTTTGAGGGGGATCACCTTCACCCACACATGGGGAAACCACATCTTATTTTTGTTTGTGTCACTTACCAATACAAGCTACGCAACAAAAAGGGGCAAAATGTAGACACTAAAATTAGGTCACACTCCCCTTTGGTCCCTTGATAAATAAGCACCCTTCATCACATTCACCCTACTAATATTAATTTAATTAATTCATTATCCTCACCATATTTATTATTTAAATATCTTAATTTAAATAATATCCACACATACACCTCACTTAGACACCTCATCAATACAACTCACCCTAAGAACTATTCTTAGTAAGTTGCCATAACTAACTAAGACTTATCTAAACCCTAAAAATAAATGCCTACATTCTCTCTAACCACATTCCCGCATGCTTACAAGAAGATCCCAGTCTAATCCGTAGGTTAATAGCATGAGATCCAAGAAAATAAAGAGGATCTCCTTAGTTTATTAAACCTAGGAAATCCCACCTTGACCGATGCTAGTTACCCCTAACCATCATCGGTTAAGACGGAACCACCGTCGGTTACTCTTTTAACCCCAAAACAACCTTATTCTCAAGGTTGGTAGAAGGTTGGAAAAGGATTCAGAATTCATACGCACAGAACAACCCATCAACCAGCATTAAAACAAATATTCCTCCTATGCCTGTTACCCTATTTGTTTTGTCAATACTTCAAAGAAATGATCTAGAATCAAGTGAAACACTTTCTTCTAAGAGTGTATCCTACATGTGTGTAGGTGCTTGAAAAGGTATGTGAAAAATCTTCATGCTAGGGGGATTTCATGATCTACTTCGTGAAGATGTTCTTGATTATTTAACATACATGAACTAATAAAAGTAAGTTCCTTGACTCAATTGAAGTTAGTGTTGATGATTATCAATATACAATGCTATGAAAAGATGCTTCTATAGGTGAATACAATATGTATGATCCAAAATAGACAGGGGGAGTGCATGTGTGTTCTTCTTAAAGGATGTCTTGATGAAATATAGGAATATGTGGTGTGTTTCTCTCAATTTTATGTATGAAAATACCAAAAATTGTTATAACTCAGCCAATTATGACTGTTAAGGACTAAAATGGTGCTTCAGGGAAGGGAAAAAATGTCAAAAGTGATTTCATGCCAAGAATCCAAGGTCAGTTGCTTAAAATTGAGCTTAATTACTAGGTACAATGGTCTTGAGTCTATGGGGTGTTTTTTTGACAAGACAAAGTATGATTGACATGTTGTAGCATGACAAAGTTGATTAAAAATGCACTAAGAACCTTGATTAGGGACATTAGTCCTAGTATGGTATGAAGAGCAAGAAAATGCATTGAAAATCCAATGATATTCCTAGTGAAGTAGGTTTATGCTCAAAGAAGAAGGTAAGGCATATTTTTATGCTTATTCATGCCATTATTGACATGTTATTGTAATGTATGGCTCATGTTATGGTCTACTATAGTGTTCACACAAGGGCTAAAACAAGGTTTAAGGTGAAAATAACATTTTTTACATGTCTAAGAGACTGAATATGATGTATTGACTCCAAATAAGGTAAGATAATACTTATGCATGCTTTATTGATGAATCTTAGATGATGTATATTCTTTTCCCAGGGGGATCATGGTTATTGCATTCTTGCAAAGAAGGTAAAATCAGGTTAGAGTGTAAATTTCAAGGTCTTGAGCTTCTTTGAGATCTTTGGTTGATGTTTCTAGCCAAAGAATGATATTATGAAGCTGATTAAGATGACTAAAATGTTTCTACATGTATGCCTTTTTCATTAATGTAAAAATGGGGAAGTTTAGGTAGTTTTCCATCAATGACAAAGGGGGAGATTGTTGACATGTGGTCTTATAGGTGTTGTCATTGATGCAAAGCAAATTAATGATAAAATGGATGATGAAGTAGAGTCATTTAATGATGTGTATGATGTTTCCATGATTATACATATGTGTACTTGATGATACATGGAGATTCAATGAGGATTTCTTGTTTTTGCAAGCCCATTCAAGTGTTCTAGCTAGCACAGGTGATGTCACATGGTGGTAGGATCTTATTGGTTTATTTTGAGGCATGTTGGCATGATGCATAGCATGTTTGGATATTTTTTAGGCACTCATAACAATTTCAAGGTATAGATATATTAGATCATGGTCATTGTCATTGATGGTAAAAGGTTGAATGGTGAAGTGAGCAACTCAAGTCAATAGGAAAAATGTTTGAATGGTGATGATGAAGGATGATTGGTAGTGTCAACTCATAAAGGAGTTCTATGTGATCCCATGGAGTATCAAAGTTATGATAGACAAGTTCTTAGTAATAGGTGCATGGTCAAGTGGTAAAACAATCACAGTGTGTTGTGTGTCCACTCAAGTATTGTGTAGGCTTCTCATGGTTGTAATCAAGTCTTCACAGTGTATGAGAAGTTTATGTGGTGTGTAGCAGTCTCACATAAGTTAATCAAGGCATTAAAAGTCAAATAGGATCAATCAAGTCAATCAAAAGTCAAATGGGATCAATAAGGATCAATTAGATGTGAAAAAGGTGTCTCCAAGTTGTATGAGGTGTTTTATAGGTGTACAGTGGTTTTTGGTTAGTGCATTGTGCATTTAAGATGTTTCATGATGGATTCAAGTTGATACAGGGTTTCTGCGAGCATGGACAGTGAGATATAGGTTCATAGAAGTTAACTAAGAAAATTTGAAGAGGTTGGTACACTTGGTGAAATTGAATTAAAGGGATAAAACTCATTTTATGTATTCTAAGTACCCACAAAAATATCACAGTGAAAAAAATTGGAGTGTACTGAGTTCTAGTGTAATGCAGATTATTGAGGTGTGGATGGAACATTTTCCCCAGAAATACATGCTCCTCGCATCAGTGGTGGAGCTGTAACATAAAGAATTATGTGTTTTACGGGTCAGACATGTATTTCAAGCACCAATGGCCGAAAAGGCACATGTTCCTGATGATAAGGTGTTCTCTAAAAGCCCCTCCACATTACAAGTCAAATGGATAGTTCATTGCGGGTTGGGAGACCATTTCAGGCACTTGGGATTCATCTGGCACATGTTCTCCTAAGGTCAAAGTTCTACGCAATGTATTTTAGGCTAAAGATTAAAAGACTCAATGTTTTGTGAATGGTGTGGACATTACAGGCACAGAAGGCCCACACAGAATGAGTACCACGAGGGATCATGTTCTCCACAAGCCCATTCAACCAAAAAAACAAAGGAATGAATGAATGAGGAGTTAAAGTGAAAATTCAAAGTTTTGGGAAAGGTGATAGAATATTTCAGATGAAGCAGATGTTGCGGGCCCAAGTGACACCAAAGGAACAAGTTACTTGTGGCATCTTTTTCTCTGTAAGGTTGTTGGAGCTATACAACAAAGCACAAAAGAAGAAAGGAGAGAAAAAGTGTATTACGCATGGTTGATGTGTTAGACTAACTAGGTAAGATTGGAATGAGTTCTCGATCAACCTAAGTTCCCTAAAAAATCTATTGACCCAATTTACAAAGTAAATAAAGGTTAAAGTGAAGTGTGGATAAGGTGTAGGTAAACTAAGCTTTGGAGGCACGAGTTCCTAATGTTCCCAAATAACCCACTTTATCTGATTTACAAAGGGAGATATAAAGAGATGATAGAATGAAACTTTAGAAAGTGCAATATTAATGTGAACTATTAATATTGTTACTCATGAGCATCCACTATCTGTATGAAGATATCTTACACACCAATAATTAATTTTTGGCATTTTTGGACTTGTTGAAAATGTGAGATCATGATCTACACCATAAAAGTTAAAAATCCACGTTTTAAAGCACAAAGAAGTGGTAAAATTGGAAACTAGTGTTTTGTACCCAATACATGCCCAAATTTCACACAATCAGAAAAACAAAAAGCTTGAGCTTGTCTATAAAAACAATTTTTTAATATTTTGAGTGTTATTGATCAATTGGACAAGGAGAGTGTGCGTTGGAGGTATAAAGACAAATATAAAGACTAGAATGGATTATCAATGAACTGCACATTGTAGATGTGTACGAAAAACTTAGGATCAACTGAGATGAATGTATGAATACCGAGAAAGAGTTAGAGAGTGTTTGAAATGATGAGAGAATGTTGAATATTTGCTAAATAAATGAGAGGAGAGATATTGATATGCGGTGACAATTTTTTGTTAAAAAAGAGAAAAGTTATGTGTTGAAGGATATAGAGTAGTCAATTAAAGATCCAGTAATGATGAGGAGGAGAATTACATGCTGAATAATTTTCTGTAGTAACTAAAGGGAGAAAGATCTGTCTGATGAAAACTTATTGATGAATAAGAAGATCAATGAAAAATACATCAATCAGAGAAAAAATTCAATGAATGATTATTTGAGGGGATAGATCAGAAAAAGATAGGTAAGAAGAATCTTGAATATATGAATTTGTAGAGTGAATGAAGAGAGTGTGAGTATAGTGATCATAATATGTTGAATGTGCAACACAATATCTATATGATCAAATTCATTGAAATATCTGTCTAAGTTGTTGCTTAGATCTCATGGGGTTGCAGCCTCCTTGTGGGTAGTGGCCTACAAAATATCAGTGGTGGCTGATTAAATTCTAGGGGGTTGAATCCTCCTTGTAAGTTGTGGCTTACTAAAGGTCAATGGGTGTTGTACCAAATTTTTGGAGTTGTGGCTTCTAGGCAAGTTACAACTTTTCGAAGACTGGGTGGTGGCTTGGTTGAATTATTGGAGTTGTAGCTGCTGATTGTGTTGTAGCTAAATCGGGAAATCATTGTAACTATACAAGAAAATTGTCCAAATTAGTGCAATGGTTTCCGTGGGTTTTTTGTCTTGAAGGGGTTTCCCACATTATATCTTGTCTCCTCTTGTATATGTGTGTTTATTTCTCTTCATATCTCTTATGATTAATGGTCCATGCTTATGACAATCAATAAAGTAAATATGGCAGTGTTTATGATGGGAGTGAGAAAGGGTTTGGTGAGTGAGGGTTTTTTGAGTATGGTCTCTAAGGTTCTAACTACAGAAAGACTGATTTCTTGTAGTAAATGGCTGTTAAAATGACCTCTTCTCAGTCAAAAGCAATCAAGAGTGTTGACACTAAGTCTGGAACTTGGTCAAGCATTTTAAAGGAACCACCTAACAAGCAGGTGGGTCCTCAAACTTCATCATATTTGCAGTCCTATTCAATATTTTAGAGTACTAAAGAAAATAATGGTGTGACCGACATCCATGTGCCTAATGGATTCTTGTATTGAGCAATGGGAAAATACAATCTTGCACTTATTGGAAATTTTTCAGGGTCCAAGATCAATATAGATGAAATAAGAAAATGGTCTTTGTGAAGATGGAAACCTAAAGGTGATATGGTTACTACAACTATTCCCAAAGGCTTTTTCCTGGACAGATTTAATCAGCAGACAAATATAGAGTCTGTGATTTTAGGAGGGCCTTGGTACATGGGAAATATGGGGATTTTCTTAAAAAGGTGGTATCTAGGATTCACTCCAAACACTGGAAATATTCAGCACCGTACCCATCTAGTTTAGGACTTCCTTGACTTCCTCTTACAATTTTGGGATGATGAGATCTTGTTAAATAATTCTATAAATCTCTTGTTTCTCTAATAGGTAGTTGATGGTCCAACTAGAAAAAGATATAGGATTGAATTATTCTAGATTTTACATCTCCTTTGAGATGGCGTAAAAGCTCTTCTAGATCACATCATTCTCATAATCCAAGTTTGGTCCATGGAAAACAATTGATTGAGCATGAAAAATTTCACTTAGAGATGTAGACAAGTTTCCATAAGCTTAGAACATTTTGCCAATAAATCTCCCACTTCAAAAGGATCCAAACCTCAAGCATAAGGAATATAGAATCTCCTAATGAGTAGATTTGAATCTGGAGAGGACTTCCATTCAAAGGAATAATACATTCCAGAACAAGGAAGGGGAAAAACCCTAATGTCCAAGAGTGGATCCGGGACATCAATAGAACAAGTTGAGCTTCCAATAAACATGAAATTGTGAAGGGAAAAGATTTGAATATAAATGCAACAGAGGTAGAGAATCTTACTCCATAGGTTCATGTGCCAAAAAACCAAAAGATGGAAAAAATAGTCTCAAAACCACTAGATTTGAACTATAAAAAGAACAAAAAGGGATTTAAAACCCCCATAAGGAAGCCACCTATCTACATAAAATTTTTGAATCCAAAGACTCCTCTACCAAAAAAGGGAGGATATATTTCATTGGATAAAGGAAAGATTGATGACCTAGATCAGGATAAGATGATAAATCTTATCATGAAAGTTGATGAGAATAACTTTAGGGTTCAGGTTAATCTATTGGTAAGAGATCAGTGAACATGTAGTTGAAGAGAATGTAGATCACTTCAATCTATTATCTGGGAATAGTCTGGAGCTTTGTAAATAACATCAAAAAGCACTTTATCAGCAACAGATTTACAGGTGATGGAGTTACTTTTGGAAGATGCTTTTCAAGTTAACCCATTAGATACGATTGTGGAGGATCTAAATGAAGCAAAGGGGGGTGCTTCACTTGAATATTATAGTACTGATGTGATCACCTTAGCTCCAGATCAATATATTTTACTTCTTATAGCTTTTGAATAGCCTATTATCAAAATATTATCAACAACTCCACAGTCCAGATTACTACAAATTAATGTTGAGCAGGAAATGTGTGAAAAAGAGAAGGGGGAGCTTACCTCGGCTCCAATGAATGTGCTTACTAATTGTGATAATGACTTAAATAGTGGTTTCATTGAAGTTAAGTCTAAGAAAATAAGAATGAAATGTTTTGAGGGGATCCCTAATGTGCTTATATATAATGATAAAAAAATAAAATTGGAAACTGGGAAGCTTTCACCTCAAGGGTCACCAAATCCTCTACTAAGAAGATAGCAAAATATTAGTGTTAGCACCAAAAAAGGTAGGTCTTCCAAATCTGAAATAAGAAATAAGGAGACTGAGAAAGATATTGCAGATGGGACTTAAAATTCAATTGGGCCATCCAAAAAATTCTTCCCCCATATTTTTAAGATGAATATTATCTCTTGGAGTTTCAGAGGACTCAATGGGGGTCCTAAACAAAGAGTGCTTAAGGATATTTGTAGATCTAGTAGACTTGGTATCCTTTTTATCCAAGAGACTAAAATGAAATCAGATTCTCTAGCTGGTTGCAAAAAGAATTTTTGGGGAAAATCAGATTTTTTTGGATTTGAATCTCAAGGAGCTTCAGGAGGTGTAGCAGTATTTTGGGATCCAAGGATCCTAACTGGTAACATGATGTTTGCTTCTCACAATCATCTAGCTGTTAAATTTAAATGCTTTGATAATGATTTCCTTTACCTCAATGTTTATGCACCTAACTCTATTTGCTGGAAGAAGAAATTTATGGGAGGAGTTAAGGGTATTTAGAAGCAGATGTTACAAATGCTAACTCACTAGTTATGGGATACTTCAATACCCCCTAAATACATGGTGAAAAGTAAGGAGGTAATTTTGAATTTCACTACTAGAATGGAAGACTTTGTTGATTTTGTCTCCTCTATGAATCTTATGGGCATTGAAATTCATGGAAATCTATTCACTTGGTCTAATAAGAGATTTTGGGAAGATTTGATTCAGGTAAGGCTTGATAGAGCTCTTATCTCTGCTAGTCGGATTCTAAATCAAGATTTCCCTATTTCTTCCTTACCTAGGATAGGATATGATCATAATCCAATAGTACCAAGTTTATTCAATTGGTCCAAACCCTCGCATAGTTCTTTCAAATTTGAAAAAATGTGGTTGGATCATGAGGATATCAATGATAGGGTTAAGGAATGGTGGCATTGGGATGGGGAAGGAACTAATCAATTTAGATTGGTACAAAAATTTAAAAATGTAAAGAAAAAAGTGAGAGTTTAGAACAAGGAAGTCTTTGGAAATATTTATGAAAAAGAGAAGGATCTAAAACAATAGTTTGAGGATTTAGAACAAAGAGTACCTACTAAAGGTATGGATTCTAAAGACTATTATCTGGAAAAAGGATTTACTTTATGATTTTCATAATATTTGTAATAGAGAAGAAACATTTTGGAGGAAGAAATCTCGGGCTCTTTGGTTGAAAGAAGGTAGATAGAAACACAAAAAAAAATCCATATGACCACACTCAAGCATAGGGCCTGCAGTAAAATAACTGAAGTCTTCCATTGGAAATGGCATGGTCACTAAGGACCAGAATTACATTAAGGCAGAAGCACTGATATTTTATAGAAAATATTCTTACTGAGACTAATGCATGCAATGAAGAAGTAACCTCATATATGTTGGATGTCATACCTAGTGAGACATCATTTCTAATGACAGGTTCAAAGAAATCTTACTAAGAAAGTGATAATTGAAGAGTTAAAAAGTGATTGTTTTTTGCTTTGGAAGGGGATAAGGAACCTGGTCTTAATGGATTTTCTACAAAATTCTTTCAGAATTTTTGGGATATTTGTTTTGAAGACCTACTCAAGGTATTCAATGAGTTCTATAGACATGGTTGATCTACTCAAAGAGCTAAATAATACTCTTCTAAAAAAGGAATTTCAACTGCCAATAAGCCTGGTAAATGTTATTTACAGAATATTTACTAATATTCTTACCACTAGGATTCAACCATATTATTTTTCTGATCCTAAAGTAGTAGAGTGGTTTCATTAGAGGAAGAATCATTCAAGATAGGTTGATCATGGTTCATGAAACCATTCACTCCATGGATAAAATTAAGGAATTTGGGATGGCCATCAAGTTGGACATGAATAAGACCTTTGATATAGTATCTTTGAAATTTATGGATAAGGTAATGTTGAAGTTTGGCTTTCACGCTAAATTTAGGAAAATCAATCATGTTTTGTATATCTACCTCCAGATTCTCTTTTTTAGTTAATGGAGTACCAGTGGGTTTCTTTTCAAGTAGTAGGGGCATAAGACAAGGGGATCCAATATACCCTCTTCTTTTTATAATCATGGCTAACATTCTTAGTAGATCTATCACTAGGGTTGTCAATGCAAGCTTTCTAAAAGGTTGCAGATCTACCTCTTCGAACAAAAAAAATCTCATTAGAAATTTATAGATGACACCATTTTGTTATTGATGGCCTCTATTCTTGAGGAAAAATCAATTAAAACCATTCTCAAGTTTTATGAGGAAGCTTCTGGGCAATAAGATAACTTTGATAAAAGCTTGGTTTACTTTTTTAATACTTTGAAATTTTATCTTTCCACACACCATTTGGAGACTATGGAAAGTCATGAATGGAATCATTTTCATAGATAACAAGAAACAATGTAAAAAGGTACTAAAGGATATTGTCATTTTTATAAAAGATAACTTAGAGAGATTCATACCCCCAAAGAATAATAAATATCCTAAGGAAGAGGAAGCTATTTTATTAGCCTAGAAAATTTCCATTGGAGATATATAGAGAAAAGATTACACTAGTATAGACAGGTCTTTTATCCATTGGATACCACCTCCTAATGTTTAGTACAAGCTCAATTTTGATGGAGCTTCCAAGGGAAACCCAAGAGCTACTGGAAGAAGGGGAGTAATCAGAGATCACAGATGCATAGTTTCTACTTATGTAGGTAGCATGGGGCATCAGTCAAATCACTATGTTGAGGATTTATTAGCATAATGGGGCATCAGATTGGTTAAGGACTGCAACATTTCAAACATCATCATAGAAGGGGACTCCATGAATATTATAAATCATTTGAATTAGGTACATCCCCCTAGCTGTAAAATAAAGGAATTTATCTCTGAGTCCATAAATATTTGTAATTCCTTTAGAAATTGCAAAATCATTCATTCCTACATGGAGGGAAATAATGTCGCAGACACTCTTGCTAATCATGGGGTTCTTAATAAAAAAATGTATATTTGGTATAATAATGAGAACTTGCCTAGTAGGATACAGAGTGCTATTATCAATGACAAGAATGACAATGCACTTCAATTCTAAATATATTGTTGAGATGTCCTTCACACATGTGAAGGTAAAGTTACTTATAACACTCCTTCATAAGCTTATCATCAATCCTAAATGCCCTCATCTTTCACATGATTTCTGGGTGGGTAAAAGAGTTGATAATAAGTGGTTATCAGGAAGTAATATTTCCATTCTAAAGTGGAGCATAGAATCTAGCAACTACAGGGATAACATGGGGGGAACATCATGTTAAGTGGAGCTGACCTGTGACTCAACATGGAAGGAGGACGATGATATTTGGAATTATCTGCAGATTGGTGGGATTTCCAATCTCATCGAGAGGATTAAGGGCTATGATCAACACATCTCCCTTCAATTTTCTATGGGATGGAAAAGCATTATAGTGACACATGGGGGCAGGGTCATTAATGTCACTAAAGAAATTATAGCAGAGATCACTGGACTCAGCATGGAAGGCAACTGGTTTTTAGCAAAATAATTGACAAAGTAGTAAAAAACAAAAAATTCCTCAAGGCGGGTGAAGAGTTGTAATTTTTCACTACTAGAATCAAGGTTGCTTCAATTCTATCCTTTTTCAATGAGATTGCAAAATTATGGTAAGGTATGTTATGCTGAAAGGAAGATACATAATAGTTCCCCTTAAGCATCTTGTCTTCTTGAACCATTTTAGGATAAATTTCAAAAATTTATTTCTGCATTTCATTTTGAACTCTTTAGATAATTCAATCATGGAGGTTTAGAACCACACTCGATCCATTCCCCTCCATCAAGAGATTACATTTCTTCTACATCAACATTGCCTTATCCAAAACCCTATTGTTACTCAAGCCCCTGTCCCTCCTAGCCCCACCCCTCTCCCTGGCCCTTCCATGCCTACCCCCACCAATCCTATGGGTCAGAGGAATTTCATATATAAAAACCCCTTCTACCCCCTTAATCCTTCCTCCCCTCTGATGAGAGTTCTCCATAATAGCAAGACCAAAGAACTTGAGATTGTAAAAATCCTAGTCCATATGGGTGATCCTGTGTAGAGTAGTACTACTTTGGAGAAGGATTGGGACATGGAGAAGAGGATTGATGACATTAAGAAGGATGTGGAGGATTTAAAGAGAGAAATGAAGTAGTTTTCAAGAAAGTAATGGAAGATGAAAGTAGAGGAGGGACCTGGACCTGCAGAAATTCAAATTCAAGAGCTCTATAAAAATCTCAATTCCCTTGACAATAGGATGTTTGGCGTGAGAAGAAAGCAAGATAATACTCTCATAGCTCTCAAATTTGTTTCCAATTTTCTAGAACAATAGGTCAAGAATGTAGGACCAGCTTGAGACCAAGCCTTTGGTCAGGTTGATAAGACTGACCCTTCATAGGTTACAACAATTGCCTTATACATGGCCCTGCAAGAGATGAAGCATGAAATTGACATAACATCCAAGTGATGAGACACTTATAGGATTGAAGTAAACTGGTTGATTAGTAGTTGTTTAATTGCTAGTTTTTTGCTATTTTTGGGTAGTTTTTTGTTGTTCTGGCACTTCTCTGTGTAGTTTGTTTAAATGCAGTTGAGATCTCTTGTAACGTCCTAAATTTGATCATTTTTATTATGCTTTTATTGTAATATCTAAATTTTGAGCCTTTTTAGTACAAGGGTATAGTCCCTTTCAAAAAAATATTTACCAATAAAAAATTAAAGTTTAACAGTAATAGATTAAAGAAGTGGAAATTGATTGTAAGTTTTATTAGCACTGATTCACCCCCCTCAGTGCTTGAAATTCCTAACAAGACATAGATGATTCACTATGTTATAGGTGCTCATTGGAGTAGGTATGGTTGCTAGGGGGTTTGAAATTGACGCATGAATACATTTGAGATCATTGATGGATTTATTCAGGTATATTATGGTGTAATGGGTATTTTTGGGTCATTTTGAGTGATTTCATGTTGAGTTATAGTGTTTTTTCAGTTGGCCCTAGCTTCTACAGTGTGAAATCCTAAGGGATAGCTATGCAAGTCTCAGTTTTTTAGAATTTTTTTAAGTATTTTTATGACATTATGATGATTTTATATGTTATTTTGATGTTTCATGATGCTTTGAGAAAAAAATTGAGGTTACTAGGATGTGAATTTTGCAAGATATGTTAGTTTTTGTGAGACAGGGTCAAGAACTAGTCCATTTCCAGCTTAAATTAGAACTTTTGATGTTCACCCTAATTTATTTTCTTTTCATGGGACCTTTTGGATTTCAAGGATGTTTCTAAATCAATTCTCAAATTTTTCACAAAAATAATTAGGTCATTTCATCGTCACATTTTTATGAACTAATGTTAAGAAGGTAAACAAGTTTTTATGAGTGTGAAACCCTAGCTTGAAAGCGGTATGGAATAATTGCTTCCTAATGCATTAATGATTATTGTAACATGTATATTGCTCCTCCATATTTCCATAAAGGTATGGTAGAGGTCATGGTGATGAATGGGCCCCACTCAAACACTTCAGTTTATGAAGAAGAGTGTTTTGGGACAAGGTTGTCCAAAGGAGTAGCATGCTAAATTGAAATTATAGAATATATGTGGGTTGATCCTGATTTCAAAATAGTTTTCAGGACATTTTTATGTAGTTACATAGTAAAATCAGCTCCATTAGATTGATTGGTCAAAGGGCAATTTTGAGGCCATAAAAAGTAGTGTTCACTAAAGTGAGCATAAATGGACCTATAGGTGGAGTTTGAAGGTGATTAAAGTTGTGTTAGAAAGAGGATTCTGAGATATTTCCAATTATATGAATTTTGTCTCATGATGATGAGATTTGGTATGTTTCTAGGTCAGGTTTTGGACAATAATACTTTTGCAAGTGTAGGACTGGAAAAGACCTGTTGAATGTTTTAATTTAATTGAAGCATGATATGGATTAGGTGATACTTTCTATCACCTGTAATGTTAATAGGGATGAATTATTTATCCAATAAATACCTTTATAGGTATTGAATGTTCCTAGAATTTTTTTTATCAGCTAATCTTTGAAAATAATTTTTTTGGTAGGTTGATTTGGTGAAGAGAAAAGTGATTGTGGTTTGAGCAGGTGAGTGTTTCAAGGCTTTTAACTTGCTTAGAATTTTTATACAAGTTCTTGAATTTCCATAAAGTTGCTAAATGGAATTGTTTGGTTTTTTTTAAATGATTTTGTGGCATAATGAAGTATCCAACGTCCTGAAGGGTGTAAGAAACAATAGTATTGAGAAGTACAAAGAGCATTGGGCCCATTAAATGAAATAATTTGATTGGTTGAGATAAATTTTGACCATGTATTAAGTTTAAATGTTAACTTAAACATGTATGGTGATTTATGGGTCATGAATAAGTATGGTTTTGATGTTAGGGCATTTTTATCTTTGTGCTCATAAGGATTTGACTATTTTTGGAGCATGAAATGTAATTTTTGGCTAGGATGACCTATTTGGGTCACTTGTGACTATTATATTTTGAATTTGGGATGTTTTTATGATGCATGGGTCTATCAAAAAGAGTGATTTTTTTTTTTTATTTGAAATGAAGAGGATCTTATAAAAGCATTGCTTTGGGTGCTTTTTGGAGCTAGTTGAGTGTGAGTGATGTGTGTGCAAGGTTTTTGACCTAGGTGAGTGAATTTTATAGGTTTTGAATCATGATTAGAGATCATATAAAGTGTGTGAAATGTTGAGGAATATTATTAAGCATGTTTTCATGAGTTTGAATCTTGAGAAGTGAAGAAAGAGCTGGATTGCACAATTTTGAAGACTTAGGGTTTGAGCAAGGGTTTTTAAGAGTTTGGAGATGAATATTTGGATTACTATCAGTTATGGTATTAACATATTTTCAGTGATCATACTTCATAAAAATATTGTGTGATGTTTCATATTCATGTAAGTATCATGTTGTGTGTAATATCAATAAGGGTTTAGGGGTTGGTGCTCCTTGTGGGGTTGGTGCCTCACTAAAGAAATATCTTGTAATGTGTAGTATTCACTTTAGTATTTTTTGTGTGTAATATCAAAAAAATATCAGTGGTTTTTCTTCCCCTTGAGGTTTTCCCACTTATATCTTGTGTCTTGTATTGATTTTCTTACTCATGGTTTATAGCATGTATGGTATTTGATTGTGTGCACACATTAATGGATGGTTACGTGATTATGTGTTTTCAATAAGCAATCTGAAATATGTTTAATTTTTGTGAGGATTGATTCACCCCCCCCCCCCCCCCTCTCATTCCATTTTGTTTCCAATACTTGGAAGTGATTCTTGTGGTTTTGGAGTTTGATTAGTTGAAGACTAGTTCCTGAGTCCTTGAAGCAGGTTTAAGTTGTTTCAGATATGCAATTTTTTCAGTGTCTTATGCCTTGATTTGGTGGTTTCCATGAGTTGTTTCAATTTCATGATGATGACACATTTCTATTAATCATTTACTTGTGTCTTGGTGAAGATATTTGATGTGCCATGTTATTCACTTTTGAATATTCTTTATTAGGTGTTTAGACCTAATGGGAGTTGTTTTCCAAATGGTGAATTACATGATGAATATTGATGTTGCAGAGTTTTTTATGCATGGATATGGAGTTGAGAGCTTGTTTTTAACATTTTTATATATTTTGGAGTATTGATGAAATTTATATGTGCATTTATAGTTAAAATTATGACCATTGGAGGTGAACAATAGTGTTTTAGGCCTAGTTGAGAAGCATTGCATTGTTTATATCTATGCCGACGTATATGGTATCTTTACATGGTTTATACAACGTGAAAATTGTTTTTTAATTTGTTTATGTCTGACATTAATGGTATTTTCTGACCTAAGTGTATTTGTGAGAATGTTCATGTATAAAAGTGAGCTATGTTTTCTCATTTGAGCTAGTGGTGATGATGGAAGTTTGAGCAAGTTAGAGAGGTGTGTGAGAGAATTGTAAGGGCTCTAGAGAAGAGAAAATAAGAGGATGATAAGGTGATAAAAGAATGGAATAATATCTTTAAGGTCATTAAACCTAATCAACACACTTTGGTTCATTCATGAGCGAAGAGAGAAAGAGAGTTTTGAGTAGAAGGAATTAAAAAAACGATCACAATCAGTGGTTGAGAAATAATTTTTAGAGGTGATCTTCATGTTTAGATGGCTCCATTTATTCCTAGTAATCTTCTGGGGTTGTAGCCTCATTTTAGTGTTGGTTCCCTAATAAACTAGGGCTTGGTGATTCTTGTGGGGTTAGTACCTCACTAAACAAATCTCTTGTGATTTGTAATATTTATGAGAGTCCTTTTTGTTGAGTAATATATGAAAATGTTCAATGGATTTTATTCCTCTTGAGGGTTTCCAACTTTATATCTTGTGTTCATGTGTTTTTTCTTGTTTCATGTTCTTATGGATTGTTGTCTCACACTTAATAAACTCACATTGATTATATATGTTAAATGGATGATTTAAATGATGTATGCAATTTAAGGTAAATGAAGTAAAAGTTTTTGAATTAATGATTCACCCCCTTCTCAAATTCATTGTTTTTCTAACAATTGGTATCATAGAAAGGTCCTTGTGAATCAAATCTAATAGCTTGAAGGAGATCATTGAAGCAAAGGTATGGCAGGTAGTCAAGTTCAAGATGGAAAGACACTCTTGTTCATAATGATAATTTTATTGAAACCCTTAGGGTTTGACACATCACAATCTATCCTTGATGTAATTTATTTATCCCCTCTTTCTCCATATATTTCTACTAAGAAGATCTATAAATATGATAAAGATGATAAAGGGGAGCATGTTATGTTGTTAGGTATTGGAAATGACAAGATGGAACAAAATGAAAAGGAAGAAGAATTTAAAATAACCCAAACTTATTTCTACACTCAAGATGAAGACTTGATATGGTATATTGACACTTGGATCTCTAGATACATGACTAGAGACAAGAGTAAGTTCAATCACATTTGGAGAAAATTGTAGTCTTGTTTTCACCTTAAGTGCTATGTGCACTAGTAACCCACTCAGTTATGACTGAATGCTCACCCAAATCATGTATATCTACCAGGTCCCTCCATTGTGCTTTCTTTTCAATATTTTATCATTCATATTCATAATGATAGTTAGCCAAGTAATTAATCAAGCATACTTAACCATTGCAATAACTCACTTTGGAAACACATATAATAAGGAAAGTTAACAGATCAGATAATAACCAATATCAATTGCATTAATAGATATCCATATTCAAAAATATCAATGACCATAATCTAACCACAATAATCCATTATTCCAAAAGTATTACATAATAGAAGCTGAATACATAACATTCAGTACATTAGAACAGAGATCCATGTGCACAACCATATCAAAGTAGCATAACACTAACACATAAAAATGATAACTATCTAATAACAAGTCCTAAACCAAGTATTTATAGGGGTGGGAACTTTCCCTTCACTGCCTATGCACTTCCTAATAATAGGTGTGCCCAAAAATAGTCGTGCATTCCACACACATGCATATTTTACAAACACTTACTAATAATAGATTATCTAAGAATATTCTTCTTTAATCATATTATTATGTTAATATATTCACATGTTTTAATCCTCAATCTGCATGTGTTTTCTCTAAAAATAGAAATTTCTTCTATGCCAAGTTAACCCTCTCTGATCCTTTTCTTGGTCAACACTCCAAGTCTATTTTTAGCCTACACTTGGAAAAATAGCTAAGTCCTAAACCTTGCCTTTTATATGTGCAATCCCACATGCAACCTTGTTTTTCATCCATGTGCACCCTCTTGCACACTATCCAAAATACTATGTGTGTGCGCATCCCTACACTTCAACCTTCATTCCTCCTAGTACTTAATCGATTTTGGAAGCCAACATTACCCCACACTAGGTATGTTGTCCATCCTCAGCAACATCTAACAATATTTCTCTAAAATAATGGTAGAACATCCACCATGAATCAAAGAATAAATAATGAAGAATATGGCTTGCGCAAAAGAATCAAAGAATCAATCTTCTCTTAATGGAAGGAGTACAAGAAATTCCTTCACCAATATTTTCTCTAGCTCCATCTACCCCTCTAACTCCTTGGTTACCTTAAGTGGCATGATATCATCAATGTCAGGGACCTCCGCAAGATTTAATTCATCAATCCTCCCCTTTAGTTGTTTAATCAAGATTTCCAACTGCTTGGTTGTATCGTCCAACACATCCATCTTACGTATAATCTAAGGAAAAATATCCTTTAGTCTATCCTTGTATGTGGTCTTCAAGAGCGTTATACTATCCCTCTTCTATTCTACTATTGCAAGTAAATTTTTCCTCTTTTCCCTATTATTCCTCATGTTTTCATGGATTTCTTTCAATTCTACCTCATCCCTTGTTGTTAGCATGCCTACCACTTGGTCAGAATCTTAACACTGGTAAAACAAACCTTGTTTTTTCTGCAACCTTGTTAGGCTCTACTACTAGTGCATCATATTATGAAATGTGTTCCTCAATTTGCTCCCTATAAATCTTCTTCTGTCGGACAAATGATTCTTCTGTGGATTCTATTGTGAGACAAATCTTCTCATGCATGATCATATGCACCAATTCATATAAATAGTGTAATGATGTCTCATATGAGGCATAGGCTTACTCAGCTAGATCCAGGAACATAATTTTGATTTCATTTATAATGCATTCTACCTTATTATATGTCATGTGTGTCTGTCCCTTCTCTTCTCTTAGTTCTTGTTTCAATTACATAATTTATCTATCTTTCTTCTTGATCTATTTCTCCCTCTCTTTTATTTCTACATCCTTCTCCTCTGTCTCCTTACATATATTCCTTATCTAATAGTCCTTATAAAAAATTCTCACCCCTACTTCCACCATAAATTTGTCAAACCCATTACATGCTTGTTCATCTGTTAATACCTATGGATTGACTATCAGATATGATTCTCCTGGTGTAGACTTAAGTCAAGTCTCAGTTATTGATTGCAAGCTAACTTCAAACTCAATATCTTCCATATGTGATTGAAATTCCCAAGAGAGAATTTTCCTTATGCGTGGTAAGGCCTCTTCCTTTTTAAAGAATGACCAACAGAAGATATCTTTTGTGGCCACTGTACTTTGATATCTCACGCGTAAAAATTTATTAGTATCATCATCATATTACATCATAGGGCCCTGGGGTGTGTGCCTTGATTTTTTGTTCTTCCCATGGATATTTTTCAAAAAACCAATCGCAAGGGGATTCTCCTCGCCACCTACCTCTTCTTCACCAATATTCTTTTCTTCCTCCTCCTCACACTCTACTTCGTGCTCGACAATGTGCTCTACCTCAAGTCCTCAATATCGCACTTGTGTTTCTCGTGTTCAACTTCATGCTCCGCATTCCATTCTTATTCCTCATGATCTCCTCCTATTTCCTTTGTATGGGGCTCACCATGGCCTTCGACATCCTCTGTCTCTAGTATTTCTACTTATTCGTTCTGCCCTGGATCCTTCTCAATGTGAGTGTTGTACATTTCCTCCTTTGAATCCTCCAAGGTATGAATTAGTGGAGATATTTGGGGAACCTCCTACTCCTTTGACTTTGTGAATTTTCATTTCCTCACTCGATACTACCTTAGATTTTTTGATCACATGCACGACTTCTTCATGGCTATCTCCTTCTTTGGTGACTTCACTTTTTTTGCCCCAAAGGTACTTGGTCGCTTTCCCATATACTTGCGCCTCTCTGTGACTCCACATGTGGTTCTTATTCATCACCATCCTCTTATTATGTGTGAGGAGGAGTCTCTTCATAGTTCCTCTTTGTTCCTATTGTCTGTCTCCCCTTGGGTGGCTTAGGTATCTTTAAGTCACTCTCCACATACTTCCCATCAACCATTCTTGGCTTCAAACATATATAGACCTTTGTAGCCTCCTTATTCCCAACTTCAAAATTCATGGAGTTGATTTTGATATCATCTGATATCATTGTCTCCTCATACGCGCACTTGCAAGGATAGACATATTTTGTGTGTAGCGTTTGATATTCATAATGTATCTTGTCTACATAGAATTTGAGTTTGCGCACTTCGATGAACCTATTCAACAATGATTGAAGGTATCATGCTGTAAGGGAAAACAAGAGTTTTCACTAAGGAATCTTCTTTCCATCCTTCAAATAAAATATGCAAAGGTAGAAATGCTGATAAATGAAAAACTTTGCCTTCCCTTCCAACACCAAAGGTAGCTCACTTGGAATGTGCTACTCTTTCCCAAACGCCTCACACATCTGCTTATACCATATTTATACCATGAGCTTATAGGAATTGTTAATCCCATTGCAAGTATAATTAGTGAATCTCTTTTAGGGTGACTTATCTTAAGGGGGGAACTGCCACATTTAATCATTAGGCCCATCTGACACCCCAATTTCAAAGAAGACAATCAACAAGAGTATTGCACCAAAAGTAATATCTTATATAGTACGTGCTTCCTCTATAATATCTTTAGCAATAAACCCAACAAGATTATATGTAGTACCCTCGTCCATCTTCTTGGCTATATGTAACCATCCCTTGTTTACCTGTGTCTATCATTTTTGTGTACACAATTTTGTGATAAGTCCCGCAGTGATTCTGACATCAGGTTCAGTAAGGTTGAAGATATCCATAGTGTGCCCTCCTCATTGATACTTCAAGGTGGTGGAAGTTATCTTTACCCCATCATCATCCTCCAAATTAGTAGTGATTTATGCACCTGAGCTTCAGAGGCCAGTGACTTTCCTAATCAGGTGTGTAGTAAGGCACATTCTCCTCCCTACGAAGTAGAAATAGCTGTCATGGATGCATGACATAAACTACTGATAAAGGTGCTTTGGTTTACCAAAATAGGGGAGTTCGTAAAGTTACAGGGCTCCCATGATGCTCAAAATTTGATAAACCTTATCATCATAAATGGGCTTATTGTTTGTTGTCCTTTCATTTGTCTTTCGAATAAACTCTATCTCTATCTTGCGCTCGTTGGTTTCTGAGCGATGATTAAAATCACTAACTGTCATATTCTTGACATGGGACACCAAATCCTTCCCCATAATAACTCCTTATGGGTGTTTCATCTCTGAATATCATTCTTCTTAAACGTATTCAGTCGCGGGTTTAACCTTGCCCTTTCCCTTTGCCTAGGGTGTCACAGTTGTTGGTTTCCTAGGTGCCATTGCACGTGAATATCCCAAAAAATACAATTATTATCCTTTTGTGCCTTTGGTTCCTGATAATCACTCATCCTCAACTGTTTGCACTGTAAGATACTCTTCTTCCTTGCTTTCACATAAGCTTCAATGGAATCGATGCCCTAATTCACCAATTTTAAGTCCACAAGATCTACAAATCCTAACTTTCTCAAAATCTACAAATCCTAGCTAGAAAATAACTCCCACACCCTCCTTAAGCTTCCAAATTCATTCTGAAGGAGCTCTATTACCAAGCTGTGTGTTTTTTCGATTTGGGTCATTCGATTTTCTATGATTCACACTTATCTTCACTTGAAATCACACAAATTTGCTGTGGAAAATGCCTAAGGTCTTCACAAGGTAAGGTGAAAATAAAATTACCTTGACGTCCCTTTTATAGGTTTGAAAATTTTATCACATTAATTGCTCCTCAACTACCACCATAGGAGAAATTTTAATTTTAATTTTTTATTTTTTCATGTTTTCTTCCGTGCGCTGCAGTCGTAACCTTCCGATGTGCTCACTACCTCCCAAGCTGCATACCTCCTCGTGTGTGCCTCCCCATGCCACATTTACATAAACCTTTGTGCCATACACCAAGTAGTTCATCATGTTGTTTCCTACCTCATGTTACACTATGTGATCCTTCTTCTTGCGTGGTCTTCAATCTGAGCAGTTTTATTATTATCACCATCCTCATTTCTTGTGACACATTTTTCTTCTTTTCCTATGTACGTACTCTGCAACTGACACACCATCTTTCTACCATCACACACACTTATTCATCTACTTCAAGACACCAACAAGGTCTCTTTATCGTACATTTGTACGTGGTTCACCCCACACTAAAAGTATGTGTGGTCCTCTGTGCATGAACCAAATAAATAGTAATCAGCTTCCTACATGCAAATGTGCTTATTACAATAAAACAAGGAAACAAAACAAAAAACAATAACAACAACTGGAAATAAAAACATGAAAAAGAAACCTAATATAAGCGGAAATAATGCCTTATTACAAACACCAAGAAGCTTATTTATAATAAAGCTTTAACCTACTCCCATTGAAGTAATCAGGCAACATGGTGCCATCCAACGCTTGCAGTTGACATGCACATGATTCAAGTATCTTGGTTACTAAAAAAGGTCCCAACCAATGATACCTTTCAATTTCCTTGGGTGGCGTGCAAACTTGGAGTCATAAAGAAGGGCCATCTTGTCCAACTGTCAAATGTCTTTTTCCTTAATGTGCTGTATCATGTCAGGCCTTCTGTTTGTCCTTCTCAGTATTCTGGCTCCAATGTGTAATGACGTGTTCCACTCATCTAATTGCATTAATTTTTTCAATGTACTCTTCATAAAGCTTGTTCATCAGCTAATCCACCTATGCATGTAATATATAGGGATGGTAACATGAATTCAATACTGGTAGTACTGCTCTGTCATGCCAAACACCAACTAAAATGGTGTGGCCTTGTTCAATATTTTATGTGTGGTCATGTAAGCCCAAATTATAAATGGAACTTTGTCATCCCAATCCTTTCTTCCAAAATCACAATTTTTTTTCAATGTTTATCCCAGGATCTTGTTAAATGCTTCTGCAGTACCATTAGCTTGAGGGTGATACAAGGTAGTTTTATGGTGTGCCACCATAAACTCTACCAACAAAATTCTAATTGTCTCATTCAAGAAACGAATTCCTCTATCATTGGTCAAGCTTAATGGACAACCATACCTACTAATAATATTTTCTCATAAGAACCTCGTTACTTATTGTTGCTAGCCAGTACAATCCTTTATAGCGCACTGCCTCTACCCACTTTCTTAGATAATATATGCAAGTAATGATGTAGTGCCCACCTATCCCAAGCATAGGTGGTGCAATAGGTCCTATAAAGTCAATAGCCCACTTCTTTAAAAGTTTTTGTGCTTGCAATAGGTCTCAATGACATCTCATCTCTATGTCCAAGATTCCCAAGGTGCTGAAAATGACCACATACTTTCACATATTCCTTGGTATCTTTGTACATAGTCTCCCACCATAAGTCAGCCATAAGGATCTTGCACATGGTTGCATCACCCTACATAGTTTCCTCTTGCTATACACCATGAGATCCTCTTCCATAATGGCTTCACGCTCATGCTCTAGAACACATAATGTGCAAGACCTCATCTCTACGGCCTAGCTTTATATAAATATCCACCAATCAACGGATAAGGCATCATGTGTATTGACAAGCTTATTTTTCTCAAGTGTGTTCATCCCCTTAGGTGCTAGTCCCAGTGCGTTCAAAAACACTACAATGATGTCCTCCAATATCTATGGGTGCATGGTTTCAATCTAAATAACTGTGTATCTAGGCATATGTATCCTCAATACTATGCATGTCCTCGTCAGAATTGATTCTTAATAGATAATCAGGCCTTGAAGTGCTCTTTCCTAGCTTGATAATAACTATGAAATTAAAATCTTCGAACATAACTATCCACCTATAAATGCACCCTTGCAAGAACAATCTTTATTGACAAATACTTTAACGCCATATGATCTATATAAAAATAAACAGTGGTAACCAACAAGTACTTGTCTAAACTTGTGAAGCAACGTGTAGATCATAGACAAATGCCTCACGCTCAGATAGTGGTATAGTAATTATTCTTTATGGGTGTCAACTTCCTACTTGCAAAGAAAATGGATGGTCCACAATTCCTTCCCTTGGGTTACACCAAGACTGCACCAATTGTTCATTCTAGATGCATTCAACATGGACATGAAATAGGTTTCTCCCATGAAGGAAAGCACAAAATGGGTGCAGTAGTCAAGTATCTCCTTCAATTTTTCAAATTCTTGCTATTACGCCTTCACCCTAATAAAATTTCCCTTTAGCATATTGAGCAATTCTTTCCAGGGTTATGACAATCTTTGCATAACCCTTGTATGAATTTCATTTAGTATCCTATGTATGTCCTAAGAAATCCATGCACCTCACTTTGATTTGTAGGATCTTCTAAGCCCAAAATTACATAGCTATCTTTTTTGAATCTACCAATAATCCTTCCTTGTAAATTATGTGTCCTAAGGAGATTGCCAAAAGGTGTCGCAAAGATACACTTCTTAATGTTAAGAGAGATATGCTTAAACTACTCTAGCACTTATCAAACATGAGCCTTAAATTGTCACAATGATCCTTGACTAAGCCCATACACTGTTTAATCATCCAGATACACATGTAAGAACTTATGAATGAAATCATGAAAAGCCTAAACAACGATGCATGAGCAATGTTGGCACATTCTTCAACCTAAAAGGCATAAATATATAGGAAAATATTCCCCATTCAACTAGTGAAAGTGGTATTTTCTTGGTCTTCTGGAATGATGCACACCTGGTGATATCCTGAAAAAGCCATTTTTAAAAGAGTAGATCTTATGTCCCAACAACTCCTTCTAGGATTTCCTCTGTGAACAGGAGTGGGAAAAGGATATATGAAAATGAAGCATTATATACTCCATGTAGTCTATACAAATCCTGATCCACCCATCCTTCTTGATACTGATGACCATGGGGCTTACCCACTCAGACTCTTCAATGGGCTAATAATATCCTATAGACTTCAAGAATTTTATCAATTTCTTCCTTTACCTTCATGCGTACAGATTCAGGATTCATCTTGTAAGGTCTCTTCCTAATAGATTGTACACCTTCTTTCATATTAGTTTTTATCTCTCCCAAAGAAGGATGCACATCCTTCAATTCATGGTAACCTCTATTAAAAAATATTGAAATTCACACAAGAGCTCAATAATCTTGGTTACCTCCTGCTTTGACTAGTAATCTCCCATGATAATGGCATCCTTAGGCTCATATCCTCTTTACCAATGTTAACCTTCTTTTTCTTCATTGGAGCATGGTACGCATGCAAACCTTCTCATCTTGCAGAATCCATGACCTCACGTCGTATACCTTCTAGTGTGGATTAACATCGAAGTTTTCCACTTCATCATCATCAATCATTTAAACTAGATTTTCCTTTTCTTTTTCCTTCTAGATGCGTGATCAACAATTGGATTTCATCTGTTTCCTCTCAAATATATCTTCACATGCCTCAAGATCACTGTTCTCCCAAGTAATTCAAACATGAACCTCTTCTACCTTTTTGCTTATCTCATAAAGTGATGTGCTTCATAATCTATAAATTCATGGACAAGTGGCTTATTAGAAAAATAATCAAAGGTATGGATAATATACAGTCAATTATCTTGCTCCAGATAACTGTTTCCTTTTTATTTCTGCATGGACATACCATGCACATGCGTGCATCCATGTAATTTGGAGTAGAAATTATATACCCAAATTGATGGTAGTAAGGCCTCCTGACCTTGTGTCCATAGTCTCTCACAATTATGGATGTGTACCAAAGAGTATTCCCATGATATTCACCTATGTGCATATGTACATTGCTCTGAGTAAACCAAGAGGAAAAGGTGATTCTCACTTTTCACCATTCCAAAAGGTTATCTCCATGTGTTGCCCACTAGTGCACTGTTGTCTTGCATGAAGGTATAAACCAACATATTTCTATGTATCACCTTCATTATGTCATTGAGTCTCCATAGCATGCAATAATGTATCAGGATTTCCTTCACGAGCATATCTTAGTACCTGAGTTGTGCCTAAATGCCTCACCATGTGTGACCTAATCATCCTGGTAACTCTTCCTTTGAACTTCTTATGCCCAACCATCTCATACATGTCATGATCCCAATTATCACAAGCAACACTAGTAGTGTCACTTATAGACTATGCATCTTCCCACTGAAGTACGCATTCCTTAGTGATGTTCCTTATATGTTCTGATCATGTCATTGATTTACAGCATAGATTCTATTAAGCTCTTCTTCACTCAAAGGATCAACATAAGGCTTTTCCTTCTTATCATGTAGATGTATGATCATGTGCTCATATTTTTTCTCAAAACTGATGTATCTCTTGTTAAAGCACAAATCAACATTATTCGCATAACACCAGGGTCATCCAAGTAATGCTGGAAATTTTTTTGCTTCAACAATCTCTAATACCTCAAAGTCTCCAGTAAACTTGGATCCTTAAAGTGTAATGGATGTATCCTTTAAAACCCCAATAGGCACAACCCTAGTTTTTTTTGCCATACACAACAGATTGGAAAATGGCTGTAATGTTGGTTGACCCATCTGATTCCATACATCTAAAGTCAACACATTTACCTTAGCACACATGTATTAATCAAAATATTACTTACCAACCATTCATCAATCACTGCATCAAGTGTGATCTCTTTGTAAAATTCATGATTATGTGGTGGTAATTTACATGCAATATTTTTCTCTCGTGCTCAACTCCTGACATGATAGTACCTTTTCTCATAGCCATTCCCCTACAGTAGCGGGATGATGTTTTCCTATTCGCAACATCTTGAACATACTCTTTCAGGTCATCTATATATTATTTATGTGGGAGTTCAATATTCTTTTTTCATTCTCTTTCATGTGCCTTCTCCTTTAAACATTGTATTTGACCTTTCAAATCTCTAATGACTCCCATAGTTTCTTAGTAGACTTCCTTTTAATGGGCATCATCTGGATACTTAGAATGTTTCATCTCTTCTCTCGTGATGAGTGGCTTATTATTTGGCCTTAATGTGGGTTCATCCTCATGTTGTTTCAATGTGTGTGGTTACTAACATGGGTTGTAACTCAAGATCAAACACCACCTTAGACATCCACTAGTCATCGTGCATGCACTATACCTTGATCATTCTAACGCCCTTTTCCTTCTTCTGAGCTTTGTACATGTGTTCATACAAATCCTGACAATCTTCTAACTTATGTTTCTTTCCACACCATGTGAAGACTATATCCTATGGACACTCACGCTAATAATGATTAGGGGATCCACAAGTATAAAAAGTTCCTCATTTGAATTTTCCTCTACAACCATCCAGTGACCATGTGACCTCTAATATCACCCCCTGAAATCGCTCCATTCCTAGGCATTATGGGCCCATTATTGTCTCCCTTTATGTATTTTACTTCCTTCTTGATCTCCTTTAAGACCGGCTATGCCACACTAGTCTAGTGCACTCATGTTTCAATAGCTTCATGGATATGATCAATCAGTTTGCAATCAAATGTATCATGGGTATGGGCATTTAAAATATTGTAATACATGGACACGTTCTTTTGAATCAAGTGCTGCAAGAGAGGACAATTTTGAACATCGTGGTCCTTGTGGAAACTTTTACAATCTAGTAATAGTACACGTACTAACTTGTGTGGACAACTATCCTTAGTATGTCCCATTCAACCTCACATGTAGTGCACCAGTATACCACTACGTGTCATCATTGTAACTAGAGTTAATATAGAGCTTCAAAATCTAATTTACTTCACCATATCTATGATCTGTACATCTAAGAATAGGCTTCACTACCCAAGATTAACACTTCTAACTACCTTAGTTCTGCAGAGCTCTTCTATGGCCCTCTATCCACGTGAATCCACATATGTCTTATGAAATAAATCTCTTATAGAATGGATAGTCAATAATCCTTCCAACTAACCACTATGCATGATAACTATGGATGAATATCATAAGACAGTTTGTGACAGACATAGGTCTTAAAACGCTCTAGGCCATACTCCATCACACTTTGCCATGATTAGCCCTGTCTAGATAGCTTTGACCATAGCGTCATGATTCCTCTGCTGCTCAAACTCGCCAGGATGTGAAACTCATCCAAAAAATGCAGTGTGCAAAGCATTCTTAATCCACCATAATTTTGATGTGGATAAGTCATATTTCCTATACCATGGGCTATGCGCAGGCCCTTGAAGTGTAGTAGAAAATTTCACACTCCCCTTCGTATCCACATGAAGCATCCTGTGATTCCCTTAGTCTAGCCATAATAATTCAACACCTTATGCACATGCTCTAACTACATAATTCTATACCTGTACTATAGATCTGGTAAGTGGAGAGATATATCATAGTAAACTTGAGGTATATGTTGCGGTGGTCGAGGTTGGTTTGGTGGTGTCTATTAAGGCTGATGTGGTGAGGTGGCTATGGACCATATCTAACTAAGATCCTAAGACCAGAACCTCCACTGAATACATTTCCTCTAGGTAGCTGTACTGACATTGATCCTCTCAAGAGGCATCCTACGTCTAATCCTACTACGGGTTATGGTCCTAGATGATGAAATTAGGAGGATGTCCCAGTTCATAGTACTAAACTCGGACACCTACCTTGTTTGTGCCGGTTGTAACACCTAACCTATAGAAGTTCGATTCCAAGCTGGTATGTATGCCATTAGTTATGCCCTATTGATGCTTCTAGAAATAGTACTACAACATGACTCCTAAAAAATATCACCTAACCTTTACTACCATGTGTGTCTTTATGGTCTAATGCACTTCTTAATTCGATAAAAAATGATATATATACATCTATGTTTTCTTACCTCCACTAGATTGCCTTTCAAAAACTACCTTTAGATCTGTAACACCTTGCGCAAGGGCTAGGTGGCTAGGCAAGATTAGATTCACACCCACGGTCCTCACTCTCTCCTCTAACATGCTCTCATATGAAGTTGAAGGGTATTCACTACTGACCTTAACCAAATTTGGGAGCACTTAATGTTGTAGTTCCTTATCTTCTACAGGAGATTCAAAACCCACAGGAGCCATCATTCTCCTTGATTTCAATGTTGCCTTAATTTCCCTCTCAGGTGCTTTATTGTACTCGAGCCATATTTATTATCTTTGTCTATTCTCTTCCAAGTTCTCCATACTTCTCTACACCTACTCCTACCCCTACGCGTGGCGGGGATTTAGCTATCCATATGAAATCTCTCCAAATCTAGTTCTATAAGGAAGATCTTGATCATTAAAGGGATAATGTGCAAATAGGATCATTTTGGCTCACACAAGAACCTAAACTCAGCATGTTCTAGAAAAAAATAATTATAAATAGTGTATTCCAGTGTATAATTACATAATACAACATCCCACCAATAATCTATAGCTCTATTCCACTCTTCATCTGCATCAAATAGAGTTTGGTAATCTTCTTGCATCCAAAGCTTCAGCCTAGGACCCCAAAATTTCTTTGATACATATCCTGCCAACCACTTGTACAATTCTACTAGGAATAATCCAAAGAATGTCTCATAGAGCTCATGATAAATATTATCTTCCACCCAAATTCATACATTGAAATTGGGTCAGTGTTGTACCTCTTTTCAAACTTATATTGTCCATCTTCTACCCAACTTTCAATTCTCACCAAGGTTAATCGACACGCCATCTGCATGTAACATCCTGACAGACAATTTTAAAAGAGGTCCCGGTAATAGAACCAAAATTTAGTCTTGTTTTCACCTTAATCATTTTGTACTGGTACCCCACTTAGTTATGATTGAATACTCATCCAAAGTGTGTGCAACTACTAGGTCCCTCCTTTGTGTTTTCTTGTCAAGATGTTATCACGTATATTCATAATGATAATTAACCAAGTAATCAATAAAGCATACTTAACTATTGCAATAACTAACTTTGGAAACACATATAATAAGGAAACTTAACATATCATATAATAACCAATATCCATTGCATCACTATATCTCTATATTCAGACATATCAATGACCTTAATCAAACCCCAATAATCCATTATACCAAAATTATTACATAACAAAATTTGAATACATGATATTTTGTACATGTGAACAGATAGCCATGTACACAACCATATTAAGGAATCATTGTAGACACCAAATTTGTGTCTTACGACCCCTTTGTGACCCACATCTCATCTCGTAATATAACCTCATCACCTAAACCTTACACAATTATTTATTAATTACCTTGTAATGGATAAATCCACATCACCTTACCTGCCACCCTCATTTTGCCACCTCATCATGACCTAGCCCTAACCCTAAACTAACCTAATTAAGACCTATGACTTGGTCTAGACTCTACACCCATAACTAATGACCCCTTTCTCGCACCCAAAACCGACCTTCTAGTCACTTGACCAAGCCCGCAACTGATCTCTCGGGAGAAAAGCAGGGAAGGTGGGCTATTTTACTAAAAATAGCCTACTTTTTCCTTACCGATGCCGGTTCCTACTCGACCGCCGTCGGTTACGTAACCGCCATCGGTTCCCTGTAAATGGGCTCCCCGAACCAAAATCAAAGGTGGAAGGATTTTGAATCAAGAGAAATCATTGGGAGCGATCAACAGAGTCCAGATCTTCACTTGACCGAGCAGAGACAAGTGAAGAAACCAGAAGCGTTTGCAGCAAAGGAGATCAACTTGCATCTTCGTCAAAACCAGTAAGTCACATCTTGCATGTCTTCTGTTATAACATTTCTTATGCCTTTTGAATCACAGTCCTCATAAATCCATTTCTGAATCCACTACCCAGCGTGCCATTTCATCTAACCATCATTCATCTACCTCTCATCACCTCATTTCCTAATATCACCCATTTACAGCCTTACAAATAACACAGCTACCAAACAACACAAACACCCCACAAAACAACCAACCTACAGATCCTAAACCCTACCGACATCGGTTACCAGAGACCGGTATCGGTTACCCTGACTACAACCAGAAATCAGCCTTTCCCCTATCCATTCCAACGAAGTAATTTAATTGATACTTTACAGTCTTTTGTGTTAATTCATATTAGCAGGGAAACTGACCACCTTCGAAAGGAAGTTTTATATTTCCTGGGCCCAAGGCAGTTTCCTCATTTATTGTTTAATCAAAATCTTGTGGTCTTGTGTTCTTATTTGCAGGTAGTCCTTCCAAGACAAAAAGGAGTTCTTCGCAGTCAACCTGATCTTTCTCTACGGTACGCGCACACCATCTCGACATTTAACAGGTATCCCTCCTAGCCCTAACCCTATCTGTTTCTAAAAGGAATGAAAGGATAGAAGCAACTCTATCCCCAGAAGCCGAAACATTCCGAGCGAAACATTTTGGCACGCCCGGTGGGACCCATTTTGGGTTTCTTTATTTCTTGCTTGCTCTCATATAGGGAGCATACTTGCTGTTTTCTTCTTCTAAAGATATTCATAAGGTTTTGTATTATTTTGGTAAAAGAACTTGCTTTGTTTTTGCATCTTGCATTAGTGAAAGTCATCTCTTTTGCTTCATCGAATATCATTGTCGATTTGGGTTTAAAACACGTGCATTGCATCCTTTCTTGTTGTTTTCAATTCTAGTGAACATAGATTAAGTAACAGGTCGTACACGTGGGGGTGATATCCACGGTATTGACAAGAAATTAATCTTACATTCACTGCACAACACATACCGAATCACTTCACAATTAACACAACAGCTCAAACATCCCCCTTTTTCCGCGGTATTCCTCCGCCCGATTGAGGTAACTTTATAAGCCAAAACAAACTTGACATTTCCCCTAGGTCTTGTTGTTTAGGATTCTGACATCATTCTACGTCTAAAGGCATAAGCCCACAAAAATTAAAATTAACCCTAGGGTTAGTCTCTGGATTTGCGTGTGCATCTTGCTTGTTTTCAAATTCTGTTTTCTCTGTCATACTTTGTCTTCTGTGATCAATAATTTGACAAATATACTAAGCGTTGTTAAAAATCAAATTAGCAGCCTTTTATACCTTGTTATCCTAGACTTTTGACACCGGCATCGGTTAACTGACCGACGTCGTCTATTCTCTGACCGACATCGGTTATTGGACCGATATCGGTTCCTGTCTTCTACAGCCCCTGACAAACCAGCAACCTGCCAATTTCATCATTCTGAGGTTGTTTCTGTTCTTGATAGATTGAAACCTTACTGTCCATGGTTGTCATCACTCGGAAGCAAGCCGCCGCAATGGTTTCACATGCCTGCTCTGTGTCTTTGCCTGAATCACCCCCTTCACATTCTATAGGGAACCCTATGGACACCAGTGAAATCCCCAAAATTCCTGTGGGAGATAAGGAATTTGCCAAATTTCTGGATGCTAATCCTAGCGCTGTACAATACTATTTGTCTCATGCCCCTGACCGTACGCCTGATGGTCAGCTCCTTGTTGGCATGCCTATTAGTATAGCTGCTCATTTAGCTCCCACTCCACCTGATAACACCGCCTTGCTTCCTGCACCTTTAGCCCCATCTCCCAATCCGACAGCTTCAGAGATTCATACGACTCAGATTGGCTTTCCTTTGGCTAATCTTGGACCCCACATATCATTACCACCGACTGCCCCTACCTCATCTCTCTTGCAGACTACTCCATTCATGACTTGTTCTCTGCCACCTATCCACACGAGCTTTCCTTCTCAAGCTCCGCCTACCTTTTCATTCCCATACACGTATCCAGTAACCTCAACACCTTATATGGGACATCCCTATTCTGTCACCTCAACATATTCATCCTCCATACCTTATCAACACTTAACCCCACCATTGTCCAGCGGAGGCCCTTGGCCCAATTTGCCTCCGTTTACCACAACCGCACCATCATCTCATCCAACCACGGATTTCATCAAACAAATGATGGACAAAATGCAAAATCTGGAGGCTTCTGTTTCGGGAAGTCGTAGCGCCTTGACATACGAGCAAGTTTGTCGGGAGCCTATTCACCCTTCTGTCCCCCTTCACTCATATCCTCCTCAATGGGAATTGCCGAAATTTACTCGTTTTAATAGTAAAGAGGATCCTCAACAACACTTGCGATCATTTAGACATGCTTGTTATTTGATTGCCCATGATGATGCCTTGTTACTCCGCACCTTTCCCATGTCCTTATCTGGACCCACCTTGGAGTGGTACAGTGCTTTAACCCAGCACTCAATCTTCTCTTTTAACCAACTAGCCCAATCTTTCTTGGATCACTTCTCCATTAACATTGCTAAGAAAGTATCCATCACCGACCTTTATGCCATTCGACAATTCGAAGACGAATCTATCGCAGATTTCGTCGGACGATGGCGCGGCCTTATCAACCAACTTACATATGCCTTGCCTCAGACTGAACTTATCGAACTTTTCACGCGGGCATGTGCTAAGCACATTTCTCCTACTCTTCAAATTCAAACTTTCCGCACATTTGATGAGGCCTTTACCATGGCTCGGAAACTAGAAATTCGAGCCTTAGAAGAAGAGAAATTGCGGTTGCGCAACAAAAACCCCAATTTCCGAACTCCTGATTCTACCAATAAACCAAATACCACCACTCCTCACGCGTCCACTTCTTCTAAATCAAAAGGAGCTGTCCACGCGGTGATGGTCAAATCTCAAGCACCGTCCAATACTCCACCAAAAACCACCTATAAGTACAAAGCCGAGCCCATCAATTACACTCCCTTAGGAGAAACCTATGGCGTCATCTTGGAAAAATTGCTCAAAGCCGGAGCTATCACTTTGCCTCCTGTTAAACCTCACTCTGGGTTTGACTCCACCCGCGCGATACCTTCCTGGTACAAAGAAAATGACTTCTGTAACTTTCACCGCGTAAAAGGACATAGTCATGAAAACTGCAAGATGTTGAAAAACATAGTGCAGGAAATGGTTGACGCAGGGGATATAACCCTCGATAATCCTAATGCCCCTGCCAACCGAAATTTGAAAATCTTCAACAAACCATTCCCGAATCACTCTTCCAACAGCAACGTAAACCAGGATATCTTAGCCGAGGAGAGTGTTCATGAGATCCATGCAGTCTTTGATACCCAGCCCAAAGCCTCTATCGACAAAATTTTGAATCAAGCCTCTTCACTAACACAGGAGCCCGAACCTCCTTTACCACCATCGAACCAAAGCGAAATCATTCCTTTACCCATAAAGGAGTTAACTGCCCAGACTTCTCTTCCCATCGATGAGTCTTCTTATACCACATCCCTACAAGATTGCGAACGGATGTTATCTAACCTATCTATTTCCCAGATTTCCCCTTCTACCCCTCTTGCTGCACAAGAGGAAGGTACGCCACTCCTTTTGACATCCTTAGACGAGGAATCTCTTGCACCGACATCACCAAATTCTTTAACCATGACGGATCCTCTCGAACATGCCCTCTTACCTATTAGTTCTTCATCGCCTAAATCTTTTCAACGACCGGTTGACCTCTTGACATCTATTGATACAGTGCCTCATTTACCCCCTGTATCACACCCACAGTGGACCGGAATCACAACCCACCTTTCTTCCGTACAAAATTTACAATTCAAACCTGAAGACTGTCATTCTCCAGAAGATAGACGAATCCTATGGGAACGTTTGAGTACTCCCTATTCTACTCAAATGCAGATGACCGATCCCGATACCTCTACCATATACCCGAAGCGTTTACAGAAACTCAAAATGCCTGTATCCTCATTCTTACCCCCCGCATCTATACCAAGTATCCCATCCACCTCTATCCACCTAACCAAACCTTCCCCTACACTTGGGACCTCACCAATACCCAGTCTAACACACCCGCCTAAGCGACTAGATTTATCCAAAAATAAAGCCGCCCTGCCACCTAGGAGACACACTCAACCCGTGCCTCTATCACAATCAAAACCATCATCGTCATACCTACCTTCCATATTGGGACCTCATCCTTCCACCTTGCACCAATATATCATACCTCCTGCGTTTTCTTCAAAACGACCTACGCCTTCTGCGCCCATACAGGGATCAAAGGGTATATCAACATTATCACCCCACGCATCCGGTCCACCAATCAACCCTAAACAAACTCCATCATCAAAGGATTTATTCTCTGCTACTCCCCTTTCTCCGTGGTTGTGTCCCACTACCACGTCATCTGTAGCTTTATCATCTAACCAGCTGAATGTAGCTTCTGCGCCAAAGAAACCACATTTAGTGAAAACCGCGTGTCAACACCCCTTGGCTAAACCACCACCCACGAACCAACCATACCCAAACATTATCGAAACCCAGACAATCAATACCCTCATCCTCTTCTGATTTTGACCCACTCAAAGGATCTTACGCCAAAATCCTTGCTATGTTAGTAGAGAATGCGACCATTTCCCTACCCCCACTTAGACCTTATGACCCGTCTAAACCTCGACCTATAGGTTATGATGAGTCTAAGATCTGCGCTTATCACCGCACACCAGGACATGATGTGGAGGGATGCAAAGCTTTAAAAACCATCCTTCGTCAGTCACCTCTCCCAGATAGAAAGGTTAAGAAAGACAACTTACGAAGGGAGAGACCTTTAGTTTCCATTCCCTCTCCTATACCATCTGTCCCCGCCTCACCAAGATCTGTCATTATTACAACCCCACCTCTTGAAGACCATGATTTATCCCAACCATCTTCCTCATCTCAGGTCTACGAAATTAATATGATTAGTGTTGCTACTCGAGCGCAGAAAAACAATGAGAAAGCGAAAGAAAGCACACCTGCGTCCTCTCCTTCTCCGTCCAACATCCCGATTGCACCACCACCCAAAGTGGTTATTCATGGACCCTGCTTACCCCGTCTCTAATGGAGCTGCCCATCGAGCCATGATTAAACAGCTTCACCAATCACCCGTAAAAATGACACTATATGATCTCATTCAGACTTCTGAATCTCATCGACAAGCTCTCGTTGAAATTCTTCAAGGGATCGAGGTCTTACCTAATGAAACCCTACCCGTTGCCTCCATTCTAACACCTAATCATGTTGCCTCTCTCACCAAACAACCCACTGCCCCAACCACTTCTGTCTCTGTACCACAAGCTGCTGCAGTCAGTTTCTCTGAAGATGAAATTGTTGACTTTGGTACAGAAGACCCTGACCCTGCCCTTTTCATCTCCGCTTACGTCCGGGACATTCGGGTACGTCGTGTTATGATTGACGGGGGCGCTAGCCTAAACATCATCTCTTCAAAAGCCTTCCAACAAATGAATATCCCTTCTAGCTACATGTGTGCCAACCCCATCATGTTGCGGTCATTTAATGACGCTATTACCTCTACCTTAGGCACCGTGATCCTCAACATTCGGGTAGGACCACGTACTTTACCCGAACTCTTCTATGTCCTTGAGGGAGAGTTCCAATATAATATATTGCTGGGTCGTCCTTGGATCCGGGCCATGGGATGCGTTCCCTCAACATTACATAGATGCATAAAATTTGAGTACGAGGGGAAGTCCTACACCGTAAAAGCTGATCCTCCCCCCTTTAAAACCTGTAATATGTTATACCGCCCAAACGATGTGCTTGTACCAATCAAGACACCCGTTCATTCAACCCAACCATCCTCTTCAACTGTGCCTCAACCATCCACCTCAACCACACCTACGCCTTCAACTGATGAAACTACCATCGCAAAAACCACTTCCCTTCCCGCAGCTAACATCCCGACCGCAGACCCCTTAGTAGATGTTTTTCAGCGCCTTACGCTGGGGGAGTATCACCTATATAACGTTAGTTCTTTCCATACCCCACAGGAGTACGGACAGGTACATGCCCATCCTAACTATGACCGTCGTGTGGGGGAAGTAATCTCCTACGGACCACCTCACTGCCGCACTAACCTAACGTATGGGGGTGTCGACGCGTCTTCCGTTGCCCCTGAGCCTCCTCTTGGTGTGGTTCCTTTCCAATCCTGATTTTCAATACCTGACAAATCGTCGCTTCGCCCTCACCTTCTTGACTCGCTGTGCTTGGAAAGGCTTTGGTTTTGGTCTTTATGAACAAGGCCGACATACGCTCATCCCCATCACCACACGCAAACATAATGATCGTAGTGGTCTCGGATTTCTGGAAACACTTACATCGACAGAACCTCGTGACAGTTGCCTTCTGGAAGAGAACGACGTTACCCCTACCAAACCATCATCACCCACTTTGCCATCGTCACCCACTGAGTCGATAGATCACGAATCTATCCCTCCTAACTTTTTTTTTTCATAAATGCTATCTTCTTAGGTCCTCTCACTTATCAACGCGATAATGAGCACCCCTCTTCTATTCCCCTTCTATATCCAGACATGATTGAAGAGGACTCCCCTTCAATTAACGTTGTTGAGTGCCAGGATGATGACTCCATCCTCACTTACCTTGGCGCGGATGACTCTTATATTCAACGAGCCTTACCATCTGAAACCCAAACCATGCTGAACGAGTCTACTATAGAAATCAACATCCACACGGAGGAGGATCCTCACATTGTGAAGATCGGACAATCCCTTAACGCATCAGAACAAGTCACCTTTACTACTTTCCTCCGTGCTCGCAACCAAGCTTTCGCTTGGTCCTACGCTGACATGCCAGGAATTGATCCTGACATTGCTGTCCATAACATTACACTGAAACCCGATTCCAAGCCAATTAAACAGAAATTGAGAAAAATGCATCCACGCATTGCCCTCTTGGTCAAAGAGGAGCTCCAATGACTCCTTTCTGTTTCCTTCATTCTGCCTATTGACTATCCTCAATGGATTTCTAACATCGTACCTGTCACTAAAGCGACGGGGGGACTTCGGATATGCATGGATTTCTGGGATCTTAACCTCGCTTGCCCTAAGGATGACTTCCCCCTACCTAGTATTGACCAACTTGTTGATCTCACTGCAGGCCATGAGATGCTCTCTCTCATGGATGGCTTTTCAGGATACAACCAAATTTTGGTTGCCCCTACCGATCAACACAAAACTACCTTCATAACTCCTTGGGGAACCTTCTGTTACCGTGTAATGCCATTCGGCCTTAAGAATGCTGGTGCCACCTATCAGCGGGCTATGACCTACATTTTTCATGACATTATGCACACAATCCTTGAAGATTACGTCGACGATCTTCTTGGCAAGTCTAAACATCGCAGTGAACATCTCGATGTTTTAACCATTATTTTTGATCACCTGTTACAATATTCTGTCCGTCTTCAACCAAAAAAATGTGTCTTTGGTGTCCTTTCGGGAAAACTTCTTGGCTTTATCGTCTCTTTGCGTGGCATTGAGGTCGACCCATCTAAAGTCAAAGCTATTCTAGAAATGCCCCCACCTACTAATCTCAAACAATTGCGTAGTTTACAAGGTAAGCTTCAATCTATCCGACGTTTCATCTCCCAACTCTCGGATCGATGTCAACCTTTCCATCACCTCCTTAAGAAGGACATTGATTTTCAATGGAGCAAAGAGTGCCACCAAGCCTTTGAAGCTCTCAAAACTTATCTCTTGCAGCCACCCGTGCTTATCCCACCTCAAGACGACCGCCCTTTCTACCTTTACCTTTCCGCCACTGACCACGCTGTAGGGGCCATGCTTGCACATCGTGACTCTGAGAATCGAGAACAAGCCGTTTATTATATAAGTCGTACTTTGGTGGATTATGAGACTAGGTATACACATGTAGAAAAGTTGTGCCTAGCCCTATCATTCGTGGCTACCAAGCTCCGACACTACCTTCTGAATCACAAAACTTTCATCATCACCAACACGGACCCCATCCATTACATGTATGCCAAACCTCATCTAAACCAACGCATCGCCCGATGGCTCATGCTCCTCGCCGACCTCGACCTTGAGTTCGTCCACCAGAAATCAATCAAAGGACAAACCATCGCAGACCAACTTGCGGAAGCCCCTTTACCTGGGGAACAATTTACCAATTTTACATTCCCCGACGAACTCATCGCCACTCTTTCACTCAAGGAGGAGTCGTATCCAATGACTCTCTTCTTCGATGGATCCAAATGCCAACGCGGTGGAGGAGCCGGCGTTGTTCTTATTCCTCTCGACGCCGAGCCTATGCCTCTTTCATTCCGACTCGATTTCCCTTGCACTAATAATACAGCGGAATACGAGGCCCTTGTTCTGGGTCTCCAGGTTGCGCTGCACTTAGGTATCAAATCTATCAATATTTTTGGCGACTCTCAATTGGTAGTCAATCAAGTTATGGGCATCTACCAATGCAAAAATGAGGAACTTCAAAAATACAAACACTACGTGGATTCGCTTCTAGCCTTATTTACTCATTATTCTATCCAAACTATTCCCCGCTCCACTAACAAATTTGCGGATACTATGGCTTGCTTAGCCTCGCAAATTCCGGCTTCATCAACTGACTCTGACATTTTTGTCTTGGTCCAACAACTCTTTGCCCCATCTTATTCAGCCCCGGTTGTTTGTATGATAAATAATGTGTCTGCTAATTCACAGGATACTTGGTATCACCAATTTCACGACTACCTTACAACCTCTGTTCTCCCATCTGACCTTACTAGTACTGGTAAACGCACTTTTCTTAAACACGTTTCTCATTATGTAGTTATGGGGGGACTCCTTTATAAACGTGGCTTTGATGGCATCCTCCTTCGATGTCTCACCGGCGCGGAAGTCACCCATACCATCCAACAGGTCCATGATGGTATCTGTGGCGGACATTTTAGCGGTCTTGCCGTGGCTAAACGAATCCTTCGCCTAGGTTATTATTGGCCTACTCTCAATAATGACTGCCTCGAATATGTTAAGCGTTGTGTCATGTGTCAACAACATGCCAACCTCCAACATACTCCTAGCCATCCGCTACAGGTCGCACGAGATCTTTGGCCTTTCTCACAATGGGGTTTAGACCTTATTGGTGAGATTCATCCATCCTCTTCGCAACGTCACCGATGGATTATCACAGCAACCGAATATTACACAAAATGGGTGGAGGCTATTCCACTCATTTCAACTAAAAAAGAAAAAATTGTAGAGTTCATTAACCACCACATTATTTGTCGTTTTGGTGTTCCTCATCGCCTGATAACAGATAATGGAAAATCTTTCAAAAACAAGTTGTTGCAAGACCTTTGCGACAACTTTGGCATCAAACTTAGCTTCTCATCACCCTACTATCCACAAGAAAATGGACAAGCCGAATCCTCTAATAAAACACTAACCAAAATCCTCATGAAAGTTGTCAATGAATCCGGCAGAAATTGGCATGATCACATCCCCTTTGCCCTTTGGGCTTATCGTACTAGTATTCGTACCTCCACTAATGCCACACCTTTTTCTTTGGTATATGGTACCGAGGCTGTTTTGCCTCTCGAAATACAAATACCCTCCCTTAGAATATCTCTTCAGGATATTCTCACCAACGATGATTTCCGCCAAGAGCGGTTAGCCCAATTGGAGCTTCTTGACGAACGTCGTCTTACAGCTCTTGATCACCTTCAAATCTATCAAAAACGCATCAAACGTGCTTATGATAAGCGACTTCATGAGCGTACCTTTAAGGTTGGTGATCTTGTCCTCAAAGAGAATCAACATGTCACCAAACTAGAAAAGAGCAAACGTGGAAAATTTGCTCCCAATTGGATTGGGCCTTATATAATCACTCACACCTATGGATCAGGCACTTATCGTTTAGCTTCGCTTAATGGTAAACCTGAGCCTGAACCCCTTAATGCCTTGCATCTTCGACCATTCTACTGTTGAATTTAGTGTTATATCACTTCTTATCTACCTACTGCTCGTCCCTTGAGCTCATTTACCGCTACATACACTTTGTTTCCTACACCTCATAATAAAAATCAAGCTCACATAGTTTGATTCTCACCTCACCTAAACGATGCCTTCCCCTTTTTAGTCTAGTCCATGACTTCAAAGTATTAAAATAAGCCGTATTCTTATGGGATTTTCTTGAGTCAAACTTCCTACTAAACTAGATGCTTCACGCCAAAAGAACATCTAGTCATCTAAATTAAATATAGACTGCTCCCTCGAAGGACAGCTATATGCCAAACTATTGCTGCTATTATATATAGACTGCTCCCCCGAAGGACAGCTATGCACTAAAATCATATCTGCTACTATAAATAGACTGCTCCCTCGAAGGACAGCTATACACAGTCAGCCTTTATCAGAAGCTTCTCACATTGATCAGCTTCGTGAAGACCTCAAGAATAATACAATCAATATCCCTTGTAGACTTCCCGCATCGATCAGTCTACATTCAATAAAATAAAAGCCTCATTCAAAAGAACTTTTGAGTCATGGACTTGTCTATTTAGGGTAGGTTCTCTTTCGTCAGAACACTCACTTTGTAATGAGTTCTCCGTACCTCAACTATACCATTCACCTCACCTCACCATTTATTCAACTCAAGGGACGTGTCGTACACCCGATATATTGTGATCATACAACTCTTTTCACCTATTGACTTCTCGTCTATGCACGGTACCTAGGGCTTCAAGTGCGTTCTATGTTGTGTGGTTTGTTTTGCTCTTTTCACCTACGGAGCAATCTTTCCTTTTTTGCCTCGCATCTAGGATTGTGTGTTGATCTTAATCAGGACATGGTTCCCTACCACTTGGGTAGGCTAACTTTCGCTTCTCTTGTACATTTTACAACGTCACCAATTCGTTGCCAACACCATCAACCTTACCTTACCAATATTACTATCAATACCTTTACCAACCAACCAATCGCCTAACCATACCTAAATTGCCTGAATTCACCTCTCCCTGGTCCTAAGGGAGAACTACATCGGTCTGAGGCCCCTCCTTGCTTTGTGCAATGGGCTATGTAGGCAGCACTTCGGAGACATGGGGTCTCCCAAGGTTAGCTCGACCATCCCCTACCATAACCTATCATGTGTGGTAAATATAAATATTTTTGTGTATTTCTATTTAATCACATTCCTCTTTATCCTTTTTTCAAAACACCGCAAATCAAAATGAAAACATTCTTATTATTATCATAACTCAAATCAACATACATATTCAGTTTTATTTAGATGTTAAACAAATACATCTTCTCTATCATCGACACGCAGGTCAGCATCCTTATTTATTCTTATACCTTGCTAACATTTACTTAGACCCTCACGCCTCATCCCGAACCCAGGTGATGATCGTGATCGTCGACGCCTCTCGCCAGGCCTCTCTGTCCTCAAAGGTACCACGGCTATTGGTACCGCCCACTGATCTACCAATCTCTCCTGTAACATATGAATACGCCCTCTCGCATGGAGGAATCCAGCCTCTAGTCCCTATGCTCGTGACTCCGCAACCACTAACAATCCTCTTGTCTCATTCACCTGCGTTTGGAGCTGCTGCACTAAACTCTGCAGACGATCTCTCTCTGCTGTAATCCTAGCTATGTCAGGACGATCACGTACACCTCGCAGTTCTGCTACCCACCATAATCTATAGGCCTCTGCCGTTCCTGCATCCATTACCCTGCGATCGACTGCTACTTCTTCAGGACCTTCTAGAGGTGTTGGCTAGGGAGGTGAGAATGCTGCCTCTGCGTCGATCCTCATATATGGTCTATAATCCTGCGGTATATCATTGCACAAATCCAAATTGTCGCCGCACGTGATCTATAGGAATCCTCTCATTCACCTGCCCTAATGCCCCGCGATATCGGTCACTCTAACCCCTTCAACTCCTCATCTGTTACCATCGGTGAACACCATTTCCCAACTTCTGGCCCGACCCAAGGCCTCACCCTACCATTTGGCCCGACCCAAGGCCTCAACCAACTAATACCTGACCCAAGGCCTCAACCAACTACTTCGGCCCGACCCAAGGCCTCAACCTTACCATTCGGCCCGACCCAAGGCCTCAACCAACTAATCTGGCCCGACCCAAGGCCTCACCTTACCCATTCGGCCCGACCCAAGGCCTCAACCTACCCTATCCGGCCCAACCCAAGGCCGCCCAACCAACCATTTGGCCCGACCCAAGGCCTCGCCCTACCCTAATCCGGCCCGACCCAAGGCCGCAACCTACCCATTTGGCCCGACCCAAGGCCTCGCCCTACCCATTTGGCCCGACCCAAGGCCTCGCCCTACCCATTTGGCCCGACCCAAGGCCTCGCCCTAACCAACCGGCCCGACCCAAGGCCTCACCCTACCCATCCGGCCCGACCCAAGGCCGTAACCCCAACAACTTGGCCTGACCCACGGCCGTATCACTTCAATACCTTACCCAAAATCAACACCATACACTTTTATCCACCCATCATGTAGTTTTTTGTTCAATCGAGCTCACCTGTTCGTGTTTTAGCATGATTAGGGTCCTTGACTTGATCTGTCGACCAACTTTGCCTAGACCTAGACCGTGACGTTTATCTCAACCAAACCAACCATTTGGTACTGCCGAACATGCCTAAACGTTCCTGTACCTTACCTGTTATATACCCTGGAGCTACTTCCTATGCCTTGGATACCAGGATTATATCACCCTTGTTTGGATAAACTATCGACCTTTGCCTATGCATTGCTGGTTTGCTCGTCAAATCATGTACCCTAGTCGTACTATTACATTTCAACATGCGTCTGCTTCCTTGGACCTACCCCACCACCTTACCATCCTCTCTACACCATTTACCCTTTATCAACCCTATCCCTAATTTCCCATTCTCTCAATCTGTGATAGATTTGAGGGGGATTACCTATACCCTTAACAGGGGAAACCACTTCATATTATTGTCCGTGCAGCTTTACAAAACAAGCTACACGACAATAAGGGGCTAATGTAGACACCAAATTTGTGTCTTACGACCCCTTGTGACCCGCATCTCATCTCGCAATATAACCTCATCACCTAAACCTTACACAATTATTTATTAATTACCTTGTAATGGATAAATCCACATCACCTTACCTGCCACCCCTCATTTTGCCACTTCATCATGACCTAGCCCTAACCCTAAACTAACCTAATTAAGACCCATAACTTGGTCCACACCTACACCCATAACTAATGACCCCTTTCTCGCACCCAAAACCGACCTTCTAGTCATTTGACCAAGCCCGCAACTGATCTCTCGGGAGAAAAGCAGGGAAGGTGGGCTATTTTACTAAAAATAGCCTACTTTTTCCTTACCGATGCCGGTTCCTACTCGACCGCCGTCGGTTACGTAACCGCCATCGGCTCCCTGTAAATGGGCTCCCCGAACCAAAATCAATGGGTGGAAGGATTTTGAATCAAGAGAAATCATTGGGAGCGATCAACAGAGTCCAGATCTTCACTTGACCGAGCAGAGACAAGTGAAGAAACCAGAAGCGTTTGCAGCAAAGGAGATCAACTTGCATCTTCGTCAAAACCAGTAAGTCACATCTTGCATGTCTTCTGTTATAACATTTCTTATGCCTTTTGAATCACAGTCCTCATAAATCCATTTCTGAATCCACTACCCAGCGTGCCATTTCATCTAACCATCATTCATCTACCTCTCATCACCTCATTTCCTAATATCACCCATTTACAGCCTTACAAATAACACAGCTACCAAACAACACAAACACCCCACAAAACAACCAACCTACAGATCCTAAACCCTAACCGCCATCGGTTATCAGTAGACCGGCATCGGTTACCCTGACTACAACCAAAAATCAGCCTTTCCCCTATCCATTCCAACGAAGTAATTTAATTGATACTTTACAGTCTTTTGTGTTAATTCATATTAGCAGGGAAACTGACCACCTTCGAAAGGAAGTTTTATATTTCCTGGGCCCAAGGCAGTTTCCTCATTTATTATTTAATCAAAATCTGGTGGTCTTGTGTTCTTATTTGCAGGTAGTCCTTCCAAGACAAAAATGAGTTCTCCGCAGTCAACCTGATATTTCTCTACGGTACGCACACACCATCTCGACATTTAACAGGTATCCCTCCTAGCCCTAACCCTATCTGTTTCTAAAAGGAATGAAAGGATAGAAGCAACTCTATCCCCAGAAGCTGAAACATTCTGAGTGAAACAATCATAACACTAGCACATACCAATGATAACCATCTAATAACTATTTCTAAACCAAGTATTTATAGGGGTGGGGAATTTCCCTTCACTGCCTATGCACTTCCTAATAATAGGCGTGCCCAAAAATTTCTATGCAATCCATACATGCATGTTTTTACAAACACTTGCTAATAATAGATTGTTTAATAATATTCTAATTTAATCCTATTATTAGTTGAATCTATGCATGTGTTTTTTATAAAAGTAGGCATTGCTTCACTACCAAGTTAACCCTCTCTAGTAATTTTCTTGGTCAACACTCCAAGTCTATTTTTAGCTTGCACTTGGAAAATAGCTAAGTCTTGAACCTTTCATTTCGTACATGTGTAGCCATATTTTTCATCCACATGTGCCCTCTTGTGTGCTATCTAAACTCATCTATGCATGTGCATCCCTGTGTATCAGCACTCATTCCTCTTGGTACTTAGTCAATTATGGAAACCAATAACAATGCAGTTGTAAACATTACTAGAAGAAGCACATTAAATTTAGACAATGGAAAAACATTTACTAACAATGTCTTGTATGTTAAGGGAATGAAGCATAATATGCTCAGTGTGGGCCAAATGTGCAAACAAGGATACACTCTAACTTTTTATGACAAAGAGTGTAAGATCATGGAAATGGATTTAGGTAAGCTTGTAGGCAAAGCTAAAAGGACTGAAAACAACATGTACATATTGAAGGATATCAACAAGTAAAATTTTCTTATGATAAAGTTAGATGATATTTGGTTGTGACATAGAAGAATAGGAAAATATAGTCAAGATAATCTCTATGGAATGTGTGAGGAACATTCCAAATATCACTAAACCAGAGAACACTCTATGTAAATCATTCTTACATGGGAAGTAGACAAGGATAAAGTCCAATTCCAAATATCATTACTCTAACACAAGGCCTTTGCAGTTGATTCACACTAATCTTTATCGATCCATGAGGACTGATAGTATGATAGATGAGTATTACTTTATGTTTCTAATATATGAGTTTACAAGATTCACTTGGGTTGTATTTTTTGGAGACAAATCAGAAGAAATTGATACATTCAAGACATTTAAGGCACTTGTTGAAAATAAGAAGAATGGAAGGATAAAAATCATTAGATCAAATACATGAGGTGAGTTTTGGTATGAACTATTTTATGATTTTTGTGAGACTCATTGTATTAGAAGGAAATTATCGACTGCTAGGACACCTTAGCAAAATGGTGTGGTGGGAAGGAAGAATAAGACTACCCAGGAGATGACTAGGACAATCAATGAATCAAAATTATCTTATTGGTATTGGAAATATTCACTTAGTAAATTGTCTATATCCTCAATAGATGTCAGATAAGGATAAATACTAGCAAGACCCCCTATGAGTTATGGAAAGGCAGACCTGTAAATATAGAACATTTTAGAGTTTTTGGGTGTAGTTGTTTCATCAAGAGAACTGAAGAAAACTTAGGAAAATTTAACTCAAGATCTGATGAGGGCATATTCTTATGATATTCTTCAATGAGTTCAACTTACAAATGTTATAACAAAATACTGTGAATGGTTGTTGAGAGTGTACATGTAAAATTTGATGAATCCTATCCCATGAGGTCTAAATCCAAGTAAAAAGATACATCACAAGGGTTAGATTCTAAATAATATGAAGAGGTTTGTAAATACAACTAAAGATGAAGAATAAAAGAGGAAAGAAACCAAATCCCCCTCAAGAAAAATCAAAAGAGATCATCCTGAAACTCAAATCCTATGTAAGAAGGATGTTGGCATGACAATAAGGAGAAAACTGGTAAGTATTTAAAACCAATAAAATATTTCTCTTCTATCTAAAATTGAATTCAAAAGTGTTGTAGAGGCAAGAACAGATGAGTGTTGGGTAAATGTTATGAATGAAGAACATGATCAAATAGAGGGAGTTACTACCTAGGCCTAAGAGCAAGAATGTTATTGGAACCAAATGGGTATTTGGGAACAAAATAAATGAGGATGGTGAAGTCAAAAATAACACATCTAGGCTTATCTACAAAGGATATACATAGGTTGAGGGAATATATTTTGATGAGACTTTTGCACGAATGGCTAGGATGGAGGCTATTATATTTTTCTAGCATATGTAGGTTACAAGGGTTTTAAGGTATACCAAATGGATGTTAAATCTACATTCTTCAATGGTAACCTTGAAGAAGAGGTATATACTGAGCAACCTGATGGATTCTCATTGAAAAATGGAAAATACTATGTATACAAGCTAAAAAAGTCACTTTGTGGTCTTAATCAATACTATAGGGCCTAGTGTGGGAGATTAGATAAGTATTTAACTGAACAAGGCTTTAAGAAGGGTGTAGTTGACAACAATTTGTGCATAAAGAATAAAGGAGGACACCTAATAATTTTTTTTGTTTATGTAGATGATATCATCTTTGGAGGGAACAATGAGCATATGACACATGAATTTGTAGAATTTATGAATAAGGAATTTGAGATGTTCATCCTTGGAGAACTATCATTCTTTCTATGACTACAAATCAATCAATAAAATGAGGGCATATTTATATCACAGGAAAAATATATAAATGATATCCTAAAGAAGTTTCAAATGGAGGACTACAATACTTTTGGGACACCTATGGTCACAATATGAAAATTAAGTAAAGAAGACACATCACCTAAAGTAAACCAAATAGAGTAGAGATCTATGATTGGCATCTTGTTGTTTTCCACTACTTCTAGGCCTAAAATTTTAAAAGTTGTAGTTTTTGTAGGAAGATTTCAAGAGGAGCCAAATGAGACACATTTTCAAGTAGAAAAAATGATCTTAAAATATCTCAAGTGAACTCTACAGTGTGGATTAAGGTACTTAAGATGTGAAAAGTTTGAATTGAAATAATTTACTGACGTTGATTAGACTGGTAGCCTTGATTATAGGAGAAGCACCAGTGGAGGAGCCTTCTTTTTTAACAAGAATCTTGTCTCTTAGTTAAGTAAGAAGAAATCATTAGTACTCATATCCACTTGTGAAGTAGATTACATAGCATTAACATTATGTTGTGCAAAAATTTTATGGATTAGACATACCTTAGAAGACTATAAGGAAGAATGTGATGGACCCACTCATACTACCTCTGCAATTTTGGTACAACAGAACAAAGACAATGATGAGAAGCCAATTGCTTTCTTCAGCCAAATCCTGGAGGACTATGAGGTGAAGTATTCCTTCATTGAGAAGCATGTTCTTGCAGTAATCAGGAACTTGAAGAAATTCAAGCATCTAGTTTCAAACAAAAAGGTTCAGTTTCTGGTTTCTCATGCAGGAGTTAAGGACTTCCTCCTCAACAAACACTTAAATGAAAAAAAAGGGCAGGTTGGATTACTCATGTCATGGAGTATGACATTGAGATCAAAATCACCAAGTTGGTCAGAGGAAAAAGATTGTGTGAGCAGCAGATTTTGGGAAAACAAAAGCAAGCATGCAATGAGAAGGAGGTTGTTTTGGCGTTGCAAGACATCCATGAGTAAGGAAACACTCAAGAGGAAAATAATGGTGTTCCCATTCCTTGCTGGACCCAAGACATAATGCACTTCCTAAACACAGTTCTATGCCCTCCAGAGATGAACAAGACCAAAAGAAGACACTTCAGATTGCAGGCTGTCTCGTATGCCCTTGTTGATGGTGTTTTGTTCAAAAGGGATGTGATTGGAATACTACTGAGATGCATTGGTACAAGTCAAATTCATAGGATGTTGGAAGAGTTCCATGGTGGACCAGCTGGTGGTCATTTTTCACCAAGAGTGACAGCTCTAAAGATCATGAGGGCGGGCTATTATTGGCCCAATATTTTCATTGATTGTTATGCATGGATCAAGAGGTGCAAGAACTGTGCGTTCTTCACAGGTAAAGAGAGGCTAGCTTCCCTTCCATTGAATCCAATTTCAGTTAAACAGTCGTTCATGCAATGGGGTTTGGAATTCATTAGAGTCATTAATCCCAATTCAAGCCAAGGGCACAAATGGATTTTAACAGCCATAGATTATTTTACCAAATGGACTGAAGCAATAGCATTCAAGGAAGAAAATGAATCTAGTATCCTATATTTCTGTGAGGGAATAGCAACCAAATTTGGCATACCTGCTACAGTAATATCAGATAATGCATTGGCATTCATTGGGTCCAAGGTGACTGAGTGGGCTATCAAGAATGGGATCTACCTAAGCACTTCATCAAATTATTACCCTCAGGGTAATGGCCAGGCCGAATCTACAAACAAGAACTTGTTAAGGATCATTAGGAGGACTCTTGATGAAAATTAGAGGTCTTGGCATACTAAGTTGAAATCATCCTTATGGGCTGATAGGATAACTCCTAAAAGGTCTACACGTAACTCTCCATTTAAGCTTGTTTATGGGAGAGAGGTAATTTTACCCATGTCACTTGAGTTGCCAACATTGGAACTCATGAAACAGTTGGAGTTTTGGAGTTTGAGCCCATGGAGGTTAGATATGTAGAATTGATGGAGCTCCAAGAAATCAAAAATCAAGATCCCGAGCAATGGAGAAGGATTAAGCTTTGATCAAGAAGACCTTTGATAAGAAGGCCAAGGATAGATCTTTTGAAGTTGGAGATCTAGTGTTAAAATGGGATGCAGATAGAGAAAAACCGGGAAGGCATTCAAAATTTGATGCCATTTGGAGTGGCCCATACATGGTCAAAAAGTGCAAGGACACTAATGCTTTCCAATTGTCTTCATTGGATCGTGAAGAACTGCAGATTCCAGTCAATGGAATCCATCTAAAGCATTGTATTGAAAGGAACTCTCCACCTTGTACATATTAGCTTAGATTTTCATTACTCCAAGTTCTTATGCACATTGTTTTACTGTAGATTAGTTTTGTTTTCCCTAAGTGCTTTGGCACATGCTTGTTGTTCCTGGGAATGTGTTTGCAGGCCTTACCCCAATCAGGTGATGTTCCATCCTCCATCTTCCTCCTTGTAGTGTTCTAGTCAGTTGGGGTATCAAACAGAGAATCTGATGACTCCATGCCCAATAGATTGCTTCAAGCAACTGGTAACTTCATCCAGCAGGCAGATGACCCCTTTGAGTTCCCAAAATTGTTATCCAAAATGTGCCCCCTGCTCATTTTGTGGCTAACTCCTTTCATTCTTCCCTCTTTTGTTCTTCAGTCATAAATTTTTTATTTTCAGGGACTCAAAACTTTCTGGAAATGGCACCATTAGATAGAGCTCTTTCTTAGCTTTCCAGAAAGGTAAATTTTTCCTCCTAACTCCATGTATTTTATAAGTTATGGCTTGACATATTTTTTGTGGGAAATTTTCCCCTGAAAGGCCTACAGCCAATGAGATGCCACCACATGTCTTGGACCGGTGGGAGGTGGGGAGAAATTGAGAAAAATTTCCCAAGGGAAAATTAAGGAAATTCAAAAGGAAAAGCCCGCCCCCGAAAATGCGAGCCAATCAGCATATGTCACGTGTCCATGTGGCAGCAAAAATAGAGGACAGGCCCGCAAGGAAAATTTGAAGGGGCAAGCCCACATCCAATGGGATTATGCCACATGTCCAGGTCAAAAATGGTCAAAATGACCCACAAAAAATTCAGGAAGGAAAGGTCCACGACCAATTAGCACATGCCACGTGTCCTCAACTCATTGGCCCGACGGAGTTTTTTGGGAATTTTTCCCAATGGAAAAAAAAAAGGGAAATGAAGCGCAAAGAGCCCGCATCCAATCAAAACATGCCACGAGGCACCTGGAATGGTGGAGTGCAAAGATTTTTTGGGAAATTTTTCCAAATGCAAAAAAGGTGAAAAAATTCAAATTGTCACCCGCCAATCCGGTTTGGCCCTATTTTTCGCTAAAACTTCAAATGGCCATATCTGTCGATCCAGAGCTCAGTTTTTCATGTTCTTTATATCAATGGAAAGCTGGTGAAATTATCTACAATATTCCAAGGTCATTTTTGTATTTTGATGGAATTTGAAGAGAGAAAATTAAAAAAAACCTCTGGCACACGGTTATGGACAGAAATGACGTTTCAACCACTATTTTTAATGAAGAATGGCTCGCATTCTCTCCCAGCATGGCTAAAAATGTTAGGGGATGGGCCTATAAGGATGCCCATGTTGTTTTGATTGTGTTTTAGTCAATGGTTGAATCTTCCCCACGTTTTCCTATGTTTCTCTCTCCTGGGGTCGTGGCTTGCACTAAAAAAGCGAGAGTGGGTTCATTTTGAAAAAAGGGAGACACTTTTTCAGCTCTGCAACTTTCCTTTTTTCTTCCTCTTTGGTAGAATTTGTGAAAAATTTTACCTTTCCATGTAATACAGCACCTCTTCTTGCCTCTTGATCACTATAATGCATTGTATTGGATCTGAAATGTTAATATATGTTCTGTGATTAAAATTCCTCAATCCTTTCATATATCTATCATTGTTTTCCTGATCTTTCATTATATTTTGAGTAATTTGTGCATGCTTTGTGTTGTGTTCTCTTATGGATTGTGTATGTATTTCAGTATCAGGTGTCTATAACTCCTTTGGTGCATCACTTCATTAGCATTAGCTTCATTTTCTTGCATTCCCTATCTTTGTCCCCTTGGAATTTAGAGTAGGAACTAGGAATTCAAACCTATGCAACTTGTAAGTGACATATCTGATCAAAAGAGTTGAGGAACCAGCCTCTATTATGGAGATTCCTTTCCCATTTTAATATTCCCACACTTGGGGAAAGGATTCAATGTTGTGTAATCACACTGGATGTCCAAGATGTCAAACTAGAAGTTTGATCAACATCCAGGGGTGCTACTGATTTGCAACAATAGTTTTGGCATGCCCAGTGGGACCTTAGAGGTCTTCATCTTCATTGCAACAAATTTATGTGCATTTGTTGTAATTTTATTGCTTTTAAAGAACCCTAAATAGCAAATCTGTCGACTCCAAGGATGAAGAATCAGCTGGTTTTAGCAGTGCAGACCTAAAAACTCATGAGAAGAATCACCACAAGGTCAAGAGTTGAAGAAGAAGAGGTGATGTTTGAGTATCTGTAATTATCTCCAAGAAGAAGGCAAAGAGGGAAGAGAATTCAAAGGTCTCCATCTCCACCAAGCAGAACTCTATCAACTCCTCCACCTGGTAGGCCTTTCATTCAATCAACAAGGGTTCTAAGGCCACTTAGAATGGCACAAACCAACCCCTATGTCAATTTCACTGGCAGCAGCCCACTTGCTCTCAATGCACAAAATCTAATCCCAGTTGCAGAATTGAAGAACATTCCATACTTTACTGGAGATAATCAGACCACTCCTGGTGATCATGTCAAGGATATTGCTAATATTTGTGCAATTCATGAGATTAATGAGATGTAAGTTGCTATCAAACTGTTAGCATATTCATTCAAAGGGAAAGCTTTACAATGGTTCAGGAGTCTTGCCTCATGTTCTATCCAAAATTGGAACCAGCTATGTATAGCCCTCCATGAGTAGTTTGGAGAAAAGGGAGATAACTTGTCCCTTTTGGAACAGTTGACAACCATCAAGAGAGCTCCCAATGAGCAGCTGACCGACTTCAACTATCAGGTTTCAAATGACTTGGAAGAGAATTCCAGTGGCAGTAAGGCCAGTAGCAAAATGTGATTTTCTATATTACCTTAAAGCTTTAAATTCTAATGTTTCTATGTTAATTCAATCCATGGGAGGCACAACTATCCCTATTGCTTATATCATTGCCATTAGAGCTGAAATTTTGTTTGATTCAAGCTGGCAAGCTAGCTCTTAGGCCTCCAATGCCACTGTTTCCAAGTTTAGAGAGCCCAAACACTAATCAAACACCTAATTTAGCTCTTATTCCCACTCCTAGAAATTAGAATTCAAGTGAAGCTTCTACTTCATCTTCTAGTGCCTCAAATGAGCTTCAAGAAGTCATGAAGCAGCTGCAACATTTAGGTAATGAACTGGTTACACTCAAGAGGCAGCAAGCCTAAGGTTTTAGACCTCCCTTCCACCCTCAAGCTCATCCTAATAGGTAGCCATACCAGCCTCAAAGACCACCCAATCCAGTTGTAAATTTAAACGAAACAAAACCTCCCGCCAACAGACCATTTCAGCCTTATAATCCCAATGCTATATCTACCTCTAAGGCATTAGTACCAGTGCAAAACAACATAGCTCAAGAGTATGATTGGTGTTTCCCATGAAATGAACCTCACAAATAGTCTGTGTTTCAACGGTGCCTTAAATCAAGCATTAATGGTGACAACTACTGGTGTGGAGGGTGAAGGTAGTCAAAGAAATGACCAGCAACAAGAAACATTCCAGTAGCAATCAGCTCCAAATGATACCACACTTGTAAACTGGCAGGAAGAAGATTTTTGTGGCATGAATCAAACATCTTCCCAAAGTGTTGTAGCCAACACAAGGTCAAAAAGGAGAAATTTGGGTGAAGAACAGCCATTGGCTCCAAGTAATCCACAACCTCCTACTACTCCACAAGTTATTGGCAAGCAAAGTGCAGTCCCAAACAAACAAGGACTACCTAAGACAGCTCATAGGCCAACTCAAATGCCAGTTGCTGCTACCCATGTGTAAGGAATGAATGTGTAGTCCAAGGGATAGTAGAGAGATGCTTCATCTCCATTCAACATCATTGATCAGATGAAGAAGACAAATTTAAACATATCAATGTGGTAATCACTATCTATCCCAAGCCAAAGAGGTTCGCTACAAGTTGCCATGAAGGACTGGTCAACTTCAAATCAGCAAGTCCAAATGCAAGAGAAGGTGCTCACAAACGTTGCCCAACCTGAGGGGAATCATGGAGGACAGCAAGGTAAAGTGTTGAAGCCCCCCCCCCCCCCCTTCTATGTTTCATTTATCATTGGAAATCAATTAGTACACAATTGTATGATTGATTCCGAGGCAAGTAGTTCAGTAATGCCCAAGTAAATAGCTGATCAGTTAGGAATTTAGTACGAATTCATATCCAAAGGGGTAGTGCAATTGGATGGGACAACAGTAACAATAGTTGGAGTGATAAAAAACTTAAGTCTTACTTTGCATGCATGTCCAAATGTTGTTGTTTTACAAGATGTCTCGATAATAGACATTCCACCACTCTTTGCCATATGTCTGTCAAGGGATTTCACAGCCAAGATTAGAGGTTATTTATCTGCTGATTAGTCACACATGTTGTTCAAAAAGAGATATGGAACCAAGGCCACAATAATATCTAAACCTATCGCAAACTTTCACATTGAGCCTTACCCTCCAAGCCAAATCAATACCAATTGTTCAGCGTTTGATCAAGAGGATTATCCAAGCACTGATGAAGCAGAGACCGAGGTTGGAAGTATCCCAGATCTAACTCTTGATAAATGGGCAAACAAAGTACATGCTTTTGATCCTTATCAAGAAATAGAAGAATCTGAGTTAGGAGTCTATTGCATGCATGAAGAAAATCAGCCTATTCCTAGCATCACCAAGCCAAACCACAAGGATGACAATGAGGTATGGCAGTTTTTTTTTATGGATCAAGGAGTAGACAAGGTGCAGGAGGGGGAGCTATGCTGGTTTCCCCTCAAGGAGTTAAGTATTATTCAGCTTTTATATTCCATTTGTCATGCTCTAATAACACTGCTGAATATGAAGCCTTGACACAAGGATTGCATTGGTCAATCAAGAGAGGAATAAAGAACTTGCAAGTCTTTGGTGAAAGTGAGTTGATTGTCAACCAAGTTAAGGGGTAGCATGTTGTTAAGAATGATCTAATCAAGTGCTACAAAAATATGGTGTGGGACCTCATTAAAGATTTTGAGGGTTTTCACATAAAATCCATTCCTGAAAAGAGAACCAAGCTGTTGACAGGCTTGCAGCAGTTGGGGCAGCCTTTGACGTTGTTGAAAGCATTCAAAAAGACAAGGTACAACCAAACATCCATGTGATTGTTAGACCTTCAATACCAGACAATGATGTAAGTTGGAAAGTGTTTGAAAATGATTAGAAAATCATTCATTTCTTGCAAGAAGAGGCTGAGTTCTCAGATAAAAATTAGGAAAAGTTGGAGCAGCAGTACGGTGACCAAGTGGTACAGCTGAGAACCAACACACTACCAAAGGGACTTATTACTTTGGAGTCCATTTTCAATCCTAATGATTAGTTTAGGAAGGAGAAAGCAAACATCTAAGTCAAGGGAGAAGATTCAGTGTCCATCTCAGTGGAAGAAGACAAATCACTCCAAATTGGTAAGATGACAACTGAACAAGAAAGGTATGTATTCATACAAATTTTTCAAGAATTCCCTGATGTGTTTTCTTGGAGCTATGAAGATTTGAAAGGTTTCAATCCTGAGTTAGCTCAAGACACCATTGAATTGGATCCAATTACTAAACCCATCAGGATAAAACAAAGGCCAGTCAATCCCCACATGGAGCCTCTCATGAGAAAGGAATTGAATAAGTTGGTAGAATCAAGGATCATATTACCTATCAAGAATTCTAGTTGGGTAGCCAATTTGGTTACAATAAGAAAGAAGAGTGGGGAAATCAGATTGTGTGTTGACTTCAGAGATTTGAATAGAGCATCTCTCAAGGATCATTACCCACTTCCTTCCATGGAGCATATTTTTCAAGTTGTTGCTAGCTCTAAGAGGTTTTCATTACTCGATGGCTATTCAGGGTACAATCAGATTATGGTTAAAGAAGAAGATCAGTTCAAGACAGCCTTTACAACCAAATGGGGAACTTATGCATACATGAAAATTCCATTTGGGTTGTCCAACACTGGAGCTACTTTCCAAAGAGCAATGGACATGGCATTCAAGGATTTGATTAACAACATAGTGCTGATATATCTTGATGATATTACTGTTTTTTCTAAAAATGCAGCAAACCACCTCTTTCATTTGAGACAAGTGTTCTAAAGGTGTAGAAGATTTGGAGTATCCTCGAATCCTAAAAAGTGTATTTTTCTAGCCCATGAAGGAAAACTCCTTAGCCACATTATCTCCAAAGAAGGATTAGCAATTGATCTAAAAAGAGTTGAAGCCATAAGAGCACTACCATTGCCAAGCCACAAGAAGGCCCTTCAAAGTTTCTTGGGGAGAATAAATTTTGTTCGGAGGTTTGTCCCAAATTTTGAAACCCTTATCAGGCCTATCATCAAGATGTTAAAGAAAAGCATGACTTTCAAATGGATAGTAGAAGGAAATCAAATTTTTGAAGCAATCAAAGAAGCCATCTCTCAAGCCCCAACTCTCATCAACCCGGATTTCTCCAAGGATTTCATCTTCTATGCATTTGGGGGTGATGAAACTACCTCTACAATTTTGGTACAGCAGAACAAAGAAAATGATGAGTAGCCAATTACTTTCTTCAGCCAAAGCCTGGAGGACTATGAGGTGAAGTACTCCTTCATTGAGAAGCATGTTCTTGCAGTAATCGGGAGCTTGAAGAAATTCAAGCATCTAGTTTCAAACAACAAGGTTCAGTTTTTGGTTTCTCATGTAGGAGTTAAGGAATTCCTCCTCTACAAAGACTTGAATGAAAAAAGGACAAGTTGGATTACTCGTGTCATGGAGTATGACATTGAGATCAAAGTCACCAAGTTGGTCAAAGGAAAAGGATTGTGTGAGCAGCTGATTTTGAGCAAACAAAAGGAAGCATGCAATGAGAAGGAGGTTGTTTTGGCATTACAAGACAGCCATGAGCAAGGAAGCACTCAAGAGGAAAATAATGGTGTTCCCATTCCTTTCTGGACCCAAGACATAATGCACTTCCTAAGCACAGGCCTATTCCCTCCAGAGATGAGAAAGACCAAAAGAAGACACTTCAGATTGCAAGCTATCTCGTATGCCCTTGTTGATGGTGTTTTGTTCAAAAGGGATGTGAATGGAGTACTGCTGGTCTGCATTGGTACAAGTCAGATTCATAGGGTGTTGGAAGAGTTCCATGGTGGACCATCTAGTGGTCATTTTGCACCAAGATTGATATCTCTAAAGATCATGATGGCGGGCTATTATTGGCCCAAGATTTTCAGTGATTGTTATGCATGGATCAAGAGGTGCAAGAACTGTGCGTTCTTCACAGGTAAAGAGAGGCTAGCTGCCCTTCCATTGCATCCAATTTAAGTTGACCAGCCATTCATGCAATGGGATTTGGACTTCATTGGAGTCATTAATCCCAATTCAAGCCAAGGGTACAAATGGATTTTAACAGCCACAAATTATTTCACCAAATGGACTGAAGCAATAGCACTCAAGGAAGCAAATGAATCTAGTATCCTAGATTTCTATGAGGGAATAACAACCAGATTTGGCATACCTACTACAATAATATCAGATAATGCATTGGCATTTATTGGGTCCAAGGTGACTGAGTGGGCTATTAAGAATGGGATCTACCTAAGCACTTCATCAAATTATTACCCTCAGGGTAATGGCCAGGCCGAATCTACAAATAAGAACTTGTTAAGGATCATTAGGATGACTCTTGATGAAAATCAGAGGTTTTGGCATACTAAGTTGAAATCAGCCTTATGGGCTGATAGGATAACTCCTAAAAGGTCTACAGGTAACTCTCCATTTAAGCTTTTTTATGGGAGAGAGGCAATTTTGCCCATGTCACTTGAGTTGCCAACATTGGAACTCATGAAATAGTTGGAGTTGTTGGAGTTTAAGCCCATGGAGGTTAGATATGTAGAATTGATGGAGCTCCAAGAAATCAAAAATCGAGCATCCTGAGCAATGGAGAAGGATCAAGCTTTGATCAAGAAGACCTTTGATAAGAAGGCCAAGGATAGATCTTTCCAAGTTGGAGATCTAGTGTTAAAATGGGATGTAGATAGAGCAAAACCGGGAAGGCATTCAAAATTTGATGCCATTTGGAGTGGCCCATACATGGTCACAAAGTGCAAGGACACTAATGCTTTCCAATTATCTTCATTGGATGGTGAAGAACTACAGATTCCAATCAATGGAATCCATCTAAACCATTTCTATTCAAAGGAACTCTCCACCTTGTACATATTAGCTTAGATTTTCATTCCTCCAAGTGCTTATGCACATTGTTTTGCTGTAGATTAGTTTTATTTTCCCTAAGTGCTTTGGCACATACTTGTTCCTGGGAATGTGTTTACAAGCCTTGCTCCAATCAGGTGATGTTCCATCCTCCATCTTCCTCCTTGCAGTGTTCTATTCATTTGGGGTATCAAACAGAGAATCCGATGACTCCATGCCCAATAGATTGCTTCAAGCAACTGGTAACTTCATCCAATAGGCAGATGACCCCTCTAAGTCACCAAAATTGTTATGTAAAATGTGCCCCCTGCTCATTTTGTGGCTAACTCCTTTCATTCTTCCCTCTATTATGCCTCAGGCATAAAATTTTTAATTTCAGGGACTCAAAACTTTCTGGAAATGGCACCATTGGATAGAGCTCTTTCTCAGCTTTCCAGAAAGGTAAATTTTTCCTCCTAACTCCATGTATTTTATAAGTTATGGCTTGACAGAGTTTTTGTGGGAAATTTTCCCCTAAAAGGCCTACAGCCAATGAGATGCCGCCACGTGTCTTGGACCGGCGGGAGGTGGGGAGAAATTGAGAAAAATTTCCCAAGGGAAAATTAAGGAAATTCAAAAGGAAAAGGCCACCCCCGAAAATGCGAGCCAATCAACACATGTCAGGTGTCCATGTGGCGGCAAAAAATAAAGGACAGGCCCACATCCAATGGGGTTATACCATGTGTCCAAGTCAAAAATGGTCAAAATGGCCCATAGAAAATTCAGGAAGGAAAGGTCCGCGACCAATTAGCACATGCCACGTGTCCTCAACTCATCAGCCCGGTGGAGTTTTCTGGGAATTTTTCCTAATGGAAAAATCTAAAGGGAAATGAAGTGCAGAGAGCCCACATCCAATCAAAGCATGCCATGTGGCACCCAAAATGGCGAAGTGCGTGGATTTTTTGGGAAATTTTTCCAAATGTAAAAAACATGAAAAAATTAAAATTTTCGCCCGCCAATCCGATTTGGCCCTGTATTGCCCTAAAACTTCAAACGGCCATATCTTTCGATCCAAAGCTTTGTTTTTCACGTTCTTTATATCAATGGAAAGATGGTGAAATTATCTACAAGATTCCAGGGTCATTTTTGCATTTTAATGGATTTTGGAGAGAGAAAATTAAAAAACTCCTCTAGCACGTGGTCATGGAGAGAAATGACATTTCAACCACCGTTTTTAATGAAGAATGGCTCGCATTCTCTCCCAGCATGGCTAAAATGTCAGGGGATGGGTCTGTAAGGATTCCCATGCTATTTTGATTGCATTTTGTTCAATGGTTTAATATTCCTCATGTTTTCCCATGTTTCTCTCTCCTGGGGTCGTGGCTTGCACTAAAAAAGCCAGAGTGGGTTCATTTTGAAAAAAGGGAGACACATTTTCAGCTCTACAACTTTCCTTTTTCTTTCTCTTTAGCAGAATTTGTGAAATTTTTTACCTTCCATGTAATACAACACCCCTTCTTGCCTCTTGATCACTGTAATGCATTGTATTGGATTTGAAATGTTAATATATGTTCTGTGATTAAAATCCCTCAATCCTTTCATATATCTATCATTGTTTTCTTGATATTTCATTATATTTTTTGAAATTTTTGCATGCTTTGTGTTGTGTTCTCTTGTGTATTGTGTATGTATTACAATATCAGGTGTCTGTAACTCCTTTGGTGCATCACTTCATTAGCATTACCTTCATTTTCTTGCATTCCCTATCTTTGTCCCCTTGGAATTTAGAGTAGGAACTAGGAATTCAAACCTCTGCAACTTGTAAGTGACATATCTGATCAGAGGAGTTGAGGAACCAACCTATAATTTGGAGATTCCTTTCCCATTTTACAAGTACCACACTTGGGGAAAGGATTCAATGTTGTGTAATCACACTGGATGTCCAAGATGTCAAACTAGAAGTCTCATCAACATCTAGGGGTGCTGCTGATTTGCAACAACATTTTTGGCACGCTCGGTGGGACCTTAGAGGTCTTCATCTTCATTGCAAAAAATTGATGTGCATTTTTTGTAAGTTTCCAAGTTTAAAGAGCCCTAAATTACACATCTGGCGACTCCAAGGAAGAAGAATCAGTTGGTTTTAGCAGTGCAGGCCTGAAAACTCATGAGAAGAATCACCACAAGGTCAAGAGTTGGAGAAGAGGAGGTGTTGTTTGAGTATCTGCAGTTATCTCCAAGAAGAAGGTAAAGAGGGAGGAGGATTCAAAGGTCTCCATCTCCACCAAACAGAACTCTCTCAACTCCTCCACTTGGTATGCCTTTCATTCAATCAAAAATGGTTCTAAGGCCAATCAAAATGGCACAAAACAACCCCTATGTCAATTTCACTAGCAGCAGCCCACTTACTCTCAATGCACAAAATCCAATCCTAGTTGCAGCATTGAAGAACATTCCATACTTTACAGGAGAAAATCAGACCACTCCTGGTGATCATGTTAAGGATATTGCTAATATTTGTGCAATCCATGAAATCAATGAGATGCAAGTTGCTGTCAAAGTGCTGGCATATTCATTCAAAGGGAAAGTTTTGCAATGGTTCAGGGATCTTGCCTCAGGTTCTATTCAAAATTAGAACCAGTTATGTATAGCCATCCATGAGCAGTTTGGAGAAAAGGGAGATAACTTGTCTCTTTTGGAGCAGTTGACAACCATCAAGAGAGCTCCCAATGAATAGCTGACCGATTTTAATTTCAAGTTTCAAAGGACTTGGGAGAGAATTCCAGTGGCAGTCAGGCCAGCATCAGAAGGTTCTTTTCTATATTACCTTAAAGCTTTGAATTCTGATATTTCTATGTTGATTCAATCCATGGGAGGCACAACTATCCCCATTACTTATAGCATTGCCATTAGAGCTGAAATTTTTTTGATTCAAATTGGCAAGCTAGCTCCTAGGCATCCAATGCCACTATTTCCAAGTTTAGAGAGCCCAAACACTAATCAAACACCTAATTTAGCTCCTATTCCCACTCCTAGAAATCAGAATTCAAGTGAAGCTTCTACTTCATCTTCTAGTGCCTCAAATGAGCTTCAAGAAGTCATGAAGCAGCTGCAACATTTAGGTAATGAACTGGTTACACTCAAGAGGCAGCAAGCCCAAGGTTTTAGACCTCCCTTCCACCCTCAAGCTCAGCCAAACAAGAAGCCATACCAGTCTCAAAGACCACCCAGTCCAGTTGTAAATTTAAACCAAGCAAGACCTCCTGCCAACAGACCATTTCAGCCCTATAATCCCAATGTTATATCTGCCTCTAAGGCATTAGTACCAGTGCAAAACAACATAGCTCAAGAGTATGATTGGTGTTTCCCATGTAATGAACCTCACAACCAGTCTATGTGTTTCAACGGTGCCTTAAATCATGCATTAATGGTGACAAATACTGGTGTGGAGGGTGAAGGTAGTCAAAGAAATGACCAGCAACAAGAAATATTCTAGCAGCAATCAGCTCCAAATGATACCACACTTGTAAACTGACAGGTAGAAGATTTTTTTGGCATGAATCAAATAGCTTCCCAAAGTGTTGCAGCCAACACAAGGTCAAAAAGGAGAAATTTGGGTGAAGAACAGCCATTTTCTCCAAGTAATCCACAACCTCCTACTACTCCACAAGTTATTGGCAAGCAAAGTGCAGTCCCAAACATGCAAGGACTACCTAATACAGCTCCTAGGCCAACTCAAATGCCATTTTTTGCTGCCCATGTGCAAGGAATGAATGTGCAGGCCAAGGGACAATAGAGAGATGCTTCATCTCCATTCAACATCATTGATCAGATGAAGAAGACAAATGCAAACATATCAATGTGGGAATCACTATCTATCCCAGGCCAAAGAGGTTTGCTAGAAGCTGCCATGAAGGACTGGTCAACTTCAAATCAGCAAGTTCAAATACAAGAGAAGGTGCTCACAAATGCTACCCAGCCTAAGGGGAATCATGGAGGACAGCAAGGTAAAGTGTTGAAGCCCCCCCATTCTATGTTTCATTGATCATTGGAAATCAATTAGTACACAATTGCATGATTGATTCCAGGGCAAGTAGTTCAGTATTGCCCAACCAAATAGCTGATCAGTTGGGAATTCAGTATGAATTCATATCCAAAGGGGTAGTGCAATTGGATGGGACAGCAGTAATAATAGTTGGAGTGATAAAAAACTTAATTCTTACTTTGCATGCATGTCCCAACATTGTTGTTTTACAAGATGTCTCAGTAATAAACCCTCCACCACTCTTTTTCATATGTCTATCAAGGGATTTCACAGCCAAGATTGGAGGTTACTTATCTGCTGATTGGTCACACATGTTGTTCAGAACAAGATATGGAACCAAGGCCACAATCAGATTTGAACCTATTGCAAACTTTCACATTGAGCCTTACACTCCAAGCCAAATCAAAACCAATTTTTCAACGTTTAACAAGAGGATTATCCAAGCATTGATGAAGCTGACACCAAGGTTGGAAGTATCCTAGATCTAACTCTTGATGAATGGGCAAACAAGGTACATGCTTTTGATCCTTATCAAGAAATAGAAGAATCTGAGTTAGGAGTCTATTGCATGCATGAATAAAATCAGCCTATTCCTGGCATCACCAAGCCAGACCACAAGGATGACAATGAGGTATAGTAGTTGTTTTTTGATGGATCAAGGAGTAGACAAGGTGCAGGAGGGGGAGCTATGATGGTTTCCCCTCAAGGAGTTAAGTATTATTCAACTTTTAGATTCTATTTTGCACGCTCTAATAACACTGCTGAATATGAAGCCTTGATACAATGATTGCATTGGTCAATCAAGAGAGGAATAAAGAACTTGCAAGTATTTGGTGACAATGAGTTGATTGTCAACCAAGTTAAGGGGCAGCATGCTATTAAGAATGATCTACTCAAGTGCTACAAAAACAGGGTGTGGGACCTCATTGAATATTTTGAGCTTTTTGGCATAAAATCCATTCATAGAAAAGAGAACCAAGATGCTGACAGGCTTGCAGCAATTGGGGCAGCCTTTGACATTGTTGAAAGCTTTCAAAAAGACAAGGTATAACCAAACATCCATGTGATTGTTAGACCTTCAGTACCAGAAAACGATGTAATTTGGAAAGTGTTTGAAAATGATCAGCAAATCATTCATTTCTTGCAAGAAGAGGCTGAGTTCTCAGCTAAAAATCAGGATAAGTTGGAGCAGCAGTATGGTGACCACGTGGTACAGCTGAGAACCAACAAACTACCAAAGCGACTTATTACTTTGGAGTCCATTTTCAATCCTAATGATCAGTTTAGGAAGGAGAAAGCAAACATCCAAGTCAAGGGAGAAGATTCAGTGTCCATCTCGATGGAAGAAGGCAAATCACTCCAAATTGGTAAGATGACAACTGCACAAGAAAGGTATGAGTTCATACAACTTTTTCAAGAATTCTCTGGTGTGTTTATTTGGAGCTATAAAGATTTGAAAGGTTTCAATCCCGAGTTATCTCAACACACCATTGAATTAGATCCAAGTGCTAAACACATCAGGAAAAAACAAAGGCCATTTAATCCCCACATGGAGCCTCTCATGAGAAAGGAATTGAATAAGTTTATAGAATCAAGGATCATATTCCCTATCAAGCATTCTAGTTGGGTAGCCAATTTGGTTCCAGTAAGAAAGAAGAGTGGGGAAATCAGATTATGTGTTGACTTCAGAGATTTGAATAGAGCATCTCTTAAGGATCATTACCCACTTCCTTCCATGGAGTAGATTTTGCAAGTTGTTGCTAGCTCTGAGAGGTTTTCATTACTTGATGGCTATTTGGGATATAATCAGATTATGGTGAAAGAAGAATATCAGTTCAAGATAGCCTTTACAACTAAATGGGGAACTTATGCATATAGGAAAATGCCATTTGGGTTGTCCAACACTGGAGTTACTTTCCAAAGAGTAATAAACATGGCATTCAAGGATTTGATTAACAACATAGTGCTGATATATCTTGATGATATCACTGTTTTTTCAAAAAATGCAGCAGACCACCTCTTTCATTTGAGACAAGTGTTCCAAAGGTGTAGAAGATTTGGAGTATCCTTGAATCCTAAAAAGTGTATTTTTCTAGCCCATGAAGGAAAAATCCTTGGCCACATTGTCTCCAAAGAAGGATTAGCATTTTATCCAAAAAGAGTTGAAGCCATAAGAGCACTACCATTGCAAAGCCACAAGAAGGACCCTTCAAAGTTTCTTAGGGCGAATAAAAATTTTTCGGAGGTTTGTCCCAAAATTTTCAGCTCTTGTCAGGCCTATCACCAAGATGTTAAAGAAAACCATGGCTTTCAAATGGACAGAAGAAGGCAAGGAAAGTTTTGAAGCAATCAAAGAATCTATCTCTCAAGCCCCAACTCTCATCAACCCAAATTTCTCCAAGTATTTCATCCTCTATGCATTTGGGGTTGATGATACTACCTCTGCAATTTTGGTACAACAGGACAAAGACAATGATGAGTAGCCAATTAATTTCTTCAGCCAAAGCCTGGATGACTATGAGGTGAAGTATTCCTTCATTGAGAATCATGTTCTTATAGTAATCAGGAGATTGAAAAAATTCAAGCATCTAGTTTCAAACAACAAGGTTCAGTTGCAGGTTTCTCATGCAGGAGTTAAGGACTTCCCCCTCAAAAAAGACTTGAATGAAAAAAGGGCAAGTTGGATTACTCATGTCATGGAATATGACATTGAGATCAAAGTCACCAAGTTGGTCAGAGGAAAAGGATTGTGTGAGCAGCTGATTTTGAGCAAACAAAAAGAATCATGCAATGAGAAGGAGGTTGTTTTGGCATTGCAAGACAACCATGAGCAAGGAAGCGCTCAAGAGGAAAATAATGGTGTTCCCATTCCTTGCTAGACCCAAGACATAATGCACTTCCTAGGCACAGGTCTATGCCCTCTAGAGATGAACAAGACCAAAAGAAGACACTTCAAATTGTAGGTTGTCCCATATGCTCTTGTTGATGGTATTTTGTTCAAAAGGGATGTGAATGGAGTAATGCTGAGATGCATTGGTACAAGTCAGATTCATAGGGTGTTGGAAGAGTTTCATGGTGGACCAGTTGGTGGTAATTTTGCACCAAGAGTGAAATCTCTAAAGATCATGAGGGCAGCCAATTATTGGCCCAAAATTTTTCAGTAATTGTTATGCATGGATCAAGAGGTGTAAGAACTGTGCGTTCTTCATAGGTAAAGAGAGGCTAGCTGCCCTTCCATTGCATCCAATTTAAGTTGACCAGCCATTCATTCAATGGGGTTTGAAATTCATTAGAATCATTAATCCCAATTCAAGCCAAGGGCACAAATGGATTTTAACAGCCATAGATTATTTCACCAAATGGACTGAAGCAATAGCACTCAAGGAAGCAAATGAATCTAGTATCCTAGATTTCTATGAGGGAATAGCAACCAAATTTGGCATACCTACTACAATAATATCAGATAATGCATTGGCATTCATTAGGTCCAAGGTGACTGAGTGGGCTGTTGAGAATGGGATCTACCTAAGCACTTCATCAAATTATTACCCTCAAGGTAATGGCTAGGCCGAATCTACAAACAAGAACTTGTTAAGGATCATTAGGAGGCCTCTTGATGAAAATCAGAGGTCTTGGCATACTAAGTTGAAATCAGCCTTATGGGCTGATAGGATAACTCCTAAAAGGTCTACAGGTAACTCTCCATTTAAGCTTGTTTATGGGAGAGAGGAAATTTTACCCATGTCACTTGAGTTGCCAACATTGGAAATCATGAAACAGATGGAGTTGTTGGAGTTTGAGCCCATGGAGGTTAGATATGCAAACCAATATTGGAGGTTACTTATCTGCTGATTGGTCACACATGTTGTTCAGAATGAGAGATGGAACCAAGGCCACAATCAGATCTGAACCTATTGCAAACTTTCACATTGAGCCTTACACTCCAAGCCAAATCAATACCAATTGTTCAACGTTTGATCAAGAGGATTATCCAAGAACTGATGAAGCTGACACCAAGGTTGGAAGTATCCCAGATCTAACTCTTGATGAATGGGAAAAAAAGGTACATACTTTTGATCCTTATCAAGAAATAGAAGAATCTAAGTTAGGAGTCTATTGCATGTGTGAAGAAAATTAGCCTATTCCTAGCAGCACCAAGTGAGACCACAAGGATGCCAATGAGGTATGACAGTTGTTTTTTAATGGATCAAGGAGTAGACAAGGTGCAGGAGGGGGAGCTATGTTGGTTTCCCTTTAAGGAGTTAAGTATTATTCAACTTTTAGATTCCATTTTGCATGCTCTAATAACACTGCTGAATATGAAGCCTTGATACAATGATTGCATTGGTCAATAAAGAGAGCAATAAAGAACTTCCAAGTCTTTGGTGATAGTGAGTTGATTGTCAACCAAGTTAAGGGGCAGCATGCTTTCAAGAATGATCTAATCAAGTGCTACAAAAACAGGGTGTGGGACCTCATTGAATATTTTGAGGGTTTTGGCATAAAATCCATTCCTAGAAAAGAGAACCAAGCTACTGACAGGCTTGCAGTAGTTGGGGTATCCTTTGACATTGTTGAAAGCATTCAAAAAGACAAGGTACAACCAAACATCTATGTGATTGTTATACCTTCAGTACCAGATAATGATGTAAGTTGGAAAGTGTTTGAAAATGATAAAAATATCATTCATTTCTTGCAAGAAGAGGCTGAGTTCTCAGCTAAAAGTTAGGAAAAGTTGGAGCAGCAGTATGGTGACCAAGTGGTAAAGCTGAGAACCAACAAACTACCAAAGGGACTTATTACTTTGGAGTCCATTTTCAATCCTAATGATCAATTTAAAAAGGAGAAAGCAAACATCCAAGTCAAGGGAGAAGATTCAATGTCCATCTCCGTGGAAGAAGGCAAATCAATCCAAATTGGTAAGATGAAAACTGAACCAGAAAGGTATGAGTTCATAAAACTTTGTCAAGAATTCCCTGATGTGTTTGCTTGGAGCTATAAATATTTGAAAGGTTTCAATCCCGAGTTAGCTCAACACACCATTGAATTGGATCCAATTACTAAACCCATCAGGAAAAAACAAAGGCCAGTCAATCCCCACATAGATCCTCTCATGAGAAAGGAATTGAATAAGTTTATAGAATCAAGGATCATATTCCCTATCAAGCATTCTAGTTGGGTAGCCAATTTGGTTCCAGTAAGAAAGAAGAGTGGGGAAATCAGATTGTGTGTTGACTTTAGAGATTTGAATAGAGCATCTCTCAAGGATCATTACCCACTTCCTTCCATGGAGCAGATTTTGCAATTTATTGCTGGCTCTAAGAGGTTTTCATTACTCGATGGCTATTCGGGGTACAATCAGATTATGGTGAAAGAAGAAGATCAGTTCAAGACATCCTTTACAACCAAATGGGGAACTTATGCATACAGGAAAATGCCATTTGGGTTGTCCAACACTGGAGCTACTTTCCAAAGAGCAATGGACATGGCATTCAAGGATTTGATTAACAACATAGTGCTGATATATCTTGATGATATCACTGTTTTTTCAAAAAAAACACCAAACCACCTCTTTCATTTGAGGCAAGTGTTCTAAAGGTGTAGAAGATTTGGAGTATCCTTGAATCCTAAAAAGTGTATTTTTCTAGCCCATGAAGGAAAAATCCTTGGCCACATTGTCTCCAAAGAAGGATTAGAAATTGATCCAGAAATATTTGAAGCCATAAGAGCACTACCATTGCCAAGACACAAGAAGGCCCTTCAAATTTTCTTGGGGAGAATAAATTTTTTTCGGAGGTTTGTCCCAAATTTTACAGTCCTTGTTAGGCCTATCACCAAGATGTTAAAGATAAGCGTGGCTTTCAAATGGATAGTAGAAGGAAAGTAAAGTTTTGAAGCAATCAAAGAATCCATCTCTTAAGCCCCAACTCTCATCAACCTGGATTTCTCCAAGGATTTCATCCTCTATGCATTTTGGGGTGATGATACTACCTTTGCAATTTTGGTATAACAGAACAAAGACAATAATGAGCAGCCAATTTCTTTCTTCAGCCAAAGCCTGGAGGACTATGAGGTGAAGTATTCCTTCATTGAGAAGCATGTTCTTACAGTAATCAGGAACTTGAAGAAATTCAAGCATCTAGTTTCAAACAACAAGGTTCAGTTGTTGGTTTCTCATGCAAGAGTTAAGGACTTCCTCCTCAACAAAGACTTGAATGAAAAAAGGGCAGGTTGGATTACTCGTGTCATGGAGTATGACATTGAGATCAAAGTCACCAAGTTGGTAAGAGGAAAAGGATTGTGTGAGTAGATGATTTTGAGCAAACAAAAGGAAGCATGCAATGATAAGAAGGATTTTTTGGCGTTGCAAGACACCCATGAGAAAGGAAGCACTCAAGAGGAAAATAATGGTGTTCCCATTCTTTGCTGGACCCAAGACATAATTCACTTCCTAAGCATAGGTCTATGTCCTCCAGAGATGAACAAGACCAAAAGAAGACACTTCAGATTGTAGGCTGTCCTGTATACGCTTGTTGATGGTGTTTTGTTCAAAAGGGATGTGAATGGAGTACTGCTGAGATGCATTGGTACAATTTAGATTCATAGGGTGTTGGAAGAGTTCCATGGTGGACCAGCTGGTCATCATTTTGCACCAAGAGTGACAGCGCTAAAGATCATGAGGGCGGGCTATTATTGGCCCAAGATTTTCATTGATTGTTATGCATGGATCAAGAGGTGCAAGAACTGTGCGTTCTTCACAGGTAAAGAGAGGCTAGCTGCCTTTCTGTTGCATCTAATTTAATTTGACTTGCCGTTCATGCAATGGGGTTTGGACTTCATTGGAGTCATTAATCCCAATTCAAGCCAAGGGCACAAATGGATTTTAATAGCCACAGATTATTTCACCAAATGGACTAAAGCAATAGCACTCAAGGAAGCAAATGAATCTAGTATCCTAGATTTCTATGAGGGAATAGCAACCAGATTTGGCATACCTACTACAATAATATCAGATAATGCATTGGCATTCATTGGGTCCAAGGTGACTGAATGGGCTGTCAAGAATGGGATCTACCTAAGCACTTCATCAAATTATTACCCTCAGGGTAATGGCTAGGCCGAATCTACAAACAAGAACTTGTTAAGGATCATTAGGAGGCCTCTTGATGAAAATCAGAGGTCTTGGCATACTAAGTTGAAATCAGCCTTATGGGCTGATAGGATAACTCCTAAAAGGTCTACAGGTAACTCTCCATTTAAGCTTGTTTATGGGAGAGAGGTAATTTTACCCATGTCACTTGAGTTACCAACATTGGAAATCATGAAACAGTTGGAGTTGTTGGATTTTGAGCCCATGGAGGTTAGATATGCAGAATTGATGGAGCTCCAAGAAATCAGAAATCGATCATCCCGAGCAATGGAGAAGGATCAAGCTTTGATCAAGAAGACCTTTGATAAGAAGTCCAAGGATAGATCTTTCCAAGGTGGAGATCTAGTGTTAAAATGGGATGCAGATAGAGCAAAACTGGGAAGGCATTCAAAATTTGATGCCATTTGGAGTGGCCCATACATGGTCACAAAGTGCAAGGATAGTAATGTTTTCCAATTGTCTTCATTGGATGGCGAAGAACTGTAGATTCCAGTCAATGGAATCCATCTAAAGCATTGCTATTGAAAGGAACTCTCCACCTTGTACATATTAGCTTATATTTTCATTCCTCCAAGTTCTTATGCACATTATTTTTCTGTAGATTAGTTTTGTTTTCCCTAAGTGCTTTGGCACATGCTTGTTGTTCCTGGGAATGTGTTTGCATGCCTTACTCCAATCAGGTGATGTTCCATCCTCCATCTTCCTCCTTGCAGTGTTCTATTCAGTTGTGGTATCAAATAGAGAATCTGATGACTCCATGCCCAATAGATTGCTTCATGCAACTAGTAACTTCATCCAGTAGGTAGATGACCCCTCTGAGTTGCCAAAATTGTTATCCAAAATGTGCCCCCTGCTCATTTTGTGGCTAACTCCTTTCATTCTTCCCTCTCTTGTTCCTCAGTCATAAATTTTTACTTTTGAGGGACTCAAAACTTTCTTGAAATGGCACCATTAGATAGAGCTCTTTCTTAGCTTTCCAGAAAGGTAAAGTTTTCCTCCTAACTCCATGTATTTTTGAAGTTATGGCTCGATGGAGTTTTTGTGGGAAATTTTCCCCTGAAAGGCCCGCACCCAATGAGATGCCACCACGTGTCTCAAACTAGTGAGAGGTGGGGAGAAATTGAGAAAAATTTCCCAAGGGAAAATTAAGGAAATTCAAAAGGAAAATCCCACCCCCCAAAATGAGAGCCAATCAGCACATGCCACGTGTCCATGTGGCGGCGAAAATTAGAGGACAGGCCCACAAGGAAAATTTGAAGGGGTAAGCCCGCATCCAATGGGGTTATGCCATGTGTCCAGGTCAAAAATGGTCAAAATGGCCCATGGAAAATTTAGGAAGGAAATTTCTGTGACCAATTAGCACATGCCACGTGTCCTCAACTCATCGGCCCGGCGGAGTTTTCTGGGAATTTTTCCCAATGGCAAAAAACAAAGGGAAATGAAGTGTAGAGAGCCCACATCCAATCAAATCATACCATGTGGTACCTGAAATGGTAGAGCATGGGGATTTTTTTGGGAAATTTTCCCAAATGCAAAAAAGGTGAAAAATTCAAATTTTTGCCCGTCAATCTGATTTGGCCCTGTATTGCCCTAAAACTTCAAACGGCCATATCTTTCGATCCAGAGCTCAGTTTTTCACGTTATTTATATCAATGGAAAGATGGTGAAATTCTCTACAAGATTCCAAGGTCATTTTTGAATTTTGATGGATTTTGGAGAGATAAAATTAAAAAATTCCTCTGGCATGTGGTCATGGACAAAAATGACATTTCAACCACCGGTTTTAATGAAGAATGGCTTGCATTCTCTCCCATCATGGCTAAAAATGTCAGGGGATGGGCCTATAAGGATGAACATGCTATTTTGATTGCATTTTGGTCAATGGTTGAATCTTCCCCATGTTTTCCCACGTTTCTCTCTCCTGGGGTCGTGGCTTGCACTAAAAAATCCAGAGTGGGTTCATTTTGAAAAAAGGGAGACACTTTTTCAGCTCTGCAACTTTCCTTTTTCTTCCTCTTTGGTAGAATTTGTGAAAAATTTTACCTTTCCATGTAATACAGCACCCCTTCTTGCCTCTTGATCAATGTAATTCATTGTATTGGATCTGAAATGTTGATATATGTTCTGTGATTAAAATCCCTCATTCCTTTCATATATCTATCATTGTTTTCCTGATCTTTCATTATATTTTGAGAAATTTGTGAATGCTTTATGTTGTGTTATCTTGTGGATTGTGTATGTTATGTAGTATCAGGTGTCTGTAACTCCTTTGGTGCATCACTTCATTAGTATTACCTTCATTTTCTTGCATTCCCTATCTTTATCCCCTTGGAATTTAGAGTAGGAACTAGGAATTCAAACCTTTGCAACTTGTAAGTGACATATCTGATCAGAGGAGTTGAGGAACCAGCCTCTAATCTGGAGATTCCTTTCCCATTTTACAAGTCCCACACTTGGGGAAAGGATTCAATGTTGTGTAATCACATTGGATGTCCAAGATGTCAAACTAGAAGTTTGATCAACATCCAGGGGTGCTGCTGATTTGCAACAACAAGTACCAGTGTTATATGTGTGTCTAAGAATCTCATTTTATATTCTAAATCTAGACATATTCCAATAAGAAAATTTCTTAAGAGATCAAGTCAGTGAGTAAAGGATTAAGTTGGAATAGATAACCAACAAGGAGGAGATAGCAAACATCTTGACCAAACCACTCCCAAAGTGATCAGGGGATCATTTTTAAAGTTCCCTAAACATCCGTAAATGGTTTCAGTGTGGAAGATTGTTTCGATAGCTTTCCGTTGACTATGAGAACGTGAAAAATGGAAATCGGGAGCTCTAGATATGTCCAGTCAAATTTCAATCAACGGGAAAGTCAACTATGGTCAACTGGTACATATTGGACCAATGACACTATGACATGTGGCGAAAAGGAAAAGGTAGTCATTTGCAGATTTTCAATCTTTGGTTTTCAACGGTCACAAAATATTGCTCGCCAGAAAAAGAGGCTAAACTTTTATTATGGAAGGGATCCTAGCCGCTATGTGGACTATGGAATTATTGCTGATATGGTGGGTCCACAAGCCACCACGTGGCTTGCCACCATAAATAGAAATTGTTCGATTTTCCAATCACGGGTCGAAAAGTGGTATTTTTTGTCATATCTCATGTGGGTTGAATTTCATATTACTTTGTAATTATTTGTCACACATTATTCCCAAATACCACGCATTATGCCACATACTACGCATATGTATATATGCCTTAATATTAATGTTCAAACATTAGTATAACCAAACTTACCCACATAACTGCCATATATGCCAAAGCTTCCACGTGGTGAAGGAGTGAAGCGGTGGTAGGGGGCATGCATATGCTATGGTGGAAGATTCCATGTGAGGAGAAGGAGGTGGGGGCGGTTAGCCTCAAGTGATCCCAAGACCACTATGTTTGCATGGAGAAATTCTTATTAAAGCCTCAAACATTATAAAACCCACCAAATATGGGATTTTATCCCTTTTTAAATGCAATCTTCCACTATGGGAAATTAATCCCATTTTTCATGTACGTGCTAGGCTAAAATTAGCCTTAGGATAATTTGTAAATGCATTTTTTAAGGGCCCTATTTTTCTATAAATAGGGAACCCATTTATATGTAATGGACACATAATGAAATGGAGAATCTCATTCCTAGAGCTTGGAAAGGCGGAGAGTGAGCCAAGAGGAGAGTTAGTTTCCATGGGCATAGTTGTGTGAAGACGTAATTTATTTAGGCATTATTATTTTAATTATTATTGACCTATTATTTTTAGGCAATAGTAAATTAAAATTATTGTGGCTAGGAGTTATTAATACTACCTAGTCACCCCATAGCGCCACACCAAATTATTGTGAATCCTGGAATATCGACCGGAGTGCCATAGGGCATTACGAAGCATCTAGAAGGCCGATCGAGAACTGGAGGATTCCGAACAGTGGAGCTGGTGCCATCAAGCTTGCCGAATATGTTAGGAAAGGGGAAGTCGGGTGCTATTTTTCACCCTTGTCTTTTGAAGGTCTAGTTATTCTTCTAAGCAAGTTCTTAATAGTTTCCATTAGGTTTTCTTGTGAAAGTACTATTGTAACTTACAAGTTTTGACTAGTGGAATGGTTCGATAAGAACCCGGAGATGTAGGTGATTATCGAACTCCCTAATCAATCATTGTGCAATTGTCTTTATTTTCTTGAATTAATTTTTAAATTGATTAGTGAAAAAGGAGAAAATTATCGGCAAATAATTAAATCCTATAAGGGTCTGAGATCAGGTAGATAAAAACTTGATTATTTTCGGATCAATTTTGGTATCAAAGCGGGTGATCGTGCTTGCAACTTACTAATCTTCGAATAAATTTTGGTATCAGATCTAGTTTTGGAAATGGATCTATACCTTTTCTTCCCTATGAGCTTCATAATTGGGAGATAAGTTTACGATAATATCACTCTCAACATCATCCCTTTGGAGATGGACGAAATGGTATTAGGAAACTTCTACCTTACTGCTCGTCAAGGTTATATGACTGATGACAGGAGCGGAGTGGAGCTTTGTATTGGGCACAGCTGGAGGATTGATTTCATGACAGGTCATGTTGTTGTTCTTACATGAGGTGAAGACAATGAGCCTTCAGACTCATATGTACCTGGGGATCATGCATATCCTAGTGAATAGTTGAGCTCATATGTCCCTGCGGATCATCCAGATCCAGAAACTGAGGTCACGTACATTCCTTCAAACCATGAGGATCCATATGCAGAGGAGTGAGATCTTAGGGATCCACAGGACACCTATTGAGGTATCCTAGGTAGACACTAAGGATTCTACATTTGGTAAGAAATCTAAGGTGCAAATAAAGTTGACTTTGTTCAGCTATTGTATTTGGTTTTTTTTGAGCATTATTTATTGCTCTTGTTATAATAAAACCATAAACTATTGTGTTAGGTAGAATGTATTGGTAAGACCCCTTTGAGGGAAATGTGTGTATACATCTAACCAGACATGGCACATTAGTTAAAGACCCAATTCTAGGAAATGTTTGTACTCTGTTATACTTGCATTAGTAAGACCCCAAAGGGAAATTATTTTGGTGATTTTTCTAACACCATAAGATGCAGTATATTTTTCCTTGTTGAGTTATTGGTCCAACAGGGAGGAGAAAAATTAAGTCAATCCACATTGTGATGCAGTGGAGAAGACCAAGTACATAAGCCACCAAGTAGGAGAAATTTCACGACAGGTTTACCATGCAAAATTATTTTCCTATAGAATTGGTATTTTAAGCTTATTGTACAAGACTCCAAAAATGGAGCATTTTTACAACTAGTTTTACATGGTGTATTAGGATATAATTTCCTCACACTTGTATTTGAAAGTTGTATAAAGACCCTGTTAGGGGCACCTATCTCCTAATCAGCATGTCAGTACCTATTACAGCTTGGATACAGGATTTGACTCATATAAAGCTTGGAGATTGATCTGCCATTTGTGCAGACAGTAGAGTTTACAGGAGTCAGCTCAAAACTTCATTTTGTGTAGAGGTATTGTGACCATGTAGAAGAATGGTATCTGAATCACCATTGGCATTAACGTCGAGTTGGAACTTCATTCTATGTACAGGAATTGTGATTGTGTAGCAGAGTGGTACCTGATATTAGTGTGTCAACAAGAGGAGCTCTTAAAGGATCATCTCAACATGTCATTAGGTGTCAAGGCATTATGACCACACATTCGAATGGTAGCTGATCAACAGACTTAGCATTGTGCATTGGAGGCTTGAGGTCTTGAAAGAGGCTTAGCATCATGTATTGGAGGCGTTGAGGTCTGTAACAGACTTAGCATCATGCATTGGAGGCTTGAGGTCTTAAAAGAGGCTTAGCATCATGTATTGGAGGCATTGAGGTCTGAAAAAGGACAAGTTATTGTCCATCATCGACATCGGATCAATAATAGCTCTACGTAACATGGAGTTCCTTCAAACTAGTTTGGATTCTACGAAATCAACTTGGAGCCAGGATTTGTGTTATAGAGTAAAAGAAGATCCTTGTTGTCAAATATCAAGAAGCTTAGCACCACATAGTAGGAGCATTGAGGTTTCATGCAGAAACTTAGCACCATACAATGAAGGCGTGGAGGTCTTCTTTGGATATCAGAGTGGCACAGTGGAAGCATCATGGGCCCATAACCCATAGGTCCCAGGATTGGAGTAAATTTATAGAAGTGAGAAGGTTGTAGAGGATAAGACCCAAGGGATCTACTACAGTAACACTTCTGAGGTGGTAGCAGAGTTTCCAGATTCAGGACGGGATGGCAAAATGTTCCAATATAAGATTTTTGGGACAAAAAGCCTTTCTCATTGGGGAGGTGTGATCAGGGGATCATTTTTGAAAGTTACCTAAACATCCCTAAATGGTTTCAGTGTGGAATATCATTTCGAGAGCTTTCTATCGACTATGAGAACGCAAAAATAGACATCATGAGCTCTAGATATGTCCGGTCAAAGTTCAGTCAATGGGAAAGTCAATTATGGTCAGCTAGTCAATATTGGACCAATGACATTATGACATGTGGCAAAAAGGAAAAGGTATTCATTTGTAGATTTTTGATCTCCAATTTTTGACGGTCATAAAAGATTGTTCGTCAGAACAAGAGAATCAACTTTTATTATGGAAGGGAGACCGGTCATCGTGTGGAATATGGTATTATCCCTGACGTGGCGGGTCCACAAGCCACCACATGGCTTGCCACCACGAATCAAATTTGTTTGATTTTCTAGTCGTGGGTATATAGGTGGTATTTTTCATCATATCTCATGTGGGTCTAATTTCATATTACTTTGTAATTATTTGTCACGCATTATTCCCAAATACCATGCATTATGCCACATACTACGCATATGTATACATCCCTTAATATTAATGTTCAAACATTAGTATAACTGCACTTACCCACATAACCACCATATATGACAAAGCTTCCACGTGGTGAAGGAGTGAAGTGGTGGTAGGGGGCATGCATATGCTATGGTGGAAGATTCCACGTGAGGAGAAGGAGGTGGGGGCCGTTAGCCTCAAGTGGTTCCAAGACCACTATGTTTGTATGGGGAAAGGCTTTTTAAAGCCTCAAACATTATCAAATCTACCAAATATGGCATTTTATCCCTTTTTAAATGTAATCCACCACCATGGGAAATTAATCCCATTTTTCATGTATGGGCTAGGCTAAAATTATCCTTAGGATAATTTGTAAATGCATTTTTTAAGGGCCCTATTTTGTATAAATAGGGAACCCATTTCTATGTAATGGACACACAATGAAATGGAGAAGCTCATTCCTAGAGCTCAGAAAGGCGGAGAGCAAGCCAAGAGGAGAGTTAGTTGTCATGGGCATAGTTGTGTGAAGACCTAATTTATTTAGGCATTATTAGTTTAATTATTATTGACCTATTATTTTTAGGCAATAGTAAATTAAAATTATTGTGGCTAGGAGTTATTAATACTACCTAGTCATCCCATAGTGCCACACCAAATTATTGTGAATCCTGGAATATTGACTGGAGTGCCATAGGGCATTAAGAAGCATCTGGAAGGCTGATCAAGAACCGGAGGATTCTGAACAGTGGAGCTGGTGCCATCAAGCTTGCCAAATACACTAGGAAAGGGGAAGTCAGGTGCTATTTTTCACCCTTGTCTTTTGAAGGTCTAGTTATTCTTCTAAGCAAGTTCTTAATAGTTTCCATTAGGTTTTCTTGTGAAAGTACTATTGTAACTTACAAGTTTTGACTAGTGGAACGGTTCGATAAGAACCCAGAGACATAGAAAATTACTGAACTTAATAATCAATCATTATGCATTGTCTTTATTGTCTTGCATTAATTTTTAAATTGATTACTGAAAAAGGAGAAAATTATTGGGAAATAATTAAAGCCTATAAGGTTCCAAGATTAGGTAGATAAAAAATTAATTATTTTCATATCACAAAGGTAGTATTTAAGCAACTAATGCAAAAAATAATTTTGATTTCTATCCCTAGAAGTCACTAAAAGGGTCAAAACATCAAGGGGGAGAAATTAAAATCTGTAATCTGCTCCAAGAAGTTGTGAAAAAGTGTCAAGTAAGGGGAAGTTGTGCAAAGGTATGTATTTATTGATTAATTTTCTCTATCAGTGTTTTTGAAGTTGTTTAAGATGATATAAATTACTCCAGGGAAGGAATTATGGTCTCAAGGTCTTTGAAGATGATTGAATGTCATGAAGGTATGTTCTAAGTTTGAAGTTTGAGTAAGTAGATGTCTATTGAAACATAGTATGATCATAAGAGTGAACTTGTGAGAAATTTATTTAGGCTAGGGTGAGATGTGAAAGTATGCATGATAGATCTATAGGAGTTTTCTTAGAGGTAAAATTGATTTCTTAAAATGTATATATCAAATTGGAGAAGCTAAGACAATATTTTTGCTAAAATATGGAATTACATATGCAAGTATTGTGTCTTGATGAAGTATCCATAATGGAAGGGGGATGATGCAAAGCCTTCATTCAATCCATGCATTCAACATGTCCACAACTTCAAATTTGTCTCCTCTCTACTCTAAATCACTCCATTCTTAAGCTATAACACACATACAAGTAGATATTTCAATTTAGCTTATTTGCATCAATTTTATTATTCACCTTCCTTAATGAATGCTATGAAAACACTCAAAATGATCACTAAAAGTTTACGGTCAAATACTCTTACCATTATTTAAAACTATCCTTCATTGGCATTTGGGGGAATAAGACTCTAGTAAGAAAAAAAATTAACCTTCCTTACTTGACTTACCAATACTACCTTTGTACCCTACCTCATGTCCTTCTCCAAGTCCTTGTCCACATTCACTATACTACTTTACATGCCAATATTCTCATCATCTCTATTTTAAATCCAAATTTTCCTTGTTTGGTTTAATTTGGCACCTTTATCTCAAGTCAAGAACCTTCACAACCATGCAAATCTAAACCTTTGGAGTTTACTAAGTTAGTTTATACATTTCATTCTGCCCTTATACCCCTAATCAAGATATCACATCCATCTAGTTGAATAAGATCCATCCAAAGTCTAAAACTCACTTACATTCACACAAATGCCCTTCTAAGTGCAAATTAAGACCATTTCTTAGGACCATTTTCTTCATTGATGGTGTATGTAAAATTTTGGCTTCTCGCTCTTTACCTAAATTCCTTTTCCACTATCTCTAATTCTTGACTGGTTTTAGCTCTTTACTAGCCCTATCTGGGTTGTATTCTTGATTTATCTTTTTTTATATTCACTCACTCCATAAACTAAAGAACTTTTACAACACCAATTTGGGTTTTCTAATCGTGTGCCAAGTTTGAGGAATACATTGTTCAAAAAAATCCTTCCCACTTCACAATCTTTCACTTTCCATTACGTTTATTTAGCTTACACATGTTTGAGACATCATACTGTCAGAAACTTTAGGATTTTGGGGTTAGTTTGAGTTATGAAACCACTAAAATATCTTAAAGGAAGCCTCAAATATTATTTGTTCAATTTTTCACCCCCTAATTCCATCGTTAAGACTTTACAACACAAAACCCTCACTAAACCATAATTGGGTAGCCCTACGAACCCAGGTAACTTGAATTCCTTATAAAATTTTCTAAACTCTCCTTGAAGATAAAAAATTTAGGTTAGAGGTCTATCTCAACATCTGGTACATGATTACTTTACTGGTACGGTCTAGACATGTTGATAAACCTTCATATTACATAATTTTTCTCATTTTCTTGACAAGAATGTAGGGTTTCAAGGTATCTTAAGGGTACCTAAAGAAAAACTTACATATCTTAAGCCTCTTAAAGATATTTTTCCCACTTGACACACATATAACTATCAATAACCTTCTTCCACGAGTAAAAATAGTTCTAACATATCAAAAATCCTTCAACCTTCATCATTGAGTTGTATTTCCTTATCCTTAGTTGCAAAATAAGGGTTTCTACCATCTTTTTCTATGATCTCAACAAAACAAGAACGTCCTCACACTTCCATAGATTTCTGAAGACATTTTTATTACTTTTACTAATTGATATAATCACTTGCATGCACCATTCTTATGTTCAAAACTTTTACCAAAATCACACTCAAGGTAGCAAAATACTTCAAATAATTTGCCACAAGTTTGTAGAGTCTTATTCTCATGAAAATATCTCTCTTTTAAAAAATGGATCAAACAAAACCATGTAAATATACAAGGATAAACTTCTTACCAGTATTAACTCACTCTTCTAGTGCATGCACGGTAATCAAATGTTTAGCAATATCACAAGAATGCAAAGAAGAACCATTACAATATGAATGTACAAATAAGAAACATATTCCAACAGTCTCATTGAAGCTTGTTTGATTCAAATTCAAATGAGAATGATTCATTCAGTTAAAAACATGGATTTTATATGCCTTTATGCATTTATCCATCGATTTAGACCCTTCACCTACCTTCTTGCTCACCTAAACAAACTAGTTTTTCTTCACCTTTACAAGTAAGCATGTGACCATGAGCTTAAAACCTCTTTATAACCTATTAACTCTTTATGAAGACCATATCAAGCATGATAAATCTCCAAAGTTTCAAAACAGAAAACTAAATCAAGTGAAACTAATCAAACAAACCAAAATAGGCCTTCAAGATTCAAACTTGAACTTTTTGAGGGAAACTAAAATATTCAAATATTGAAAATCCAAGACTCCAAATGACACATCTAAGTGACTCCTAAGGACCTATATAACTCTACAATCACACCTTCAAGATAAAATTGGATGTTTCCATCCTCATATACATACTAGAGTTCATGTTCCAGCATCGTACTCCAATGGTAACAAAGTTTGAGCTCCATAGCTTTGTTCTTCTTCCAATTTATTTGCATCCTCATCTTCACTCTAATCTAATCTCCATATTCATCTTTTTTATCTTTTATTTATTCATTTCCACTCTATGTCTAGTCTTCATTCTTCACCTTTCCTGTATAGTGGAGACATGCTTATAATAGAGATTCTTCTACTTCATTTTCCTCTGCTTCCATTATCATATCTTCCTCTTGGACCTGATGTTGCTGCTCATATTTGAATTTATTTTCTTCATCATATGCCTCTTTATTTACTTCTACACATTTTTTACTTGCCTCTTCTTTCTCTATATCTTCAACCTCTTCTTTCATCTACTTTCTCTGAGATTCTAGTTGTTGCTCTCTCTCTCTCTCTCTATATATATATATATATATATTTGGACTTATTTCCATCTCTTTTTCACTTGATTCCTCTCCATATATAGAATGCTCCAAAGTTGTTATCTTCATCTTTATCTACTAGAGACTCTCATAAACAAACACACTCTTCTCTTTACTTGTCATTTGTTATTCTTGTCTCATTATCTTCTTTCTTCCATCATCCTTTTTAATTTTCAATACATCTAATTAGAAATATTCTTGTACATTTTGCATGCCTACAATCACATATCTACACACATTGTTAGATTCATAAATTTGAGGCTTAGCTGCCCCTCTAAGTTCCTTTATCCATGACAACTCTTCACTTAGTTCTCTCTTAAACTTTTCTTCCTTTATCTCTTCATAACAACTGCTCTCATCATGTTCATCTTGTCAAGAGAATATAAAAATGCTTCTAACACCTCTTCTTCCTCACTCTTGTTTTCTATCAGTGCCATCTTTTTAACCACCTCTTCTTCTTGCCTCCTCATTATCTTTATCATTTTCTTTTGTCTTCTTTCCTCTTATCTTATCCTTGTCCTCAACTACTTTCTATGATTTTTCTCTACAAGAAATCTAATTGGCCACTTGGGTCTCTTTCCATGATCAGCATCAGCTGCTCTACATCTTTATTCAACTCTGTGATCTTCTACTGAAACCACAACTCTCTCCTCCTTTCTAGCTTATTAATTTTTTATTCTTTTCTTTTCCTATCTCCATCTTCTATCTCTCTTTCTGTGACTTATCAACTTCAAAAAATCTCTTACCAATTCCTCTCTATCCATCTTTTTTGTTGGTTCTTCTTCATCCCAATCATCTTTCAAATCTGATTCATAAGGCTTAACATCCCTGAACTATGTCTCTTTACATGTTTGCATTGTTTCCATCAATTGTTTACTTTATGACATCATCATTGTTGATATTTTCTTTTGTTCTTATTATATTTTTCTCTCATTCACTTTCTTTGAATTGAGATCATCTCTTTCTACTATTGGTTTCTTCATCCAATTTGGCATCACATACCCATGTCCTTTGACTGGTTCCAAGATCTTCTCATAGCTCTTCTCTTCACTCATCTTTTCAACAATCTCTTTTCTTTCTTCTTCTACATTGTATCATACCTTTTCCCAACTTCTTCAATCCATTTTCTCCACTCTGATACCAAATTATGCAAACCCTTAGCTCAATTCATGAATTCAACATGTTCACAACTTCAAATTTGTCTCCTCTCTACTCTAAATCACTAAATTCTTAAGCTACAACACACATATAAGTAGATCTTTCACTTTAGCTTCTTTGCATCAAGTGATCTTATTCATCTTCCTTAATGAATTTTATGACAACAATCAAAATGATCACTAACAAGTGTAAGGTAAAGTACTCTTACCATTCTTTAAAACTATCCTTCATTAGCATTTGGGGGAATAAGACTCTAGTAAGCAAAACTTTGAACCTTCCTTGCATGATTTATCAATACAACCTTTGTACCCTTCCTCGTGTCCTTCTGAAAGTAATTTTCCACATTCACTATGCTCCTTTACATGCCAAGAATCTCATCAGCTCTATTCTAACTCCAACTTTTCCTTGTTTGGTTCAATTTGGTACCTTTCTCTCAAGTCAAGAATCTTCAAAACCATGCAACTCTAAACCTTTGAAACTTACTAAGTTAGCTTATACATTACATCCTTCCCTTGAACCCCTAATCAAGCTATCACATCCATCTAGTTGAATAAGATCCATCCAAAGTCTAAAACTCACTTGCCTTTACAAAATGGACATTCTAATTACACAAGAACCATGAATTTTGGTTACTTCATAGTTAGAGAAACCTAGGAATATTCAATGCAAACTAAGACCATTTATCAAGAACCTTTTCCTTAGTGAAGGTGAATGTAAAATTTTAGGTTCTCACTCTATACCTAAATGTCTTTTCCACTATCTCCAATTCTTTACTGGTTTCAACTCTTTACTAGCCCTATCTGGGTTGTGTTCTTGATGTATCTTTGTTTATATTCACTCACTCCACAAGCTAAATGATTTTAACAACACCCATTTGTGTTTTCTAATTGTGTGCCAAGTTGGAGGACTACTTCCTTCACAAAAATCCTTCCCACTTTAAAATCTTTCACTTTCACTTAGGTCTCTTTAGCTTACACATGTCTAAGACATCATACTATCCTAAACTGTAGGAGTTTGGGGGTAGTTTTAGTTATAAAACTACCCAAATATTAAAGGTTCAAATATTATTTTTTCAAATTTTCACCCCCTAATTCCATCGATAAGCCTTCCTAACACAAAACCCTTGTTAAACCCTAACTGGTTAACCCTACAAACCCGGGTATCTTTGATTCCTTATAAAATTAGCTAAACTCTCCTTCAAGGCATAAAATTTGGCTCGAAGGTTTGTCTCAACATCTGGTACATGATTACTTTACCAGTATGGTCTAGACATGTTGATAAACCTTCATATTACACAATTGTTCTCATTTTCTCGATAAGAATTTAGGGTTTCAAGGTGTCTTAAGGGTACCTAAAGCAAAGCTTCCATATCTTAAGCCTATTAAAGATATCTTTCCCAATTGGCGCTGGGGTATAACTATTAATATCCTTTTTCCATGAGTCAAAATAGTTCTAATATATCATCAATCCTTTAACCTTCAACATGGAGTTGTATTTCCTTATCCTTAGCTATAAAAAAGGGGATTATACCCTCTTCTTCTATAATCTCAAAAAAAAAAGAACAAACTCACACTTCCATAGCTTTTTGAATAAATTGTATTACCTATACTTGTTTCACCTGATTCTTAGACGTTTCTTTGAAAGTGACAAAACAAATAGGGTAACAGGCGTAGGAGGAATACCTGTTGAAATGATGGTTGATAGGCTATTACATGTGTATGACTTATGAATCCATAGCTGATCATGAGAGCTTCCTTTTGGCTAAGAGGAACTACCTGAAATGGAGCACAAGACCACCAAAAAGAGTTAAATAATATGTGTAGTGAACTACCTAGCATGTGCTAGATCCGGGAAGTGTGATACTTCCTAGACGGCTGTCAGTCCACTGTTTAAAACAATTTAATGTTGGTAATGAAGTAAATCCTATTGTAGTTAAAATGATTTAGGTATCTCATTTAAAACACAATAAGAAAGATCTAATCTAACAGGCTAGGTTAAAATAAGATCTGAAGGTCAAGTAACTAGTTCTGGGTCTCTGCAGGTCTGACAGAGGTCTTAGGTAGGTCACAGGTGATTAAGGGTGATGTGAGAATAGGTGGGTAGGTTACTGTTCTAGGTTGTATTGGTAAATACAGAGACCGATGCCGGTTAAGGGTGACCAATGCCGGTTGGGGAGAACTGGTGCCAATTACTGTGGAATACTAGGAATGTCACAGAATGAGCTTTGGATCTCCCTTATGATTGCACAAAGGACTAGGCTGGTCGAAATGAGGTATTAAGTTGTTTGGATGGGATTTGGCGAGGTTTTAATGGGGATATGGAGGGGTGAGTATTGAAGGAGGTCAATGGGTGGCTAGGAGAACAAAGGATGAAGATACAATGATTAAATGAATGAACCAGAGGAGTAAAATGTTTCACTTACTTGGAATCTAGTTCTGGACATCTGTGAGTGAGGAATGAAGGTGTTGATAAGAGGTTGAATGCTGCAGAGGATCACCAAACATTGGTGAGTTCTTGCATGGGCTGCATGTTCTCTCCTTCTTGCCTGATTGGATCAAATCTATGTTGGGTGTATGTTGGATGAATGCTTGATGTCTGTGCTAGAGAAAATGTTTGATCTCCTTCCTTGCATGCATGTTCTCGCAGAAACTGGTTCTCAAAAGATGTGATATCTCTCAGGAATCTGCCAAATTTTTGCCTACCTCTAAAATAAGGTTATTTTTGGGAATTAAAAGGTCAACTGTTGTTTTGGCTTAGCCTGTAGTGGTTAAGGGTAACTGGCGTCGGTTAGGGTGGGATTTCCTAGGTTTACTAAACTAGGTAGATCCCCTTGAGTTTCTGGGATCTCGTGTCGTTAACTCACAGATTAGACTAGAAGCTTCTTTTAAGCATGTGGGAATGTGGTTAGAGGGAATGTAGGCATTGATTTTTAGGGTTTGGGTAAGTCTTAGTTAGTTATGGCAACTTACTAAGAATAGGTCTTAGGGTGAGGTGGTTTGATGAGGTGTCTAGGTGAGGTGGATATGTGGGCATTATCCCAATTAGGATATTTAAATAATAAATATGGTGAGGATAATGAATTAATTTAATTTTAATAATTAAATTAATATTATAGTGAGGTAAAGGGGGCCATGAGTAGATGGATGTGTTCAAGGTGTTTATTTGTCGAGGGACCAAAGGAGAGTGTGACCTAATTTTGGTGTCTACATTTTGCCCCTTTTTTTTGCGTAGCTTGTATTGGTAAGCGACGTTGACAAAAATAAGATGTGGTTGCCCCATGTGTGGATGGAGGTGATCCCCCTCAAACCAGGAACTGACGAGGCAGAAGGCAGAATCAGTGAGTGGTTTGATAAAAGGTAAATGTGATGAAAAGGAAGGTGGGTACCAGGGGAGAAAGGAGTAAGGTCTACTCAGGTAATCTAGGTAATGGGTCAGGGTCAAAGGTAGTAACAGTCAAACACACACACCCACACACACACACACACACACACACACACACGTATAAACTGTAACACGCTACCAGGTTGAAGAGCAGGAAAACTCTACATTGTCTAAGGTCGATAGGTTTATCCAAACAAGGTTGAAGTGATTATGGTATCCAAGGTATAGGATATGGTAAGGAAACACAATGCAGGTCAGGTGCAAGAACATTTAGGTGTGTTCCGGTACACCAAAGGTAGGGTCAGGATAAATGGTCATGGAAAGAGGCAAGGTAAGGTCATTAGGTCAATCAACACAGGTAACAGTGCCGCAAGGTATAGCGAACACATGAGGTCAAAGGTCACTAGCGATGTTCCAGGTCTAAGTATCTAGGTCACGACACAGGTAGGGCCAAGGTATGGGTAAAATAACAAGTCCCCAAAGGAGGATGAGATTAGGTAGTAAATAATGAGGTCAGGAGGGTGAGGTAAATGGTTTTGGGTAAAGGTGGGGTGGGGTAAATGATCAGGGTAAAGGGTAGGTGTGGAAAAAAGGAGTGATGGGTAGGGTAATAGGGTAAAATTTAGGGCAATGTCCAAGAGAGGGTGACCGATGCTGGTCAAGGGTAACTGACCACTGTAAGGTAGGGCACGTGACCGATGTCGGTGAAGGTAAAACTGATGTCGGTTAGGGTGGGTTTGTTATAAAAATAAAAAATATGTGTTTTTTGTTATTCATTTGTCATTTAGTAAATTGAGAAAATGACACAAGAGAGAGAGAGAAAAAAGGAAAAGTGTCCAGATGGAACAGAGAGTTGAGTCAGTGAGCCAAACGGTGGGTGGGTGGTTCGTGAGAGGCGGGTCCACAGGATCAATGTGTGTGATTTGATTGGTTGGAGGAGTGGGTAGCGATTTGGTGATGGCAGAGGCCAGAGAGGGATCTGGAAGGCTACTGATGTAGTAGCCAGACATGCCACCATGACAACGGTAGCATGATGAGGTAAGCATCCAACTCTTGTAGTGTTTTCTTAGGTAGATTAGGTGATTTGTCAAATTGGGTTGTTTTTTTTGTTTTGGGTGGGGGATAATAAAATTTGCAAAATGGGAGGGTACATTGGGTAAAATAGGGGTGGGGACAGAGATAAGTTGGAGAAGAGGGGAATGGGTGAGGTGGATGGGGAGGTGTGGGTGATTTTAGGTGGGTAGAAGTGTCAAGGTAGTAAATTTTTGAGAAGGGAGGGTTTGGGTGTCGCGGGTTTTCACCGCAACAATGACCGGCGTCAGTTAGGTTGAGCTAGCATTGGTTGGGTCAAACTGGTATCAATCATGAAATAGGTGACCAGAACTGGCACCGATCAGGTTTTGGGGAGCAATGGAGCTAAAAGTGCCACAGGTTGGGTGGTTGAGATAGGTAGGGGTAAAATAGGGTGCAAGAAAAAGGATTGTGGGTGAGTATGGGTGTGATAAATGTAGATTAATCTGTTGTTTGTATTAGATGTAGGGGAGGGATTAGCTATGCATGTAGGATAGGGTTCTGCCCCTTCTTGTGACAGTTCATGGTGTAACAACCCCTGAGGAGCTATGGCATGTGGAGGAGGTGGGCTTGAGTGGGGTCCAACCCTACCGACATGTAGTCCAGTAGCTGAGTCTAATGGTCGCTCTCATCGATAGATGGGATTCTGCAACCAACACGTTCCACCTACCGATGGGTGAGATGACAGTCACCCTAGAGGACGTGTTCAAGATTTTATGGCTACCCATATTGTGTACATAGGTCTATTATATCTCCTCTGAGGCCTCAGAGGAGCTGATGCTGATGGTTTTTAGAGAGGGGATGGCTGAGCTGACATTTCATTGTGCCAGCATTCTCTATAGAGAGATGTACCTAGCCCGTCCAGAGGAGATGTGGCTAGTAATTCTATTGATGGAGGTAGTGTTTTTCTTTTCACTACCAGATGCAGAGGGAGGGCGGTTTCCCCAATCATTGATGGGGGTATTACATGACATGATGATAGAACAGACCCACTTTTCCTGGGCACCAACATTCTTGGTGTAGCTATACAGAGAGCTGTGGGCATATGGTGGTTGCACAGGTTCAACATGTGTTGTACCTTTTTACTTCGCTACTGGGCATATGAGCACATTGTTTGTGTGCGTTAAATGGGCATGCCCAGGTTGATGCCTTTCTGCCAGGCTATGTACGAGTGGGGTATAGGTGATGGGTGCCTGTTATTGGAGAGTGGAGATCAGACAGACCTACACATGATGTGGCCTATTTCTGGTGACTATTGGAGGGGTTTTCTAGGGTGAACATCATTTGGAGGCCCTATGTGGGATTCCCATCATATAGGCATATGTGTGATGAGCTATCTGAGCTGCAACTACTGAGATGGATACAGGGTCGCCATGCTAGGGAGCATGAGATGATCCCAATTGTCAAGGTTAGGTGGCAGTTTGGGCTGTTACAGGACATACCTCCACCATTCCCGCAGTACAAGAGATACGACGTGGAGAGGCCCTTACCTCTACCACAGCCTATAGTGCCCACAAGGTAGGTGGAGTAGGTAGTGGACCAGAGGATTGATGATGTCGGGGTCACAGAAATATATAGACAGTGGTGGGTGGCTCATTTACTAGCAGTACCACCCAGGCTAAGGAAACCAAATCTAGCCACCATCATGATGCAGAGTGATGCCCTATAAGGAAAGGTGGCGACTCTGATTACCCAATTGGGCATGGTGCAGACATATCTTGCTAGCTCAGAGGTGGAGGTGGCTGGATTACATGCATAGGTGGCCTGTCTTCACGCGTAGATGGCCGGGGGTGGGGATGGAGATGGAGATGGGGATGATGGTTGGGTGTCTGTCCTATAGGCACAAGTGACAGGGTTGCAGGGCCAGCTGGCCACAGCATAGGCACAAATTGGGTCTTTATAGGCCCAAATACATGCACAGGGGTAGGGACCGTTGGCACCACCATAGGCACCGGGACATGGTCCCAGTTCATAGGCCGTGGCAGGACAGGGCAGAGACAGGTAAAGGGGCCGAGGCCTATGGGGACACCATATAATGTGCCCATATCTAGGTTACAAGATGCCTTATGCGAGGATAGATACTACCAGGATCAGCTGATGGTGGTTGGGATAGATTTTCTACCCTATGGAGAGTACAGGACACAGCAGGTCTCGAGTGAGAGGACGAGATCTCGCACTCACAGTGTAGAGAGCACAAGGGTCCATCACGGTCTGAGACAAGATCAGGGAGAGGCCACCACCTCGCAGAGACCAACACCAGGTGATGCACTGGTAGGGGCCCAGCCACCACCCATGATGGGTGCGGAGATGTTAGCAAGTCACTAGACTTGGGCCGACGAGGCATAGGGTATAGGTGACACAGATATGGAGGATGTCTGGCAAGATGCTTAATATATGGCTCTTGATTTTGATGTATTGTAGTCATTTTTTATATATATACTGGCCTGCATGTCGAAGATAGTGAGAATGTATGAGATTTTTTGTATATTTTGATCATATACCGGCCTGCGCGCCGAAGAGATTTTGTATTTTTTTATTATTTTATTTTATATGATACTAGCCTACGTGCCGATGACATTTTGTATTGAGTATCGACCTGTGTGCCAATGATTTTTTTTGAGATAGACATGATGGGATATCCATGTATATTGTATTGAGACACACATACTTATGTATATGATGAGATGGATGATATTCTTGATTTTTCAGTGTTTTATGAGACTTTTAATTTGTTTGTTGTGATATGGATAGAATTTAGGTGAGTTAGGCATGATGGAGTCAAGTTGGTTTATGCATGGATCGAGTTAGGTTTGTTTAGGCATGGATCGAGTCAAGTCATAGGCATGGTTGAGTTAGGTTTGTTCAAGCATGGTTTAGTCAAGCATGGTTGAGTCAGGCTTAAGCATGGTTGTGTTGAAATTAGTTGAAGTTGTGATTCAGTAATTTGAGCAATGAATTATGATATGGGTCATGTTTAAAATGTTTTATAATATATGCATGATGATGGTAGAGAAATGGAAGTCGTAATAAATGTATGTTGTGATTATGATAATAATGTTAAGTAATTTGTTGTTTGTTTGGTTTAATTTCCAAATCTGTGATATAAATAGGAAACTAAGTAGGATAGAATGTAATTTGAGAAAATGAACGATGAATTGGTTAGGGTAGAGAGTGGCTAAGCTAACCTCCAAGGGCCCCATGACCTCGGATTGTTGCCTACATAGTCCCAGCAAAAAGGGACCTCAGGACGATGTAGTTCTCCCATAAGCCAGGAAAGAATATGAGGAGGTATGAAAATGAGTTGGTAGGTTTTAGGCATGATGGGTTTAGGTCTTTTAGGTGTGAGTGGGTTATAGGAAAAATGGTATAGGTGATGTCGATTGTGGTAAAAGAAGAAGATTACTCTAAAGGTACGCATCGAGGACCAAGTCCTGTATAAGGTAATCAAAACGTAATAAAGAAGGTAAAAGATAAGGGGAGGCAAGAAACCCACCTGATTGGTTAGGTTCATACCAAGTAGGTCATACCTTAGAGGAGGTGATGAACGCAAGACCTCAAAGAAATTGCATGATTGATTGTTCTAAGGATGAGTGGTAGGCACATGATCACCAAATGTCATGGTTCCTGAGAGGTCCCTTGAGGTAGTAGGAAAGGGGAGTGCGAATGGTGAGAGGGGGGAAACGTGGATAAGTTTTATATGATATGTGGTAGCATGCTCTGTGGGAAAGAGATTCGAGGTCACAATGGGAAAGTCCATGACTAAAATTCTTCTATTTTGACTTGTATTTGAGATAGAGTGATCGATGTGGGAAGTCTATATGGGATGATTAAATTAACTCCTTGAGGTCTTCATGAAGCTAATCGATGCAGGAAGCTTCAGTTTCTCTCGTTTTTTTTTGTTTTTGAAAGAGCTTTACATAGTTGTCCTTTGAGGGAGAATTCTATGTATAACAATGATTGCCAAGAGGAAGATGTCCTTTTGAGGGAGTCATCTTTTTATTAGAAGTTTCACTCAAGGAGTTGGGTCCCAAGTGAGGGATTTGAATTCATGGACAAGACCACGGTGAAGAATAGGATTCTTGTTCAGAAAACAGGGTGAAACAACCATGGGATCTCATCTAAAGGTAGACGAAAAGTATCCATGAGAATCATGCTATGTGCAGCGTCATGGTACACATATTCAAGTGAAGACAACAAGTGATGGGACGCACATGATGCTTGTTTAATCATTGGTGAGGTGAGAGAAGTGGAGAGCACTCAAGGGACAAGCATGGAAAGAGGCAAAAGGCGATGTAGGACTAAAATTCAACAATAGAATGGTCGAATATACAAGGCATTAAGGGGCTTAGGCTTGGGTTTACCATCAAGGGAAGATAAACGATAGGCACCTGATCCATAGGTATGAGTCACGATGTATGGTCCAAGCCAATTAGGAGCAAATTTTCCCTGTTTACTTTTTTCTACTTTGGTTACATGTTGATTTTCTTTCAGGACAAGGTCACCGACTTAGAAGGTTCGTTCATGGACATGTTTGTCGTAGGCACGTTTAATACAGTTTTGGTAAACTTGAAGGTGATCAAAAGTGTTAAGACGACATTCGTCTAATAACTCCAGTTGTGCTAAATGGTCTTGACGAAAGTCATCATCATTGAGCATGTCATGGAGAGAAATGTGGAGTGAGGGAATCCAGACTTTGAGGGGTAGAATAGCCTCGGTACTGTAAACCAGAGAAAATGGTGTGACAGCAGTGGAAGTATGGATACTAGTGTGGTATGCCCATAGGGCAAAAGGAATGTACGTATGTCAGTCCTTCCCAGTAGCATTAACCACTTTCATGAGAATTTTGTTTAAGGTTTTGTTAGTGGATTTGGCTTGGTCATTTGTCTATAGGTAATAAGGTGAGGAGAAACTTAACTGAATGTCGAAGGTGTTGCAAAGTTCTTGTAATGTTTTTTTTTAATTGTTTTCCATTGTCAGTGATGAGGGGATGAGGAACACCAAAGCGACATATGATGTGGTGATTGATGAACTTGCATATTTTCTCAGCTTTCGTGGAGATGAATGGTATGGCCTCTACCCATTTTGTGTAGTATTCGGTAGCGGTGATGATCCATTAATGTCATTGGGAAGAATGGGGATTGATCTCTCCAACAAAAGATTCAAACCCCATTGAGAGAAGGGACAAAGGTCACGAGTGACCTGTAAGGTGTGACTAGGTGTATGATGAAGGTTGGCATGTTGTTGGCATTTTACACAACGTTTGACGTAGTTATAACAATAATGGTTGAGGGTTGGCTAGTAATAGCCTAGGCAAAGAATATGCCTAGCAATAGCAAGGCCACTGAAGTGACCTCCACATATGCCATCATGAACCTCCTTTTAATGGTATAAGGAATTTCAGAACTCATGAGGCATTGTAAGAGAATACCATCAAAGTCACGCTTATAGAGGAGGCCTCTCATGATGATGTAATGAGAGACCATTTTAAGGAAGGCGCGTTGTCCATTACGGGTGAGATTAGGAGGTAAGATGGAGAGAGAAAGGTAGTCAAAGTATTGTTTATACTAAAGGTCATTCGGGTCAGGTGTAGCAGTTCTGATGGAGTAAACTTTGTGAGGTAAATAAGAAGGTGATTGGAGTCGTTGTATGGTGACAAAGATTTTAGAATCTGCAGGCGAAGCAGGTATTTGAGAGGCCAAGTAGACCATGGTATCTGCAAATTTATTGGTTGAACAGGGGACGATCTGAAGGTCATAACAGTCAAAAGTGGTCAAAATTATGTCCACATGATGTTTATACTTTTGAAGTATCTCATTATGACATTGTTATATACCATTGACTTGGTTTATAACCAAATGAGAATCACCAAAGATGTTGATTGATTTGACATCTAGGGCGTAGGCGGCTTGGAGACCTAATACGAGTGCTTCGTATTCGGCAATATTTTATGTACAATCAAAATCGAGTTTAAAATACAAAGGCATGGGTTCACCATCAAGTGGTATGAGGATAACTCCAGCCCCACCCCCGTGTTGACACTTAGAACCATCGAAGAAGAGTGTCATTTGGTAAGGGGATTCATCCAAGGAAAGGGTAGTAATGGACTCATCTGGAAATTCAAAATTAGAGGGTTAATCCCCAGAAATAGGTGCATAGGCCAATTGGTCAGCAATAGCTTGGCCCTTGATGGTATTTTGAAGAATGAATTCGAGGTTGAGGTCAAATAAGAGCACAATCCATTGTGCAGCACGCTGATTTTGATAAGGTTTGGCATACATGAAGTGTAGGGGGTCTGTGTTGCTTACAAAATAGGTTTTGTGGTTGAGTAGGTAATGGCGGAGTTTTGTGGAAATGAAAACTAAGGGTAAGCAAAGTTTTTCGGGATGGGTGTATCAGGTTTCATAGACCAAAAGAGTATGGATTATGTAATAAACCACCCGCTCCCTGTGTTTTTCATCCCAATGAGCGAGCATGGCTCCCAAGGAATGATCGGTAGCTGAGATGTATAGGTAGAAAGGTTGATCGTCTTCAGGTTGAATGAGTATGGGTGGTTAGAGAAGGTATTGTTTTAAGGCCTCAAAATATTTTTGGTAGTCATCATCCCATTTAAAGGAGACATCCTTCTTAAGCAAACGATGAAATGGTTGACACCATTTAGATAATTGTGAAATGAAATGGTGAATAGACTGTAACTTACCTTGCAGGATACGGAGCTATCTAAGGTTAGTGGGTGGAGGAAATTTGATAATGGCTTTGACTTTAGTAGGGTCCACTTTTATACCATGTAAGGAAACGGTAAATCCCAGGAGCTTTCCTGAGAGAATGCAAAGACACACTTCTTGGGCTGAAGGTGAATGTAATATTTAAGGAGACGGTCAAAAATGGTTTTAAGGATGGCAAGGTGCTTAGAGCGGCATTTAGATTTGGTGAGGAGGTCATCCACGTAATCTTCAAATATACGATGCATGATATCATGGAAGATATAAGTCATAGCCCGATGATATGTGGCTCCAGCGTTTTTAAGGCCAAAAGGCATGACTTAGTAGTAGAAGGTCCCCCAAGGGGTGATGAATGCAGTTTTGTGGTTATCCTCTGGGGCAAGCAGGATTTGGTTATAACCCGAGAATCCATCCATGAGTGATAGCATCTCGTGACCAACGATAAGGTCAACCAGTTGGTCAATGCAAAGTAGAGGGAAGTCATCTTTTGGGTAGACAAGGTTGAGGTCACAGAAGTCCATGCAAATGTGGAGTCCCCCTGTCGCCTTAGTAACAGGTACAATGTTATAAATCCAACAAGGATAATCAATTAGTAATATGAAGGAAATGGAAATAAGGCGTTGAAGTTCTTCTTTGACAAGAAGGGCAATGCGAGGGTGCATCTTCCTTAGATTTTGTTTGATGGGTTTGACGTCAGGAATGGTTACGATATTATGGACCACTATGGTGGGGTAAATACCAGGCATGTCTGTGTAAGACCAAGTGAAAGCGTGGTTATGATCTTTGAGAAAAGAAGTAATTGCTTTTTGTTTAGCAGCATCTAAAGATTGGCTGATCTTTAGAATGTATGGGTCGTCTTGAGTATGAATGTTGATCTCGATAGTTGATTCATTCAACATGGTTTGTGTCTCAGAGGGTAACAATCGATGAATATATGAGTCTTCTACGCCAAGGTAGGTGAGTATAGATTCATCATCCTAACATTGAATGACGTTAATAGAAGGTGTATCCTCATTGATCATTTCAGGGTGCAGGAAGGGAAGAGAGGAAGGGGCCTTGCCATCGCATTGATAAGTCAAAGGCCCTAAGGAAACGATATTTATGAAAAAAAAAGTTGGGAGGAATAGATTTAGGATCCATCGACTCCATCAGCAAAGGATGTGATGAAGGTGAAGCGGGTGAGGAGGTGGAGAGGGGTTGATGTCCTTGATGAGTTCAATGCAAGCCTGTTTGGTAGGTGGTTCAGGAAAGCCAATACCATTACGGTCGTTATGTTTGTGGGTGGTACATGGAATAACAGTATGGCGGCCTTGCTTGTAAAATCCAAAACCAAAACCCTTCCATGCACATCGGTGCAGGAAGGTGTGGGAAAAACGGTGATTGATGAGAAACTAGAAGTCAACAAAGCATGGGTGGGTTTGTGATGGTGGTTCTGGTGTGTAGGTGGTAGTATCAAGTCCCCCATAGGTGAGACTAGTATGGAGATTAGGAGGACCATAAAGGAGGCATTATCCTATGTGGTGATCGTAGCAAGGGTGCTATTGAAGACTTCCATACTCTTGTGGAGTAAGGAATGTGTTGACACTATATAAGTGATATTCTCCTAGAGTGAGGCATTGAAAAATGCCTTCCAAGGGATCAGTGGTTAGTATGTGGGTAGCTGGAATAGATGTTGTGTCGGAGGTTGATGCAGAAGTGGAGCTAATGGATTGGGAGGATGATGGCTTGGCCATAGAGGTTGTGGCTGCAATAGGAATGGAAGATGTAGGTGTGGTTGAGGTAGTGGTGGCATTAACAAGCAGAGGTGTAGGTGAAGCGGTAGGGGTTGTAGAGGCTTTAATGGGTATGAGCATGTCATTGGGTTGGTAGAGCATGTTGCATGTTTTGAAAGGTGATGGATCTGTTGGAATGGTATAGATGTGTCCTACGTGTTCAAACTTTACACAGCGATGCAAAGTGGAAGGAACGCAACCCATGACATGAATACATGGTCTACTAAGTAACAGATTATATTGAAATTCCCCCTCCAAGATGTAGAATAACTCTAGAACAGTACAGGGGCCCACGTGAATGCGGAGGATGACGGTGCCTAGTGTAGAGGTGATAGCGTCATTAAATGAACACAACATGAAAGGATGTTTATGCATGTAATTATCAGGTATGTGCATTCCAGCAAATGCATGGGATGAAATTATATTAATGCTAGCACCTCCATCAATCATTACATGTCATACATGTATATCATCGATGTGGATAGAGATGAAGAGGGCTGGGTTTGGGTCATCTGTTTGGTGTGGTGCAATCTCTCCCTCTGAGAAGCTAAGGGAGGCTATTTGGTGAGTAGGGTGAGTAGTGGATAAATGTGGCAATTTGGTGAGAGAGGCTACATGATGGGGTGTGATAATGGAGGCTACAGGTGTAGGGTCATTGGGTAAAACCTCAATAGATTAAAGAACCTCCATGAGAGCTTGACGATGGGATTCTGAGGTTCGGATGAGTTCATATAAGGATATTTTGAGGGGGGATTGGTGTAGTTGTTTGAGCATGGTGCGATGTGTGACCCCATTAGAAATAAGGTTTTTGAGGCCGCAGATAGTGATTTTAGGTGTGGGTGTAGATGGTATGTTGGGTATAGGATTGGTTGGTGGATCAGTTGTGTTTTCCTTACCTTTTTCCTTCTAAGCATGGGTAGTGATGTGGATCATGTTGATTTGAGGGGAGTTGGAAAAAGGAGAAGGTGCAGTGTGAGTGGTGCAATGACATGATGGGAAAAAACCTACCGGAGGAGAAAAGCCTTGTGAATGAGTTGGGCGCAATGAAATTTAGGTAATGGTGTGGCAAGTTCTCTGATGCAAACCATGTTAATTTCGAATCTTAGGGGTGGTTCTAAGAGTTGTGAGGGTGGAGGTCGCAGTTGTTGAGTAGGCAGTGAGGGAAGGACTGTGGGAATGGTTATTGGTGAAGGAGTGTCCTCATCAAGAAGGTCGTCATCATCAAAGTTGGATTCAAAAGGACACAACTGGATAAGGATAGTTTTCAAAGCCTTGCAATTCTCCACATTGTTCACTGGTACACGATGTTAGGCACTAATTTTAGTGTCATCAAACCCTTTTGGCTTGGGTTTGAGGGGGTCATAAGGTCTGAGTGGAGGTAATTTTATGACAGAATTCTTAAGGAGGTTGGTTATGATTTTGGCATAGGACCCTACTAGTGGATCCTAATGGGAAGTGAAAGTGGGTTTGGGTGTAGGTGCATCTGATTGTTGAGGAATGGTCTTTACAGGAGGGGGAGTGGGTCAAGCCATGGTTTTGGGTACTGGAGTGGTCTTGGGTGTTGTTCATGTTTTTTTTGGTAGGGGTATGGTAGATGAATGGGTAGGAGGGTGTATGGTTGTTTTGACTACCTTATTGGAGGGTAGATTTTTTTTTTGGGTTATACCTTCTTGGGTAAATATGATATGGGTGTATGAGATCTAGAGGGAAAAGTGGATGGGGGAAGAGGGCAAGTGACCCAGGGAGATAACGAAGGTGCTGTGAAGATAGATGACACGGGTCGTGTAGGGGGTGTGAGGGACAGAGACTAAAGTGTAGTGGGTAGTGAAGAAGTTGCTAAGGGTATTAGAGGTATGGGTGGTAAAGATGTTGCAGGTGTGGGTGTAGGCCATATTAGGTTCCTGGGTATGTTAAAGGTTTGTGAGGAAGGAGTGGGATGTTGTGTTTTTGGTTCATTGACAGGTGGAGGTTTCTTGACCATATTGGGAGGTTAAGGCCCTAAAATTGTCAAAAAGGGTGAAGGTGATGTAGGTATGATTGGCATAGTTGGGGTGTGAGTTATATGGGTTTGGTTCTTATTTTTGGGTGCCGGAGTAGGTTTGGTGTTGACTTTGGAGGGTGTAGCTAAATCTAGTTTGATAGGTGTATGAGTAAGGCGGGTAGTAGGGGTGACCCCTAAGGTAGTAATAGGTTTAGTCAAGGAAGATGTTGTAGGTGTGGGTTGGAATTTAGATGTATGTTGGCCTATGGGTAAGGGTGTATGTTGAACTGTGATGTGTGGCATGGAAGAAGTTGTAAAGGTGGCTACATTCGGTTCAATTGGTTGAAATATTTTTGGGTAAATACTAGAAGAATCAACAAGTGACATTTGCATCTGTGTTGAAACAGGAAGTAGGAGACGCCCCCGCAATAAGGTTCTATCCACATAATCTAGGCGATTGGCCAAACATGAGAATGACACGTCTGTAGGTGATTTTAATGAGGACCTAATAGTAATAACCATAAATGTGTCTTAGAAATAGGGAATTTATTAGCTTCAACTTCTGTGGGTAAGAGAGTCAAAAATAGGTCTACGAGATCTTGGGTAGCTGATGGAGAATGGTCCCCTAGAGGCAAAGGTATCTCTACTGGATCCGTGATAGGTGGAGGAGATGATGGGTGCTCCTCCATGGACTGAAGAAGTACTGTGGGTGACGGTTCCCTAGGTGGAGAAGCCAAAGGTGAAATGGTCTCGATATAAGTGGAACAATCCTCCACAGGTGAAGAAGGTGAAAGGTGTTCCTCTATGGTTGGAGGAATAGGTGAGGTATATTCTAATGCAGAAGGATCATTTCGAGCTAGAATTTCCTCTATGGAAGGAATATGGGGCAATTGGGAAGCAACGAGTGCATCGCTGAAAATAGTGTGGACCTCATGAGAATGGTTATCATGATTTAAGCTCTAACCAGTTTGATCAGACAAAGGGGCATGATTGGGAAAGGGTTTCTTGAAGATGTGTAGGTTTTGATTGGCAGGTGCGTTAGGATTATCCACAGTTAACTCTCCTTTCTCAAGCATTTCTTGGACAATATTTTTGAAAGTGATGCACTTTCCATCACTATGACCCTTTACTTGATGATAGTTATAGAAGTCATGCTCTTTATACCATGAGGGTGTGGGGTGAGAAGGGTCAAAACTAGTGTGTGGTTTTATAGGTGGAAGGATGATGGCCCCAACTTTGATGAGCTTTTCTAAGACAGAGAGTAACGCTCCCCAATTGGGGTGTATTTCAGTTGTTCTTGTCTGAATTGAAAAGTCTAGATGGGTGAGAGATTAGATGAGGGGCTAGCTTGATTTGACAGATGAGCTGGGCTGGCATTGAATACCACTATGTTAGTAGTGCCCTTGGCCTTTGAATAATTGTTCTGCAGTTTGGAAGAAGAAGAGGTATCATTCGACTTAAATGCCAAATTCTTATTACATAATTGGATTTTCTTCTCTTCAATGGCCTGAATCTCTAGCTTTCATGCCATGGTGAATGCTTCATCAAATGTTTGGAAATTTTAGACCTGTAGGGTCGGTGAGATATGTCTAGCACAAGCCCATGTGAAGAGCTCAATGAGTTTTGTTTTTTGTAGTTAGAAGGTGAGATGATTAATTAGGCTATGCTAGTGAGTGAAAAAATATGCGATAGATTCGTCATCATACTAATGCATGAAGTATAGGTTAGTCATGGTAACCTTCTTGATGATATTGATGGAGAAGTGCTCCAAGAAGGCTTGGGCTACCTAATTAAATGAAAATATAGAGTGTCTAGGTAACCCACTATACCAATCTAATACAGGTTCAGTCAAAGACATGGGAAAGGTCCTCAAGAGCAAAGCATCATCATGGGTGATTAGGTAGCACCTGTGTTTGAAAGACCAAAAATGTTGTTGTGGGTCTTCCTTACTACTAAAATGGTTGAATTTAGACATCTCCCAATGTACAGGGTATGGCAAGATAGGGATGGATGGGTGGATAGGCTCGTTACAAATCTCATTGTAGGTGAGAGTGTTGCGAGAGCCAAAAACCGATGCCTCCAATGTCTACATCTTGTCCATCATTAATTTGATTAGGTCGTTGGTAGGTTGTGATGGTTGGGTTCCTCCTGTAGCATAAGAGGGTTAGTGTTGGGCATATAACAAGGGTGCATTCCAGTATGTGGTGCTGCCATGTAGGTAGATTGAGAAGTAGGTAGTGAAATAGGGGGTACATACCCAGAGTGAATAACAGATGAAACATGAAGCTTCTGGTAGTACATATATGGAGGTGGAAGGGTCATGGTGACCCTAGTGGCAATGGGGGCTAATGATTAGGGAATAGAAAGGACCATGTTTTGAAAGGGGTAGGGGTCACTGACACGGGAGGTGGTTGTGTAGCTACGGGTATATACAAGACAATAGGGATGGATGAGGTTGTGTTTTGAGTGGTTGTAAAAGGTAAGGTGGATGTGGCAGGTACAATGGATGTAACAGATGCTGCAGTCATAGTAGGTATAGGACCTAGCTGTGAAACAACTAGAGGTAAGGTAGATGCGAGCAGCACGGAGCCAGATGGGGCTTACGCAAGAGTGGGAGCGAGAGTTGGGGGGATAGATACGGGCATGACGTATATCAACTAACCCGAGGCATCTCAAGTGGACGAGTGGGAAAGGCAAAACTGCAAGGCGAAAAGGTTTTGGTCAAGGATTTGTGCGAACTCCTCATCTCCAGTAGCGATAGTGATAGGTTGGATAGGATCCATAACAGATGATAAAATGGAAGGTGGTGAAGGGCTAGGTGGGAGTGGTTGAAAAATGGCATGGAATATGAGGGTGCTAGCTTGTCGATGCGTCAGTACCATGTGAATAGGTACTAATTAGGTTGGGATGCCTTTCTGTAAATGACATAGAAATACAACATGAATAGGAAGAATAGGCAGTAATAAGTGTATTAGGTACCAAATGTTAGTTGGAAAGTGGCACAGGATAACCGATAGCTGGAAAGTGGATTAACGTTTATTTAGCTTATGTTATTCAAGGACTGACTCATGAACTGTAGAATATAATTTTTTGGTGAGGATGGCTTCCTACAAAGAAGGAGATCTAAAAGGTGAGGTTTTAGGTATGTTATGGCGGGGATGGGCTTCTCTTTGAAGTATGACTTGACAGAGCAGTGAGCTGGGGAGTACATGCCAATCCTCATATCAGTGTGATTGTTGACAGGCATTCCTAGGAAAGATGTTGTTTAAGAATATGTAATTGTTTTGAATTTGTGCAATTTGGCAAGACTCAGAGAGAGAGAGAGAGATGTGCTTTCTATGATTCATTTTTCAACCATCAGCTAGGAATGACTCCCAGCGTATAGGTTGCCCTCAATTAATGTGAGCTAATGTGATAAATCAAAATGAAATGCAATGATTTTTAAGCCTAAATCAAAATATGAAGTTTGATGACACAAATGGATGAAAAGGAAGAGGGATGCTCTTTCACTACAATGTAGAAAACAAGAAGAAATGGTTCTTTTTAAGTACACCAAAAGAAAGGTTTCTTTTAGAGCAAATAGAAAGAAAAAGAAGGTTAACAAATAAGAAAATTAATGTGTATGCTTTTTAGAAGGGAATCAAACACATGAATTTTCCTAGGAATGAATAAAATGCAAGGAACCCTAGATGGATCCCACCATGCATGTTAAAATGTTTCACCTGATTCTTAGACATTTCTTTGAAAGTGACAAAACAAATAGGGTAACGGGTGTAGGAGGAATACCTGTTGAAATGATGGTTGATAGGTTGTTGCACACGTATGAATTTTGAATCCACAGCTGATCATGAGAGTTTCCTTTTGGCTAGGAGGAACTACCTGAAATAGAACACAAGACCACCAGAAAGAGTTAAACAATATATGCAGTGAACTACCTAGTGTGTGCTAGATCCAGGAAGTGTGATACTTCCTAGACGACTGTCATTCTACTATTTAAAACAATTTAATGCTGGTAATGAAGTAAATCCTATTGTAGTTAAAATGATTTAGGTATCTCATTTAAAACACAATAAGAAAGATCTAATCTAACAGGCTAAGTTAAAATAAGATCCAAAGGTCAAGTAACTAGTGTTGGGTCGTTGTAGGTCTGACAGAGGTCTTAGGTAGGTCACAGGTGATTAAGGGTGATGTGAGAATAGGTGGATAGGTTAATGTTCTAGGTTGTATTGGTAAATACAGAGACCAATGCCAGTTAAGGGTGACCAACACCGGTTGGGGAGAACTCGTGCCAGTTATTGTGGAATACTGGGAATGTCACAGAATGAGCTTTGGATCTCCCTTATTATTGCACAAAGGACTAGGCTGGTCAAAAAGATATTAAGTTGTTTGGATGGGATTTGGTGAGGTTTTAATGGGGGTATGGAGGGGTGAGTATTGAAGGAGGTCAATGTGTGGATAGGAGAACAAAGGATGAAGATACAATGATTAAATGAATGAACTAGAGGATTAAAATGTTTCACTTACTTGGAATCTGGATCTGGATGTCTGTGAGTGAGGAATGAAGGTGTTGATAAGGGGTTGAATGCTGCAGAGGATCACAAAACATTGGGGAGTTCTTGCATGGGCTGCATGTGCTCTCCTTCTTTCCTGATTGGATCAAATTTTTGCTGGGTGGTTGCTGGATGAATGTTGGATGTCTGTGCAAGAGAAAATTCTTGATCTCCCTCCTTACATGTGTGTTCTCATGGAAACTGTTCTCAAAGGATGTGATATCTCTCAGGAATCTGCCAAATTTTTGCCAACCTCTAAAATAAGGTTGTTTTTGGGAATTAAAAGGTGACTAACGGTGGTTCTGGCTTAACTGGAGGTGGTTAAGGGTAACCGGCATTGGTTAGGGTGGGATTTCCTAGGTTTACTAAACTAGGCAAATCCCCTTGATTTTTTGGGATCTCGTGTTGTTAACCTGCATATGAGACTGGAAGCTTCCTTTAAGCATGCAGGAATGTGGTTAGAGGGAATGTAGGCATTTATTTTTAGGGTTTGGGTAAGTCTTAGTTAGTTATGGCAACTTACTAAGAATAGCTCTTAGGGTGAGGTGGCTTGATGAGGTGTCTGGGTGAGGTGGATATGTGGGCATATCCCAATTAGGATTTTTAAATAATAAATATGGTGAGGATAATGAATTAATTTAATTTTAATAATTAAATTAATATTATAGTGAGGTGAAGGGGGCCATGGATAGGTGGATGTGTTCAAGGTGTTTATTTGTCAAGGGACCAAAGGAGAGTGTGACCTAATTTTGGTGTCTACAATACTAATTAATACAATCTCTTTTCAATTGCATGCACCATTCTTATGGTCAGTCCTTTTACCAAAATCACACTCAAGGTAGAAAAATAATTCAAACAGTCTGCCAAAAGCATGTATAGTCCTATCCTCATGTAAATATCTCTCTTTTAAACAATGGATCAAACAAAACCATGTACATATACAAGGATAAACTTCTTACTAGTCTTAACTCACTCTTCAAGTGTATGCACGATAATCAAATGCTCAAAAATATCACAAGAATGCAAAGAATAAATGTTACAACATGAATTTACAACCAAGAAACATATTACAACACTCTCCTTAAAGCTTATTTGATTCACATTCGAATGGGAATGATTCATTCAGTTACAAACATTGATTTTATATTTCTTCATGCAGTTATCCATCGATTAAGATCCTTCACCTACCTTATTGGTCACCTAAACAAGTTAGTTTTGCTTCACCTTTACATGTGAGCATGTGACCATGAGTTTAACCCCTCATTGTAACCTATGACTCTTCCTAGGACCATTACAAGCATGATATGGATCCAAAGTTTCAACATAAAACACTAAATCTAGCTAAACTACTCAAACAAGCCAAAATAGGCCTCCAAGATTCAAACTTTGCACTTTTGGAGGGAAAGTGAAATATTTAAATTTTGAATAGCCTAGACTCCAACCAACACATCTAAGTGACTCCTAATGACCGCTACTACTTAGGACCACACTTTTCAAACCAAAATTGCATATTTCCATCCTTATGTACATACTAGAGTTGATTCTCCTGCATCATATTCCAGGGGTAAGAAATATTGAGCTCCATTATTTTTTATTTGTTCTTCTTTTTCCAGTTTCGCTGCATCCTCATTTTCACTCTGATATGATCTCCATATTTATCCTGCTCATTCTTCATTTATTCTATCATCTTGTGCTTTTGCCTTGTTCTCATTCTGCTCTTTTTCTTCATGAGTGAGGTATTTTAGATCCTCTTCATAAGCTTCTTCCTCTTCATTATTCTCTTCTTCAATCATCACATCTTCCTCTTGTTCTTGTTGTTGTTGCTCCCCTCTGAGTTCATCTTCTTCCTCATATACCTCTTTCTCTACTGTTACACCTTTGGTTCTTGTCTATTCCATCTCTGTCTCTTCAATGTTCCTTATTCATGATTTCTTTGAGCTTCTAGCTTCTACTCTTTCTCCATTCTGGAACCGATTTCCATCTCTTTTTCACATGGTTTCACTATGTTTATAGCATGCTCCAAAGCTGCTATCTCTCACTTGCAATTTCTCTAAGAAATTTCATAGACAAATACATTCTCTTGTTCACTTATCTCTTCTTGTTCTTGACTTATTATATTTTTTCTTTCATCTTCCATCTCAATCTCATTCTTCATACCTACAAACACACACCCGCACACATTGTTAGATTAAAAAACTTGAGGCTTTGTTGGCCCTCTAAATTATTCCTTTCTTACCATCACTTCATTTTAGCTTCTCTCTCTTGAATTTTGCTTCCTTTATCTCTGTATAACAAATTCTCTCATCATATCCATCCACCTCAAGATAAGACAAAAATGCTTCTATCACTTCTTCTTCTTGATTCTTATCCTCTATCAACATCATATCTTTAACCTCCTCTGTTTCTTGCTTATTCATTCTATTTTTCTTTTCCATATGTCTGAGCCTTCTTTCTTCTTGTAAGGATTTATCCTTGTCCTTAACCTTCCCTATTTTCTTTCTTTGACTTATTTCCACAAGAAATCTGGCTGACCACTTGGCTTTCTTTCTTATCACTATCCATGTCTCATGTCCTTGCTCTTCTCTCTCTTTTTCCATGAGAATATTTAGCTGCTCCACATCTTGTTTCAACTCTGATTTCTTGCTAAAACCACATCTCTCTTCTTCATCCTTTCCTCTTTGCTAAAGCCACATCTTTTCTTCTCTCTTTCATTCTTCATTCTTTCCTCTTTCTCTCTCTCTCTCTCTTATTGCTCACTTTTCCTATAGCTTAATAACAAATCTACCAATCCCTGAACCATCTTTGTTGTTGATTCTTCTTCATCCCAATCATCTGTCAAGTCTGATTCATAAGGCTTAACAACCCTCAACTCTCTCTCTCTCTGCATGCTTTCCTTGTTTCCATCAAGTATCTCCACATCATCCTTTCAATCTTCTTTGTTGCTCTTGTTCTCTTATCCTCTCATACTTTACTTTGTCTTGATCTCATCTCTCTCTATCACTGGTTTCTTCATCCACTTGGGCATCACATACCCATGTCCTATGATATGGTTCCAAGAGCTTCTCATTTCTCTTTCCTTCACTCATCTTCTTGACACTCTCTTCTCTTTCTTCTTCTACACTATATCAATCATTTTCTCAAATTATTCAATCCATTTTCTCCACTCCTGATACCAAATGATGCAAAGCCTATACTCTTTTCATGCATTCACACTTTTTAGATCACAAATTACCTAACATAACTTTGCTTACTCTACTCAAATCACTCACCTTCTTAAGCTATAAACACTTCTCATCTAAGATCCAATTTTAGCTTAAAAACTCAATTTAACTCTTGCATACAACATTGACTCTAGAAGTACATCTCAAACAATGCTTAACCATTCAACGAATTTGAACAAAGAAATAAGAATCAATAATTACCTTAAACTTGTTAAGACTTCTTAAGGCTTCTCAAGTGACCTCTTTGGTGATTTCATGAATAGAAGCATTAAGACAACTTCCTTGAACCATAAGTATCACATTTTCCTTCCCTAGGGCTTGTAAGTGTATGCTAAATTTCAGCTCCTCACTCTTTGGTTAAATTGCCAAGAATCTCTCTTGCTCTGTTTTGGTTCAAACTTACTGCTTCTTTGGTTGACTACATTTTCATCCACAATTCTCAAGACAATCTCCTGAAGTTCAATAAATCTATGAACAGGACACCCGTTTCAGTGTACTAAATTGCATCCAATGCCATTTCAAATTTTAAGATTGAGTGTTTAAGCTATAAGGTCTTAGTTGTTTAGTAATACAATCCTTCTACAAATCACACTCTTGACTGTGTTAGCCCTATCTAAAGTGCACAAAACTATAATTTATACTCCACTTCAAGATTGTACTAAATTTAAATTATTCCCCTTGAAGTACCCTTTAGGGTTAAGTAGATCTGTGTACAAAATATTTAAAGCTTCCAACACCATGTATAAGGTCCTTCAATTTCACTCTCTATTTCCTCAAACACTAGCTTTTATGCACTGTTACAGGCCTGCTTGCACTAATTAGAGAAGCTAGTAACTTTATTTGGGTTCTCTCTTCCTCATTATATCTCTCTCAAATATCCTTCACTATCTTCCTTAAAGGAAGTCTATATATAGTCTTCTTAAGACTCAACTTAACTAACTTCTCTTTTGCTTAATCCCTCTCTTCCTTCTAGACGATGTGTAACATGATCTTGCATGTAACCAAATAATCAAAACTATCAAAGGAACTCTAACATGAAGGTTTATTAAAGCTTATCCCTTGGAGGTTGATTTATTAAATAAGCACCTTAAATTCTTTTCTCCCATGTTGGGAGTCCGAAACACTCTTCTTACACTTCTGTGTTTTGTGAATTCCATATTATGGTGAGGGTTTGCACCAAAACCTGTGAAAGACAAATTTTTCCATAAAACTCATGGAATCAATTTTCAAGGTATAAGGTTTTATAAGTCTTGTTACATCATTTCTTAGAGGATTAACTTACCAACAAGATTCCCAAACCTTATCTCATGTACAACTCTTCAAGTTCTCACCATGCTTTGCCTCTTAAGTGGACTGAGGTTTCCACATTATTCAAGGTGTTTCAACACTAAAAACATGTCCTCTTACCAGTGCTTTAATGCCTAGAAAGGAATCTATACCATACAAAATATATATTATTCAATCGTTCTATTACATTCAATATTGTTAATAGGTCACTTGTATCACCAATCTGCCATCAATACTTTCAGAAGTTTATTCACAATATCCTTTGTCAGGTAAGACAATTTTCTCAAAATGTTCACTGTTACTTCTTCAATCAAGAAAATAGAGAACATTCATGGTTTCTGAAAGTTACCTTCAAAATACTTATACACTAAACTAATACTTACCCTCACTTACATGCATCTTTACCTTCTAGTCAAATCTCTTCTCAATTCATTCTTTAGTTGCATTTCACTTTGATTGTGCATCCAACAATTGTACAGTCTTGTTCAAATGCATTGTTATAGCTCTTTCAAACAATGAAACAACAAAACCATGAAATAAACATGAAAAGGATCAACACTTCTTACTTATTAGTCTAAAAACACTAGCTCTGATCAAGATTTATGCATTAAACAAATTATCATGCCATCACCATGCACATGAATTTTAACCAAACCTTATCCAATAGTTTGCAAACTAGTCTTCTTTATCTTCCAACTCTCCTTGGAATTCCAAAGCTTCAGCTTTGATTCACATTCGAATGGGAATAGGTCATAAACAATTATATTTTGTATTTTATATCCTTTCAAATCAATTTCCACTCGAATATAAGCACTTAGAAACCTCTTAGTCACATGACTACGTTGTACTCAACATTTAAACCTCTTAGACTCCAAGACCTTAGCTCCTAACATACATGTTATTATACCTAACACACTTATTTCAACTTTGACACAACATAATTGACCTCAAAGATGCTTCACACTCCTAAGCTAACCAAAATTGGCCTTCAAATTTGAATTTGACTTTTGGAGGGAAAGTGAAATATTCAAAAATTTAAAATCCAAGACTCCAACTAACGCATCTAAGTGATTCTTAAGTACCTATAAGACTTTGAAATCATACTTTCAAGCCAAAATTGGATGTTTCCATCCTCATATGCATACTAGAGCTGATGTTCCTTCATCAGGGGAGCCAGTTGGCTCCAGGAGATGTAAGAAGATTTGAAGATATATTCATAATATGTCTATGGATCATTTTTCTCAATTGAATTCAATAAGGTGAGTACAAACCAAGGGAGATACAACAAGTAAGAATAAGTTTAAACATTTTATTTTTAAAGTCAATTTATTGTGGGAGCATTTTTCATAGATGTCAAAGGGGGAGATTGAACTCAAAAACATGAAAATAGGTCTTAAGGTAGTTTGAAGGTGTTTGCATGTTATGGTTTCCATCAATGTTTGAGTTTCTGTTGGTGGTTGTCATCATTGAAAAAGGGGCAGATTTTTTGACATAATGTCATTGGTGTTTTCATTGATGGAAAAGGGTGTCTAGGTAGCATAGGAGTCAGTTTGAGGTATCATTCATCAAGATGGGTGAAGGTTGATTGGTAGTGCGGTGAAGTAGCATGGTGTATAGGAGTGTATGCATGGTGTAGTGAATGGTTATCTTACAAGAAAAATTTTGTGTGATATGTGAGTGAACTCCAAATGGTTAGATGGTGTCTAATGAGTCTATAAGATGGAGAACATGTTAGTCTACTTGAGACATATGTTCAAACAAACCATTCTAGGCCTAGTCCTAGACCTATTGTAAGAATTTGGCATGGTAGCCTCAAATATGAGGTAGAGCAATATTATTTGAGCATGTGAGGAGTGATGGAACATTTCATAGCAAGTGTCGAAGATTTCAAAGGTCATAATTCAAGTACATATTGCATGTTCAAGGACTTAAGAAGCAAGTTCTATAAGACAAGGCAAGGAAAGCATGGGTAAACAATAGTTCATAGAGAATTTCAAGTGTGAGCATGCATAGATGAGCATTGAAGGTCAGTTAGAGGTGTATGTCAAATTTGAGGTCAAGAGATTGAAGACAAGGTGTGAAAACCTATTTTGAGCTCTACCGAGCTCTCAAAACTGCCCTTTCCAGTTCAAAGGTCAACTTTGGAATCTCACCCACACATGTTTTATTTGCATGGTATTACAAGCCTTTTGTGGATGTTAGGGAATGGAGATAAGAATATTTTTCAATAATAATGAGGTCAAATGGACATCATACATTTATCAACCATTGTTAAGAAGGTAAGTGGGTTTAAACCCTAGTTTTAGAGCAATAGATAAGAAATGATGTGTATGGTCTCCAAATGGCTTGGGAAGGCTAATGTGATGGTTCATGGATGTAGGACTCTTCAAAGCTGATTTTGGTGGTGGTTTCATGTTCTAGATATTTTGGGAAGCTACAACAAAACCCCTATTTTGTGGAGATTTTTTATTACAGAGTTGAGTTGTAGGTTTCATGGTGAAAGAACAATTTTGGGAGATAGCTTGAGATGTGTGATAATTGTACATGAAGATATTTGAATTGGTTTTATGCAGTAAATTTTTGTAATCTCTCTTCCAAGTTGACCTATCGCTAATGATCCAAAGAGTTAAAACCAGTCTTATAGGTCCAAGAATGATTTTGTTGTTTTGCATGGTATAGCAGGGTGATATGGGTTTGAATAGCTTGAATAGGTCACATATGATGTGTTTGAGGTCTTGGTTTGATTAGGTTAAGTGTTTCCATGTTGAAGTCCTAGTGGCCTAATCAACCCTATTAGGATTTTCAAGAAGGTGTGTTTAAACAGGGATGCTAGTGTGTTTTTCTCTATGTCACATATGCATGTGAGTGCTTGAGGAGTTGTGTCAGGGCCTTGGTGAATTGTTTCATGTTAGGAAATTAATTATTTATTGTGAACATTAAATGGTAATAGATTTTTGACTGTGAATATATATGTATGTGTGTTTGTTACATGAGTAAAAAATGTATTAGATTAACATAATATTATTATAAAAAAATATTGCGTAAATAGGATTATAGAGAGATTCAAAGAAATATCTCAAACAATGTAATCCTTAAATATAGGAGCTATAATTCCTATATATATGTAAGAATTCTTAGATGAATAATTGAGAAGAATGAATTAATTTTTCGTGTGTCAATCTATAGCTTCTCTTTCATTTGGTATCTGAGCAGAGTATTTATCAAAGTGGATGAATTAGAGCCATTATCCTTGTAATGGAAAGCAAATAATCATAACAACGTCAATACTTATGTTCTTCATTGTCGCATATTATGTCAGCAGTATTGGTTGTGTTTTTGATATTATAAAGTGCTTTTAAAAAGTGGTAAAGATTTTCAATTGAGCTCGGCTTCGAACCATTTCGTATAACATTTTTGGTGCGTTAGAATTTTATGCAGATAACTATGAATTACCTGCATTTTTTATCCACGTCATAATAGTGTTTGTATTTAATTCCTCCTTGAATTACATTTAGATCGGGACTTTCATCCAATAGTGAAATTCATGCAGAAATCAGGTGTAGATAATATCTCAGTGGTCATTGAATTTTCTTCATTCGGTTTTTCAGACCTTCTATCGCTTGTTATCTCAAATTTAATCATTGGATAATTATCCTCAAATGTGAATGAATTTTTTTTGGAACGTAGATCTCTTGATAAATACCTATGGCCTGCTCCATCAGTCTCTACTTTCAGCAACTAGTCATTTTTTTGGTTTGATTGTTTTATCATGGGCATTTGTACTTCTTCATTTCACTGATCATTGTGATTTCTTGGGTATTAAGATCTAGATATCCTATGTGGAGAATTTTTACATTCAATTTAAGATCAAATATGCATGCATTCGTACTTGTACATGTGGATCTATCCAGATTTTTGCGTAGATATAATTAGATCCCACATTCACTTCAGTTGATCTGTTCGTGGTGCAAATTTAAATTTTCTATTTCAATATAGTATTGAATACAAGGTGTGGTAGTACCGTGTGCTTATCCATTTCCATATATCCTCCACATGTCTTGCATATTCTACTCATAGTGGTTTACTTATATTTTTTTATGTCTAGTTAATTGTTTGTCCATTTATGTCTAATTGAGCAAGATGGAAAAGTATGAATATAGGGATTCAAAGTCTATATTCTGAGTCAATATTAAATTTTTATGTCATATTGTTTTATTTAATTTTTATGGTCCACAGGATTATATATATGTGTGATGATTATCAAAAGTTTAATTTTTTCATAGAAGATAATTTGTGGTATGTATTTTGTCTGTGTGTCATTAAGATTGATTTCGTGTTACCATAAAGGTTATTATTAAGTGTTTTGTCATCTTTATCGTCAATGTATATCCTTCTTCTGATAGTGTCTTGAGTTAAGGTCAATAAAAATTGTCAAGTTTTCCTTTGAAGTTATAGAGTCAAAAGTGTCCTATTTGAAATTGTCTAGTATCAAAAGTTGTGAAAATAAAAAAAAATCCTTACGGACGTATTTTTGGTGGAATTCATTGAGGATCATTTATTCATCAGTTGAGTAAGCAGATCATGCATTGGAGGACTTAGGCAATGGAGGATGGAGGAATATCAGTGCCTCTCATCATTCACCAACGACAAGGTCGCATACAACACTAGTGGCACCTTTTTTATAATACTTTTAGTTGTTTTCTTTAAGTGGTGTAAGAAGAAATAAAACAAGTTTTACATTCCCTTTCAAAGATTTAAACAAAGATAATGTCCATTACAGATGCTGAGAATAGATGTATAGGAGGGAAACTGATTGCGGTGATCCTCTGACTACTGAGATTCTCTGATTGTCGGACTTCTTCATTGATCGGCCAATGAAAGAGCATTCACAGGAAGTGAAAGTGGGAAATGTTGAGTTTGCATATGTAGGTGTATTGGTGGAAGTGTGATCATCTGGTGAGGGATTCACTGTGGTGAATTAGATGGTCATATGAAACAAGATCCATACAACAGTATGCAAAGGCATATGATTATGTTTCTAGTTCTTGAGATGCAGTTTCTTCCCATGTTCACATTAAGGGGGGAATAATAGGAAATGAACTTATTTTTTTAATTTTTATTAGATTAGATCACTATTTGGTTTTGGGGGGACCAAAAAACCCACAATATAAAAAAGGAAATAAAGTCTCTAGGAAAAACAATAGCCCAAAAACCAACAAGGGACCAAATAGGAAAAAATAACTTGACCAACACAAAGGCCCAACAAGGAGGGAGGAAAACAAAGCCTCAGAAACATATATATATATCCACTAAAGACAAACACAACAAAAAATGTCAAGACCAACGAACCATTCCACCAAAGGTTAGCTAAAGTTTATTTTTCTTGTTGCTTCTAGTGCGAGAGTTGGATCCTCTATCTAGATCCTATCTAGAAGTCATATGTGTTTCCTGCTTGTCACCCTTGGTTCCAACAACCTCGTCATCTTCATCTAATCTTCTGATTTCAAATCTAGCACTCTTTTTTTTCCATCTTGGATAGTTGATCTTACAAATTAGTGATCCCATGTTCTTGAATGATGAAATCCACCTTAAGTCCATTAATCCTTTTTTCTTAGGTTGAGGATTTGATGTGCCATTCCCTCATATTCTGAACCTATTGTTTGGTCACCTTGAGTATTTTATCAATGGAAACATCCATATTAGTCATCCTAGCAGCTCTAGTAAAGTCTCCAAGAATGTCCTCTACAATACCCTTTCCTTTAGAAGACTCCCCCTTATTCATTTCTGAAAGCACCTCCATGGCCACATCTTCGTTGTCATTCACCATCGGGTCCTTCTTTTTCGTTCTCATCTTGTTGGCTAAGACCTCATCATCTTAGTTATTGGGTTATGGGATAGGGGGTAGGAAAGGTTTACCATTCTGGAAAAGCAACAAGATCAAGCCATGATGTAGGGGGGATTCAACTTTTCCTCCTTAAAATTTGAAATATAAATAGTTAGGGACCACAACATGAAAAATGGAAAGCTCATAGTCTGCTTACAATGAAAATAGTTCAAGATAGAGATATGGTGAGTGTAGATTTTATGAAATTTTCCTTCAAGGGTTAAATCTCTCATAACCACCTTAGATACATTGGACCACCTCTCTGAGAGACTAGTCCTGGCTATGCCATCATTGTATAGATGCACCCTTTCATTAGGTCAAAAAAAGGTGGATATTTCATGGTTCCTACACTTCTTGTCCTTGAACAATTTAAGCCCCTCCATAGACATTCACGTTATATCCACTATAAAATGTTTTGTTACATGCATCTCAACCCCCCTGAATTTAACCCTCTCATGATCCCAATCTTTGGAAAAATCAATGGATAAGTCGAGATTGTTACCTTTGATATGATTGATAAATTCCATGAAATCACCTTTTCGTAGCAACCTCCATATAGTGGCATCCTATTTAATCAATTGGAACGAGGTTAGTTCCGTCCTCACACATTCACCTCCCATGGTGTGCTAGCTATGGCTTTTCATATTACTCCATGTTTGTTTATAGGATCTCTTCTTCTCGAGACAACAGATAAACACCTTCTCTACTACCGAACTGGAATAATTTTTTTTACCAAATCTACCCCGCAGATCCTGTTTAAATCCTCTATGGATCTTGCGAGCTTCCTTGGTTGTGATTTTCATTATTAATTATGTTGTTGACATGGCTCTATGGTATCTTCCCTCCCATTCTCTCCAATCTAAAAAATCAATACCTGAGTTTGCTAACACATCCACACTAGAATTACTTTCTCTAAACACATGGCATAAGGCCACATCATCAAAGACCCCCATCATACTTTGCGCATCTAGTATCATATTTTTTATATTCCACTTAGCCTTGTATTTTCCTTCAATGGCTTTAATAATTAATAGAGAGTCTTCTTCTATAATGATTTTCTTGATCTTAAGTATTTTAGCAATCCTCATGTCGTTCACATCCGCATACACTTCAACATAATTGTTATAATTATTGCCTAATAGTCCTGCGTAGGCAAATAGGAATTTCCCCGTATGATCCCTTATCTAGCTTCCCCGAACCTTGCCTTCATTTAACTTCACAGCCCCATTGAAAATAATTTTAACCCAATCCATAGGGGCAGTTTCCATTTAGAATTGATTATGTCCTTATTTTTCCCAAGCTTCCCTCCACCTTTATTTGGTCTAGTCCTTAAATCTTAAAGAATCTTATTATATTCCTTCGACAGAGAGTCCTCCCACTTATTTTTATGTATCCCAATGTTGTCCCTAATATTTTGTTTAATCTCATTGACCACCTTAGAGATGTTAGCTGACTTGTTTTGGAAAATCCTGGAAATGAACTATTTATTATGAAAATTACACGGTAATATATTTGTGAGTGTGCATATGTATGTATGTATGTATGTATGTATGTATGTATGTATGTATGTATGTATTTAAGGGATTGACTAAAGAAAGCAATATTTTTCTCCATCATATCATCATTTTTCTAGATGAGGATACCTGAAATTCTCTCTTCACCTACAAAAGCATTAAGAATAAAATATTTATCAAACCTAGGGTTCACCAGTGTGAGAGCTTGAGAAATGGCCGTTTTGATGGCTTTGAAGCTCTCCCTTCCTTCCTTTTTCCATAAGAATGGCATATTCTTCTTCAGCATGGTTGTTAGTGGCTTAGCCAATGCTACGAATCAAGGGATGAATCTCGCACGAAGTTTATGGTCCCTAGAAAAATCTGGAGACCCTTCTTATGACTTGGGAGTGATAAAGACATAATCAAACGGATCCTGGCTAGATCGATTGAGATTCCTTCTGCTGAAACAACATTCCCTAAAATATTTCGTTCGTGTGCTGCAAAAATACATTTCTTAGGGTTAAGTGACACTCCAAACTCTATACATTTTCAGAAAACCTTCTTTAGATGTGTGATGTGGTCTTCTGCATGCTTAGAGTATACAGTAATATCATCAAGGTAAACGAAGATGATATCGTTGATTAGTCCTTTAAATTCCAAGTCCATGGCTCTTTAGAAATTATCCCTAGCATTGGAGAATTTGAATGGAGTTTTTTTGTAAGCATATGTGCCCCACTTGGTAGTGAAAGCCATTTTGAATTGATCACTTTCTTAGACCATAATTTGTTTATAACCCAAACATCCATCGAGAAAAGAAAATATTTGAGCTCCTACCACTGTTTGAAATATTTTCTCCATTGATGAAAGAGGATAATGGTCTTTTAATAAGGCATGGTTCAAATCCCTGAAGTCCACGCATAGCCAAATTTCTCCATTCTTCTTCCTTACAGGCCTCGATGAGTTTGGTTAGCTCCTTTCTCATTAGTGGATCAATTTTGGGATTAATTGGTCTCTATTTCTGATGAATTGGCTTGGCATTAGGATACATGTCGATGGTATATTATGCTAGACTTGGATCAAAACCACGCAGGTATTTATATCTCCATGCAAAAATGTTTTGATACTCTTGACAAAGGTTGATGAAATCTTCTTTTTCTTCGGGAGTGTATACGTTGCCAATCTTCAGAAACTTTTCATTTGCTACCTTAACTTCCTCAAAGTCTTCTTCTTTGACCACCATGTTAGAGATTTGTCTTCTGGTTTGATCATCTAAATTGAAAATGGATTCCAGAGTAACTAAAAAATTTAGAAGATTATTGCTTTTCAATTATATGATTTGATCACCATATTATTGTTGTAACTTATCTTGATTTTTCACAGCAAACTCCACCTCTTATTGTAGGAAAAGGAAAAAAAAAATTCATTATCAAATACTTGAAAACTACTCACATTATCAGGAACTGTGGGTCAAACCTCCATTTTGATGGATTTTTTTCCTTCTTTCATGATATCAATAGGTATGTCATATTGTGAGCGAATTGTAGCAAGCCTATTAGCATCTTGATTTTGATTTCTAGGAACCACATGGATCCCAAAAGCTTCAAAATCTTAAATCAAATCCCATACTCGATTCTTGTATGATCTTAAAATATCATTTTTGGATACACTGTGCATCGTCACTTGATGAACAACTAACTCACTGTCTCAAAAAATAGTCAGGGTTGTGATTCCTTTCTTTTGAGCTAGTTGAATTCCTTGCACAAGGGCTTCGTATTCAGAAGCATTATTAGTGCAACTAAATTGTAACTGGAAATATGAGAAGTACTTATCTCCTTCTAGAGAAATTAGCATGACACCAGCACCAGATCCATTCTTACTCCTTGATCCATTGAAGAACAATTTCCACATTCCTTTAGAATTGTTTTATGTTTTGATAAGTTGTGGTATGATCGTACCTTCTTCATGAATGCAGTATGTACCCAATCCCATCTCCTCCAAAAGTAGTGAACCATCTTATTCCTCTACTAATAAATCAATGTAGGGATTGTACTAATGATCTCCACTCACTTCATCTAGCATAGTATCAAGAGCTTCTTCCACAAGAGTGGTTGGTTCATGAGAAATATCTTCTTCTTCTGGGTCACGGATGGTATAACTCCCATTTATGGGACTGGAAGTTTAGGGATCCACATGATTATGGAAAATTGGCTCCACCCTTATAGTCACTTTAGTTTTATATCGAGTCCTAAGGATCATATGAGACTAATCAGCTAACAGGTAACTACCCATCTTGGTAATGAAATCTCGTGATAGGAAAATGGCAAAGAGAGGAGGAAGATCAATGACTGATATGTCTTATGTGAATGAAAAACTGGGACATGCATGGATAGTAAGATGGAGTCCTTTGATGACTCCAAAAGTCTGAACTATTGTACCATTCAACTGAAAAACTCCTCTAGAGACTAGTGTATATTGTATTCCTAACACATCTACAATTTTCTTGGCATAACTAGGCTATTAGCACAAGAATCGATCATGTAATTATGTACCAAATGATCACCAATGATAAGGGAAATATAGAATGGTGGTAGTTTGTTTGACTTAGGAATATTTTTCCCTTCTAGTTGACAAAAACTCTTAGCACTCTCAATTCCTTCTCAAAGAAGTAGCAAGAAGTCTAACCTCAATGTTGTCCTCTGTGAAATTATGTACTGCAAAAATGTTGGATACATCAAGAATATGATCGACTAAAGTAACATGTGTTTCCCCTGTGTAGAAAGGTAAAATTTTGAGTGCCGCACCAGGTATAGGGTCATATTGTGCCAACAGAAGAGGACTACTTACATTGAAAGGGGGAAAAACTTGGTTCCTCACCATAGCAATCAGAGGTTGATTTTTCCTGGGTGGAGGAAACCTTCCGTAAGGAGGAGTTGAATGACCCTCATGAGGTGACATTGTAACTGGTGATGTTGAAATGCCTCTTCTTCTTCTTGGAGGAGACAAGGATAACTCAATATACTGATAATTTCCTTCTCATCTCGTAGAAGCTCTTGTATGAATTCTTCACATATGTTAACACATTGAGATATGCAATCCAAAGAGATGAAGTTGCCAAGTACTTTTATTCATGCAAGTATGAAGAGAAGTACCGACTCTTGTCCCACTGGGTGTGCCAAAAAAATTTATCTCCAAATCATTGCACCCTATGAATGGCTAGAATGTGAACAAGACATTCGGTGTGATTGAGTAACATGTGATCACCTCTCAAGCTGTGGGACTTGGGCTCAAGGTGAACCTCTGGAGAAGGTCAGCTTCCTCTTCCTAAACTAAGTGATATAATATTCCTAGTGCAATAAAATGGCTATCCAGGCCTATGCTAACATTTTTATGGACTTTATGGAAATATATTTACAAGAAATGAAACTATACAAGGGATGGTGATGAACCAAATGAAGGGTGTTATTATAATTGGGAAGGGTATTGTGAACCACAAGTCAGCTTCACCTACTGCAACTTAGAGAGGGTAACTGAATACCATAGACTAAGAAGCATGTGGTCCCTTTGTTAAAATCAACCAGACAAACAATCTATTAGTCCTCTAGTGAAGAAGGATGAACTTGAGAAGGGTGAACAAGCCCCACAACTCAACTAGATGCAATAGTCCACCAGTTGATAAGCACAGAACTCCAAGAACCTGCAATAGAAACTTGAACTTACACAGTGTACCTACAAGCATGAGAAAGGAAAAAATAAGTATAGAATGATGGAAGGACTAAGAGTAGTCACAAAACACACACTTTATTACTTCAACAACATGAAAAATGCATAATTACATTTAGAAGAGGAAATGGTTTCCATTATAGTCTTAGAAAAGAGGATTGAAAGTTCCCTTAATCCACAAAAATAACTTGTAGAAGAGAGAGGATTCTTAAAAAATATACACTTGTATAAGATGTCTAACTTGTCCAACTTGTGTCACATGTCTAATTTTTGTAACCAATGTGTAACCCTTTGGAATGAACTTCCAACTTAAATTTATAGAAAATCCATGTGAGAGAAGAGAGGAAATATCATAAATTCTTGGCCATGAATAAAGGCACATGATGGCCTACATTAATTACGTCACTAATGACACCACTTAGGAACATTCCATCATGCCTCATTAATTAAAATATTGCACATATCCACTATTTAAATGAAAATAATATTTTTAATAAAATATTTTAATAATAAAAAATATTATTTTATTAAAATATTTTAATAAAAATAAATTTTATGTTTTTGGAAAAGCCACTTAAGGTTAGGTTTATGCGTTAGAGGAGGGTCTAGTTGAAATAAGGACCAAATCAGTTGTTGGCTCACCCCCACATCATCGAGCTCACGTGATGACCTTTTTATTTCACTTGTCTTGTAACCTTTCCAACTCGAGCTTGCTCCATAGCTTGTTCACCTGAGCTCCTTCAATCAGCTCGACCCTGGCTTTATATCTTCACAAGCTCACCATGTCGAGATCCATCACTACGCTGCACTAAGCCCATCTAAGCCCACTCACTTTTTCATAACTCAGCTCAAACTCCTAAGGATGACTCGGCCAATAGTTTTCCATTCTTTAGACTAAACGTTGAGCCCCATCGAATCACCTTCACACCCGACCGAGAATTCCAGTGGATCGTGCTCGCCCTGATGAGTTTTATACCAACTCAGTCTGTGTCAAGTTTTGTTCCTTATTCCTTAACAATGAACTCTCTTGGCACTTCAAGCTCATTTCTTCCCCTTTCACTCCATTAGATTGATACACCAACTTCCCACCACATCAACCTAGCACTTATTTGAGCTCACACCAAAATACTTCCACGACACACCGAGCTCTTTCCTGAGTCTCCTTTTTGTTTTGCAAATCCACCAGCTCTAATCCTTCACATCTAAGAAATTCATCCCAAAACTCTACATCTGTCGACATAACTCATCCTTCCAAGATCTTCCCATGATACTCCTGCAACATATTGAGCTCAGGCCTAGCTATTCTTTTTGTTGAACTTTGTGTAAACCAGTTTTGTCTTCGCATCTCCTTAACCACTTCTGCTAACCCTAAGCTCCAACCACTCACCATCTACGAGCTCGTATTAATCAAGATACTTTATGGCTCGCTAGACTTGATCACTTCTTCACATCACCTATGCGACATCTTTTCCACGAACTCACTTCTAGGCTCCAATCCTTGGCTCAATTCATCCTGCCGAGTCATTTCAAAAACTCCCACGAGCCACTCCATATGAGCTCATCATTATTTTGCACTCCTCAGTCCACAAAGCTTGATCTAAAATGAGCTTATAGTGTGGATCTCCTTTGAGCTTGATATGACTTGCCTGAGCCAATTCTTGAACCGCTCGATGTTGCACACCTATGCCAACTAGTTTATGTCGTAGCCGAGATGATTCTGTCTCTGAACATTATCAAGCTCACAAATGAGCTCTTTGTTAACTCGCCTTAACTAATCAAGCAACCCAACTGATTCATTATCCTTTGAATTAATTTGGTTGAGCATTCTAAAACGTAGTTCAAGCCACTCACGAGTTTGCTCCAATGGGCCTAACTCGACCTGATAGTTGTGCCATTATGAGCACTTCCCCACTAACTTGCTCGAAAGAACCGTGTCTCAATTCGGTTCATGAGTTAATTCCGGAGTGATGTGCTCATCCCTGAGCTCAAGGTTGAACTCGCTCACAATCACGGATTTCATTGAATATCAAACCCAAGCAATGAGCTTCTTCGTCCTTGCATATATTGAGTCTATATTGACATTTACCTACCTGCCATAAGCTCCAATGGTAGAATCATCTTCAATCTGCCTATATGCTTCATCTAAAACATCTGGGAACTAACGTGACATTTCATTTGTTCCTTTGACAAACTTTTATGATCCATCATGCCAAGCCATACATCATTTTCTCGGGTGATTGACTCATGCCAGGCTCGATGAAACATTGAGATGCCTTTCATTTAATGTTGACATACCATTCTTTGAGTCAAACACCATCTTCTTAATGCCAATCCTACAATGTTCTCTATGATTGAGTTTTTCGCAAGCTACTCCTCCTTAAAGTCACCATGATCCATGTTATCTCCAACCGTATTCTGAGCTACCTTAGAGGAACTACACTCTCTCGCCTTCATCAAATGATTGGGTCTTATGCCTATGTTTACGCAGAGCTTTCAGATCTCTACCAACCTCCCACTATTCAAGCCAATGGTCATCCTAGATTTTAGCAATCCTGTAATACAAATTCATTCCACGTATTCGAGGATTATGCCAAACAACTAGGTTTTCAATGTTAAAAGTAACTCCTCATTTTCCCGTCGACGTGAAATTTTGACTCTGGCTTTCCTACACAATGTCCCCTCTTAGAAATGCTTCCTATGATCCCCGTGTAGTGGAAATATTAATTTTCAAAAACCAAGGATCATCTCACCATCATGTCATGGCTTATTCGTCACAAAATTCTGCATTCTTGGCAATTTAACCCGCAAAACACGTAGACCCCTGAAATAGCTTTTTAGCTCATGACTCAGCAACCGAGCTCTAGACCAAGCTACGTCTCAACTCTAAGACTCTTCAAGCTCCCCAACTCAACTTGATGCTTGCAAGCTCCCCGTATTTTCACTAACACTCGAACTCGATCAATCTCTTTCTGATGGGCTCACCGAGCTCCCTCTTGAACAACTCAAGTTATCCATGGCAATTTTTCTTCGTTAATCCCATATGAAACTCGACCATCGATTCCTCAAGCTACTCCACTTGTTTGAGAAAACTCCACAATTTTTTGCATTAAGTTGAGCTTTATGTTTTTCTATTTGAAGATGAGAGATCTCCTCGAGCGATTTCTACCTTTGCGAACACTCTGGTCTTACATACCAAATTGTGTAGTCAATCGATCTATCGATGAGTTCGCGCGAGCTAACACCTGTCAAGTCCTTCAATTCATTCATAACACTTAAACCTTAGCATATCCCGAGCTCTTAAATTTTCTTGATGAGATCCTTTCGTGTAGATTCCATTTAGCTCGACCGATATATTTCATGCATTATGAGCTCGCTGAGTTAGCTCATGAGCAGCTCGATGAGTTGTTTCATAGTTTAATGCCACTCGATCCACTTAAAAATAAATTTTCCCTGATTTAGATTATCTGGGCTTACTCTTGAACCAAAGGGTCATGGGAACATAATAAAACCCTTGAATTGATCGAGTTCAATTCAATCACCCAAAGCTAAAATAAAGGAATTTTTTCAGTCCTAGGGCCCCATAGGTCCTCATTGTCAAATTTTTCAAAGTGTGCGAAATTGGATAACACTTTACATTCCATATTCCTTTATAGCATTTAATTTTCTAGATATTGAGTACGTTCCAACTTAATCATTAAATCCTCTTCCTTTCTATCATTCACTTTGCAAGAAATTGAGTACATTCAAATATTTTTCATCCTCTCCTCCATTCTAGTATTCACTTTTCTATAGGTTGAGTAAGTTCAAACTTAATAGATAAATACCTCCTCACTTGTAGCATTCACTTTTCTAGAGGACAAGAACATTCAAATAAATCGGATCCCTCTTCCATCTTGGCATTCACTTTGCCAAGGGTTGAGTTTACCTTCACCTTCATTTTTTCTCACTTCTACCTTATCATTCACATTTTTTAAGTGTTACGTTGTCCAAATCTTCCAAACACCTTGTCCATCATAGCATACACTTTTCTAAGGGTCAATTTACCTTTAAAACTTAATCACCAAACTCTCTTCCATCTTATAATTCATGTTGCTAAGGTTTGAATAATCTATTGCATCTCTTTTTGATCCCCCCTCTTTTTAAAATGGTGGGAACAATACATAAAGACTATAGTCTATTTGGAAGAGACGAAAGAATATGAAATGCTTTTAGACACTCTAAAAATGAAGTTGAACATAATATTGAGGATCATCAAAATAATGTTTATCTTGAGGAACAAGCCCAAATTAAACATATCCTACGCATAAACAAGGACAAAAATTTTCTTCGCCTCCTTGAGATGGGAGAAAAATTACCTTTTGACTTTGATGAGGATGTTGTGAGAACATTACTCAGTAAACTTAAGCCCAAAAAGGATATACCATCCAAATCAAATAATGACGATGAAGTTGGGCCAACTAAAAAAAATTTGAGGACAAAGGCAAATCTATTGATTCGGCCCCCGATCCCAAAAAAGCATTAAATTATCAAATCAATGCAATTGCAAAACAACTTGTCATATTATCTTCAAAATTCAGTGGTGACATAATTGACGAAGAATCAAATACGAATAGTGGTGATCCATCTAAAACCTATACTACACCTAATAAAGATAACAACAACCTTATAAATGATAATTCATAATTTATCCCACAAAATAACCCTCCATTTTCTCACGAATGGAAAATGATGAAAGAAATGATTTCAGGTATCCAAAACCAATGAAAATAATTCAACTTTGATGAATTGTGTCCTTACCCCTTCAATAAGTACATCTTATGTGTACCCTTTCCAAGATCTTTTGAGATGCCTAATTTTGATAAATATAAGGGAAAGAACGACCCACGAGAGAACATTAAGGATTTTTTCATGGCATGCCAAGAAGTGGCATATAGCAACATCTTCTAATTGTGTATCTTCCCACAAATCTAGGAGGACAAGCCTTTGATTGGTTCCTACACCTTCCCAAGGTTTCGATAACTACTTTCGTGGACCTCTCAGAGAAGTTTTTAAAACACTTTTCCTTCAACCTAAACTTTGAAATCACCATGATCAATTTGTGTAACACCAAAAAATGCTCAAATGAAAGCTTCACACAATTCCTACAATAATGGTGGGGAATTACTATTTGATTCCCATGCTCTATCCTAGGGAAAAAAACTAGTGAGAATATTTTTTCCAAACCTTACCAATGAATTATCCTTTCATATGAAAATGCACTACCTTATTAGATTTGAAGAATTTTGAAAAAGGATCCCAAATTTAAAAGGCCCTTATTACTAAAGTCTTGATCAAGCCTCATTCCAAATATAATGGGCATAATAATAACAATACTAGTACTCATCATGATAAATATTTGTACATCAAACGCAACCACAATGTCATGGATGATGGTATCATGGATAATCGAAATGTGCACAACATACACGAACAATCAGCCAAAAATCCAATATAGAACCTAGCAAAGACACTACTCCATGCAAATTTAAATTTTACACCCCTCGAGGAGAATCACTCTAGTCTCTTTCATTAATTAGTAAAGGCTAGAATGATGAAATGTCCAATTACAAAACCCTTTGTCAAAGGGGAATCTAAGATATATTGGTAAAAACCCAATAAATATTGTGAATACCACTACATCAAAGATCATTCTACTTATCATTGTTTAAGTCTCTGTCATTATATCTAAGAATTAATTAATGAAAGATTCATTAAAATAGAAATTGATGAAAAATCTATCAAAACCGGAGATACGTAAACTACAAAAAATTCTAACCAAGAGTTGAACATTTTCCAAAATCGTGTACATAAAAAAACTCAACAAGACCATGACAACAAGGGTCAGGTATCTCTAACTCAAAACCAATATATTTCTTCTCCATGTTTTCTTCCATTAGTTCAAATATACATTGAACCTATTTCAGACAACAACTTTCTACCATCAAATGAGAACTTGACCTTTCTTCAAGACTCCCTTTTAACCAATGATATAAATGAAGAGTCTAAAGAAGAGGGTTCATCATCAAGAATCATTGAGCTTGATTTTATTCTTTCACTATTGGCTCCTATGCCAAACATCTCTAGTCTTGTTATAGAAACACAACCACAACAATTTTGGATACTTTCAATAATACATCCTTCCATTTCCATAATGCCTCAAACGATTAATCTTACAAGAATCTCATCAATGATGATTCCTACATGTCAAGACATTTATATATGTGCACTCTATGAGTTATGTATACCCAATAATATCCTTACACAACCTTTTCAAGATTTGATTATAAATATTTCATCAAATCAATTAATCCATAGCCACGAAGGAGAAACATTGAATATTTTCTCTCTATGACCTATAAAGATCCTTGGATATACATCTATAGATCAATCTTTCTTTCCTCACATTCTTCCACTCATATGTGAATATGAATTTCAACATATTCTCTACATCAAAAATACTCCTCTAACATCACATGGGTATTTTTATCCCATCGACGACTTATCCAATCATACATTCATTTACTTGGACCTTATCTGCCCAAGTATCATAATTTTGGAATCATTCAATCTTCATATTTCATCCTTTGACTTGGACCTTTTCCACCCAAGTTTCATAATTCTAGACTCATTTATTCTTCGTATTCCATATTTTAACTTGGACCTTGTCTTCCCAAGTCTTGTAAATCAAGACTACTTCAATTATGGATACATCGAAAATCCTTCTAGCTACTCCTTTGACTTAGATTTCATCTGCCCAAGTATGATATCTCAAAACTTGTCGAATCGTTTGATTCACTTCATTGACTTAGATCTTATCTGCTCAAGTCTCGTAAATAAATACCATTCAACTTTCATTGACTTGGATCTCTATCCCAATGATTCCATTACCAAATCTCATCCGCCAAATTTCAAACACATTAAAAATCATAAAAATAAAAGAAAAATCCATATCAAAATTTTCCTTAAAGAACTATTTGAACATCAAAATCGTAGAAGCAAAAACATCTTCTTCCACGGGTTATCTCCACACTAGGGAAGGAAACTTTCACAATTAACTCATTTAACAAACAATTTTAATTGTTTCATCCATTAGTAGATATCTTAAGCATACCATTATCATATCTTTGCATTCTTCACCTTCTAAAACATAGGTTAACCTTGTTCCTATTGGGCATTGTGTGTCTCATCCTTATTATGGTTCCTACCATTTTAGATCTTTTTACCTACTATTTTGTCTCAAAGCTTACTAATGGAAACTCCTCTTTTAAAACAAGCTCTCTCTTTAACATAAATCTCAAACTTCTTTACCCAGACTTTTGTTTTGACCATCCATTTCATTCTACAATGTTGAACGCTTGCGACATGTTAGTCGCATGCGACTAAGACTTGGGGCATAATGTTCCTTCCCAACAAGAACAATCTAAATATACAAGGAAAAATAAATATAAAATACTAACAAATTAATAAATCAATTATTACACCTTTCTTCATTCACATTGCTAGGTGACGAGCCCATACTTCTTACTAGTAGTATGAGACCGGGAATGGAGGAAGATGTCCTTAATCTCCTACATTTTGTCTTCAGTGTTGAGCCCTTGTATTTTACTGGTGGCATGGGGAAACATGTAGGGGTACCTTTCAAATAAAAAACAAACAAAATAAATCCTTTAGAAAATCTGGATAAAAGTTCTTAATCAAAAACATCCCAAAAGGTTCCTTATGTCAAGAGAGACAACAATTATTTCAACTAGATCTTGTCAATTAGTAGGCCATCAATGGATCTAAGTCTAGTAAAATTTTATAAAGTGGAATCATTCAAGTAATCTTTATTGGAGATGAAATACATTTTCTTACATGGACCATTGTTACACCTTATGTCTTGGTATCCATCATCTTCATTTTTATATCACTATTCACCTAGTTCTTGTGTCCTTCTTAGCTCTCGGTGATGAGCCTCACATGAGCCTTACATCTTCCTAGTTGTGTGGAGTCATGAGTGGAGTGATACATCATCTACATTTATTCCAATGGAATGGAATGCCCCCCACCTTTCTAGGAATCTAGAAGTGGATTCCAAGTGTAATAGGGAAGTGATGTTCAAGTGGAGTTAACTAAGATAGGTGGATTTGATTAAATAACTAATTTAATTAGTCATTAATTAAGAGGAGACAATTAACCATTTAAATAAATAAATATTTAATTATATTGGATAAGAGGGTTTATGAATTAATTTAATTAATTAATTCTAAAGGGTAGGAATATGACTTAAGCAATAGAATTAATTTAATTAATTCTAATTGGATAGAAGTAGGCTAGAAATATGACTGTATTTAGGGTGTCTAAATAAATGGTACAATAAATCCTTTTCTTTTTCAACTTCCCTAATGTATTTAAACATGAAACCTGCTAAAGATGGATACTCTTCAAAAATCATGCATACAATCTCACACATTGAAATCCATCTTGTATCAAAATATTTAAGGAGGTTTTTACCATCAGTAACTCCAATTGCAAATTTATAAAACTCTAAAAATGATTTTGGACTATTTTTCATATAAGTGTGTAATTCAAGGAGGAGCTCTCCCACTTTAGCGACATTTTCAAATGTGATAACAATTTTGTATGTAAGTTTAATTCTATGAGCCATGTGATGAATTGGAATTATATATATGGTGCAATTGTTTTTATATTTGAACATGAATTTTACTTCTATGACCCTGTGTTAGTGATGCACCATCAGTACTAGCACACACCAACTTACTAGTAATTACATAGTCATCCATCCCAACTAAATTCCTTAAATTAGAAATAACCAATTCACAAAAGTTTTTAGCATTACATTTTTCAACCATTTTGTTAATAGATAACAAATGAGTTTTCCTTGACTGGTTCTCAAAAGTGTAGACGTGTATGTAAACCCACAATGTGTTTTCAATTGTTGTAAGCTCGTTGATGGAGAGTGAGATAAACATTTTTTTTTACATTTTCTTTCAAATCTTCCATTTTGATTATTGCTAGACACTTTGTCATTTCCCTAGCACTGATCTCCAAATAATGAGATTGTGGAATGTTGAGAAACATATTATATTGAAACAAAACCTTATAATTTGTAAAATATGAAATTGATCTGCCATTTTTAAGAATGTGGAATATAGTAGAGAATTGTACATTTTTTACATTTAGACTGGTATTCATAACTTTTCAAAATTGTGCATTAATTTTTCCCCCTTTCTCAACAAGTTTTTGTCGATGTTTCTGTTTATTTTCATACTTAGATCCATATCTTACATGCATGTAATCTTTTGCAGTTTTCCATTTATGTGTCCTTATTTTTTCCATCTTTTTCTATAACTGTCACATATACTTTTCCACAATCTTTCTCAATTGTTTCTAACTTTAGTTGTAATTTGTGTTTTTTTTAGTTTCCAACCACATATTGTACATATACATTTTTTTTGTAGTATCACTACCATTCTCTAGCTCTATAGGTTCAATGAATGGATATTTATATGCCCAACCTACCTTAAATTACCTCCCAATTGTCCAACTATTTTTTAGTTGAACACAAAGTCCACTTCTAAGACCATGTATTACTAATGCACCATCAGTACCAAAACACACTAACTTAGTAGCAATTGCATAGTCATCCATCCTAGATAAATTCCTCAAATTAGAAATAACCAATTCACAAAGGTTTTAGGCATTACATTTTCAACCATTTTATTAATAGCTAATAAATGAGTTTGCCTTGAATGATTCTCAAAAGTGTAGACGTGCATGCAAACCCACAATGTGTTTTCAATTGTTGTAACCTCGTCGATGGACAATGAGATAAACACTTATTTTTTTACTTTTTCTTTCAAATCTTCCATTTCAATTATTGCTAAACACTTTGCCATTTCCCAAGAACTTCTCTCCGACCAATGAGCTTTTGGAATGTTGAGAAACCCATTACATTGAAACAAAACCTTATAATCTACAAAAGTTGAAATTGGTCTACAATTTTTAAGAATGTGGAATATAGTAAACAACTGTACATTTTTCACATGTAGATTGGTATTCATAACTTTTCAAAATTGTGCATTAATTGTTCCCCTTTTCTCAACAAGTTTTTTCAACATTTCTATTAATTTTTATACTCAGATGCATATCTTACATGCATGCAATCTTTTATAGTTTTCCATTTTTGACTATCATATATACGTTTCCACAATGTTTCTCAATTGTGTTCAACTTCAGTTGTAATCTACGTTATTTTTTTATTTTTCAACCATGTATTGTACATCTACATTCTGTTGGAGTATCACTACCATTCTATAGCTTTATAGGTTCAATGAAAGGATATTTAGATGCCCATTCTACCATAAATGACCTCCCAATTTTCTAACTATTTTTCTTCCTTCACACATATTTTTGTGCATAATTTTCAACTTGAATCTTTACTTCATGAGATTGAGAATTAGGAATATCTTGTACTAGTTGAATCTCATAATTAGGAATGTATTCCAGTTCTGACATGTCCTCGTCAACTCCATGTGTTGACATATTATTCTGATTAAATGTTCCATGTTGTGAGTGTGGTGACACGTTTTTATCATTAATTATTTCATGTGGAATACAATTATTATTGGGGGTTTCTAAATTCAAAAGAGACCATGGTCTTACAACAATCTTGAAAATTTACATTAAACTAACCAATGCATTAAAAAAATCTCTTACATGTGTTTGAAGTGGATACAAGATGTGTGTGTGACATTTTTTACTGGATGAAATAATTAAATCTGATTTTTTTCCTTTTTAATTGATATTTCTTCTTGTTATTATTACCAGAGGCCATTTTACCTAAGACCAATATAAATGTAATATATGTATGTAATCATGGATGTAAACTATAAAACAATCTACATATCTGTACCACATGTTACTAGCTGGTAGCATGAATGTATGCTATAATCCGATAGCATTAATATATACTACTGGGTGGTAGCATACATTCATGCTATTGATCGGTAGCATGAATATATTGGCCAGTAGCATGTATTCATGTTACTAGCTAGTAGCATACATTAATGCTACCGGTCAGTAGCATAAATGTATGCTATCGACCGGTAGAATACATTCATGGTACCGACCGGTAGCATGAATGTATGATACCGAATGATAGCATACATTCATGCTACCAGTCGGTAGCATATACGCTACCTATAACCTTACATGATAGGTTGAAGCATATATGCTACCGACTGGTATCATATTCTATAATCAATGAAATAGTTATAATTTACATTACTAGGTAGTGAATTTTTGTCAATCGTCAACGCCCACACTAAAATATTAATTATGAGTTAATTTTTAATATAGGAATTATAATTTGAATGTGTGTGTGTAGGTGAATGTGGAAAAATTTTCTTTCATGGTAAAGGAAAATTTAACATAAACAGTCAACTATTAGTTTCAATTTTTAAGGAATCATCCCAAAAAATAACTTATACCCATAAAATTTAGGCGATATAACAAGCTTTTGACCCCCTAAAAATTCACCAAAACCAAATTTTGAAATATGGAATATTTGTGAATTAATAAATATTTTCCACTAAAATTTTCCCTGATATAGAGTGTGTATTGGATCATAACACATGGAAGAGGTTGTAGAGGTTGTGACAAGAAGCAAGAACTTTGTGCACTCCTTATATTTTTCCATTTAAAGAAGCACAAATTCCCATTCCCACAGAGGAAGAGAAACATCACATTATCCATGATATGGAGCAGGAGGAAGAAGGGTTAGAGAATCCTGAGCATAACGAGGAGGAATAATGACACTAAGAGCATGTTCAAGAAGAATAAAAAGAGGAAGTAAAACATGAATAAAACACGCATAGATAGGAGCGTGAGAAATATAATGAAGAATTTCATGATGAAGAGGAGCCATAGGAGCATGGACATGGGGAATACCAATGAACGGGTGAGGAAATGGGTCCCACGCATAATGACATTGTGCAAGAGACACCACGCCAGCAGTGCATGGTGGGACGAAGGCCAAGGAAACCTCCATTGTTAAATATCACAAGCACTAAGAGGGGGGTGAATTAGTGTGGATTAAAATTAATTTCTAGATTTATACTTAATCCACAATTTCTTTAATTGGAGTAGTTACTATATCATGTGCATTTTTTCAAACATATATCAGACATAAAAATACTAAACTTAGAATTTATAGTGGGAAACCCTTTCTAGAGAAAAACCCACTTGAAACCAAGGCTTTATTAGGAACACCAATTCCAAAGCTTACAATGGTTTTGGTTGAGCCCCAAATCAGCCTGTGAAGCACCCACTTCATAACTTCAAGCATCCACTTGAAGATTTTCTGGGCACCCACTCAACAAATTTTAGCAATCACCAACTTGCAAGGAGCACCAACCCTTAATTTGATCAGCTACAACTGATCTTTTGCAAGCACCCACCCACAAGAATGCTACAACCCTTTGAATATGCAAAGCTACAACTTAGACTTGGTTATTTTTACAAATTTTGATCATCTAGTAACAAAATTTACTCACACAATAGATTATGATCACTCTTTTGTATATGTCTGTGTTATCTCTATCACTCTCTTCTTCTCATTTGAATCGACCCCTGTTACTCAATCAATATGCCACATTGATGCTCTTCTCATCTGATATATCTTCTTTACTTCATATGTCTACTATGTTCTTTCTTCTCTCTTTTCTTTCTATTGCTCTCTCTTAGCTCAATTTCATTCTTTTATTTCTACACAACAACACGTATTGATATCAAATTTCCTCTATATAGTTAATCGACCCATTCCAATGATTCCTTTGGCATGTCATGTAATCTTACTACTTTTTCACCTGGAAAACTGGTTCATTAAATGTATACATCTAACTCCAAATTTTGCTCTTTCTATATTCAGCTTGATTTCACCTTTTTCTATGCACTCACAAGAAAATATTTATTAACTGATACCTAAAAATAGATTTCTCATATTTCTATGTTTTTCAACGTGATCAAGATGAGCGATCCATTTTTCTTCTTTTATATTTAATTCTACCTTGAAATTAGGAATCATATTGAGAACTGCAACTGTATTTCCACAAAGTCAATTATCATTAAATGTTTACAGCTAGAACAATAGATTTCTTCATTCTTCATAGAGCTCAAGTTGTATACTCAACCACAATCACTAGACAATTGAATCATTATAAATTTTTGATAACAAAATCTCACTTGTCCATGTTTAACTCCATTTGATTTTCCTCAAGCCATGTCTAGTCCATCTTTTTCAATCTACAACTTTTATAAGCTTCTTTGACATTTTCCTTTATATCACGACGTTATCCTTTGATTTGTGGCATTTATTCTTTCTTGGTAGCTTTTTAGTCATCTATGGAATTTATTTTCTTCTCAAGGATTTTACAATGTTACACGGATTTCCTCCTTATCTATTGCCTTCCTACAACGTTTTCCCATGTCCGCAGCTATTTTCTTGTATGTGTGGCTTCTATAGTATTCCATTGTGTTTTCTCTTTACTCGTGGCTTCCTCTGAAATGCCCTTACTTCCACAGATTTTCCTTCAGTTCATCCTTGTTTACATGGTGCTTCCTTCACATTCACATCTTCACCTTTCTCATCCTCGACTCATTCTTTGGCTTATTTTTTCTTTGTGGCTTCATTCCTTTACCCACGGCCTTCACTAATCTTTCACAGATTCTTCTAGAGTTATGTGGCCTCCTACAGACTTTGGTGGCTACTTCAATACTTTGACAATTATTTCCTTATGTATGTGGCTTGCACAAAACTGATTAATTTGTTTATAACTTATCCTTGATCATATTGAAGCCTGTGTGAGCTAACACTACCAATCAACCTTCATCTTTCTCACTTGTTTACTTTACCAATTAATCCTTTTTTCCATCAATGTCACTTCACATTAAATACCTTTTCCATCAATACAAATTTACATCAATGATAATGAAAAATTTCCAACATCCACAAGTATCCCTTAAGTTTTCATATATAGATGACACGACCAAGCTTCTGAGGGCTAGATTTCAGAACTTGGTGAATCCTAAACAATTATTTTTTCAAACATGTTTAATAAGGCCAAGGCTCATCTGCGTAGACAAAATATGATCTCTTGGGCATTACAGATGCACATGGAGGAACCAAAGTTTGAGGTGAAGAAAGATTCAGTTTCAGAGCTAAAGGGGAAAACAAAACCATGGATGGTTTTTCCAAATGTATACTCTACTTGACCTCGTGTGAGAAAGCAAACAATGCTCTGATAAAGATGGCTACTGAGATAGGATGAAGAAACATCGACAAAAGTGGCGCATTGTATAGAACACAAAACGATATGGAGAGAGGGAAAAGAAAGAATAAAAATCTATCAGAGGAACTTAATGATATAAAGAAAATGATGGCAGATGTATATAATAAGGTGACCAACCTAGTTAATCATATGCCATGTGTATGTCTAGATGTTTTAATACAAGCCAGACTAGACCATAGCACTGAGATGGAATACTTGGACGAACTGGTACAACTATTAGTAAAAGTGAGTAGTGAGCAAGGGCCTATATAAAAAGAGTTTTCCATTGTAAATAAGGCCAAGGTGGACCAAAAACTACAAGAGTATATAACACTTAGCACAAAACTATTGGAATTCACGCAAAAGGATGAAAATATTTTTGCAAAGTTTCATGATACTTTGATGATCCTGAATGCGTGCATTTCATAGGATGAGACAGAATTAAAGAGATTACAAGCCTCATTATTAACAAATAGGGTTGAGTGCGAGAAAGTTTTATAGGAATTCAATGAAAAGAAAGAAGTAATAAAATCCAAACATGACAAGATAGAAGAAAGGTTAGGTGAGGTACAAACAATGGTAATGTGAAGGGTAGACACTTAAGAGGGCATCTCCATAGAGTGGGATGTCATATTAAAAGAGATACATGATAAATCTGATGCACTAACTCTAGAAAATATCATATATATTGTTGAATCAGCACAGGACAGGGTATATATTGGGCTTGAAGAATATAAGTAGCTAGAGAATGGCATCAACCTTGAGTTCCCAGAGCTTCTACCATCACCATGAATGTAATTTTATATGTGCACAAAGGAATAAAATTATTCATTCTTTTATTTTTTTGGGGTATTTCCCATATCCTTTTAGATATTCTTTCATTATTTGTATTTCCGAGGATGGACAATATCCTTAGAAAGGGGTAATGTTGGACTGGGAAAATGGATAAGTATGAGCCATGCATGAAGGTGTACATAATAGAAAAAGGAATAAATATCGCAAGTACTAGATAGTGCTTGAAGGTGTACGTAGAGGCATGAAGAATGTATATGCAAAGGTTTATGTGTAGGAATGATTAGAACAGGAGATATCCATAAAAGAAGAGATCATCTAAAAATAGGAAAAGCACAGTTCGGCTTGATAAACAAGATAAATCTATACATGAATAAAATGAAGGATAAATCATATGTAGGGCATTGGATAAAGAAAGAGTACGCATGGGTGGATGTAGCTAAATATAGCATTGTGTGAGGAATAAGTAAGCTATTAATATCACGGATAGAAATAGAACATCCAGTTGAGGACTAAGGCACAAAGTGAAGGTAAATACAGGACAAGTATAGGAGTCGATTAATAGATTAAAGAATTGTAAAGTGGTGAAGGAAAATTTCCCACCAGCTATATATAGTTTTCATGTCTAAGTAATTGAGATCTGCGACTAGAAGAATCAAGTGTGTGAAGAGATTTTTGTTGAGTCTGTAATATTTTTTGAGATCATTTTATGTGTCTGTAATGGATAATTTGTTATGGATTTCCAATATTAGGAGAGATGAACGTGGTGTTATTGGCATTCATATCTTGTTGATTGCATATCTTTAGGAATAAATATTATTATTGTCTTATTATGTTCTTTTTTATATTGTCTTATATTCTATGTTGCAAAATGTTAAATACTAATTATACATCTTGAATGATCTAAAGAAAGAGGGACCTGGTAGGTTACACACGCATCGGGTAAGCACTTAGACATCATTCTGAGTGATGTGTTAGCACACCCAACTAAGTGGTGTTCATTAAGCATATTATGTTCTACTCATGTGGATACAGTCTTCTAATGCTTGATGAGAGTTTGTGTTGATTCATTTTCAGATTGCTAGCAATTGATGAAAGCATTGCTATTATTTTCAAGTAGATCATGATATTAAATTTCATTTATCAAGGTTGTTACCAAGAACTCTAGCTCAACTATGGAATTAGGAGCTAAAGTTTGATATCAATCCAAAGCATCTCCAGTGAAATTATTAGTTAGGAGTTTGGTGGCAGCATATGAATTGGTTATAATCCATTCCTTTTAAAGGTTGCCAAAGGCCTTAATGTGAAGGGTGGGATAATTAGACCCGTTGTAGGAGATAGAAGGAGCAAGGTCACCTATATTTATGCTAGAAATGTAAGGTGTTAGAGGCTCTTGTTGGATTGTTCTTAAGACTTTTTTTTGGATAGGGGTTGGGTGATGGGCACCCCATTAGGCTCATTTGGAAAAGGAAGGGGTGTGGTGCCCTAAGATCACGTTGTGGGTTGATTAACTAATTGAGCCATGGTTGGATAATGAGATTAGTAGGGTCATAATTAGAGGCATTCAAAGATCAACCTACTTCAGGACCTTTCCATTTGTTTACCCTATTTTCAACTTGTTCAGAGATGAATTCAAGAAGATGTTTGCCAAGCATTTCTTCTAATTCATTTTTGTATGGGGAAACTGAGAGAGAAAATTTTAATCTCAAGAAGATGATCAAAGGTATCATAATTTTTGGATTCTTCTTCATCCTCAGGTGGTCTAGTAAGGCATGTAGAAGGATTATTTCTAGGTCCTCCTATAACACAACAATCCATGCAAAAGGGGAAATCAGCCTTAGTATGATAGGCTTCAAGAAATGTCTACACAATAGAATCAGAATACCCCAAGCCTAGATACTTCATGATGGAGTGATAATATGGCTGAGAATAGGTCTTGAGATGGAACTTATAGACAAAATAGACCGTGTAGAAAATTTTACATATTGTTCGATGGCATCTGGGAATAGATTTAGAAATATAGAAGGGATCGATCATGCATACATGTTTGCATAGGGGCAAATGGCATTTGAAAATAAGTGTGTTGAAACATTAAATATTGCCCCTAGGCAATGGTGTCTATGTAAACTAATTTTTGGGATTTTTCTGATTTTTGGAGGTTTGAGATGAGATCAAGATTGAAGATGTATGTTTTTAACAAGTTGTGCTCGATTAGGGGGTCTATAGGATTCACCAAAAATGTATGGAGGACCAAGAATGTGTCTCAATTATATTTCATTCCTAATTCTTCTATTCTACAAGTGTATCGAGGTAATTAATAAGATACACGCATGAACTGGTACACAATGGATAGTTTTAAAGGGGCTACAGTGAGTGTTAAGGTCATATATCTAGAGGTTAATAATCCCTATTGTTGACAATTTTTGTACTTTTGCAAAAATAGGCAACTCAAAACTGTGTTTTTGATGGAAGGAGTTGATGAATAAACCTAACTAAGGGGGCATTTATAGTTAAATTATGTTTTACAGTTAAGTGAATCAACAAGGAAAAATGTAGTTATGTGTGTTGTTACAAAACGCAACACCTCACATTTGTTGATATCTCATAATAACCTTCATCAAAGATGCATAGAAGCTTGAAAGAACTAAACCAAAAACTTGAGGAAGGTGGAGCTAGAGGCAGACCTGGGGATTTGGACTCCAAAATAGCAAACATATTTGTTGTTTGCATTGTTGAGAGTTCATTTTTAAGTTACAGGTATTTTCAATTTGATCATTTCATATGATTGAGTGTTATTAAGTATGTTATTGAGTTGTTTAATTCATTGTACAATCATTACATATCATAAAATATGAAAGTAAAAGGAAGTACACAACTCAATTATAGAAATAATATCATTTATTCATCAAGGAAAGTCATGGGATATAACTTACAACTACTAAAATAAGAGATACATGTGTATAAAACTAGAAGTAAAGGAATGAAGAAGGAACCCATCATTTCCTTGGTTTTTCCATTTGGTCTTTATTACTTCAGCTCCAACTTTTGAGCTTCATCTTCTCTGCATCACTCCATTGCAACAATGCATCTAAAAAGAGAAACATAAAATTTTCAGATTTGATCTTAGGATTCAATTTGCATGCCTGTGTTTCTATTTTCAAGCAAATGGACTTCTTAAGATCAAAAGTATAAGGTACATCAAGGTAACATATGTAGATATGAGAAAGCAGTATCTTGCAGTAGCACATAAGATTCCCATAATCATGCAGAAAAATAAGCAGAAAGAAAAGAAACTATGGAATATAAGAGAGGCCGAAAATCCTAATTATTTTCTATAAAAAAATCTTAAGTGTGCAGGTACAGGTTGTGGCAAAGGAAAACAAATGCATGTTGTAAAAAAATTTAATAATCAAGTACAGATTACATTTCAATGACAAAATCAGAATTCAAGGGCTGCAAAAGAAGATTCTTGAATGACTTTCATAATGTTCAAGATATAAAATTACAAGTACATCTTCTAATTATAGAATGAAAAAATTGTAGCAAAGCACAAAATTGAATACAAAGGATGTAATTATTCAAGATCTATGTTAAGTACAAGAGTAAGGAGCTTGTTCTAAACCATAAGAGCTATAGATTTAGATTCAATAAGTTTGAACAAGAAGGACGAATAATTCTTCTTTGACGCTTTACATTAGGTCATGAAGAACAAAATACATGTTTGTAAAATTTTGTATTATAAAGAATAGATTGTAGTATTCTTGGATCTTTTTTCAAGCAACAAGTGGAAATAGATATCAAGTATCTAAAAAGGTTATACATTCATTTCTTTAAAAACACTCATACATAGGATGCATTATTTCAAAATGACAAGGGCTCTCAAGGAGCATGTGAATAGAAAATAACTCAGATATTATAGGCTAAATATACAGAGTTATTAAAGCTCAAAGGTACAAAAATAGATTTTGAAGTAAAATATTTTCATGCTCTAAAAATATAGTTACCTTCAAGTTTTTCAAGGTTTACAAGCTTTTAAAGTATGGATAAAGATATCACAAGAATGTAATACGTTGTGACAATATTATCTAAGTCAAGTAAAGAATTACAACTACATGTATGACATAGCTCATGAGAAAATAATAGCCATTCATGCATCTCACAAGCTACACTATGCTCAAAGTCAAGTGCTTAATTTGATAAAATAACATAAACGCTTTAATGAGAAATCTGATACATAAAGTTTTTGTCTAGAGAAAATTAAAAAAACATCATTGAAATGATAATCCCAGTCATAATGGCACTGTATTAGAAAAGAGAAAAGACTAAATTTTCCAGCTTCATCAAGTGATAGGTTTGAAAATGAAAGGGTACAATTGTGTCAACATTGAGTACATTTTAATCATTTCAAGGCATATTCTTAACATAGAACATCCAAGAAAACATATTATTAATATAGAACAGTTATAAGCCTAGATGCTTGAATGACTCAAATAAAAACAAATTCTAACAACATATCCTTTTTGCCATTCTTTTAGTTGTAGATGTCAAGATTAATCCAGAAACAAAACAATTTTCAAAGTACAATGACCATATGTTTCTTACAAGATCTCAGTACTCAACATCAAATTGTGTCATCGAAAGAGTAGATCATCCAACAGTGCACAATTTTCAAAAGGGGGTGCATGATAAGCACAAATCTAAGAAAATAACTTATTCATTTTGTAAAGCATGGGAAACATAGATCAATGAGAATAATATCACTTTCAAAATCTTATCAATAAAGAAGATTCAATAAAATAAGAAAAGGAGAGACCGATGCCCTAGGTTTTCTAACATATTCTTGATTGTGCAAATTCAGGAAATGAAATGCACACTTTAAATATCATTAGAAAGTATAAACAAAAATCCAATCTACAAGCGAAGGAGTTCTCAAAAGGTATAATGTCAATAGACATAGATTTTGGGCTAACATGCAATAGATATTTCTTCTACTCACTTTGATTCATCAGGATTGGTTGTTGATATGAAAATGTCATAATCTATGACATATAATATTGTTTTGATCAAATTAAAACAATATGAAGCAATGTATGCATTCATCACAAAAATTCAGATATTTGCATATCAAAAGCAGAAAGTAATTTACAAATCAAATTTCAACATTCACACAAGTGCATTCAAGAACAATTTCTAGAACTAAAAATTCTTCAAAATTAATCTTGAGAAAATATATGCCATTTTCAAAGCATAAAGTTAAACAAAAACTTGGCCATAAAGGAAATTATCAACAATACAGACTTTTCAAAGACCAAATATGCAGTCCTAGATCTATATTGAGGAAAGTTTATTGAGACCATTATGTTCCATTATTGCAAATCCATACAGGTTTCTTTGAATACAAAACGATGATAGTTTTACATTTAAGTAAATTATTGCAAAAGGTTACAAGCATCAATTCAAAGTAACTTCTACAAGAGAAACAACAACTATCTACAACTTGAATAAGGAAGCTACAACTTCAGAAGATCACCTCAGAGTTTGAATATCAAGGATCAAACTTAGAAATTTCAGAATCAAGGAGAATACAGATTCTATCACAAGTGAACAATCTCCTAGTAGTGAAAATGACAGGTTTATAAATTGAGCTTAATCCAAACAAAATAAAGCAAAAATATCATTACAAGCCTTTCAAAGATTTGCTACAAGTGAAGGAAATTTACAACAATCTAAAGGTACTTATAAACACCAACTTAAAAGAGAAATTACAAGACAAAGTGCACTATCAAAGCAGCCCATATATTCTTCCTTTACATTTTACAAAACTTGGAAAAGTATTCTTTTCAATTAGGCCAACAAGACAATGTAAACCCATCAGCTAGGTAAGATGAAAATAATTGTACGAAGCACTGTTGGTTGGATATTTTTTCAAGATGAAATATGAGGTTCAACCACAGTACATGGGATTGAATCCCTCCTCAAAGACAGGTGAGGCTGCCTGTTTATTACTAATCTAAAACACAATAGAAATAATGCGTATAATATTCACACTAATCTAACCATTTAGGATCAGGATAAAATCCTGAAAAGCACATCCACAATAACTAGAAATATTGTTGCTTTGGAAATAAAGTAGATTAGAATGGATGCATCACAAAAAGGAAATAACGTGAACGTATTTTCTTTCGAGAAAACACAGATCATGAAATAATAATACGGGTTCTAGATAACAAATGTAATGTAATGTTTGAAACAATTTAAAATAATTGAGAACGTTGAACTGAGAACAACTTAAGATCCTGAACATAAGAGTAATATCTTAAGAGAGATGAATCTCACAACACAAATTTTGAAAAAATGACATCAATTCATGTTCTTTGAATGATTGAAAGAAAATACAAAGTTCTTCTTCTGATCAAAGGTTCTCAATATTCCAAAAATCTCAACCCCTTGGAATGCACGCACATCCCTTATTTATAATAAAAAGAGTTGAGAGAAAATAGGACAAACCCTATAAATAAGTGTTCTAACAAGAGTCCTATTTTACATGGACCTCATGCAGGAGACCAAGTCAAAACTTACTTCCTATGTGAGGAAACAGAAATGAAAAAGACATGTCAATTTCAAGATTAAAATGACATGTTGCATTGTGACTTAGTCTGAATCGTCATCTTTCTCTTCTTCGTCTTTCCCTTCTTCCAGCAGAGCCTGTTTGTTCCAAAATTCTTGGAATTTCCGGATTATACCTTGCATCTCATTTTCATCAGGCGCAGTAGAATGATCACTCAGGACTTCACATGTTTCATGAGTGTCACTGACATTTCCGGGAAGCTTTCTCAATCTTTTGTTGAGTTTTCTCAGGGCTTCCAAAGAATGTTCAATCTTTACAAACCTTTCAATGATTTTAATGGAAAATCCGTGAGTTGGTTCATGCTGAATTGATTCTTGGATTTGTTTGAAAAGACCATCAACTGGTAGGATACCCGAGTCTCCACCTGACACTTTTGCACAGATTTTGATCAGTTCTTCTTCCAGGTCACTCTTGCCATCAATCAATTGATCTCTTGATTCTCTCAATTTTCCGCAAGCTTCATTGAGAATCTTTATTCTGAATCTAATGGCCTTGGTCAGCTGGAAATGCTTATCCGCATGTGGGATGATGCCCTCTTCGACCAAGATGCGTGATGGGATTTGCTTCAGCACCTGGAGAGCTTCAACATTCAACTCCAGGTGCCCGATCTCTTGAGAGAAATCATCATCCATCTTTTCCCCATCACTCTGTATATTCTCCAAAGATTGATAGACTTCCACAGTGTCTTGGATTACTTCTTTCCCCTGTAGGAGCAGCCTTTGGGTCCATTCGTCAACCACCCTCCCCTTTTCATTAATCTTTTCAATTATAGGTACCGATGAGAAATCAAACCCGATAGGAACAGAGGATGATGGTACAGACTCAAGGGGTTTTGAGAGCTTAAGTAATACCTCAGTCAACTGCTCCACCTTTTCTTTAAGCTCATCCTTGTTGTCCTTTGTTTCCTTTAATTTCTGAGCATAGCGTTCATAGCATCTTGTGCATCCTGTTGTGCTCCTTCTGTCGTCACCTCTCCTAGAGAAACCCTGGTTATCTGATAGTCAGAGGATGCTATGTCCTCTTTGGTCTTGTCAGTTGCGGGAGTGGCGATCTCTGCAAACTTATGTCCCGAAGCATCCACTAAAACCCTTGAAACTGTTTTGGGTTTCTTGGCTGATTTAGCAGTGGAAGCCTTGAGTGAACTAAAATCAAAGGCTGGTATGGGTACAACCACCTTCCTTTTCCTTGGATTTTTCTCTAGTAACCATTGAGGCATGCCAGAAGGAGTTTCCACTATTGTATAAGTTGGTGTCATACTTTTAGGTGGAGTGGGATTCACTGGTGGAGTGAGAACAGTTATCAGTGGGGTAGTAGATTCGGTGAAAAGAGATGTAGGAGGAGGAATATCTATAGTTACTTTGGTCTCAGTAGAGAGAGGTGAGAGTTCGGAGAAAATGTTGTCCATGGCTAATGAAGTGGATGGGGAAAGAGGAGGTAGAAGTGGTTGTGAAGTAGGAAGTGCAGATCCCAACACCAAAGCCTGGGATGCAAGGGATAGAGTTACTTCTGTTGGGCAGTCAGCAAATGGTGAAATTAGGGGCTGACTCACCTCTCTTTCCAAAGAAATTTCCCCTATTTCTGGTGGTGTTGGTGACTCTGGCACGTTCACCGTTTCAACTGGAGTAGCAGTTGAAGGGGTTTCTTCTTCTCTTCTCTTCTTGACAAATTTGACCTTTATAGGTCCCTTGGAAGAGCTTTTGTCCTTTTCCTTTTTGGAGGGCCCCGCCTCCAAAGCAACCAACTTTGAGAAACTATCTTCTTTGAAACTCATCCCCCAAGAGGTGAGCCATGCCTTGGTGCGTGTGAGAATCGGGGCTGATCTATTGGTGATAGAGGCTTTCTCGCCGATAGACCAATCAATAGGTGGGAAAACATATTGATCCTCATTCAGTCCATCATAGGAGGGATCCAACACACTTTCATTATCACCAGTACCTTCTGGAATGTCAGCGAGTTCGAGTGTCTGAATCTCTACAAGTGTCAACCTGCTATGATCTTTCCTTCGGACAACAACTTCATCACGTAAATCAATCCAGATGTCTTCTATGCTTGGTATGTGCAAGTGCAGAGTTCCATATGCCTTGAGGACTCCTCAAAAATTGAACCCATCTCTGGGATTCATGTGCTTTTTTAATTTATCTTGAAGTTTCATGTACAACGTTCTTGGATTTTACCACCTTTGAGCAGGTATACCTTCCAATAGAAATTGGGAAGGATACGACGGCCTTGTGTTTACTCTGTTGGTACTTATGAAAATCCAACAATTGCCTAACCAACTCCATCAAGATTAGTTTATCCCCTAGATATCTGGGCAAATAGAAAGGATCACCCGAGTACATGACCACCCGAAGGTAAGTGAACTTCTTGAATTGTAAGAAGACACAACCCCATTTCGAAACTTCAGCCCATGCCTCATCAGAGACTCTTGTTTTCCTCAGTTTGGGGTTTAACCTGCAGATGTTCTCGTAAAAGAAGGCATCATTTACCCTTCTGAATTGGTCTTCAGACCCTTTTCTTGTTAACTGAGGAAAATACCGATAAATATGTTCCACTGTCTTGTTCCCCTTTGTGTCCAATCCAGGGTAATTCCTCATGCCGGCTGCTGCATAGGTGACATACGAGGACATATAAAATTTCCCAGTAGACAAGACTGTTGTCATCTGAGAATCTATCTCGTTACTGATAAGGGTACCCCAATCAATCCCTGTTGATTCTTCTTGATGATGATCATGAATTGGTACATCCATCCTTGGAAAACATTTGATTCAGGGAAACCAAAAACCCAGCTCAGCAGAGTAATGATATCATTGATTTCCTGAATGAAATCACTTCTAGGGACAAGTCTTGGGAACCTGGAAACAACTGGCTTGGCTTTGATTAGGAACTTCTTATTCACGTGTTTGATACAATCTTCCTGATCATTGTCCCAAGATTTTTGGGCTGACTTGAGATCTACATCCCCATACTCCTCAAAGTTAGGCAACTTGAGAAGATCATCGAAGTAACCTCCGTCTAACTTGATTACAATCTCTCCCGCTTGGTTTTTCACAGAACGAGAAGCAGAGTCATAATTTGAAGCACAGGCTAAGATGAACTTGGGGCACTGAGTAGACATGGGGAAACCTGCTGCGAGAGGAAGACCACTACCAACTATTGATTTCATCCATGGGGTCTGGGAATAACTCTTGACTCTATTCCAAAAGTCTTCCATATCTATGTTTCTGAGTTCTGTATCTCGAATGTCATAATTACAATCAATGTAGGAAGGAGACTCCACCTTCCTAAATTTATACTTCATCCTCCCTGATTTTTCCATCTTTTCCTGTGATGGACCAGGATCTGACATGAGGAATTCCAAAGAAGGGGTGAACTGATTGCTTCTGATTTAGACACTTCGGGTTTGAAGACCTACTTAGCAATCCCAGAGGCCCGAAACACTACAGAGAGTATCAGAGATTAGTGGGTGTCGAACACTCGGAAAGTCCCGACAGTCAAGTTGAACCTGTCGGAAGGTATGAGATGTCCGGCACTCTGAAAAACCCGCAACACTGGAAGATGTCGAGGGGTTCAGAAAACCCGCACTATTGTTATATGTCGGGGAGATTAGAAATCCCGCTATACTTGGAGGATGCCAGAAGGTTTGAAGTGTATGACACCTTGGAGGATGCCGGAAGGAGATTTGCCAGAAGGTTTGAAGTGTCTGACACCTTAGATATCCCGACACACTGCGGGTTTTGGAAACTGCAAAACACCCTGCGAAACCTGAAAAGAGGGAATCGGGTTGTTGTCAGGTCAAAACATGTAAATTCCTCTCCATTGTTATGTTTTTTGATACATTTTTAATTGTCATTACAACGGCATATTCCAAGGAATAAAACAAACAGAGCATTCCAAGGGTGAACCCTAAAACACAAACTTGATTGGAAAACAACCAAAAAGGAATAAATAATCAAAAACCCCAAAAACCCTAATCAAGAAAGAAAGAGGAATTTAGAAGGATCATTACACAATTCTTCCACAAATTTCACAAATGAAGAACAAAGTGAAATACCTTCAATCAGATCAAAAAATGATAAAAAAACAAGCAACTCAATCGAACACGAAGGCGAGTTGGGTTTTAGGGTTGAATAAGCATGCACGAAAATCCACGAGGTAAAAAAGCACGTCTGGTAAAAATGACGTGGAAATCCAAGTATTTATAAAAAAATTGCATTTAATACACTTCAGTTGACACGTGTGTCAACCACCCAACAACTCGGCATTAATGCCATGTCAGCATGTTTGGGATGTCTGAAAACCTGACACAAAGGATTTCATATCAATTCAGGTTTCGGGTTGCGGGAAGCAAGTGACATGAAGCATGATGCTTGATGGTTCCAAAAACCTGATACAAAGGGGCGAGTCAGGTTTCGGGAATCATAAGACATGTGACATGAAGCATGTTCTGAACAAGGCATGTTCTAATGCTCAGAGAACCTGAAAACCTGATACAAAGGAGCAAATCGGGTTTCGGAAATCGGAAGACATGCGACATGAAGCATGTCCTGACTAAGGCATGTTCCGATGCTCGGTGGACCCGAAAACCTGAAAGACTTACTTGATGTGGGTTTCAGGCTTTGGGGAACATACAACATGAAGCATCCAAAACTCATGTTGTCTTGCTATGGAAACCCGAAAACCTGATTATCTCTCTGAAAGGGCATTTTTAGGAAACCAACTCAAAAAATTCCTAGGGTTATCACTAAATTTTTGGTGTAAACACAAAAATGAGATAACAACTGGCTCCAGTTGGGGACTTTCTTTGTGACATCAAAGGAAGAGAACTCAGAATCTCTGGCTTTATCTATTGGGTTACGGAGTCAGAAAAGAAGAAAACCGAAAACAAAACAAAGAAAGAAAGAAGACCAAAAGCAAACACACGATAGAAAATAAAGTATGTACAATGCAAAAGAGCATCTTGCATTAATGATGGAACAACTTCAGATGTTGGCCACTGAAAGGCAAGGGGAGTAACTCTCCATCAAGATATGATAGATAGAAACTATTTTCACCATTCAGCTGATGAATCTTAAAAGGTCCTTTCCACAAAGAATCAAACTTTCCATGCATTCCTTTCTGCTCCCTCCTCTTATCCCAAAGCAACACCAGATCTCCAATTTGGAAATTACGCTGCCTTGATTTCTTGTCAAAAATTTTCTTTACTTTGTGTTGATGACCTGTGAAGTGATCAATCACCCTACTTCATTCTTCTTCTAGCCTAGCTAGGTACATAACCCTTTTTTCAATAGAATCTTGAAAAGTCACATCTTCGACTGCTTTGGCCAACTGTAAGGCTGGAACAACTCTACTGAGATAGGGATCTCAACATCAATCCCATACAGTACTTGGAAAGGAGACATTCCTATAGCTCACTTTGGGGTAATCTGATCCACCCACAACGCATCATACAATGCTTTGTGCCATGTCCTCTAGTTTTCATCTACTAGCTTTCTAATTATGGTAACCATATTCTTGTTGTTGGACTCAGCTTGCCCATTGCCTTGGGGATAATAGTCAGATGAGTGAGCCAGGGTGATGCCGAATCCATAAAAAAATTCTTGTCAACTCATGCGATGAGAAATTGGAGGAGTTATCAGCCACAATCTTGTGAGGCACACCAAATCTAACAATTATATTTTCTTTAAGGAATTTGCACATGGCTTCTGAGGTTGCCTGCTTGATTGGTGCAGCTTCCACCCACTTGGTAAAATAGTCTGTAGCAGTAAGTACGTAATTGTGTCTGACACTAGAGGTAGGATTCAACATTCCAATGAAGTCAATTCCCCACTGACGGAAAGGTTCTTCAATCACTACGGGCTTCAGGGGAAGAGCTGCTAGCTTAGGGCGACCAACGAAATGTTGACAAGCTTCACACTTGGACACCCATTCTGCTGAGTCCCGAAAGAGAGTAGGCCAATAGTACCTAGCCCATAGGATCTTATAAGCTGTTACAGAGGATGAGAAATGTCCTCCACATGCTAGGCTATGGAAGGATTCTAATAACTTTACCTGTTGTGACTTATCAACACAGTGCAGGAATACACCATCAATACCTTTCTTATATATTCCATTATCCCACATGAGGTATCTTGCAGCTCTTAACTTGACTGTCCTCTTCTCCTTTTGGCTTAAATGTGGGGGGAATTCACCATAAGTCAGAAAGAAAGTAATATTTGTGTACCATTCATCAGTTGTGCTCACGAAAAGCACCATGGGAAACTTTGAAGAGGTGTCTTCGGTCCTTTCACATTCTGTTTTGGCATGATTTTCTGTGATCAATTAGCATAGGCCCCTTCCTCGTACCAACTTGGTAGGTCTAATGTCTAATTCATACTCCTGAACTTTAGCTATCCAGTTACCTCGTTGACTACCCAGCTCTTGTTGAGTCAAAATGGATTTAATGGCGGTGTCGGGAATGAGAACGAGGGTATGAGAGTTTAGCACATAGTACCTGAAATATTTCACCGCTCGTACCACTGCATAAGCATGCTTTTCAATTTGTGACATTTTTAGTTCATGTTCCTTTAATGGGCAGCTCATGAAAGTGATGGGAGCTTCAATGCCCTCGCCATTCTCCTGCATCAGGATGGCTGACACTGTGTGTGTGGAAGCGTAGCTGTACATGATGAAGTCTTTTTTGAAATCTGGACATACTAGGATAGGAGTGCAAGCAATTGCCCTTTTGACTTCATCAAATGCAAGCTTCCCTTCAGTACTCCATCGAAATGGAATTTTTCCTTTCATCATCCCAAGGATATCCTTGGTTTTATCAGTGAAATCAGGTACAAACCTTCTCAGGAAATTGACCTTTCCGAAGAAGGAGTGAACTCCAGTTTTTCTTGTGGGTAGGGTAAGGCTTTGAATGGCCTTCACCCTTTCTGGATCGATCTTCGTTCCTTCTCCAGTCACAATATGACCTAGCAACTTTCCTTCGGTCACTCCAAACATGGACTTCTTGGGATTTAATGAAATTCCATGACATCGTCATCTCAAGAGTACTTGTTCTAGATGATCATAATGATCGCTCCATTTTTTAGAGAAAATGGTCAAGTCATCCAAATATACCACTATGGATCTACCCATCAGGTCTCTAAATGCTAAGTCCATAGCTCTTTGAAAGGTAGCTCTGGTGTTGATTAAGCCAAAAGGCATCCTCCTGTAAGCAAAGGTCCCCCATGGGGTTGTGAAGGTCGTCTTGTGTTGATCCTCAGCAGCTACCTCAACTTGATTATATCCTGAAAATCCATCGAGCATGGATAGCATTTCTGATCCAGTAACTGGTCTGTAACACCTGATCCATGATAGGTAAGGGATAGTTGTCTTTTAATGAAGACTGATTTAGGTTCCGAAAATCAACACAAATCCAGATCTCGCCATTCTTCTTCTTGACAGGTATGATATTAGCAACCCAGGTGGAATGGTGGATTGGAAAGATAATCCTAGCATCTAGCATCTTCTGGATCTCTGTAAGAATGGTTCCTGAGATTTTGGGATTATAATGCCACTGCTTCTGCCTATAGGGTTTTACATCAGGCTTTCAAAGGGATACTGTGTTGTACGTCTTTGGGCTTGAAGGATTTTAAATCTGCATAGGACCAGGCTAAGACATCCATGTATCTCTTTAGGAGTGAAGTGAATTTTTCTTTCTCTTCAGGGGAACAACACTTCCCAATATTCACCATCCGAGGTTGATCAGACGAACCTAGATTGACCTGATCTACTTCCGAGGAAGAAGCTCCTTCAGTTTGTCTCTTGTTTTGAATGAAACAGTCATGCTTGTCAAACAAGCCCTCCAGAGAAACCAACCCTTTGGGAATCTTGTTTCCTTTAAGCTGAATAAACTCACCATCAACCTCTTGATATGGATTTGAAATAGATTCATGGAAAGCTGATTCCGAACCTTCAAAGTATAGCTCACTAAAATTGTCAGTTTTTTCTAGAAAAGAAAACACCTTGTTGATCATCATTGAACACTTGCCAATGAGCCGCATTATCCGGGATACTGGGACGATACACAATCTCAATGGTGTATGTATCTTGTTTGAACTGGGGATGAGGGAGAAGGAGGGATGCAGACACGGCTAAAGAATCAGCCTTGTCGTTATAATCTCTCAAAACTACCTTGATGGAGAATGCGTCAAAGCATTCTATATTATCCCAAACTTTGTTCCTGTAATGTCTCAAGCAATCATTTTTTACTTGATAGATCCCCTTGATCTGGTTGAAAATCAGCTTTGCATCCCCTTAAACCTTGATATTTTGAATTCCCTTCTGTCTGGCCATTTCTAATCCTAGTAACAGAGCTTCATATTCAGCCGTGTTATTAGTATTGTCAAACTGCAACTTGAAGGTAGAGGGGAAGATCTCAGAATTAGGAGATATAAGAACTACACCAGCACCCGATCCAGTGGTTGAACAACTACCATCAAATTCGAGGGTCCAAATAGCATTAGAATCTTCTTCCTTGACATCTACAGCTGGTACCTCTGATGTCATGAAATAATTTCCAAAACTAGCATCTTCGAAAAGAATTTGAGCCTTAGGGTCATCTGATTTAGTTACCAAATACTTTTCCTGAGGCTCAGGATGGAGAACATGATAAACCCCATTGACTGGAATTTTGGCCTTGGTCCAATCCATATTAATCTCTCCTCCGACATCTTTACAAAAACCTCTACCCAAGAGGATACTGTAAGCTGCAGGAATGTCAGCGACTAGAATGGTCATTTTTACTCTCTTTTCTAGGAAGGCAACGAATGCAAACTGTGCATCTTTGATCTGACCAATCAAGGGAACTTGCTTGGTTTCCATGGAGTAACACTATCCATATGACTTAGTCAAAGTAAGCCCAAGGTCATGGGCTACTTTTGCGGGCATAACATTGTTGGAGGCCCCTGAGTCGATGATGCAATTGCTGAGTTTAAACCCATTTATAAGCAAAGACAAATAGAACGGTTCAATCTTTCCTGAAGAAGAAGCAGAGGTCAGATTTTTCTGAGGTGGGGATTGAGTAGGATTTGGAAAAAGACCTTTTGAAGGTGGGGGAATGACAGCTTTACATCTAATGAATTTGGCAAGTTTTCCAAACTGTTTTGACTAAAGGTATTTTGCTTCTGACATTTGGATCTTGGTTCTTTTTACATGGTCGATAATGTCAAAAGAAGTATAAGAAGGAGTGATAGTGGGTTTGGTTCTAATCACATGAGCTTGAGCTGAGGTATTGACCTTGGGAGAAGGAGAATGAGGAGAAGTTGTTACCTTTTTGGTGACTTCTCTTTCAGTTTATGCTGAGATAGGAGTATCTCTCTTAACTATGGCTATGGGAGCTTCCTTGTTCTTCTCCTTGGGGCTTTCAAGAGGTTTTCTTGGATTCTAAGATTGAGATCAAGTGAAGACAACAAATGACTGACCATCCGATGCACATTCATCTTCCTCGTATTCCAAATACCCAATGCTGGAGTCACCAGCTGAAACATCATAAGACTCGTCAGTGTATCCTGAAGCTTCAAAAGCTTCAGAGGAATCCTGTTCTTCTGGTTCTTCCTCTTCTTCAACTATCTCTACTGCTGCGTTAACGGGAGGAGCTTTGATTGCCAGTCTCGATTGAGCAGGAGTTAACCATGGCCTGTCTCTTGCAGGTGCACCATTGGTGTTATTGAAATTCCGTCTCGGGATATCCTGATACAGAACATTGCTCACCTGCTGGGACATTTTCTTTTTCAAAGCAATCAAATCATTAGCCATCTTTTGAATTATAGGGTCAGTATTACTTTGGGAAGAACCTTGATTTTTAGGCTTGGGTGCATCTTTCCTGATTCTTCCTGCCAAAATGAGATCATCTTCTATTTCAATAGCTGTGGACTGAGTGATAGCCAAATCAGGGATAGATCGACCTTCTTAATAGGAAGCTCACATCAGGGGGTTGAGCATTAATGAAGAAGCGTTTCTAATTTTCTAGAGTAGGTAAAGCTATTTCTAGAATCTTTTTGATCAGCTTGTTGAATTTTGCCATAAAGTCCTGCATGGGCTCATGAGATTCCTTCTTCATATGGGTAAGTTGTGTTAACAAAGCATGAGAATCTTCAGCTGGTTTGAATCATGCTTCAAATCTGGTCCTCATGGTAGCCCAGTTTGTGATGCATGCATTTGGAAGGTGGTAAAACCATTCGGCTGCTGCACCGTGTAATGTTTCAACGAAGAGTCGAACGGAGACATCTTCATGAGCTACTCCAAGAACACCGCATGCTACAAAGAAAGATGCAATGTGTTCATTAGGATGCTGCTTCCCATCACCATTGAACTTGGGAATGGTGGAGTTAAAGAAAGAGGACCAATAGCTGTGCCCCAGGGCACAGGTTGTGTTGCCATCCTTCTGAAAAGAGTGCGTATAGGGATCCGAGTGTTAGACAAGAATAACGCATGACAAGTTACAGATGCTTCTCATTCTATGGGGATCTGGTTTCTCCGAATAGGTGAAGAACTTCTTGTTCGGTTAGAAATAACGTTGTTGGGGGAAAGACTGAAATTATGTTGTTGTAGCAATTCAAAGAGTGGATCAATTTCACCCCGGGCTCAGTGGGACCGAGTGAAGATCTTTCTAGCTAGCTTGAACCAGGAAAGAGATCTGTTTTAAAATAAGGCAAATACGGAGTCGCCAGACACCAAGAGGATAAGCTTTACACTATAAATCTGTATTCCCCAGCGGAGTTGCCAAAAAATTGTTGGTTGGATATTTTGTCAAGATGAAATATGAGGTTCAACCACAGTACATGGGATTGAATCCCTCCTCAAAGATAGGTGAGGCTGCCGGTTTATTACTAATCTAAAACCCAATAGAAATAATATATACAATATTCACACTAACCTAACCATTGGGGTTGGGATGTAATCCCGAAATCCATATCCACAATAGGTGAAGATATTGCTTCTTTGGAAATGAAATGAGATTAGAAATGGAAATTATTATTATGGAAGAAACACAATGGAAAGGAAATGAGGAACGTATTTTCTTTCGAGTAAACACAGAGCACGAAATAATAATACGAGCTTCTAGATAACAAATGTAATGTAATGTTTGAAACAATTAAAACCATCAAGAATGTTAAACTGAGAATAGCTTAAGATCCTGAACATAAGAACAATATCTTAAGAGAGATGAATCTCACAACACAAAGTTTGTAAAATATGACATCAACTTCTATTCCTCAAATGATTAAAAGAAAACAAAGTTTTTCTTCTTCAAAGGTTCTCAATATTCAAAAAATCTCAACCCTTTGGAATGCATGCACATCCCTTATTTATAATAAAAAGAGTTGAGAGAAAATAGGACAAACCCTATAAAAAAAGTGTTCTAACAAGAGTCCTATTTTACTTGGCTCTCACACAGGAGACCAAGATAAAACTTACTTCCTATGTGACGAAACAGAAATGAAAAAGACATGTCAATTTCAAGATTGAAATGACATGTTGCATTGTGACTTAGTCTGAATCGTCATCTTTCTCTTCTTCGTCTTTCCCTTCTTCCAGCAAAGCCTGTTTGTTCCGAAATTCTTGGAATTTCCGGATTATACCTTGCATCTCATTTTCATCAGGCACAGTAGAATGATCACTCAAGACTTCACATGTTTCATGAGTGTCACTGACATTTCCGGGAAGATTTCTCAATCTTTTGTTGAGTTTTCTCAGGGCTTCCAAAGAATGTTCAATCTTTACAAACCTGTCAATGATTTCAATGCCAAATCCGTGAGTTGGTTCATGCTGAATTGATTCTTGGATTTGTTTGAAAAGACCATCAACTGGTAGGATACCCGAGTCTCCACCTGACACTTTTGCATAGATTTTGATCAGTTCCTCTTCCAGGTCACTCTTGCCATCAATCAATTGATCTCTTGATTCTCTCAATTTTCCGCAAGCTTCATTGAGAATCTTTATTCTGAATCTGATGGCCTTGGTCAGCTGGAAATGCTTATCCGTATGTGGAATGATGCCCTCTTCGACCAAGATGCGTGATGGGATTTTCTTCATCACCTGGAGAGCTTTGAAAGTCAACTCCAGGTGCCCGACCTCTTGAGAGAAATCATCATCCATCTTTTCCCCATCACTCTGTATATTCTCCAAAGATCGATAGACTTCCACAGTGTCTTGGATTACTTCTTTCCCCTATAGGAGCAGCCTTTGGGTCCATTCGTTGACCACCCTCCCCTTTTCATTAATCTTTTCAATTATAGGTACCAATGAGAAATCAAACCCGATAGGAACAGAGGATGATGGTATGGACTCAAGGGGTTTGGAGAGCTTAAGTAATACCTCAGTCAACTGCTCCACCTTTTCTTTAAGCTCATCCTTGTTGTCCTTTGTTTCCTTTAATTTCTGGCATAGCACGTTCATAGCATCTCGTGCATCCTGTTGTGCTCCTTCTGTCATCACCTCTCCTAGAGCAACCCTGGTTATCTGATAGTTAGAGGCCGCTATGTCCTCTTTGGTCTTGTCAGTCACAGGAGTGGTGATCTCTACAAACTTATGTCCCGAAGCATCCACTAAAACCCTTGAAACTGTTTTGGGTTTCTTGGCTGATTTAGCAGTGGAAGCCTTGAGTGAACTAAAATCAAAGGCTGGTATGGGCACAACCACCTTCCTTTTCCTTAGATTTTTCTCCAGTAACCATTGAGGCATGTCAGAAGGAGTTGCCACTGTTGTAGAAGTTGGTGTCATACTTTCAGGTTGAGGGGGATTCACTGGTGGAGTGGGATTCACTGGTGAAGTGGGAACAGTTATCAGTGGGGTAGTAGATTCGGTGAAAAGGGATGTAGGAGGAGGCATATCTGTAGTTACTTTGGTGCTAGTAGAGAGAGGTGAGAGTCCAAAGAAAATGTTGGCCATGGCTAATGAAGTGGATGGGGAAAGAGGAGGTAGAAGTGGTTGTGAAGTAGGAAGTGCAGATTCCAACACCAAAGCCTGGGATGCAAGGGATAGAGTTACTTCTATTGGGCAGTCAGCAAATGGTGAAATTAGGGGCTTACTCACCTCTCTTTCCAAAGAAATTTCCCCTATTTCCGGTGGTGTTGTTGACTCTGGCACGTCTACCATTTCAACTGGAGTAGCAGTTGAAGGGGTTTCTTCTTCTCTTCTCTTCTTGACAAATTTGACCTTTATAGGTCCCTTGGAAGAGCTTTTGTCCTTTTCCTTTTTGGAGGGCCCCGCCTCCAAAGCAATCAACTTTGAGAAACTATCTTCTTTGAAACTCATCCCCCAAGAGGTGAGCCATGCCTTGGTGCGTGTGAGAATCGGGGTTGATCTATTGGTAATAGAGGCTTTCTCGTTGATAGACCAATCAATAGGTGGGAAAACATATTGATCCTCATTCAGTCCATCATAGGAGGGATCCAACACACTTTCATTATCGCCAGTACCTTCTGGAATGTCAGCGAGTTCGAGTGTCTGAATCTCTGCAAGTGTCAACCTGCTATGATCTTTCCTTCGGACAGCAACTTCATCACGTAAATCAATCTAGATGTCTTCTATGCTTGGTATGTGCAATTGCAGAGTTCCATATGAGTTGAGGACTCCTCGAAAATCAAACCCATCTCTGGGCTTCATGTGCTTTTTTAATTTATCTTGAAGTTTGTGTATAACGTTCTTGGCTTTTACCACCATTGAGCAGGTATACCTTCCAATAGAAATTGGGAAGGATACGGCGGCCTTGTGTTTACTTTGTTGGTACTTATGAAAATCCAACAATTGCCTAACCAACTCCATCAATATTAGTTTATCCCCTGGATATCTAGGAAAACGGAAAGGATCACCCGAGTACATGACCACCTGAAGGTAAGTGAACTTCTTTAATTGTAAGAAGACACAACCCCATTTCAAAACCTCAGCCCATGCCTCATCAGAGACTCTTGTTTTCATCAGTTCAGGGTTTAACCTACAGATGTTCTCGTAAAAGAAGGCATCATTTACCCTTTTGAATTGGTCTTCAGACCCTTTTCTTGTTAATTGAGGAAAATACCGATAAATATGTTCCACTAACTTGTTCCCCTTTGTGTCCAATCCGGGGTAATCCCTCATGTTGGTTGTCGCATAGGTGACATACAAGGACATATAAAATTTCCCAGTAGACAAGACTGTTGTCATCTGAGAATCTATCCCGTTACTGATAAGGGTACCCCAATCAATCCCTTGTTGATTCTTCTTGATGATGATCATGAATTGGTACATCCATCCTTGGAAAACATTTGATTCGGGGAAACCAAAAACCTGGCTCAGCAAAGTAATGATATCATTGATTTCCTGAATGAAATCACTTCTAGGGATAAGTCTTGGGAACCTAGAAACATAGATGGCTTGGCTTTGATTAGGAACTTCTTATTTACGTGTTTGATACAGTCTTCCTGATCATTGTCCCAAGCTTTTTGGGCTAACTTGAGATCTGCGTCCCCATACTCCTCAAAGTCAGGGAACTTGATAAGATCATTAAAGTAACCTCCGTCTAACTTGATTACGACCTCTCCCGCTTGGTTTTTCACAGAACAAGAAGCAGAGTCGTAATTTGAAGCACAGGCTAAGATGAACTTGGGGCACTGACCAGACATGGGGAAACATGCTACGAGAGGAAGACCACTACCAACTATTGATTTCATCCACAGGGTCTAGGAATAACTCTTGACTCTATTCCAAAATTCTTCCATATCTATGTTTCTGAGTTCTATATCTCGGATGTCGTAATTGCAATAAATGTAGGAAGGAGACTCCACCTTCCTAAATTTATACTTCATCCTCCCTAATTTTTCTGTCTTTTCCTGTGATGGACTGGGATCTGAAATGAGGAATTCAAAAGAAGGGGTGAACTGATTGCTTCTGATTTAGACACTTCGGGTTTGAATATCTGCTTAGCAATCCTAGAGGCCCAAAACACTATAGAGAGTATCGGAGATTAGTGGGTGTCGAACACTCGAAAAGTCCCGACAGTCAATTGAACCTGTCGGAAGGTATGAGATGTCTGCCACTCTGAAAAACCTACAACATTGGAAGATGTCGAGGGGTTCAGAAAACCCGCACTATATTGGAGGATGCCGGAAAGGTTTGAAATGTCTGACACCTTGGAGGATGGATGTCAGAAGATGTTTAAGTGTCCGACACCCCGACACACTGCGGGTTTTGGAAACTGTAAAACACCCTACGAAACCTGTAAAGAGTGAATTGAGTTGTTGTCAGGTCAAAACATGTAAATTCCTCTCCATTGTTATGTGTTGACACACATTTTTAATTGTCATTACAATGGCATATTCCAAGGAATAAAACAAACAGAGCATTCCAAGGGTGAACCCTAAAACACAAACTTGATTGGAAAACAATCAAAAGGGAATAAATAATCAAAAACCCCAAAAACCCTAATCAAGAAAGAAAGAGGAATTTAGAAGGATCATTACACAATTCTTCCACAAATTTCTCAAACGAAGAACAAAGAGAAATACCTTCAATTAGATCAAAAAATGATCAAAAACGAACAACTCAATCGAACGCGAAGGTGAGTCAAGTTTCAGGGTTGAATAAGCATGCACGAAAATCCATGAGTTCAAAAAAGCACATCTGGTGAAAATGACGTGGAAACCCGAGTATTTATAAAAAAATTGCATTTAATACACTTCAGTTGACACGTGTGTCAACCACCTGAACAACTCGGCATTAATGCCATGTCAGCATGTTTGGGATGTCTGAAAACCCAGACACAAAGGATTTCATATCAATTCGGGTTTTAGGTTGCGGGAAGTAAGCAACATGAAGCATGATGCTTAATGGTTCCGAAAACCCGATACAAAGGGGCGAGTCAGGTTTCGGGAATCAGAAGACATGTGACATGAAGCATGTTCTGATAAGGCATGTTTCAAGGAACCTGAAAACCTGATACAAAGGAGCAAATCGAGTTTCAGAAATCAGAAGACATGCGACATGAAGCATGTTCTGACTAAAGCATGTTCCGATGCTCTAAGGTGGACCTAAAAACCCAAAAGACTTACTTGATGCGGGTTTCGAGCTTCGAGGAACATACAACATGAAGCATCCAAAACTCATGTTGTCTTGCTATGGAAACCTGAAAACCCAATTATCTCTCTGAAAGGGCATTTTTAGGAAACCAGCTCAAAAAAATCCTAGGGTTATCACTAAATTTTGGTGTAAACACAAAAAATAAAACAGAGCTCTTCAAGTTCTAAAGGAGAAAAAGCTATATAATAAAGCATAAAATGTTCACGACAAAAGAAACAAACCTTGAGCTATAATCAAACAAGGAAGCCATAATTATAAATAATAAATACCCAAATGCATCCATATTTGGAACTAGAAAATATGGGTATAATACTCAATGAACCAGGGCTGAGTTTCCATTAAATTTATGCACTTCAAAAGAAGGAACAAGACAGTGAAATAAGAGTTGAGCTAGAAGAACACAAAACCGCCCACGAGTTCACAAAGTTTCCAAACCACAATCTCAAAATGCAGATCCATAGCGACTACTAAGACAGATAAATGTGGTATAATTGAGCTCGAGCAATAGGAAAATGGTGACAACAAAGTAATATTTTAAGCCATTATATAAACTATGCAAGCCTAGACCCAGGAAATGATTATTCTTCTACGACCATTAAATGTTTGTGAAGTTTTTTAGAGATAATTAGGATAGAGAAAATAACACACCATTTTGGTCAAGTTTGTCCAAACCCTCCAGAAAACATCAAGTGAATAAGGAGAAATGAAGACCCAAAACTGAATCCGAGCTCGAGAGCATTGGTCGTCCACAAATAATGCAAGGAAAAGCAAATTACATGTATCAAAGAACAAAAAAGCTCAGGAAAAATTGAAAGGAAGAAACAATTGTTGAGTTCAAATACCAGGGACTTACTAGTTTAATAATGGCAACAACTTCACAGAGTTTTATTTCTCAAAGATTCAATGCAAAGCTTTCACATTCTACGCTTGTAATTTCACAGACTCAGATTCAAAATGGCCACCATCTTTTTGAAAGAATCCATGGTAAAGCTTCAAACAAATGACTAGAACCTTAGAAATAAAATAAATCAAGCTCGAAGATCAGAATAATGGAGGCCACAGAAAATATTGGCCAGGGCTTCACCCTACAACCTAGTAGTGTAAAATGACAAAATGATGGGATCGATGAGTTTTTACTTAACCTAACACACAAGATTAAAAATTGACAATCTAGAGCATCACAGAGTACAGAAATAAACAATCAAGATTAATCTATAAGTTAAATGCAACCCCAGAGAGATCAACAGATGATATTTCAAAGTATATAGATCAAATGGTCCACGCTAAAATCCCAGCCAACTACCTTATCAACAAAGTTTAGAGAATCAATGGCACAGATCAATTAAGTACAGAGATCGACAACTAGGGATCATTTTTACCCTTTTCAATGCAAACTCAAAGTCATTAGAAAACTTGACCATGGTTATTTCGAAAACCACCAACACAGAATGTGTTAAGACATCGTTGAGAAAGGGGACCAGCCCCATTTTAATTAAAATCATTGCATTTGACCTTGTCTAAGGTCGCAATCTATAATACATGCCAACAAATTATGAATAAGGGGCCAAGACCATGTGGTCAAAGGAAAACCAAAACATTATGATCGCAATCGACCTTATCTAAGGTCTTATATGTGCATAATGATTAAAGAGACCAAATGCTATGGTATGTGCTAAGTCAAGGTGACCAAATCATTCAACCAATATCATTTCCTTTTACTATAATGTGCACAAAATATTAATCAAAGGATGGGATCAAGATGGCATTCCATGTATATGCCACAATCAAAAAGACCCCATAAGATTATTCAAACAATTACATGCTCATGGTCAGATGGGGACCTAATCATTTTTAAATTATTATTGTTAAGACTATAGTTGATGCATAGTGATGACAGGTCGAATGAAAGGAAAAATTAATTTACCTTAAACAAATCAAAATTATCTTAATTTCTCCAAAAGGGATAAAGTAAAGTACATGTGGCATGAATAAGGAGAACCTTGTCAAGTATGCACATGCCATGATGAGTTTAAAACAAATGCATGCACATGGTCAACATTTAAAGTATGAAGTACTATTACCTTATTTTTCACAAATAAGGGTATTATTTTCTCGCACATGCCTACAGGTGGTCCCCACAGTGGGAAGATTATTTTTCCAAGTATTGAAGATGAAGGGAATTGTTTTTCTCACACACAGGAATATTATTTTGCATGTGATCATTACAGGACAGAACAAAGAAGAAGACAAATTTACCTTTGCAAGTGGATGAATTTTCAAGTGTCGCATCATAGATTAAACTAATTATTCTCCTATATGATAAATCAAATAATTGTGTGCATATTAGAGAAGACTTGAACAACAAGGAAGGGCTAATATTATTCAAAAAAATATTCACCCAAGTACTTTAATTGCATTAAAAATAGAGCAGTCAACTACACTTTGACTAAAGTGTATTTTTGTAACTAAGGTTATTAATGCCTGATTGTAATCAATATGTCCATTTTTATTCCTTTATTTATTCACAATAAAGTGGTAAAATTAGCATGCATGTGCGAGTACAGAATGTAGTCTATTTTTAGGAGGGGTTAGGTGAAGTATTTTTCTATATATTATGTGCACTAGCAAGGCAAAAGCATGACTTTTTGGATGTAGGAGTGCTAAAGCAAAAAATTTCTAGTTTTTCCCTTGAATGAGAACCAGTTATTGCCTTTCCAATTATTTGCAGTGGTGTGTATCTTTCTATTATCTCATGTGAGTTTTAATTCCTTGATTTAATTATCTTACCTTGCTACAAATCTGGTATTTTTTGCATAGTCTCAGTGTACATTTTTAACTTGTTGTGTTGTTTTGATTTATCCCTCAATACATAAGTGTTTCGCCTTAAGATTCTGCTGAAAACCATTGGTTTGTGCATCTGTAATTTGTTCTCAATTTTATTGTGCATGTACTCAATCAAAGCCCTCAATCAATTTGGTGTATCACCCCATTTCAATTTAGTTACATCAATCTTTTTTACCCTCAAAACCCCAAAAATTAGTTTAGGATACATGAATAAGGAACCGGCCTTGATACCGAAGACTCACCTCAATAATAGGTGTACCCACATACTTGAGGTGTTTCCATTGTATCTATGGAAGTGAGAGATAAAGCAAGATTAGAACCCCTGGTGTCATCTCTCAACAACGGTGCACTTTAGAGAGATAACACCTACACTAGGTCAACCTAGGATTTCCAAGGCCCGAAGTAAAAATAGAGGAGAGTACCCTTCTAAGATATCAGTAGATGGGTGAGAAGAGGTATAAATCAATGGGAGGTAATACAAGCATACATAATATGACTAAAATGTAAATAAAGTAAAGCTAAAGAGGTTATCGAATAAGATAACTATGTTAACTAGTATCAATGTGCATGTAACACTAAGCTAACATAGAGAAATGTGGAAGGGAAATGAACTAAACTATGCAAAATGACAAAGATATTTAGATAACTTACCTATAGGGTGGTCGTTGATGCATCTATCTCTCTAGAGAAGAAGAACGCCAAGAGATAATCATTATTAGGTGGATAAGGAGAACATAGTTCTTGTCCTAGACTCACTATATATTATCCAATAGTGAAAGCAATCCAACTAAGAAGAAGAGTGTAAAATCTAATCCAAGTTAAGTGCAAGATGAAACAACGACTGAGTGAGAAGATGCAAATTTGGCACAAAAGAGCATAGAATATGGTAGTTCCTAAGATTCAAGATTCCTTCATGAATGTCAAGATTTTGTGAGTATATATACGACCTCATCTCCCATGGGTGATGGCATCAGCTAGGGAAAAACCTAACACCAACACCATCACTCATGGGCGATGGTGTCGAAAAAGGATGATAATATGTCATACAAAGTGAAAATAGGTGTTGTGGATCAATTAGATGGATGAACAAGGTTCCAAGTGATGAGATACAAGCAAGGTGTTGGGAGTGTAACTTGTATGATACCTAAAGGGTTAAGGATAACTAGTTCAAGGACAAATAAGGCTGGGACCACATAGTGATACTCTCTATGTATATTGTCTCTAGCCCATAATGATTAAGTGAATAATCATTACCCATTCCCAATACGCCCCTTAAGACACCCATTCAAGAAATATATGCATCAGCGACCCTTATCTACTCTTAAGGAAATTGTTAGTAAAAGGTATAAAATATAAAAAAGTGAAAAATTAGGTGTATACAATGTACAAGTTCAATATTACATTTGCACCTTCTTCTGCCATAAATTATTTTTGTATTATGAATTTATATTTTTTATTTACTTTATTACTGGACTTAGTTGATCTGTGATACTTTCTAGATTTCTCTCACAAATTTGATACCTTTTATGTATTCCCCATTAAACTAAGAACCTAATAGTATCCAAATATTGACAAACCTTTCATTACTATGTATTTTGTAGCAATCAAAACTCCATAGTTATTTCTTATTATTCTCATTTTTCTTCTATTAAAAGTGAGAATTGAGACTGAGAGGATCCGATAGGAAAATTTAGTAGAGTAGTGCTAAAGAATATCTCAAAATCTGAAGCAATAGATGGAGATTCAAAAAATACGACCAATTTTTTATGAAGATCCAGAGTAGAAGATCCAACATCAAAAAAGGGTATTCGTATTGTTGTTAATTGCTAGAGTATTTAACATTTTATCAATTGGGGCTCTCTTTTACCCATATTTCATACTATGTACATTATTTTTATTTGTGAGTTATATAATTTCATCTTAATATTTTGGGATTGTACAAGGGTTAGGTCCCTTTTAAAAAACCCTCCTCTTAACCTTATCAAATAATAAACATTCATTAATTTGTAGTTAAACTATTGAAGGAATTCGTAGTGAATATGAATTTTTTGCAGTGTGTGTAACCACAAAGAAAAATAAAATTATGCACAAACATTGGTTACGTAAATCCAAGGATCTTAAGGAAATTAATAAAAACAATTATTTTAGTAAATTATATAGGCTATATAGGAAACAGTTTTAAAGTTTTAATCAATGACTATAAAATCCTGAAGGTTAGAGGCAGCCACAAATTATGAGGTGAACCCACAAAATATTGGAGGAATGCATAAATATAAAATGGCCTTTTGTAAAATTTCGGCCAGGGATGGTAAAATGAAGTAGTGTGTCATGAAAAGTAAAATAATGTGCCATAGATCATGGATGTGGATAAACAAGGTGCAAAGTGGTGGGATGCAAACAAGGAGTTGTGAATATGATGTGCATGAGACCTAGGAGGATCGATAGAAATAGACTAATGCAAGGGCAATTCTAAGGATTTGGAACCAAATAGTGACACTCTCTCCGTGCACTGATTCTAACTCATAGATGGTTACATGAATAGACACATTCACCACAGAAGCTATCTTGGCAAGCCCCTTGAAGGCGGCACGCTCAAGAAATCTGCTAGGATGAAGACTTATATGACCTCTTATGAATGTGTAAGAAATATTGTTAGTAACAAGTATGAAAGATGACCTTAGTCCCCAAAATTGGATGTGTATGTGACACAACCAGAAAAAATTCCCATAAAATCACATATGTTGATACAAATTGAGACCCTCACTAGAAATTTTTTAACTTAACTTGTAATTCACGTCAAAAACCCCAGGATGGTTCTTAAAAACTACTTGTAAACACTTGATTATTAGCTCTGACAACATTTAACCCCAAAGTTCTCAAATCAAATAACCTCATATGAATCTATGTGAATTGTGAAATCCTAAATCTTGAGAATTGAGCCAAAAACCCAAACCCACAAATCACAACCATGAAATCTCAAAACTAACCAATAAGAAAAAAAGATTTATACATAGTGCCCTCAATACATAAACTTCTGACGACTATAAAACCCAAGAAATTGAATGCTAAAACCAAGATGCTAAAAATCAAAAAACTCAGAACCTGAAAATTTCAAACTTGGTTTTGTGTAGAAACTCTAAAACATCAAAATTACTCCAACAAAAAATTACATTGATACTATGGAATAAAAACTCTAAACTCAAAAATCCTAAAACCACACAAAATTTGGTCTACCTAATCAAATACAAGCAATACTTCACAGAATCTTTACAAGATAAAATATGAAAAAGATAATGCATTGAATCCAACCTAAATAAATGATCAAGAGAAGCAATACCTCACATAATCTTTGTACAATAGGAATTTATCTTTACTAGTGTGTACGATTATGAATATTCATGTGAGTTAGATATTATATCAAACCCTAAAACTACTCGCATCAAATATCTTAGAGGATGGATGTTACATCAAATATGTAGTGTCGATTGTTGTCCACCACCTAAACGATATTATGTCTACATGATACATATATATTGAAATAATTTTTATTTGTGAAGTAGTGTGTATGTAAATTGGACGGAAATTTTTTATGTTAGAGATATTGTGTTGAGCTCTTGACAATATAATTTTATTAATCTTTAATCCTCAAAGGGCATTACAAATGTGACACATCCTCAAAGGTCTTATAACTTACCATGTACAAACTCTCCACTCACTAATGTGAAAAAAAAATCATAGCTATTTTTTATTATTCCTTGACAAAACATCATAGCATGATGGTGTTGCATAAATGGTATTTTTCATTTTCCATTTCCCCCCATGAATAACTTGGAAAACTTATTGATCATGTAATGGTAGCATCACCATCTATTGATATTGAATGGGGTGTGGGAAAAAATGTGGGAGAAAAAAGAGCAATGGCCCACTCAACATCTTGACTCGCACCACATTTTATAGCAAAGGTGGCTAGATACAAAGGACCTAGACCTTATCTAGGTCTAAAATCATCCCTTCTTCGTGACTCTATAAAATTTTACATTTTTCTTTGTTCATATTATTCCAGTTTTTTAGGATTGAAAAATGTGACTCTCTTTAGGCAAATGAATGACATAGAAACACATTTTTTCATTATCATGAGGATTACTTTCCATTTTGTAGCTTTCATAATTTAGTGTGGATTCACAACCTTAAATTATTGGTTATAAATAGAAATTTAATTATTTTATCATGAGGTTTGTTGTCATGATAAATGTCTAGCATGTAAAATTGAAAATTTTGGCCATGACAACTAAGCCCACAACTAAAATTTTTCCCTCCCGATTATTGTGAACCATTCCTCTAGCTAGCTTATCTTGAGTTTCACCCTCACTCTGGCTCAAAGTAAATTTTTAATAATATTTTCAAGATTTTTACAATGTGCAAGGAGTACCTAAGATGATAGATGAATTCATTAAGATTCAATGGAAAACAACTTCCTTTGGAGGCCTAAAAAGGTCATTTTTGGCCATTTTGCAGCTGGTAAACACCCTCTGGAAGCCTACATGGAAGATTTAAACCATATGAGGGTGATGTAAAATATCATTAAATATTTACAAGAAAAATTAGGGAAATTTTGTGATGAAAATTAATGACATGAACAATCTGAACAAAATTGGGTCATTATGGGTATAAGGAATGAAGGCTACAATAGTGAAAGCTAACTTGTCTGGATGAGTCTAGGAGTTACAGAAGGATTTAGGAGGAAACCAAGTAGTCATTAGAAATTGATTTGAATCCTCTACATGATGGACACATAAAATTTGTTCAAAGACTCAAATATTCTATGTGATAATTAAAAACACGGTAACTACTCTTTTTCAGTCAAAAATGAAATATGCCCTAAAATTGAAATTTTAGGCATAATTGGATATTTATAGTGGGTGAAATTATATCCTCACGTTTTTTTGAGTCAAAATCATATAATTTTTTACCCCAAAATACTTTCACATGCTCCCGGGGTAGAAAAATCACTCTCAGTGTCTTGATTTAGAATAAGAGGGTGACATTAACATTCCATAAGTGGTAAAGTCACACTTAGAAGCCTCATATATCCCCCTTTTCCCCCAATGTGTAAAGGGGACAAATGGGGCACAAAATTGTGACCCCCCCCCCATCATTTCTAAAGTTGTGACAGTCATTTCTCACAATGTTTTCACTTAGGTTGCACAAAATGAGTTGTCAACTTGCCTCCTTCTCATGATGGCTGACCCCTAGTCACATTTTTTCACTAATTTTGTTCCCAATTTACCCCAAGGCTCAAAGGGGACAAGGGGGACATAAAATTGTGACCTCCTTCACCCCATTTAGCTCCTATTCATCAAATAACACATTTATGGCCCTGAAAACCAAATTTTACCCCTAGTACTCATTCCCAGCTATCTGGATCTCCTCCGCAAGGCACTAGAGTAATTCACTTGTCACCATTTGGTTCAAGTCACACTTTAGTGTCCTGTGTGTCCCCTTTTTTCCCCTTACACCGATACAGCCTCACTTCAACCTAATTCCAACCCCATTCAATTTTTCATGGTTACAAGTATTGGAAGCACAAACACTGAGAAGGGGTGAATTAGTGTGCCTTTAAAACATTAATTCACTTAAACATCATCATCCATCAATTATTAAATGCACTCATCAAACATTTATCCTTATATATTAATAAATTATTAACCAAACACATGAGCATACACCATGAGAGAAAAAGAACAAGTGAACACAAGATTTAAGTGGGAAACCTTCAAGGGGAAGAAAACCCACTCAACCTCTACTTTATTACACACAAAAAAGGAATATCATGAATATTACACATCACAAGATGTTTTGTTAGTGAGGCACCAACCCCATAAGGAGCACCAACTCCTAGTTTAGTAGGGCACCAACCCTGCAAGGAGCGCTAACCCCTAATTTAGTAGATCACCAACTCTATAAGGAGGAACTAACCCCCTAGATGATTCAGCACCAACTAAATCCATCTTATATGAATGCCATATCTTATTGTTTCTACCATAACTGATGGTGACTCTATTAAACTCACTCTTCTTCCTTCTTCAATTTTTCGTTCTAGACTTCTTTGCTCAAAACCTCTTCCTTCAAGATGATTTCAACTCTTTCCCTAGCTCGTCATCACCTTCTCTCTCACCAACACATCATCCCACACTCGTTTTCCTCTCAACAAGGTCACAAGGACCTTCATCACCTTCACTTCTCTTCCCTCTAGGTCACATGTTTCCCTCTCTTACACAACTGGCACAAATGAACTTTCTAATTCACCTTTATACCTGTTTCTTTTCCACAAATCACCTAGGTCATAATTCAAATAGTAAAAAAACTTAAATTATCATTATAAAATCCTAGAAAATACATCCAAAGGACTAAGTAGGTCACCATTGCCACCAAGAACGTTCTAGACCTCCATTTGGACACAAAAATCCCTAAACCCAAAAACAAGCAACTTGCCAACCATGGAGTGAAAAAGAGCAAAAAAACTTCACCAAGGAATTCCACACACTTATAAATGTTTTCTAAGCCCTAAAAAATCTCCATAAATCATGAAAACAACTCATAATAATCATCAATCCATGAAAGCCACTTGAGACCATGCTTAACCAAGCACCCTCAAATTGACCTTCAAAGAACAAGTCATAACTTGCTCAAATATCAACAAAAACTCAAGTATGATATACCATTGGAAATATCTTAAAATCAAGATCATCACAAAATTCAAAAAAATCATGAAACCATCTGTAGACCCTCTAAAACTTCTTTGATCCTATACTGCTCCAAACTACCCCAAAACTACCTAAAAACCATTCTTCATAAATAGGGCACACTTTGCATCCTAGGGCCTCAATCATGATCTAAAATCATCATATAAGTGTATTAAAACTCCCATGATTCCATAAATAGTAAATTAGTCAATATGTTTTCACCATTTTCTTTACGTTTTTGAATGACGAAACAGATAGGGTTATGGGCTACGAGGAATACCTGTCAAATGGGTTGGTTGATGGTTTTTACGCGTGTTCTGACTTCTTGATCTAGTGCCAATTGTGAGAGATTTCTTTTGGATGGGAGGAACTACCTGAAATATAAAACAATATTGTAAAAGAATAATTAAATAATATATGACAGTGGACTGTATAGCGTATGCTAGATCCGAGAAGCGTGATACTCCCTAGATAGTTGTCAATCCACTGTTTTAAAAAATTAATGAAAGAAACAAGAAAATTTCTACTATAGTTAATATGATTTAGGTATATCATTCAATCACAATAAGAAAATATAATATAATAGGCTAGGCTATAGTAAGATATGAGGGATGAGGTAACTGTCAAGGTACTGGGACTGCTCAGGGTCTGATCATGGGTTGTTTAGATCAATTAGTAGGAGGTTGTTTGGCTTTGTTTTTGGGAAAGGTATAAAACACAGAGATCAGTGTCGGTCTCATATTGCCGACAATGGTTTAGTGATAACCGACAATGATTACTGCAGATTTTCAATAACTCAATACTTCATGGTTTAGGTATTTGTCTTAGACATATTTAGGGATGGTGAGGAGTGGGTGTAAGTCTGGGGAGGTGTTGGAAATACTCATAGATGTCTAACGATCAAGTATGGGTGATTTTACAGTTTGGATTAGGGAATGATCGGACTTGTATGGAGATAAACGGTGGGGAAGTGAGAGTTCAAGTAGAAACTAATAGCGGAAGTAACAAAGCCTACTAGAATGAAAATAGAAGAATGTTGGTTAACAAGATACTTACTATGATGCAGATTTGATGGCTGGATGGAGGTGACAGTTGATCAAAGGGATGGTGTTTGGTGTTGTGACACTACTTTCTAAAATGCTACCATGGGTGCAATGCTCCTAGATCTATTTGGATGATGTTTTTGGATGCTTGGATGTAAGAAAAGATGTTGGTTCTACTTGCATACAGCTCTGATCTCATTCTTGTCTAGTCTCGAATGTGCCAACCCCTCAAACAAGGTTGCTAAGATCAATAAATGGTAACCAAAAATGGTTCTGTATTGACCGGTGTCAGTTAAGGAGGGATTCCCTAGGTTTACTAAAATGGGTAAATGTTTCTAATTTCTTGGGCCAAGTTGGTTTGTTTTCATGGATCAGAATGGAAGCTTCCCTTCTTATGAGCAGGAATGTGGTTAGAGAAATCTTAGGCATTGATTTTAGGGTTAGACAAAATCTTAGCTCATAAGGCAAGTAAGACTTAGTTATTGTTAGTTATGGAAACATGCCAAGAATAGTTCTAGGGTGAGGTGGTTATATGAGGTGTCTGGGTGAGGTGTAAATTAGGTCAATTAAGGTAATAAAATAATGGATATTGTGAGGATGGGTATTTAATTTAATTTAATTAATAAAATTAATATTGATGTGGGGTGAAATGGTCCATGGTCAAGTGCCCATGTTTAAGTTGGTTATCTGATCAGGGGCTAAGGGGAATGTAACCAAATTTAGGTGTCTACACATACTTCCAATGGGAAAAATTTTCACATATTGAAATTTTTCAGAAACAAGCATATTTGAGTGAGTCCCACATACTATCACAAGCTCTAAGTACATCAATGGAAATATGGAGGATTCCTCTACAATATACAATCATCAATTTTTTTCAACCAATCAATTCTTGGTCGTTATACTCATTTTCTTCTAAGTTGTTATAGAGCTAGGGTTTAATGAGGGTTAAAAAGGTGTTTATCTTCTTAACGATTATTCATAAAAGTATGACAATCAAAAAAATTCACTCTACTTAGAAATTCTTCATAACTAAACTACTAAACTACCCCCAAGATTTTGGGTCCCCATGCAAAGCACACACTTCCGAACGAACATCTAGTTTTGGTAAAAATTCAATATCTTGCATATACCTTCAAACCAGCACCTGAAATTTGGACCACAACTCACTTGTCACACACTTTCCAAGTCTTAATTTTTCACTACCATGCTAGAAATATTCCAAATCACTTCTCTAGGGCATGCTTTCTTAAGGATTAGGTCTAGAATGGACCTATAAACCACATGAAACACTTGTACCTACACTCTCAAACACGTTTGAGTGTCTCTACACCTAATATACATACATAACATACTCACACAACTACTAAATGCTTCACTTCACCTTTATATGCCTCATACTACTCGCTAGGTGTCCAGAACAAGCACCTGAAACATGCTTGTTTCACCAAATTTGATCTCAAAACATATTTTCCAACCTTGAACACCTACTATAAGATACAACACATTTTAGGACATCACTCTAACACTATCCATACCTTTTCAATTCATCATCACACTTGTACGATTCATTATATTGCTCTAAATCCCATACAACACCATGCAATCTCAATAGGACAAGCAATGGTCATCAATGACAACATCATGAACTTACCTAGACAACATAGACACCCTTTAAAATCAATGCCACTGACATTAATGACAACCACAATGGTACATTATCTAATAATAGGTGAGTTAAATATTGTGAAGAAATTTGAATAAATCTTCGTCCCTCCAAAACAAATAGTCATTTTTTCAAACCAAGGTGTTTTTGAACTACCTTCCCAACCTCTATTTTTAACTAGGTATTCTATTCATATTTCATAAGACATCCATTCTCCAAAATTAATAAATTTTTATAGCTCCCTAACTGTGCTCCTATTTTCAGTGAAATTTTTCATGTACACTCCTCTCAAAAATGACTTTGAGTTTACTGTGAATGCATCCCCATTAATGCTCTGTATTATTTGTAGTATCAACCTAAAAATTTCAAAACTTGAAGTTATTTTTTCATATCTACCAAGCTCTAGCAAACCGAAAACCTTGAAAATTGGAGCAGAAGATCCTAAAGTAAAACCTAAAATTTTGAAACCATTTTCATTACAAACTGATACCCAAGAGACACATTTCTAAAAATAACAATTGTTGAAAGGTTTTCATTGATGTCATGGTGTGTGTGTGTTGGCATGGTAAGGTCATTGATGTCATGGTGAGACTGTTGAAGTGATTACATTATTGTGTTGTGTCTTTTTTATGCCAAAAATGATGTGGAGAGTTAGGTGTGAGGTTTCATTTCTTTCTAATGATGTTAAATGATGCCTAATGATGATGTCAGTTTATTGTGAGGTCATTTTGAGTACAAAGAGAGAGAATTTGAAGATAATGAGAGGTCTTTTAAGAAGGTATGGGCATGGTAGCTTAGTGAAATGAGTGGATACATGTATCTAGAGGTTGTTTGAGCATGAGAATGGGGTTTATAGTTCATAAATAGAGGTATGAAGGTAACTTCCTAACATGAATACCAAACAAGGTGAAGAAAGCATGGTCTAATGAGGTAGGTGTTATCCATATTTTACCCCCCTTGGAAAAATATTGGATCAGCCACAACCTCGTATAGAAAGAACCAGAGAAACCACATTCGAACCTTGCAAATATGTTATAGAGAGACTCTACAATAGAGTGGTGGGGCCTACGAAAGATCAAATGACCCTGTGCATGAAGAAATTCAAGAAACGGCTTTGTCGAGTGAATATGTGCCTTAAATCCATTAAATAGATTACAAGCGGGCTAGGAAATGGGATAGCAAGATCGGGGAAGGAGAAATTAGTGTCGAAAGAGGTCAGAGGCTCAAAGAAAAGAAATGGAGAAGGTTCGAATTCTTATGGATCTAGAACAATTTGGAACGAGCTCAAAATTGACTAAGTATGGAGGAGACAACAAATGTTGCCAAGTGTCCAATTGGTACACCTCCAAAGCTGAATCCAAAAAGGGAGACTTGAACAAGCGCCAGGCCCCCATGTATCCCAGGTCCAAAGTGGGGGTAGACTCAAAACTAAAATTCAAAAGGCAAACAAGCGGGCCTCAAAAAAGGCTAAGTATGGAAGTGCTATCAGAATCCACCATGCGTCAGCTTAGCGTATCTCCAAAAGTTAGTCCAAAAGTAGAGACCCAAATGAGCATGGGCTTGCCACTTAGTCCAAGGTTTGAAAAGGTAAGAGGTTCGTTAAAAATTCAAAGATCCTGTAGATATTTCCACATGTTGACCCGATGCTCCTTCAAAGGTAAAATCCTAAGCAGGTTTCCAAGTAAGCGCGGAGCCTCCACGCATCCCATTTCAAAAAGGGACAGGTTCGGGTTGAATAGTTAAAGCCATGAGATAGACCAATGGAGGGTGCCAAGTGTCAACACAGTGTTGACTCAAGAGCAGAATAAAGGGAGGGTTTTTAGACAAGCGCCAAGCCTCCGTGTGTCCCTGATTAGATATATGACCCTACCAAGCAAAGGACTTAGCCAAAAAAACATGAGGAAATTGAACAGGTCATGGAAGAAGCCACATTTCAGCCATGTGCCACTCCAAAAGTAAAATTCAAAGGTTGTCCTCAGAGATGCGTTATCCCTCCACGTGTCTAGTTTCAAAAGGGGGCTCATTTTCAAACTGGTTTTCCCCCTATTTTGTACAAACTTGATCCAAATTTCAAATGGGCATGTATTTTGACTTAGGACTCGAAATCATAGATAAATATAACACTGTTGGAAATATCTTAGCCTCAGATACTATGCCATAGAATATATAAAACTTTAATTTTGGAGAGGTTAGGAGGGATAAAAATGGAGAAACATATTCGGGACATTAATACAAGATCTATTTGCCCCAACAACCAGACCGGATTCGATCTGATCTACGTTGTTTCCTCCTCCTTCAAGGTGACCAAAACAAGAAATTGATGTAGTTAAGATAGATTTGGGTAAGATTTGGGAAAGGATTCATTGATGATTGTAGATTTCAAATCAATATTTAGTGCGTATCTCTAGGTGGTTGTTAAAGGATTCTAATTCTTCCCTCTTCTCTCTGGGCTTATTCTATCCTATATATTGTAATGAATCGGGAATCATTGTAAATGGTTAGTCATTTATGTTCTCTCCTGCCCTCCCTTCTTCTTTTCTTCACTTAGAAGGATTAGAATGGAGCTTTTCTAACCTCTCCTTTGGGTTGTAATGCAAGTTTTTTTCCTCTTAGCTACTGCATGATATACTGTATTGACATCCTGAGCAATAATATATATGTTTGTGGATGTTTCTTGTCCTCTCATGTATTCGTTACTGTCTCCCTGATCATTACAGGGTTATTATGCATATTTATGTCATCTATGCAGGAGTTGTTTTGTATTACAGTGGTTCATGTGGTCTAGTGTTAAACTGCTCAAAAGGAGTGTCTAACATTCCTTTGGTGTATCACCTTAGTTAGCTTAGGTTTATTTTCTTGCATCTCTCTAACCATGTCTCCTTGGTAGATAGAATAGACTTAGAATAGATTCTCTGCACTAAATTTGTTTGTGTATGCCTGAATAGAGGGATAGTAACCGGCCTCAATCTAGAGAGCTCTCTCAACTCGCAAGATCCCACACCATGAGAGATGCTCCTTGTTGTGTAATCACACCAAATTCCCCACTTCACATCCATGTCATTCGGGGGTGTCGTGATTTCACACTAACAAGTTTTGGCACGCCCAATGGGACACTGAGGTTAGATCTTCCATCTTTCCAAGGTGTCTCATTACAACAGCAAATCATAAGCCACCGTGCGACCACACTAACAGTTTTGGCACACCCGGTGGGACAGGTCTGAAGTACCTTACCACTTCATTTCATCAGGTTGGTGTGTTCTATGGTGAGATTCATCCTTTTGAGGCACATGCAAAGCACATCTGGAAACTCCATCTGGTCAATAACCCATCCTGTGAGTTGCAGACCTTTTCCATCCATTTCCACTCATTTTCATCCATTTTCTTCTTCCATCTCTCTCATTTTCTCCCATTCCATGAGGTTATGCAATCATGACTTCATTCCCTTCATAGAACTCATACTTACAAAAATGCAATCCACCTCCAATGCATTTCCCAACTCCTCCAAATCAGCATTATAATTAGATCCAAAACCATTATGCTTACTCATATGAGCAGGGTCAAAAACATTTTTTCCATAGAGCTTATCAAGAACAAAGGGGTGCATACAATGGTAAGAGCTACACAGAGAATGCTAGTTTGCTAGAGAATATTCAAAAATTGGAGGCTAGCATGGTGCATTCCAAGTCCGTAACACAAATGAAGGAATTCAAGATTTGTTTTAGGGAACCTTGTCCATGGGGAGGCCCTTTTCCAAGATATTACAGCCCTCAAAAGAAGCTTGACTTCATGTTTGAAATGCTGCCCCAACTTACACAATGGACTGAGGAGATCAAGGCTTATGAGTTGGAGTCAAGATAACCTTGTCAATGGGTAAGTCAATCACCACCTCTTATGCTCCTTAATTTTATCTTCCTTAGTCTTTATCATTCCAGCATGATCAAGAGTCAAGCCCCTTAGTTTCTACCCCAAGTGTTGATTCCATTTCTCCATTCCCTAGTCTTCCATCCGCATCTCACTTCTTCTTCCTTTTTCGTTCCAAACAGTCATCCTTTTGAAAAAACAAGAAGTTCCACCTCCCTCCCCAACACAAACAATTTAAAATCTGGTTGAACCCCAACCTATCACTCCTCTTGCTTTCCCAAGTCCATGTTAGGAAGATACTCAAGAATCCAGTGAAGGACAACAAGAAGAGGATCCCAACAGAAAAGAAATAATAGACAATCTAATGAGTTGGGCTACTAAATTTGGGTTTACAAAGATCCCCTTGATAGTCAAGCTAATAGAGGAGGTCAAGGTTGAAGAGACAATAGTAGCTGAGGTTGAATTTGAAGTAGAGGAGGAGGACCATATAGTTTCAGAGGCCCCAAGTATGGAGCAAGATACAGAAAAAACTTCATATCTTCCTCCCACTTCATCCCCTTCGAGATATGATGTTGAGGAAGAGTTTTATCTTTCAAACTTCATGTTTGAGGAAGAGAGGAAATCATGGTGAGAAATTTTTAGATTAGGAAGAAACCATGGAAGAGGTTGAGCACATGCAATAGGACAACAACGAGGTAGATTATCTGTTTGACTTGGAGGATTGCTTTGACGGAGAAGAGCCCATGGAGATCACATCATTTTCCTCTTCCATCATCCATCTTCCAAGCATTGAGCATACGGGACCATGAAGGAGAAAATCCAAGAGAACTAGCCGATGTCTCAAAATTTATCTCTGAACCAAGGTTTGAAGATCTTGAGTCTTCACATGTTCTCCACAAGAGAAGGAAGAAAAGTCTCTGGCGCGTGGTAATCTCCAAGCCCAGTTTGGAGAGATAAAAGCAAGAAAGGTTCTGGCGCGTTAATGGCCAGAACTAGATTTTAACAACGGATTTAATGCACATGGGTTAGCATGCTTCTTGGAGCAAGTGAAAAGAAATACAACCACTGATTTTCAATGACAGTGGTGCGTTTTGGTCATTGGTAAGGACTACTTGCACATTTTCCTAGGTTTCCGGCTCAGTTAGGCTCTACCCATGGTGCTTGTTACCTGTGCGAAGAATTTATCATTTTAAAAGTCACAGGTTCATGATATTCGGCTTTGCCCTCCCTTCTTTTCTTCTCCAGGGTTGAAAATGGAGTTCGAACCTCCTCCCCTTCTCTGTAATGGCATTTTTTCCTTTTACCATTAATGATTTTCTAGCTTAAATTTCTAGAAGCAACAAAAAGATGAGTTGTGATGCATCTGTCCATCCTTGCTCATTTTTCGCTTGTTTTCTTCTTTCCTCTCTTCATTGCAGATTACATGAAGACAAGTTTGAATGTTCATTGCAGAGTTTGGAACTATGTTCATGGAGTTTTGCAGGTACTACTTTGAGAAGATGAAATCTATCCTTGGGCTACTGTGATATCTGTCCATTACATTCCCATCGCTAGTCTCATGTCCCATGGCAATCTTGATAGTATGTTAAAACTTATTTCCTTCTCTGTTAGTATCCATAGGTTTTAGTGTAGGATGTTGTTTTTCTCATTCTTGTAGATGTCACATTGGTGGTGAGATCTAGTATTAGATTAGCTTGCCTACACTGGATCATAGCTTGTGGCAGGTTGTTTAGGAGTAGGAACCAGCCTTCTCTAGAGGAATTCCTTTCTCATTTTTGCGAGTCCCACACTACTTCTTGGATTCATAGTTATGCAATCACACATGCTAGAGTGATCAACCTAGAAATCTTGTTTCAACATCCAAGGGTGTTGTGATCTTGGCACTAACACTTCCTCCCACTTCATGCAGGGTAGCTTCGAGCTTTGTATGTTGAAGAATCTGGTTATGTCTTTCAAACTTCATGGTTTAGGAAGAGGGAAATCTGTTAGAGAATCTGGATTAGGAAGATACTCATTGTAGGAGGTACATGTAGCACTTGTGCAATAGGAAGTTGGTTTGTAATCGAGGTTATATTATCTATCTGACTTGGAGGATTGCTTTGATGGAGGAAAGCCCACATTGGGATCAACTCATGGTACATGATTCCATCATATTCCAAGCATATGATCTTACTGACATGAAGGAGGATTATTAAGGAAATACATCCCACTGCTGTATAACAGCTCTTGTGGGGAAGGTTGGAAGATATGTGTGCTTGATTTTGTTCTGTTATTAAATCAGGAAGAACTACAGCCAACTCCAAGTCTAGCTAAAGAGGAGCATATGGAGGTGACCAAGAAAAATTCAGAGGCACTAAATCACGATTTGGTTACACAAGAAAGTACAGACCCCTCTCCCATTCAACATCTCCAAAAGTATGATCTTTTGGAGGATCCTGAACTCATTAGCTTCATGTTTGAACATGAAGCTTCATATGGTGAAGATAACAAATATTTTAAGATCACCATGCAAAAAAGAGAGACCTTGTTACAATAGGAAAGTAAAGAGATTGATTTCCTACCAAAATCAAAAGAATGTTTTGATAAGAGCGAGCCATAGTTGAAATTGCAATATTTTCTCCCGCTATCATTCATTCTTCAATCACAAGAGCTTGCTGCCATGGAAGAGAGCGTGCAGGCACAACCTATGTAGTTTACAACATGCCTCCTGAATCAAAGTTGGAAGAGTTTGATCTTCCAAAAGTCACACCTACTGTATAGGAAGAGAAATATTATGAGGCTATCATTCCTCCCACACCATCCATCCATGAGGATTCAGTAAGAAGGATCCGTTATTGGAGTTTGAGTTCAAAACCATGGGCAGATTCAAAGGACCATACCTTTCCCAATCAGATATTTGGCTTCATTGGAGCCAAGGGAGAAGCCAAAACAAGTCATGCCTACTTCAGGGCATGAGCATGAGTATCAAAGCACCAAGGGTCACCATCAACACCTCTAGGAGTCCAATACAATTCAGCTTGAGGAGGTATTTTCCATTAATGTTGATACCTTGTTGATATGGGTGGAGGATCCACTTAAAATAATTTTTTCACTCATACAGGCAACCATATTTAGTGTGAAATCATTTGCATGGCTGCCTCTCTTGAGAAATGGAAGATACTTCTCCCTTCCTATAGCCAGTTTTGTTTAGCCCCTTTTCTCTCTGGTTAGTTTAGGAGGAGTAGATTTTGTTTCCAGCAGAAGAAGTGCTTGTGCACACTCTGTATGTCTCATTTGAGGCATGCATGATTTTTTATTTGTACATAAGTTTTGTTCATATTTATCTAGAGCTACTGAGACTAGGCCCTTCACTATTCATGGTAGAAGACTCATAGTTTCTTGTAATAGTTGTTATCTTCAAAATAAAACAAATGCAGAGCAAATAAAAATTCATCCTCGAAACAGTCCATTCAGGGACAGAAGAAAGCCCCCGATCAAAGCAATTTTCTACAGAAGAAACCATCATTTCGAGATTTATTATGGAAATTGAGAGTGTAAACGGTTGGGTTCATGGATCATTTGTAGGATCAGTATCATACCATCATTCTCGACACCATGCCTAATGGATACGACAAGGAAACTAGGCATTTCATCTATCAGGCAGATACCCCTACAAGTCAACAAATTTTTATCCATATTTCACCCCCCCCCCAAAATATATTGTGTCAACCATGACCCCATACAAAAAGAACCAGAGAACCCACATTTGAACCTTGCAAATAGGTTACAGAGGGACTATACAATGGAGTGGCGGGGAAGGCGAAAGATCAAATGACCTTGTGCATGAAGAAATTCAAGAAATGGCTCTTTCGAGTGAATCTGTGCCTTAAATCCATTAAGCAAATTACAGGCGGGCTAGGAAATGGGATAGTAGGGTTGGGGAAGGAGAAAATAGTTTCGAAATAGGCCAGAGGCTTAAAGAAAAGAAAAAGTGAAGGTTCAAAGTCTTCGAGCTTTGAAACAGTTCAAAATGAGCTCAAAATTGACTAAGTATAGAGGAGACAGTGGACGCTGCCAAGTGTCCAAGTGGCACACCTCCAAAGTTGAATCCAAAAAGGGAGACTTGAACAAGCACTAGGCCCCCATGTGTCCCAAGTCCAAAATGGGGGCAAAGTCAAAACTAAAATTCAAAAGGTGGATAGGCAGGCCTCAAAAAATGCTAAGTATGGAAGTGCTAGCGGAAGTCGCCACGCGTCAACTTGGCGCATATCCAAAAGTTAGTCCAAAAGTGGAGACCCAAATGAGCATGGTCTTACCACATAGTCTAAGGTTTGAAAAGGTAAAAGTGGCCATTGAAAATTCTAAGAGCCTACAGAGGTTTCCACGTGTCAACCTGATGATCCTTCAGAGGCAAAATCTTAAGCGGGTTTCCAAGTAAGCATGGAGCCTCCATGCGTACCATTTCAAAAAGGGACAGGGTCGGGTTGAATAGTTAAATCCCTGAGATAGACTAGTGAGGGTACCAAGTGTCAACACAGTGCTAACTCAAGAGCATAATAAAGGGAGGGTTTTTAAACAAGCGTCAAGTTGTCGCGTGTCCCCGGTCAGATATATGACCCTGCTGAGCAAAGGACTTAGCCAAAAAACATGAGGAAATTAAGCAAGTCGCAGAAGAAGCCACATGTCAGCCCTACACCACTCTAAAATAAAAATTCAAATGCTATCCTTAGAGATGTGCCATCCCTCCACGTGTCCAGTTTCAAAAGGGGGCCCATTTGTCAACTGTTTTTCCCGCTATTTTGTATGGACCCGATCCAAATTTCAAATGGTTATATATTTCAACTTGGGGCTCAAAATCTAGAAAATATGACATCGTTGGAAAGATCCCGGCCTCTTCTACACCATAAAGATCTAAAAATTCAAGTTTGGAGAGGTTAGGTGGGAGAAAAATGGAGAAATGTCTTCAGGTAATTAATATAGGATCTATTTGCCCTAAAAACTAGATCGGATTCGATCTGATCTGTCGTTTCCTCCTCCTTCAAGGTTCCAAACAAGAAATTGATTCAGTAAAGATAGATTTTGGGTGGATTTTATAGGAGGCATTAATGCTAGTAGTTGAGCTTGAACGGGTTTTCCCGCTTCTCTCTCTTTCTTCTCTCTGGGGCCAAATCTATAAAAGTAGGGTCGGGACTCATTGTAAAAGGTTGGACATTTCTGTTTTGTACCCTCCCTTATTATTTTGTTCATAGAAGGATTTATGGAGCTTTTCTAACCTCTCCTTTGGGTTGTAATGCAAGTTTTTCCTCTTGGTTACTGCAGTATACTGTATCGACTCTTGAGCAATAATATATATGTCTGTGGATGTTTCTCGACCCTCTCATGTATTCATTATGTCTCCCTGGTCTCTTATTGTGATTTTTTCATCTATGCATGTTGTTTATATTACATTCCTATGGTCCGTGTTAAACTACAAAACGAGTGTCTAACATTCATTTGGTGTATCACCTCGTTAGCTTAGGTTTATTTTCTTGCATCTCTCTAACCTTATGTCCTTGGTAGATAGAATAGACTTAGAATAGATCCTCTACAATTTTTTTGTGTACACCTAAATAGAGGGATAGGAACTGATCTCAATCTAGAGATCTCTCTCAACTTGTAAGGTCCCACACCTTGAGAGATACTCTATGTTGTGCAATCACACCCAATACACCACTTCACACCCAAGCCATTTAGGGGTGCTGTGATTTTGCACTAACATTAGGTTGATCATTTTTCTATGCACGAACAAGCAAGATATTGCATTTTTGGTCAAATTGAGTTCTTGAAAATGGTTTTTTTTAACTCAAGGTCAACTTTTTAACCAGTGTGTAAATGTGATCATGGTAAGTGTGTTAGCATGTTGTTTATTTGTCATAAAGGTGAAATATGAAGTTTAAAGAGTAAGGTGATGATCATCATATCTTGACTCCAACCTTGTTTAGATATATTTTTCTACCATTTATATGTCATTCCAATTAAATTTCTTGTGACTAGTTTTTGGGACAGTTTTGGGGTAGTTTTGAGTATGCTTTAAAAATAGTTGTTCTTGAAGCCTTATGATTTGATTTGAGGTATCTAATGGATTTGATGATGTTTTTGAGGTCATGTAACAATTTTTTACATGATTCATTTAGATTGGTGTTCAAATATCTTCAAGGAACAAGTCATGATGAACTAGTTAGGATATTGAGGTACCTAGGACCATCATGTTTATAAGATCAAGAATTCATGTTTTTCATGTTTATTATATTCCTTTTATTCTATTATATCCAAACTAATGTACAGAGGTCTACACAATGCAATGTCTCACATCATTGTTTCTAAACACTCATTTAGACCTTTAGAGTGTGCTTAAATCTCATAAAATAAGGATATTTTACCACAATGTTTCGGTCTAATAGGAGGTCTAATGCAAAGAGTTTCAATAAACTAGTAATTTTAGTACTTAAAAAAGGCCCTATTTCCATAGGATCCTATGAGAAAGAATACCTATATAAAAATCCTAAAATTTGATTCCATTCAAGGATTATTTTGAAGCTAGGAAGGGTAAGTGGATGATTTTCATGTGGAGTACCATGTTTACAATAATGGGCAATCATCTCAATTTCACAGGGCTTAGCCATGTGACCATTGGAGTATTTCAACCTTTGCAAATATGAATTGAGCCTCTGAGATGAATAATAGTTATTTTCCTACATCATTTACACTACACCCAATATTCCTCAACCCAATACCATCATATTTATAGGATCAACCTCATAATAGCATTCCTGAAATCCAATAATACGCACTGAAAAAAATTATTTCACCAACATTTTTTGGTGAATCCATTGGGGAAGATATGCCCTTTGTGCACCCTTAAAATATCTCTAAAAATATTAAAAACCAAATATTTGAAAATCACAAAAAAAAAAAGATAAATCTGGAAACTCAATGTTGGCAATTCAGTGTTTATTTCTATTATAAACTTGTCATTTCCAAGATTCCATTCAAGGATTATTTTGAAGCTAGGAAGGGTAAGTGGATGATTTTCATGTGGAGTACCTGAAAATTTCCATTCACATATTACAAAATCTTATAAAAATTTGTGGAAAGAATATATACAAGGGATAATTGAGCAAGTAGCATAATTGACATGGAATTAAAATATTGACAACAACTTGATTTCAAGTTTTCCATTATTCAAATAACAAGGCAAAATGGTCAAGAGTACTTTCCTAAATTTGATCCTAACTTTCCTCTTGAAGGTTATATTGGAGAACCAACTGTAGAACCACTAGACCTTATTCCTCTGAAATAATAAAGAGAAGAAGAAGCAGAGGTAGAAGAAGAAAGAATGGATGCACCTATGCCATGGGAACAGAACACTGGTTTGCTAGCTTTAGCTCCACCACTTCATGAATTACCAAAAGGATCAAGAAAGAACTTTCCAAAATTATATGGATATGGAAAGAAACATCTAGATTATCATATTACATGTTGTATCATATTTTTTGGAATTCTTGGAAAGGGACGTGGAGATGTTTTCATTTAATTATTCGTGGAGTCATTGTAACATGTTGTTGTGGATTAGTTTTACTACTGTCCATCACGCTCAATTACTAGTTGGGATGATATGAAAACTAATTTTGAAGTAATATTCAAGACTTTAGAAGATGTCCATGCCCTCCTTACTCAACTATCTCAAATGAAGAAAGAATCGCAAGAGCCCATGAGATATTTTGTAAAAAAAATCAATAGGTTGATAAACAATATTCCTAATGGTGCTTGACCTATTGTAGATAATCAAAAGATTTTTTTTTAATGTTTAGTTTCCTAAAGTTTGTTTCATGCTATGAATATCTCAACCAAACACTTTAGACAACACTCAAGAACTTTCCATTGAAGTGGAAGATGACATTATAATGTCTATGAAGATCAAGAACCATTCAATAAAGGATAAGGCCCAGAGTTTCAAAGATAAAAGAGCTTATCCATTTCTGCAATTTTTTGTCAATTATTTGAAAATATTAAAGAAGGAAGTTACACAACATACCTCATCCTAAAACAAGAACATGATTCAAATTTTAGGAGCACCCCAAATTCTTACTTTGTAAGCTCCATCGGTTAGTGCAATATGTGGGATTTGTAAAGATGAATGAGAAGAATTTTTTGAAGCATAAATTGAAGAAGAAGAAGATGAATCCGCCAAGATTAGGTATTTTGAATACTCACTAGATGAATATTTTGAATAATCCATGGGTGATATGAATAGTTACTCTTGTGTGATTTTCATTTTCTCACAAACAGATAAAGAATCCTCTTTTTCTGTTGCCCAAGTAAATCACTTAAATCTTCAAATAGAAACTTTACGACAAACAAAAACAAAAATAATATCATCATTTTCCACTTCCATGGTATCATCCAAGAAGAATTGTGAGACTACCTCAATTAATAATGCATCTACATCTTCGAGTATCTTTCATCTCCTCCTAAAAAATCAGTTTCAACTTCCATTATTACTAAAAATACAAATCATAATTATTTCAATGCTTCCATAGTTCCTTATGGGTCTACCACCTCTTCACCTTTTGACATTATTGACCATGTTAATAAATCCAAAATTTAGATTGTTGAGCCTGAGTACTTGAGAACTCATCCCAAGTAATTTGATAGGCGTGTACAGTTTATCAAAGAAATTAGTTCATGTTCATGTTCCAAAAATTTCACTACCAAAGAACTACCTCCAGCCCCTCATACCACTCCTTATAACCTTCTTTCTTCCACATCCTCCACTTCTGGTAGGGTAGAAACTTTCTATTTATCCCTTGTGGTCAATGGATATAAATTGAATAACTACATTATCAACTTCGATACTTATAACAATGTCATTCCTGCAAAAATTACTAAATCTCTTGGTCTTAATTTGAATACCATTGATGTCCATTTTATTATATGGAAACTAAAGAAGTACCACTTGTTCACCATGTCAAGGAGGCTCAAGTAGCATTTACATATTTTCCTGATAAGAAGATCACAATGAAAATACTTGTAGTAGACATGCCATCCTTGTATGGTATGTTATTGAGAAGAAGCTTCTGTCAAGATGTTGGTGGGGCTATACAGATGGATTTTTCACCTGCCACCATTCCAGTCAATAGTAAGATGAAGAAGATCCTTCCCATAAGAAAAATGAAATACACAGTTCAAAAACCAGATGACCCAAGAGTAGGCATACTATTTCAAGATTGAAGCTACAGAAACTTCTTCATAACCTTGGATGTTGATCTGACCATGATGATAGAGGAGTGATTAGGAGTGACGAAGCCAATCAGAAAACATCATGATGATTTGAAGGAGCCGTAATTTTATAGTATGTTCTTTCCACTGAGCATGAATTTGGATTCTCTATTTTTTGGTAATGGAGGTCATAGGAATCTTGGATTACAACAAAGCAATCCTAATATCACAAGTAGGGAGGATAAAGAATAAAGAGTGACATCAAATAACTTATTGACAAATGAGTCTGATGTTTCCAATCATTTTCTCAAGGTTCAACATGAAGACACATTCAATGAGTATGATTGTAAATACAAATATTTCTCTTTCCCATTGGGCCATTGGGAGAGGATGAATCTTTCAAGAAGGAATGCATAAATGGAAATATTATTGGGCCTCTTCAAGTTAACTCTATCCAATAATATGATGACTTCATTGTGGAGATTTATTTCCAAGCTCATGATGGTCATGGCTGGGAAAATGATGATCTTGATATTTCAGCCTTAACCTTATGCTCATTCTCCTTTCATGATGATGGAGACCTTCTCAATAAAGAATGGATGAATGGAATGGTGCTTACTTATCCCAAGGCTAACTTCATTCAAGATGAATACACTCTCAACCCGGGATTTATGAATAAGAATATGCTTTAATTTTTCAAAGGTTACTCCACTCAAGGAAAAGGTGTTTTCATCATAAATCCTAATTTTGAGGCTCAAAATGGCCAAGATGGCGAAGATGATGGTTTTAATTTTTCATACCTAACCTCACGTTCATTTTATTTTTAATATGATGAAGTACTATGTACATCACATCATAGTAAGAAACATATCAAGAAAGGGAGTGTGTGAAAGAAGACCATTTGGAGTAAGTAGTAAACATATAACACCAAGAGGCTTGTGATAGTATCAAAACTCTTAAAAAATATGTAAAGAACCAGCTCATGGAAAAAATGGTCATGAAGTAGATGAAAAGTGAAGGTAAATTTCCCATCAAATATCATAAGCCTCAGTGTGAAAATAACAAGCATAGTGTGATCAAGAATCATTCCTATAGCAGTAAAGGAAAATTAGCAATTGGAATAATATTTGGAAATAAATGAGCTAACAGAAAATAAGATGTCAAAACAATGAACGAACTAATTGAACCTTCATTTGTAATAAAAATCATGAAATTTTTCTCAAGAAATTGAGAAAGGGGTCATATTTTAGTGATCCCATAAATGGGTTTTTGGAACAAAAGCATTCAATGATACCCATGTACGAGTAAAACATTCAGTAAGAATCAATGATATAGTGAAATAGGGTTATCCCCTACATGTACCATAGGCATTTTATGTATTTTGTGTGTTTCCATTCCTATTGTGTGTTTCCATTCCTGTTGTTTGTTTCCTTTCTATGTCGTCTATCTGTTTTGTTTGTTCTTTGGTTTTGTTTGCATTTGTACGCCTGAAAATCAACACGTGATTTCAGACACACTTGACTTCTCGAGATTGTGTCAAGAAAGTTGGAATGTGTTATATGAGATGGTAATGTGACAGATAGATAGAGTATAAGTGGGATAGGCGGGAATGGCGATAAATGTAGGAGTACTAATCAAGGTAATTGAAGGTTCTCAAGTGGAAAATTGAGATTTTTTTAATCAAGAGTGAAGAATTCTTTACTAACCTGTGTGGGGGTGATACTACGATCAAGTGTGATCCTTGTGCATAAATCTTAGTCAATATCAATGGAAACAAGTATAGCCCAACCTAATTGATGAATATGGGGGAAGTGTCCTTCTTCCTCTAAGCATTGCTCTCTAAAGAGATTCATATAAGAATGAGGGGAAATGTGCATAGAAAAAATCAAGGGTTGTGAGGTATAACCATGTTTTATTTATTATCATAGTAATCTTTGGAAATATCTACCTCGTCGTTAAGGTAAATTAGGTGGTCAATAAATTCAGGTGGCATAGGTGTTTCCCTGAAGACTAATTGGCATAAGCCTTGGTCAATGTCTACTTGGTTCCTATTAATGTTTGGCTGGCTTAAGATCAAGTCAAATATTCTCACATGTTGTTGTGGTGGACTTGAAATGATCACGTTGGCACCAAATCGAAAAGAAGGGAAAAAAACAAGAAAACTAGTATCCAAAGTGTCTAAGAACTAATTTCTAATAGCCTAGGCTACTAAGGAAACATGGAATGTGTTCTTTCCAATTCTAAATTACCTTAAGTTCCTACCTTTAAATAAATAAAACAAATGAACCTAAATTAAAATATATATATATGATTGATTTCTCCTTTTTATTTAATTAAATTCAATTTATAAGTATTTAATCAAAGAAACATAAAGAAAACTATCTAATTGATTTTGTATTTTTCAATGAACATTTTGAATGAAATTAATTAATTAATTAAATTAAATTAATAAACTTTTTTTTTGGATTTTCTGATATTTGACAAATTAAATAAAATAAAATCTACATTACAGACAAAGAAATTAATTTAAACAAAACAATCTACTTGTACACTAAAATAAAACAAACAGGGAATAGCCAGATGTAGCTTTTCCTTTGTTCCAGGTTGTGGCATTAAATCTAATTTAACAGAGGATGTATTCTAATTTATAATTTTGGAAATCTAATTTCCTTTAACTACCTTTTCCTGATATTCATAGGAAGAAATAAATTTTCTCGAAAGTAATTTCTTCTTTCCCTGGAAGCTTCCCCAGTAAAGTATAAAATAAAATGTACGTGTAATTAACAATAAAGAAATAAATTAATAAGCGTAGACACATAATCTTCCTCCAACTCATTTCTCATGCATATCCACAGGGATAATTAGGGAAGAAGATATCAGCAGAAGTTTTTTCATATGCACAAATTCTATAAATGAAGATATGATAAATTCTACCTCTTAAAACAAATGTGATTATTTAATATAAATAACAATGTTCAGATGAAATATTCAAAAAAAAATTAAATACATTCCCAACCTGGTTACTATTGTATTGTGATAGCTTCCCAAGTATGATGATGGATTTATTTTCTCCTCAGCTTCCTTTCCTTTCCAGGGATGAGTTTTAGATTATCCAAGGTGTGCAAAATTGGTTGGTAGCAAGGTGAACAAAAGAACAAATTGTAGTTGATTAATTTCCAAGAAATCAAGAAAATGTTGGAGCTGGTTGGTTGCAAGCAAACTGGTCACAAATGCAATACTGAGAAGGAACAGAGCAATGTACTGTGTTGTCTGTGTAATTCTCATAAGGATTTTGATAGCATAACAATGCAATCAAATCATAAATCTCCAACTCATCATCTAGGTAAAAAATTGGTTTTTATAGAAATGTGAGGAAGAAAAAGTTTGAAACACACGATAATCAATAAGTGCCAAATCATCAAGGAAAGAGGGAGTTAACATTATAAAGATATTAAACTGAGAATAAGACTCCAATACAAATTCATCAAGCCAAAAATCAAGAAAAATGATCAAGAAATGTGTAAGATAATGAATCACGAAATTGAAACATGCACTCAAAACACGCAATTTTAACTCTCATATAAAAGAAGATAGAAATGCCAGTATGCACAGATCGTAAGTTACACAACCATCGTAGAGGTTGCGTAACTTCTGGTCTAGGTAGACTTGCAGTTATGTAGCCACCGCGGTGGTTGTGTAACCATCATGTCGGTTGTGTGACTTAAGATAAAAACATGGAGAAAAGGGGGGAACAAACAGTTTACAAAGGCACTGAAAGATAAAAGACTTAGAAGTATAAAAGGTGAGCTAAAACAAGCATGCTAAATGTGAGGAAAGAGGACTTATATCTCATCATTGTTCTAGAGAAGGATTCTTTCATCATTGGAAACTTTACCATACCCATCAATGTAGCACCTGTGTAATTTTGGGTGCATACATATTGCCCCCTTGGAGAATTTTTTTAGCCATGAATGGGAATAAAATGTGACTTCCAAGTATGGCACTCCCAAATGGGAGGTTAGGAATTATACATCATCCATCTGTGTGTTGAAATCACATGCCAATCTCAACCTTCCCAACACCTACAAAAGAGAAATGAGAATCAAGTGCAGATATAAAACAAAATTAGTAAAATATTTTGAAATGAAATGACAAGATTACTCACCATATCCACGAGAGTGACAATTATACCTACTCCATCATGCCTTCTCTACATACACTCACTCAAAGTGACATTACAAAAACCAAATTTGAGCTATATATAACACTTTTTACTATTTTTAGAAATCATTTTTACACACCCACTTAGCTAAATTTGGAGCTCTGGATTGTCAGTGACCATTTTACTTGAGAATATAGTCAAATCGAAGAGCATTCAATCACGATGGTAGCACAACCAATGGTGGTAACAGAGGGTCACAATCATGTAAGTTATAAGCATTTGTTTAGTTTTTCCCTAAAATGTAGTACTTGTTTGAAACTAGCTATAGGAGGGGAGGTTTTTGATGATTTTGTAGTCAAAATGACCATGGTGGGGGCACCTTTTAGGTTTTGTAACTTGTTTGAATGTTTTTTTGGTCAATTTTTGTACTTTTTTTTGTTTTTTTTGTTTAAGGGCATGACACCTCTGTTTTTGTGGACATGACCATCATGGTGGTTACACAAACTGCCATCTCCACATAGAGTTAGGTTGTGTAACTACCATGGAGTTCTACGTAAAATGGTGGTTGTGTAAACCATCGTGAGTTGTGCATAACCGCCACCCTACTAAGAGTAGCCATTTGTGTAAACTGTCACTGAATTTTTATGAATTTAGAGACTAAGTATGATATTTTTTTAATTTTTATTGCATTTATATTTTTTTGTGAGCATATTATACACTTATCAAATTCTAATATGCTCATTTTTCTTGTTTTGGACACAATGGAGTTATATCATATGGAGTAGAGCTCAAAAGTAGGACTGGTTGCCTCATATTCTACATTTATTGACACGGGAAGAGAGGGGGTGTTAGAGAGGGAAGGCCTATAGAGGATAGCCCAAGTACAACTAGTTTCCCCAATGATTCACCTTATCTATGACTTGTTTTATTACTAGGATGTAGACTAGACCACATTCTGATTTCATGGTGTCATAGGAGAGTGGACGATCACATTGGAGGATGTTTATAGGATCCTTGGAGTTCCTGTCACTGGCAAGAAGTTGGCGCTGAGGAGTGCACCAGTCGATCAGTTGAGGCCCACAAGTAGGCTATTTATCTTAGTGATTCACAAGCACCTAACATGGGTGCCAAGTAGGTGGTTAGACTAGTTACCATAGAGACAACTCTTATCCCCACTCTGTGCAAGGCCATCATTGGTATATTGGCCTCGCATTTGATTGGAGATAAGTCCAGAGACAATTTCTTATTTTGTTGGATCCTATTGTTAAGAGCATTGAGCTCTAAAGTAGAGTATATGCATGGGGATTTTAACTTCTTGACACTACATACCATGACTTATACGGGATTGTTAGATTTGGGGCGAGGCATCTTATCCACACCACATTGGTTATGTTATGGGAATACGAGCGATCCATCCCCTACCAGATGGGTGTTGGGATAGCATATCCCACTGAGGTAAGAGCATCTAGGTGGGTTGACATGGCTCCACTTAGGGGCACACCATAGTTAACATAGCCCCTTACCATAGCGAATATGTTCACATATCCATATCAGGATATGGCAGGAAGATGGGGAGAGGAGGGTGTTACATTTTGGCTACCTTAGTACTACTATTAGTTAGCTTAATTGATCACATTAGCATAGTTGAGACTCATCCAGTGCTTTGGTGCCCCAGTAGTTTGGGTTACCCTATTCAGATGTCTCTTCCAGTAGTAGCTACCATTTACAGAGGGATATAGGAAGGTGAGAGTCCAGATATAGAGGGTCCAACTCCATTAGACAGTTATAGTTCCTGGGTTTCTGATTGGTCACCATGAGGTGCACCAGACCCAATTATTAGTGTTGCAACTAGACTGAGGCCCATTTTACATATTAGTGAGGGTCCATGATAGGAGTGAGGAGAACGAGGAGGTCAAGATAGACTTGAGCTCAAAGGAGGAGTCATACCCTCAGTGGTAGGGTACAGGAGAGGCCTCAATAGCTACCAGAGTCAAGGCAAAGGCAGAGGAGGAGTCAGTGCACCTGGAGGAAATGGAGGAGGGATCAGTGCACCCAGAGGATATGGAGGAGAAGGAGACAACTAAGGATGATTCTATAGTAGCTCCTATGGTAGCACCAGTTGCAAACCCAAGTTGGGTCCATAGAGACCCAACTGAAGTGTAAATCACAACTTCTCTTACCCTTACTTCCTAGACTAGATGTTAGTAAGATCTCTCTTTTTTTATTTTACATTTTCTAACATGCCATTTTTTATTTTCTCTTTTCAGCCACATCTTTGATGCCATAAATGGTGGGATCTTATTTACACAAAACATGCTCCTAGATCTATTCATGATCCCCATTGGGATGACTTCGAGAGGAATTACAGTCCTCCATTTTAGAGGGTGTTCCTAGACTCTCAACACATGTCAGTTGTCACACTGATATTTTTGCACTGACATGACATGTTGTAACAGATATTACTTGGTTGAATGCTAATATTTTCATACACAGGGACCAAGATAGGTGATGAGGATGCTCACGTAGTAGAGCTACTGCCACCAATCATTCACATGGAATTTCTCACCGATCGACACACAGAGGCTCTCATGCTACTCTCCCTATCTGATCTCACCATAGGAATTTCACATTGTAGGATTTCCTACCTCCCTACTCCTTATCAGGGATCTAGGAGCCCTAAATGGATATTGTATCCTAGGAGCCTTTAATGATCTTTGGGCTTCAATTTCGTATGTATATATCGCAACTTTCTATTTTTGTATTTTTGGCTCATGGTTGATTGTTTTGACCACACGTGTCCTATGGGGTGACTGTATTGTATATGATACACTTTGACAGACATACATACATACACATGTATACATCATGCATTTTCTCTATATATACTTGTATATATTATATTAGGGTTAGACATAGTCTTTGCACATTCGACATTCCTTTGCATCAGTTGATTTCATTTTGGTTTGTCTCATCTGTGTACTCTTAGATGGCTTAGAATTTACGATGTTTTTGTGTTGAATTTGAATTCATGTAATGGATGATTATGTATTATGGTAAACAAAATGATATCTATGATTATGTATATATGGTAACAAACTGTAATTAGGAAACTTTATTTTTCAAGTAATGTTTATCATTTATATTCCATTGGCAAAATGTGTTGAATATAGTATGATGATAAGATAACCTCACCTCATTCTTAACTCCACGTGACCATTAGGATGTGAGGGCTCACCACCGAGAGCCAAGAATAATGTGAGATATGTGATTTGAAGAGTGTGAATGAGAATGATGACAAAGAGACAAGAACTTTGACAAATATTTATTCAAAAACTTATAATCCAACCCCAATCAAAATTAACTAACCAATTCGAAATGAAATTTTCTTGAAATTTTTTACTAGACTTAGATCCATTGATGGCCTGTTCATTGATAAAATTTAGTTTAAATAATGATAGTATCTCCTAACATGCACATCTAATTCATTTTCTTGGGAACTTTATACTTTCAAGCACTTATTTCCTTATTTATTTAGAACTTTTTATTTATTAATATGACCCCCCTACGTCTTGCCCCATGTGATACTAGTAAGAAGCATGGGCTCATCACCGAAGACAAAACATAGGTGAGTAAGGTCACTTCCCTCCTTTCCAAACCTCATACTACCAGTAAGAAGCATGGGCTCATCACCAAATGTTAAGAGGGATGAAAAGTTAAATTATTTACAATATGAATATTTTTGTTTATAATTTTTTTGTTTTATATTATTTTACTTTGGATTTTTCTTTTAGGAAGAAACAATTTCCCCTAATCTCAACCCCATGCAACTAGTAGGATGTGAGGGTTCATCACCAAAGGTTGAGACATGCAAACAATAGTTCTAGAAGAAATGTTTAGAATGTTTTTGTCATGGAGAGATATTTTAGGGAAATATTCATCATCAAGAAACTTCTAGAGAAAACTATGGGTAAGAAACATCCAAATTAGAAGCAACCATGAAGAATATTGAGCATGCAAGTCCTTATAAAACAATGTCAAAATTTGTCTCACGAATGAAAGTGATGATAAGGATTATATAATTTGAATTTGTGAAAAGAATGTAGAATAGGTATGATTGAGAGATTTTCCAATGCTTGAAATTCAAAGAATTACTTGATTAGTAATTTTCCATTTTACAATTTCAACAAAATGATAATGCAGGTAAAGATAAAGTGTGAATACAAGTGAAGATAGTGTGGTAATACAAATGACTATATGTAGAAACACTTGAGGTGAAGTGAGTTAACAAATTCACTAAACTCCTCACCCTCAAGAGTACACAGATGATACGCACCGTACTTGAAATCTTCCATTACTTGGTAGGGCCCTAACCATTTTGACCTGAACTTCCTACCTTCACCGACCTTTTTGTCTATTCGGATATCAATTCTTAGAACAAGGTATCCTACATGGATTGCACACTCATAGACCTTTTTGTTGTATTAAGGACACATTGTGTCTACATAAACCCGATGATGTTGCTCAACTCTAAGAAATTTTTCATCCAGGATTTCTAAATCAACCAACCATGGATTTTGGTACTCATCTTCATCTAAAATACCCTATAGGGATACACGAAGACTAGGTAATTCTACCTCCAGTGGTAAGACCGCTTCAACACCAAAAACTAGAGAAAAAGGGGTTTCCCCCATTCAGTGTCTAAACTAAAGTCCTAGAATCCCACAAGACTGGAAATAGCTTCAGGTGTCAATCGCTCTTGTTCTCCTTAACATTTTTAAGGAGAATGGACTTCAAGGTTTTATTGGAAGCTTCAGCCTTTCCATTGGCCTAAGGGTAATACAAGGATGCCTTGTGATGAGATATTTTAAATCGGGTAGATAATTCACATACCTTGACATTCTTAAAAGGGGTGTCATTATCTGAAATAATGACTTATGAAACAACATACTTGTAGATGATTTGGTTAAAAATGAATTTAGCAATGACAGATCTAAGTACCATAGTTAGAGGCATGGCCTCAACCCATTTGGTAAAATATTTTTTGGCCGTGATTATAAAGTTGTGGCGATCTGGTGATGAGGTAGAGAATTTCCCCATAAAATCCAAACCCCGAGTAGAGAAGGGCTAGGGTGTAATAATTTTTTGTAAATCTTGGGTTGGGATATGTATAATGTGTGATAATTATAAACATTTTTGGTAATTTCTAATGTATTCCATAGCATCATGCTCTAGCATGGGACATGTTGGAAAAGTGTATCACTTGTGTTGTCATTACTGTCAAGTTCATTGCTGTCATGGGGGTCTAGGTGATCTAGGTATGTTGGCTAGGTGATCTAGGCATGTTGGCTAGGTGATTTAGGAATTTTGGCTAGGTGATTTAGGCATGTTGGCTAGGAGATCTAGTCATGTTGTCTAGGTGATCTAGCGGTCTCTAAACATGCATATGTGTGGTCTATTTCTGGTGCCAGATGAGATGTGAAAAGGTGGTACATGTCAGAGAAAAGTATTGTAAGCATGGGATAAGCTATGGAAGAGTTTTTTATATCATGTGTGAGAAAATATTAGGCTCATCTTAGCCCCATGAGTTAGATTTCTAAGTTTCATAGAAGTTAGTCTTGAGAATTGGAAATGTTTTTGAATGTAAATTAGGTTATTCATATCTCCATATGAAAACATATGGCTTACAAACACATGGAAGGTTTATAATAATTTCTTGTAGTGCTCCTTATAAAATTTCATCAGAATCTGTAATGGGTATTTTTAGTTATTCAAGTTTTTCTAAAATAGCCTTCTTGGAAAATGCATTTTGAGATACCTCGCTTATTAGGTCTCACGAAAAATTATGAGGGATTCTTCGAATAAATCATAGAAGAATTTTTTGCATTAGACTCTAAGCCTAAAGTTATGTAAAAATTTTCAGGTCAATTGGACTTGTTTAGAGAAAGTTATGAAAAATCTTCCGAGCAGGTTCTTTTGGTGTCCAAGCAGTGTTCTGAATCGATGGAAATAGAGGAAATGTTTTTATCTTTCCTCCACTTGGTTGAGTTGTTTTACACCTTATAAGGTCAAGAAAGGACTTTTTTAGTACACATATGGAAAAAAAAAGCTTCCTATGCCTGTGAGGTACAATGCAAGGTTGGTGTAAATGGGTCAATTGATGTGTTTTTAGGGTGTTAGAGAAGTTATTGGATGTCAAGAAGATACAGAGTCTATTCAAGCCTCAAATCTAGTAATATTTTCTTCAAATCCTTCAACATTATATTCTCAACTGAAAGGAGGAGTCCTTTTTTATCACATTTTTCTACGTCGTTGGTGGCTTGTATTCATGACCTACTCCCAGGTATGCAGTTTGTTGTTCTCCTTTGCAAAAATGGAAGTACAAACACGTGAAGGATATCCATATGCATTCAAGGTGGAATATGTCTATGCTATCTCCTTACAAGTTAATATTATCAAGATAAACCTTTTGGCATGGTCTTAGGAAGGGTTTTATAGCTCAAAGTGTTAATATATCTTCTCTTCCATTGATAAGAAAACTACACATGTTGAGAAATTCATACACATTCATGATCTTATCCATTTGTTTTTGTGAGTAAAAAAGATGCATAATTTTGGTTATTGACTGGATCTACTTAAGGTAGTTAGGATAGTGTATCATTTAGGCATGACATACTAGAAGACCTTAAATCACTTAATGAGGGTTTGGTACTCGAAAACCCCATCTCAACCCAGTTTTGAATATGGTGCAGAGATTGACCTTCCAAGATAAATTTAAGCTTCCTATGGGCATAGTCATTTGAATATCATGGGATTCATCCTCTAAATATGTCTTTAGAAACCAAAATGATAAACAAAATCACTTCTCCAAGCCATTTCAGTCAAGTCACATGCAAATGATTTCTACACTACTAAATTCAAGTTTTGTGAATGGATGGAGGATATTCAATCCTTTAAAACACTTGACATAGTTGGAATATGGTCACACATTCCCACATCAATTTTAATTTTCAAATTTCATCTTGTTTTAAGGGAGAAAAATAATTATTTGAAGATATCGGGTCTGCGCAGAGCTTATACCCTCATCTAGGGTTTTCCTCAAGAAAGAATTAATCATTTCTACCAAATGCACCGATAAAAAATCACAATTATTTTGACACAATATATGTTAAGTCATTTATGTTTGATTTTGAAAATAATTTTTTGAAGTGGTTGATTGTGGAGTGAGAAACTTCTAGCAAAAAACTTAAAATACATGCTCAGTCTAATAAAATGATTTTTAGCATTACTCCATGAAATTTCTTGATGTCTGAGTAAAATTTCCTTAGGGAAAACTTTGTGACTGTTCACTCCAACAGTTGTTCATGACTGTGACAGGGTATTTTCTTCGTATTTCAAGAAAATTTTAGCAATTTATGTTGCACTTCTTGTTTGGAAATGGTGTTAAGGAAGTGTCAAGGATTTGAAGAACTTTCTGAGGACATGAACAAGGTTGATCATGTTCTTAATTACAAGTTAGTGGACTGAAACAAGGGTTCTAAATGCAAAAGGAAGTTGAAGGTAGTTTTTAGAAGTTTGTGAAAAATTTCAAAGTCACTCCAAATCTATGTGATGACACTAAGGGACAAAAGCTCTTGAGTAATCATGTGTAAGAGTGCAAATTTATCTCACCAAGCAAGAATTTTAGTGGAAAGGATGTGTTCACAAAGTTTGACAGTGAATGGAGTCTTGATATGTGTTCTTCTCATTTTCTCTAAGTGTATACCAACTTGTGAAGTTGAAGAGTTGATTTGTGAACTCAAAAATTGTTCAATCCAGTCTTGGCTTGAAGTGGAAGAGCAAGAGTCTTCTTTTGTCCTCTTTTGAAATTTCTTGACTCTTGGAGTCTCTAGGAAACCTGAAGAGATATAGATTTTTTTATCTTATGCATTCATTTAAAGATGAATAGGTAAGTGAGATGTGATAAAGCTCAAAGTTTTGAAGGGGAAGGTGAAATGTTTGTGAATATAAAAAAGTTATTGCAATATCAAAAAGGGGTAGCTGAAGAGTTGCATAGTGTAAGCTCATAGGAATAATGGTATGATTCGAAGATTGAGAAGGAGAATTCAAACAGGTAGGAATACAAAAAAGTGTGCACTCTTGATTCCCTTAGGGAAGATGAAAATTCTGATTGTTAGGATGTTTTATAAAGGACATTGTGAGCATGTTGAAATGTAGATATTAGTTGGTTCTTCTGGGATGAAGATGATGAATTGTTGAAAGGTTGATGAAGGATATTTTTCTAGTTAATCTACAATTCAGAGACTTGTCAAAGCATACTGATAGTATTGTTGAGGTTCTAATTGTACATTGTATACTTTTCATATGTATCAAATCAGTGTGCTCTTTTATGATCATCAATTAAGAAAGGATATAATTTTTTTGTGTGTTCTTGTTATGTATGACTATATCAAATGATGATCAAGCACTTGTGTATGTGATTCATAGATTATATGTTCATTGTTTGAAGTAGAAAAGAAAAAATTTTACTATAGAACTTATTCACCCCCCCTCTCATTCCTTGTCAAGTCTAACAATTGGTATCAGAGAAGGCCCGTGGGAGAAGCTTTAGCAAGATAGAGAGAGATATTTGGTGACAAGGATGGTAGATATTTATTACATATTGCTAGATGTAGAAATATGTAAAGAGAAGCTAGACAATTTGTGTGTATCTCATGAGGAAGTTATCAAGTGTGTACAGACTCAACTCAAGGAATCCCTAGATGAGAAAGAATAACTGAAGAAAGAGAATGAAGAATTAAAGAAAGAGCTAAGCATCATGATAAGTAAGGTATCATCTTTTCAAGATAGCTCAGAAAATCTGTATAAGATGTTAGAAAAATAAAAGGCATATGCTGATAGAACAGGACTAGGTTTCATAGAAGATTCATGTAGAATGGGGAAATATGAAGGTGAATCAAGTCAAGGATCAAATGGAAAAATTCATTCAAGCAAGACTGATAGTATAAGGTCTTCATCTCATGGAATATCATCCATCAGATAGTTAAATGCATTTAGGAATTGTGCTTTTCATGGAAATTGCTACAAGTCTGGTGCTTATGGTCACAAGGCTAGCATGTGTAATCCTAATGTTGAAAAGAGATAAAATTATAAATTAGAAACTCAATAACATCACTCAGAAGGAAATAAGGAAGAGAAAAAATTTGGACAAAGATATGGAGTTGAGTGTTGTCATTCTCTTTAGAAAGGACATTTGGAAAAGTACTGCAAAAACGAGCCATCAAACATAAGGAGGTATGTAAGCAAGTTCAATGGTTATTGTTATGCTTGTAACGAATTTGGTCACAGGGATTTTGAGTGCAAAGGAAGGAAAGTGGAATGGTTTAGGTGCCACAAGATAGGGAACATTACAAGGCTCTGTGATGCAAGTCAAGTGAAGAAATAAACTCAAATACACAAGCAATAAAGTTATACATACAAGAAGAAGGGAGAAGCTAGTCAAAGTGCTCAAAAGGATCCCAAGAATGTGAATGATCAAAAGAAGAAATTTTCTATGAAAAACGAAGAATCAAAAAATAATAAAACAGTCAAGAAGAAAAAAGAGAGCTTGAGACCTTGTTAGGTCTCTCATCAAGCTCTTCTATGGGGTATTGGTGTGAGGGGGAGTTGTCTTTGTCAAGAGTGTGTCGTCATCTTGATGTAAGTTATGTCATTTCAATTCATTGAGTATATTTCTGAGGTTCAAGTAGTTTTTCATGATGGGTATGACAAGTTTCTTGTGTTATTTCTCTCTAAAGCATACAAGTTAGTTATGTGCAAAGTGATGCATTATATGAACTATAGAAATGTCAAAATCACTTAATTACAAGGTGTATGACCAAATCCCAAATCAAAGAATGAAGGATTCTAATACTGTGTGTGAAATGTTGCTATATTGTGGAGCTCTACATGTGAAAATATTGACTATAAACTGCAAGCTTCTAAAGAATTGGCTCAGGAGGTAGAGTACTTTGAAATTTGTAGGTGAAGATAGGTATCAAACATCAAGTAAAAAGTACATGTATGAAGTACAATAATAAAAATAAAAATATATTGTATCTATAGGGTAATAGTGCTTTGTATGACTATGTGGCCTCAAGGTGATAGAATAATCTCAAGAAGACAATGTGTTATTCAATTCTAACATCTTTATGCTAAGGTAAGGCTTATCAGATTGTTCACAGTGATCAATATCAGAATACAACAAGTATGAAGATTATATGAGTTCCTACTTGGACATGTTCAAGGCATTAAGATCCTTGACAGAGAGTTTTGACTGTGGATATGTGTTATACAAGTCATTTGGAAGTCTTCTATAGGCATCACTGGTCGGAAGGGTAAGAAAACAAGACCTACAGGTGAGTGTGTGTAAACAAAACTTAATTTGAAATATGTCTACAATAAGGTGTATCAAAACATGAAGTTCATAGATTTGGTATTTGTTATGACCTCCACTAGTACATAATAGAGTTTCATTGTTATGAGAGTATTTAAATTCTTTACAAAGGCCTGAACGCACCATGTTCTTATCAAGAATGTGAGCTCCTTAATAAGGTGTGTTTTTTCATCATGAGGGAAGCTAGTTGATAACCTACATGTGTATAAGGGTCTTACATGAACGGTGAATAATTTGAAGACACAAAGGACTCATAATAATTATTATTGTCAAAGAAAATGTTGTTTATCTAGGCTTGAGACAAAGGGATTGTGCATTCTTCAAGGAGTTCAAATGGAATCAGTTTTTTGATGCTACAAGCAATGGGAATGGTCAATGATGCTATCAAGATGGTTATCCTCCCAAAGGGTGTCTCAAGCATGAAATGCATACTATGTAAGTGAGTTTCAAATCTATAAATGTGCACCTATAGTTTTTTGAAGACTGTAACTAAGCAAGACAAAGAACTAGCAAGGTGAAAATGTCTCATGATGATATTCAAGAAGACAGAGTATGACTATTTTTCAAAGAAGTAGGTAATCTCCATAGACTATTTAGAGGTCTGTATGAATGTTTTTAGTTAATATTACAAAGGTTTCATGATATATGAATGTGCTAAGAAGTGTGTAAAGATAAATAGTGTCATGCATATCATTTCATGATATTTTGAGATCTATCACAGACTTATTTTGAGTTCATTATTTATACTCAAGAGTCAAATCATGTTTTGAAGGTGATTTTTAACTATTAAAACTATCAATGGCATCATGAAGTTCATATGGCCAAAAATTTCATGGCACAAGTATGTGAATATGCATAACTTGTTTCAAAAGAGAGTCTCAACATGATTCATGTCTTGAAGCTTGTTGCAAAGGAGTCTTGGAAATTAAGGAGAGTATACTACAGTCTTTATAAGGGTAATAATATGATGCTTGAGGAAAAATAATGTCAAGGAAATCACTTCTTGTGAAAGAGAGTGGGTGATATCAAGTTTTATAGTAATAATTAATTACTATGAATGAGAAAAGAGGTGTTTACAGCATAAGAAGTTGCTTGACAAATGGTTTCAGTCTATTTGGGCTTACTATTTGCTACTGTAAATTGCATCAAAATAAGTCTCAAGTATTAAATGTGAATGAGATCATGTTACAATCCTTTGCAATGGAGTGAGGGTTTGATGTTAAAAACCCAGCTAACTCAAGATGCCATCATCAAGTGATTTCAAGTTCTACTAGCACTTAAAAGAGTCCTATAATTCTCAATGTTTCTATCATAATCTTGTGTAATATTGGTTGTATTATTAATGTTATTATTCCATGTTTTGGTCTATAACTGAGTTATTGAAAAGACTGTTGAATACCTAATCAAGGTAATTGTACTCCATTGAGATGTAATGTCAATGCTTCTCCCAAAGGTGTGTTGTTTTAGTGAATGAAGGGTTTTGAGGTGCTCATGAGTATTCAAAGTGTAATTGGTTTAATATATTGACAGTAATAAGGAATCAATGATTCTGAAAAAGTGTGAGATGCTCCTAGAAGTTTCATCATTCCATGAGAACTGTAACAGAGGTTTCCTAAAGGATCAAGATAATCTATAGGTGATAGAGTACTTAAGGGAAATAAAACCTAAGCTACATGACTCAAATGATTCATCGAGGTAGAAGGTTTCTTGGTTCTGGACCTAGAATATGCAAGACAAATAAGTGATCAGAGAAAATAAAAATGGTGCTTCTCAGTTAGATAAATTGTGTATAATTTGGGTATGTCTTTCTTTGACATCACTGGTTGATGTATGGTGTTGGAAAAAGGAATCATCTTCAAATATCCCATAGGTACTAAGATAATGCTACAATAAAAACAATGCTTTTACATGTGGAAAGGATGTGCATGATCCAAGTTTGACAGGGGGAGCATGGTTCTTGAATCTAGATGGTGTTATGGAGGTTTCCAAGCTATATGAGTCTAGGAGGAGAAATTGATGGTTTAAGCATGACATAGACAAATAAAACTTTGTAAAACATTATTGAAGCCCAAATATGAGGATTATCAACTCATGGGATCCCTTTATAGGTCCAAAGGATCATCGGATGGTAAAGGAGTCAAAGTGAAGACAATTCAATCTTAGCGGGAGCTTCTTGGTTAAGTAAGTCAGTGTCTGAGATTTTTTTCCATTATGAATTTTCCTTGGTTAGCATTGGTTCATGTAACGTCCATGTATGCATTTTTCATAGATGTCAAAGGGGGAGAAGTGTGACAAGAAACATGTAAATGAGGGTAAGCAGAATGTGTGTGTGTCATCAATGGTTCTAGGTAGTTGCCATCAATGAAAAAGGGGGAGTTTGTTGGGAAAGTATGTCACTTGTGTTTTCATTGATGACATAGGGGTCTAGGTGATCTAGGTATGTTGGCAAGGTGATCTACGCATGTTGGCTAGGTGATATAGCCATGTTGGCTAGGCAATATAGACATATTTTCTAGATGATCTAGGCATGTTGGCTAGGTGTTCTAGGGATCTCAAAAGGTGCATATGTGTGGCTTGTTTTTGGTGCTAGATGAGATGTGAAAATGTGGTACATGTCATATAAAATTATTTCAATCATGGGAGAATCTATGCAAGAGTTTCTACAGCAAGTGTGATCAAATATTAGGCTCATCTTAGCCCCAGGAGTCAGATTTCTAAGTTACACAGAAGTTGGTCTTGAGAACTAGCTATGTTTTACATCCAAATGAGGTTGTTCAGAGCTCCAAGATAAAACCTATGGATAACCAACACATGGAAGCTGTATAATAATGCCTTGTAGTTCTCCATGTCAAATTTCATTAGAATCTGTAATGGGTATTTTTAGTTATTTAGTTTTTTCAAAAACAACCTTCTTGGAAAATCATTTTGAGTCTTCTAGCTTCTTAGGTCTCAAGAAAAATTATGATAACTTCTTTGGATAAATCATAGAATAAATTTTTGTATTAGACTCCAATCCCGAAGTTAGTCAAAATGTTTCACGTCAATTGGACTTGTTTTGAGAAAGTTATGAACAATCTTCCAAGCATGTTCTTTTGGTGTCCAAACAGTGTTTTGAATCAATGGAAGAAGAAGCAATTTTTTTCTCTTTCCTCAACTTGGTTGAGTTTTTTTACACCTTATAAGGTCAAGAAATTATTTTTTTAGTACACATATGAAAAAAATGTTTCCTATGCTTGTGAGGTACAATGCAAGGTTGGTGCAAATGGGCTAGTTGATGTGTTTTCAAGGTGTTAGTGAAGTTATTGGATATCAAGAAGGTACAGAGTCTACTCAAGCCTCAAATCCTTCAACATTCTATGCTCAAATCAAAGGAGTCCTTTTTTATCACATTCTACTCTGTCATTGGTGGCTTGTATTCATGACCTATTCCCAGGTATGCATTTTGATGTTCTCCTTTGCAAAAATGGAAGTACAAACATATGAAGAATATCCATATGCATTCAAGGTGGAATATTTCTATGTTATCTCCTTACAAGTTAATATTATCATGATAAACCTCTTGGCATGGTCTTAGGAAGGGTTATATAGCTCAAATTGTTAATATATCTTCTCTATCCTTGACAACAAAACTACACATATTGAGAAATTCATACACATTCATGATCTTATCCATTGGTTTTTATGAGTAAACATGATGCACAAGGTTTTTTGTTGACTGGAGATACTTAAAGTACTTAGGAAAGTGTATCAGTGAGGCATGACATACTAGAAGACCTTAAATCAATTAATGGGGGTTTGGTACTCAAAAACCCCATCGCAACCCAGTTTTGAATATGGTGCAGAGATTGACCTTCCAAGATAAAGTGAATATTCCTATGGGCATAGTGAGTTTAATATCATGTGCTTCATCCTCTAAATATGGCTTTAGAAACTAAAATGACAAACAAAATCACTTCTCTAAGCCATTTCAGTCAAGTCACCTGTAAATGAGTTCTACACTACTAAATTCAAGTTCTGTGAATGGATGGAGGAGCTTCAACACTTGACATAGTTGGAATATGGTCACACATGCCCAAAACAATTTTAATTTTCAAGGTTAATCTCATTTTAAGGGAAAAAATAATTATTTGAAGCTCTCGGGTCTGCACAGAGATTATACCCTCATCTAGGGTTTCTTCAAGGAAGAATTGATCATTTCTACCAAATCCACCAATCAAAAATCATAATTCTTTTGAAACAATCTATGTTAAGTCATTTATGTTTGATTTCGAAAATAATTTTTTCAAATGGTTGAGTTTGGAGTGAGAACCTTCTAGCAGAAAACTTAAAATACGTGTTCAATTTGATAAAATGACATTTAGCATTCCTCCATGAAATTTCTTGATGTCTGAGTCAAATTTCATTAGTGATTCGTGTTGTTGAAAGGCTATGGCAATATTATAGATCTTTTAAAAAGGTTAAACAATCCTTGAAAGTGTAAAACTTTGTGACTATTCACTCCAACAGTCATTCATGACTATGACCGGGTCTTTTATTCATATTTCAAGAAAAGATGAGCAATTTATGTTGCACTTCTTGTTTGGAAATGGTGTTAAGGAAGTTTCAAGGATTTGAAGAACTTTCTGAGGACACGAACAAGGTTGATCATGCTCTTAATTCCAAGTTAGTGGACTGAAACAAGGGTTCTACATGCAAAAGGAAGTTTAAGGCATTTTTTAGAAGTTTGTGAAAATTTTCAAAGTCACTCCAAATCTATGTGATGACACTAAGGGACAAAATCTCTTGAGTAATCTTGTGTAAGAGTTCAAATTGATCTCACCAAGCAATAATTTTAGTGGAAAGGATGTGTTCATGAAGTTTGATAGTGAATGGAGTCTTGATCTTTGTTCTTCTCATTTTCTCTAAGTGTATACCAACTTGTGAAGTTGAAGAGTTGATATGTGAACTCAAAAATTGTTCGATCCATTCTTGGCTCAAGGTGAAAGATAAAGAGCCTTATTTTTACTTATTTTGAAAGTTCCTTACTCTTGGAATCTCTAGGAAACCTGAAGAGATAGAGGTTTGTTTATCTTATGCATTCATAAAAATATGAATAGGTAAGTGATATTTTATAGAGATCGAAGTTTTGAAGGGGAAGGTGAAAGGTTTGTGAATATAAACAAATTGTTGCAGTATTAAAAAGGGGTAGCTAAAGAGTTACATAGTGTAACCTTGTAGGAATAAGGGTATTATTTGAAGCTTGAGAAGGAGAATTCAAACAAGTGGGAATAAAACAAAGTCTGCACTCTTGGTTCCCTTGGGGAAGATTAAAAGTCCAATTTTTAGGATGTTTTATAAAGGACATTGTGAGCATGCTGAAATGTAGATGAAAAACCCCTTTTCTCTTCATATGAAGAAAACTTTTCTGTAAAGCAAAACCCCTTGGGCATAGCCCAAAACCCCTGAAGTCTCTTTCAGGATAGTAGCTAGTTCTTGTGGGATGAAGATGATGAAGTGCTGACAAGTTGATGAAGGAGAGTTGTCTAGTTGGTCTGCAGTTGAGAGTCTTTTCAAAGCATACTGATATTATTGTTGAGCTTCTAATTGTACATTGTAGACTTCTGATATGCATCAAATCAGTGTGCTCTTTTCTGATCATTGATAAATAAAGGCTCTAATTTTTTTGTGTATTCTTGTTATGTGTGACTATATCAAATGATGATCAAGCACTTTTATATATGATTCATAGATTATATGTTCATTGTTTGAAGTAGAAAATAATTATTCACCCCCCTCTCAGTCCTTGTCAAGTATAACAGACCAGAAGTATCCCATCCGATGGATCTTGTGAGAAGTTGAATGCCCTCAAAAGTGGCCACCACAGACTCCACTGTGGGATTCAAAGAGAATATTTTCCACATTTTCTTCATTAAGACACCTTAATAACATGACATTGAAATCTCTTTGATATAACACTACTTATATAATTACATATTTAGCTGCTATGACACGCATTGATGCCTTTGTTGTGAATTTTCCCCCTCGGGATATTTCCAATATACAATTGTGTTTATTATATCCGTATACCAGGGGGCATGAAGCAAGGACAAGCTTTTCTATGTATTAAACACACTCGTCAAGGAATTTCAAGTTGACTATTTCACCGCAATCTATAGGGTTGTCAGCTAACCAATTAGAAATGATTTTTTCTTTGACGTACTTTTGATTGATGAAATTAAGCTCACATTCACCCATTAACGTTATGAATCTGTCGATCTTCTTAGATAAGGTTTTCTGGGTTAAAAATTTCTACAACTGATCCAACTTAATAATTACTCTTGTCTCCTAGTTAAGCATATAATGCCTTAACCTCTTGGTTGCAAAGATAACATCCAAGCATTATTTTTCTTCTTGAGTATACCAAGTTTCATATTCAAGGAGCGTAAAACTAATGAAATAGATGGCATGCTTGCAACCGTCATCATCCTCCCGCGCTAGCATGCATATTATCGAAACATTCATGGCTCGGGAATACAAGATTATAAGATGATTGGCCTTGGGCAGCATGAGCATTTGTGGTGACATGAGGAAATGTTTAACTGACTCGAAAGCATTATGACATTCCTCTGTCCAATTTTTATAACATTCCTTCTTCAACAAGCCATTAATAGGATAAATGGAATATGTTAGATCATGAACAAACCTACATATTTCCCCAACCTTTCCCAAGAAAGACCTAATACTTTACTCATCTATTTGTGGATTCATTTCTAGGATTGCCTAAATTTTTGCATGGTCTACGTAAATCCCTCGAGAGGAAATGCTATAACCTAATAGCTTACCTCCTATGACTCCAAACATGCACTTTTCTAGGTTTAACATTACACCGTACTCAATTAACCATGAGAGAATAAGTTGAAGAATTTAGGGATGATCACCGCACTTTTTATCCTTTTCTAATAGATCATCAACATAAGTATCCACAACCTTGTGAATGAGATCATGGAATATGTATGTCATGGTTCGTTGATATTTGGCACAAGCGTTCTTAAAACTAAAAGGCATGATGGCATAATAAAATTTTCCCCATGGATTTGTAAAGGTATACTTGGTTTGATCTTCCTCAAAGATCTTTATCTATTTGTATCTGGAGAACCCATCCATGAGGGATAACAACCCATAACTAGTTATTGCATCAACAATGATATCAATAGATGGTAATGGGAATTCATCTTTAGGACAAGATTATTTATGTCTCTAAATTCAATACATATACTTATTTTTCCGTTCATTTTAAGGACCAAGACAATGTTGGATATCCACATAGATTAGTCCACTAGATTTATAAAACCTACTTGTAGAAGTTTCATCACTATCCATTTGAGGAGATTTGGAATACATGTGGACATAAGGTGGGATGGCACTAGGATATGGGCTAGTGGGTGTATAATCAGGAAATGTTGCATTATTTAGAGGGATAACATTTGAGAATGCACTTCTGGCAGCCCATGTGTATGATACAAATAGGAAGGATGAGAAGCCATTCCTAGTGTGCCAGATCCTGTAAGAAGATATCCAAGACTGGGAATACCCAAATGGACCTGCAGTGGTGTTTGTTGCACTAGATGCACATTAGTGGTATGAGTATAAGTTTGATAATATGGAGCATAACCTTATCCAACCATCTATATAGGTTGTGAAGCATGAACGACTTCGAATTCCTTGATCCTTCCCACTAATGTCTACATGACATCATTGGGTGAAGGATGTGTTCCTTGTGTAGGCATGTGCTACACATTACTCGGTTGAGGGAGTGTATGATACCCCCTTATGAATTTATCCTTAGTTGAATCCCCCTTTTTTGTGTTTCCTCTATCTTTAGAGGGGTTGAGTAAATATTGTTTTGCAATAATACATTGGTGTCCGCTTGAATCCTATCCAAAGATCCATATAAAGTATTGATATGACTAGCGCTATGAGAAAACTACACTAAGAGTTCCTTATGTTCTTACGAATGAAATGGAAAGGACTCAAATTGCATACTAATTTAGAGTCTCGATAAGACCTATGGGTAAGACCGTGCTCTCCTGTAAATGTCTTGTTGTTAGAGTTTGAAAACTCTAGTTGAGAGTTATAGTTGTGTGGGTCTATCTCCCCAATTCTTACGGTTGAACCAGTTTTTTGGGGAGATATCAAGTTTTTTGAATAGTTATCATCCCACCCTAATAATGAGGGTAGCTATTAAGAATTCACTTCATTGTAATAGGCTTCTAGACTAAAATAGGTCTATTATAATCTTGACCCAATATATTCGGGGGTGTATAAACACCCGCAGAATAATGGGAGAGGAGAATGGTGGAGAAAGAAATGAAAAATAAATGGATATGAAAAGGAACTAGTCCTTCACATCGAGCTCACCAATTTCGTATGCCTGAAAAATCAACACGTGATTTTAGACACACTCAACTTCTCGAGGTCATGTCAAGATATCTGGAATGTTATAGATGATATGGTAATGTGATGGATAGATAGAGTATAATTGGGATAGGTGGGAATGGTGATAAAGGCAAGAATACTAATCAAGGAAATTAAAGGTTCTCAACTAGAAAATTGGGGAGTTATTCATCAAGAGCAATGAATTCTCTCCTAACCTGTGTGGGGGTGATGCTATGATCAAGGATGATCATTTTTCATAGATATCAGTGGAACCAAGTATAGATCGACATAATTCATGGATGTGGGGGAAGTTTCCTTCTTCCTCTAATTATTCCTCTCTAAAGAGGGTCTGTCGACACTAAAATTTTCCTCCGTAATTTCTATTTCATTAATGTATGTATTAGGAATAGGATGTTGTTAAGTATAATTAGTAGTAGCATCTGATAGAAGATAACGGCACCGTCAGTACGGTTCCGCCAATAATGTGGAGTACGGTAACAGTCAAAGTACAATAGGAATGTTGTAAAAAGTAAATATTTGTCATAAGTGGTCCGGTAACATTTAAAATGTCAAAGTTTGGGTAATTAGAGAAGTAGGGTCTACGTGATTAGGAATTGGAAATATTATATTGGTAATAAGGACAAGGAGTGAGGTCATAAATATTTTATGTATTTTATTTGTAAAAAGTCTAAAAATGTGGAACCCATGTAAAATGATAAGGTTTATCTTATCTTAAAAGATAAGCTCACATGTACATATAAGAGTTAAGGTATAGAATATGATTCATCAGAGTGGATTTCTTATCCTATCTTAGAGATAAGATGGATAAGCCTGGAAGTTCTATAAATAGAGAGGCCACCCCCCTCATTTAGCATAGAAAGAAGTAGTGAGAAATATTGTATGAAGTGTGTAAAGGAAGCATCAATTTAAAGGTGTGTTGAAGAAGCCATTAAGAGGTGTAATGGTAAAGTTTCTCCCATAGTATTGGTGGAAGGCAAGTGAAGTCAATAACACTTGAAGTTCCTCATGGGTGAGATTGTAACAATTTCATGTTAATATTATAATTTACTTTGATATTTCAGATTTGTCATCATTCCGTCTTATCATAGTCAATGGTATTCTTGTGTTATGTTGGTTGTTTTGTTTCCAGATTACATCCACCAAACTAAAGGCTGTGCATTAGTAAATAATCATAGCACGAGGAGTTCCCGGTGAAGAATTATCATAGTGCTGGATTGGTGATGACATTTTGGTTCCGTTGTGGGGACCATTCCTCGTTGGTGGATTGTCTGGAGAGATATTCCCACTTAGTCGAAAATCAATTGGAGGGTAACCTTGTTTTTACTGTGCATAGTAGTTACCATGGTAAAGTCATTTCTGCCGTGAATAGTAGTTACCCTGGTAAAGTAATTTTTGCTGGGAATAGTATTTACCGCAGTAAAGTCACTTTTTACCGTGAATAGTATTTACCGCAGTAACTTCACTTTTTATCGTGAATAGTGTTTACCACAGTAAAGTCAGTTTTTACCGCAGTAAGTCAAGTTTTACCATAGTTTACCGTGGTCATTTTTATTTTACTGTAGAAAGGTGTAAAGTCACTTTCTAGTATAGTGATTCCAATTATTTGTGCACATAAGTCTTGTTGATTGTACTTGTGGGTTGGTATTTCATGGTGGTTACTTTTAAAAATGGGAAAGATTCCTATTTTTTCAGCTCAATCTAATGAAGATGCTTCTTCTTTCATTCAAGAGTTTAAATGATTTTGTATTTGTAATGGCCTTATAAGAAGGGAACAATGGACTGAAATTTTTCCTACCTTTTTAGATGTTTCAGGACTTACGTGGTTTGAAACACTAGGTGATAATGTGAAAAATTCATGGGATTTATTAACTGAAAGTTTTCTTGAAGAATTTGGTGAACAACAGAAATATGCAGATCTCATGATCGAGATCACAAAGATATCCCAAGGAGAGAAGGAGAAGATAAGGGATTATCATGCTCGTGTTCTAGAGCTAAGGAGGAAGCTCGATGCCCAGATCTGGAAGGAAGGATTAGCGGATGGGTTGATGAACGACGTGGATAATCTCCTATGTAAGCACTTCATTCTTAGGATGAAGCCAGAGATTAGACAACGAGTGAAGTATGACCGCCCAGCTACCATTGAACAAGCAAAGGAGATTGCAAGAAGGCAAGAAGAAAGCATGGAAGAGGAGCCCAAAGAAATTGTTGCTAAAGTAGAGCCTACACCAGCACCTTTGGTCCAGAATCCACAACCACTCCCGGGTGAGCACAAATATTTCTCCTAGTACATCTACTGAGTATGAATATCTGCTCAAAAAGATGGGTCAGTTAACTATTAATCTTCTTCAAGGAAAAGAATTTAGTTCTCAGGGAGGAGATAGAGGTCCAAAAAGAAATATTTATGAAGTTATATGTTATGGTTGTTATAAAAAGGGTCATTATAATTATAATTGTCCAGATAGAGCTTCTACATCTGGTAAAGGAGATAATGATAAAGGAAAAGCACCTGTGAATTCTTTTGATGTAGTAGATAAGAGCAGAAATAATGAAGTAGATGTGTTTGTAACAAAAAGAAAGAAAGAAAAAGATAATCAAGATGAAAATGATCCTAAGAAGATGAAAGGAGAAACTAGTAAGAAACATAGGAGAAGAAAGTTGGGTGTGCAGGATTTTCTGATTTCACAGGGGCAAGGACCATACTCCATCTTGGAAGATCTGTCCAAAAGGCCTGCAAATATTACATATGGTCAACTCTTGGCTATGTCTTCTGAGAAGAGGCGGGAGCTGCGAAGTGGACTCAATGCTCGATGAAGGAAGGAGGTTGAGGTTCCTATTTTGGAGGAAGAGGCGGATCCCTATGCTCCACAAGCTGAGGTATTATGTAATGGTATTTCAATTCATGATGTCTTAGTTGATGGAGGTGCTACAGTTAATGTAATGACCGCGTCTGTAATGAATATGTTGGGGTTAAAAATTGATCGCCCTTCAACACTTATGTTAAGGTCATTAAATAAGGGAAAAACTAAACCAGAAGGTGTAGTTTCAAATGTGGCAATTTCTGTTATGGGTGTTGTATGTGTGGTAGACTTTCAGGTGATGAAAAATGGTAATGTTGCGTACCCAATGCTGCTTGGGAAGACCATGGCTAAGGAGAGTTCATGCAAGAAACTACTGGAATGAAGGTTTCATGACACTTGGACGTGGTAGAGAGAGGGTGAAGATAAATGTGATCCCTCGACATCATAAAGCAGAACCTGTGGATTCAAGTGATGAAACTGATGATTGGACATCCTCTGATTACTCTAGTACCAGTGAAGTGGACACTGAAGATGAAGAAAGCGAGGTGGATGTTTCAGTCATGGATATCCTTCCAGTCACACCAACTCATGACCCCATAAAATTATCTGAAGAAAAAGTTGATGATCGTCTCCAACAAATAAAGATTGGTGATGTTGTGATGGAGAGTGAGAAGGAATCCTACCTCCAGCTCTTTCGAAGGTACATACACATATTCACTTTTGATTACAAGGAACTCCATCAAGTAAGTTGGGTAGAACATTCTATTGAGCTAGTAGATGGTGCTAAGCCCATAAAGCAAATGCCATATAGAATGAATCCTAATTTTTTCCAAGACTGTAAAAGAAGAAATAGATAAGTTGCTTGATGTAGAATTCATATTTACTGTGGAGAATTCAGAATGGGTTTCTCCCATTGTGATCTCAATAAAAAAGAATGGGAAGCTACTCATTTGTGTTGATTACAGGAAGCTCAATAAGGCAACAAATAAGGATCATTACCCTCTTCCATTTTCAGATCAGATCTTGGATGAAGTAGCTGGCCAGGAGTGTTATAGTTTTGCTGATGGATATAGCGGCTACAACCAAGTTCGTAATAGCAGAGAAAGATCAGTTAAAGACCACGTTCACCACTCCTTGGGGAATGTTTGCTTATAGAGTTATGCCTTTTGGGTTGTGTAATGCTCCAGCAAAATTCCAGCATTTGATGAATAGGGTGTTCGAACCCTACATTGGGACCTTCATCAGAGTATTTCTGGATGATTTTTGCATCTATGGGAGCAAGTTAGACCACCTACACCAGATGGAGACAGCATTTCAAAGGTTAGATGAAGCACAAGCCTCACTAAACCCTACAAAGTGTTTCTTTGGATGTTCTAAAGGCGTTTTGTTAGGTCATGTTGTATCCAGAGATGGTATTGGTATTGATCCTGATAAAGTTTCAAAAATCAAAGATTTACCATTTCCTATGAATAGAAGTAAGTTGAGATCATTTTTAGGCCATGTGGGTTACTATAGAAGGTTCATCAAGAATTTCTCAAAGATTTGCACAGCCACTAACCCAGTTCTTGAAGAAGGATGTTACTTATGACCCAGGAAATAAGGCGCATAAAGATTTTGGGCAACTGAAGGAAGCCCTGGTGTCTTCACCTGTTTTGAAGAATCCAGATTGGAGCAAGCCATTCATTGTGTACATTGATTCCTCAGATGCAGCACTAGGAAGTACTTTGAGCCAAAAAGATGAAAATGGGAATGAACATCTAATTTACTTTAGGAGCAGACAAATGAGTAGTGTTGAGGTAAATTATATTGTAACTGAAAAAGAGGCTCTGGCTATCATTTTTGCTGTAAAGAAGTTTAGGAATTACTTGCTAGGGTAAAAATTTTCTAGTTGTAACAGATCATCAGGCTCTAAAATATATTGTAAATAAGCCTAACCCATCAGGGAGGATAGCAAGATGGATAATTTTGCTACAAGAATTTGAATTTGATATTATAGATAGGCCAGGAAAGAGAGCATGTCAATACAGATGCACTCTCTCGAGCCTATGATGGTTTAGGATCATCTTGTGATGAAGAAGATTTCCCCGATGCAGCATTGTTATCCCTTGACACAATCCCTAGTGAATACATAGATATTTGGAATTATCTGAATGAATTCAAGTTTCCTAATGGTGCCAATGCAAAGACTAAGAGAAATATTACTCAACCCAGTCGTCCATATTCTATTCTGCATGGAGTATTATTTCGAATAGGACATGATAGACAGTATAAGAGGGCAGTTGGACGTGATCAAGGGAAGGAACTGCTAGAAGAATTCCACAATGGTACATGTGGAGGGCACTTCTCTGGACAACTTACAGCAAGAAGGATCTTGGATGCAGGTTATCACTGGCCCACTCTTTTTAAAGATTGTTATAATTATTGTAAGACATGTGATATTTGTCAAACACATGGTAACTGTAAGACTTCATCAGCTCCATTATGCCCTATTCTTCCACTTGGTCCCTTTGAAAAGTGGGGAATAGACATTGTAGGTCCACTTCCAACTACATCACGCCAAAATAAGTATATTGTAGTTGCCACAGATTATTTAACCAAGTGGGTTGAAGCTAGGCCATTGAAAATAGCTTCCATGGATGAAGTGGCAAGGTTCATATATGAACGCATTGTCACCAGATTTGGTTGCCCATTAGAAATTGTAACAAATCAGGGAAGCCACTTCATTAATGAGGTGGTAGAAGCCCTAGTCAATAAGTTTTATATTAAGCACAGGAAGGCAACAACATACAAGCCAAGCACAAATGGACAGGTGGAACGAATAAATTTTGTGTTGTGTCAAATTCTAGCAAAAGATGCAGCCTTGCAGGTACATAAATGGGATAAAAGGATTCATGCAGCATTGTGGGCATATAGGGCAACATCAAAGTCAGCAACAGGATACTCCCCATTTCAGTTGGCCTATGGCATTGATCCAGTTCTTCCCATTGAGTTTGATATTCCCACTGTGAGAGTTATGAAAAATAAAAGGATGGATGAAAGTGATTCAGTAAAAGAAAGGTTGGTACATCTTCATTTGCTGGAGGAAATGAGAGAAATAGCAAAGGATACAAGCCATAAGAAGAAAATGAAGCAGAAGGAATACTTTGATCAAAAGATCCAGTGGTCTCCATTTCATGTGAATGACTTGGTTCTAGTATATGATTCCAAATAAAAAAAAGAAGACAGAGAAAAATTCTTCCAAAATGGATGGGGCCCTACAAAATAGCAGCTGTGCATGAAAATGGTACGTACCGACTGGAGGAATTGGATGGCACTCCCATTATGAAATGGGTCAACCACGACAAGTTGAAGATTTTCCAAGCACCAGAATAAGTCTACTCCGAGGACGGAGTAGAAGCTAGGAAGGGGGAAGATGTCGACACTAAAATTTTCCTCTGTAATTCCTATTTCATTAATGTATGTATTAGGAATAGGATGTTGTTAAGTATAATTAGTAGTAGCGTCTGATAGAAGATAACGGTGCCATCAGTACGGTGCCGCCAATAATGTGGAGTACGGTAACAGTCAAAGTACAATAGGAATGTTGTAAAAAGTAAATATTTGTCGTAAGTGGTCCGGTAATGTTAAAATGTCAAAGTTTGGGTAATTAGAGAAGTAGAGTCTACGTGATTAGGAATTGGAAATATTATATTGGTAATAAGGACAAGGAGTGAGGTCATAAACATTTTGTGTATTTTATTTGTAAAAAGTCTAAAAATGTGGAACCCATGTAAAATGATAAGGTTTATCTTATCTTAAAAGATAAGCTTACATGTACATATAAGAGTTAAGGTATAGAATATGATTCGTCAGAGTGGATTTCTTATCCTATCTTAGAGATAAGATGGATAAGCCTGGAAGTTCTATAAATGAAGAGGCCACCCCCCTCATTTAGCATAGAAAGAAGTAGTGAGAAATATTGTATGAAGTGTGTAAAGGAAGCATCAGTTTAAAGGTGTGTTGAAGAAGCCATTAAGAGGTGTAATGGTAAAGTTTCTCCCATAGTATTGGTGGAAGGCAAGTGAAGTCAATAACACTTGAAGTTCCTCATGGGTGAGATTGTAACAATTTCATGTTAATATTATAATTTACTTTGATATTTCAGATTTGTCATCATTCTGTCTTATCATAGTCGATGGTATTCTTGTGTTATGTTGGTTGTTTTGTTTCCAGATTACATCCACCAAACTAAAGGTTGTGCATTAGTAAATAATCATAGCACGAGGAGTTCCCAGTGAAGAATTATCATAGTTCCGGATTGGTGATGACATGTCATATAAGAACGAGGGGAAATGTGCAAAGGAAAAATCAATGGTTGTGAGGTATAATCCTATTTTCTTGGTTAGCCTAGTACTCTTCATAAATTTATACCTCGTCATTAAGGGAAATGAGTTGTGATGTAGCCTAAAATCTATGATGAATAACCCAGGTGCACTAGCACATCATCCAGCCTGAGCTAAGCGTTCACCCAAAGCGTGCAAAGGTATCAGGACCCTCTTTAGATTTTATTGTGTAGGATGTTAGTGTGATGAAGATAAGACGTATTCAAATCCATAATTAAACATAAACATTCCATAGTGCATAATCCAGATCTAGATCTTAGAGAATCATGAATTAAATAATAACTGTAATAAGATTAATCATACATGAACCAATCTCAGTTATGTCTAACACCATTATCCATTCAATATCATCCATTATATTAAACATTGTAAAACACATAAGTTTCTTACATTATAAAGTATATCCATAAGTCATGTGCGCATCAAATCCAACAGCATAACTCTATAATTATTCTCTCTCTCACACACACACACCTATATATCCTAAACTACATAGTTCAATACATATTTATAGGGGTGGGGGCTTTCCCTTCATCACCTTTGCACTTCTCAAAATAGGTCGCATGTTGATAATAGCCATGTGCCTTTGCAATAACATGCACACATGCAAGTGTGCTAATAATAGATGTCTTATAGTTAACTGGAAGAAGTAATCATGTTATTAGCTACAACCATGAATGGCACTTATCATCCGCTCATTCCCAAAATATCATTTTTGTATCACGCAAGTCTCCATGTTTCCTTTACTATTATTCTACGCCTTGTGCTTGCACATGTATTCTTTGTGTGTCTTCTCCTTAGAACAATATTATTTATGATCAACAAGTTGGCCAATAAATTCAGGTGGCACAAGTGTTTCCCTAAAGACTAATTGGCATAAGCCTTGGTCAATGTCTACTTGGTTCCTATCAATGTTTGGCTAGCTTATGATCAAGTCAAATTTTCTCACACATTGTTTTGGTGGACTTGGAATGGTCATGTGGGCACCAAATCGGAAAGAAGGGGAAAAACAAGAAAACTAGTATCCAAAGGGTCTGAGAGCTAAGTTCTAGTAGCCTAGGCCGCTAAGGAAACATGGAATGTGTTATTTCCAATTCTAAATTACATAAATTTCCTACCTTTAAATAAATAACACAAATGAACATAAATTAAACAAAATATGATTGATTTATTTTTTAATTTAATTAAATCCGATTTTTTAGTATTTAATCAAAGCAATATAAAGCAAACTATCTAATTGTTTTTGTATTTTTCAATGAAGCTTTTGAATGAAATAAATAAATAAATATAATTAAAATTATAAACTATCTTTTTGAATTTTTTGATATTTGACAAATAAAATAAAATAAAATCTACAGATACAGAGAAAGAAATTAATTTAAACAAAGCGATCTACTTCTACTCTAAAATAAAATAAACAGGGAATAACTGGATGTAGTTATTCCTCTATTGCATGGTGCAGCATTAAATCTAATTTAATAGAGTATGTATTCTAATTTATGATTCTAGAAATCTAATTTCCTCTAACTACCTTTGCCTCATATTCATGGGAAGAAATAAAGTTTCTCATAAGCAATTTCTTCTTTCCCCGAAAGCTTCCCCAGCAAAGTATAAAATAAAACATACGTGCAATTAACAATAAAGAAATAAATGAATAATCGTAGACATAGAATCTTCCTCCAACTCCTTTCTCATTCATATCCACAAGGATAAGCAAGGAAGAATATATCTGTGGAATTTTGTTCGTACACACAAATTCTAGAAACAAATAAATGATAATTTCTACCTCTTAAAACAAATGTGTTTATTTAATCTAAATAACAATGTTCAGATGAAAGATTCAAAGAAATGTACATACATCCCCAACCTGGTTATTGTTGTACTATGACAGATTCTCAAGTATGATGATGGATTTATTGTCTCATCGGCTTCCTTTCTTTTCCATGGATTAGTTATCTTTGTAATTCTCAGCATGATTTTTGCAACATAACAGTCAATCAAATCATAAATCTCCAACCCATGATCCGGGTTAAAAATTGGTTTTAATAGAAATGTGAGGAAGAAAAAATTTGGAACACATGGCAATCAAGAAGTTCCAAATCATCAAGAAAATATGGAGTTAACATTCTAAAGATACTAAATTGAGAGGAAGAATCCAATACAAACTCATCAAGCTTAAAATCAAGCGAAACGGTCAAGAAACGTGCAAGAAAATGAATCACAAAATTGAAACACACATTCAAAACATGTAGTTTGAATTCTTTGTTAAAATTAGATAGAACCGCCAATATGTGTAGGCTAGCAGTTACGTAACCGCCGCAACAGTTGTGTGACTTAAGATAAGAACATGGAGAAAATGGGGGAACAAACAGTTTGCAAACAAAAAGCTAAAAGACTTATAAGTATAAAAGTTAAGCTAAAAAAAGCATGCTAAATGTGAGGAAAGAGGACCTGGATCTCATCATTATTCTTGAGAAGGATTACTTCATCATTAAAGACTATCTTACCCATCAATGTAACACATGTGCAATTTTGGGTGCGTATGATATCCTTACTAGTTTTTCAATATGGTGACTCTATGGCCCAATGAACAAGGCACTGATCTACTACCCTGTGAGATACATAAGGTTATTCATTACCCATTATGGTCTAATTTCCCTGATATATGGCTATTTTTTTCATTCTAAATTGATAACATGCAAAATTGAAATCTTTGGCCATAAAAACTAAGCCCACAGTTGAAATATTTTCCTCCCGATCATTGTGAACCATTCTTATGGCTAGTATGTCCTCAGTTTCACCCTCACTCTATCTTAAAGTAAATTTATAACAATAGTTTAAAGTTATTTTCAATGTGTAAGGATGATTACCTAAGATGGTAGATGAATTCATTATGATTTGATGGAAAACAACTACCTCCGGAAGCCTAAAAAGGTCATTTCTTGCCATTTTATAGCTGGAAAACACCCTCTGGAAGCCTACACGGAATATTTAAACCATATGAGGGTGATATAAGAGATAATTTAATATTTATAATGTAATTTAGGGAAACTTTGTGATGAAAATTAATGACAGGAACAATCTGCACAAAATTGGGTCATTCTGGATACAGGGAATGAAGGTTCCAACAGTGAAAGCTAACTTGTCCAGATGATTCCATGATTTCTTGAAGTATTTAGGAGGGAAAAAATTATTCATTATAAATGTATTGGAATCCTCTACATTATGGACACATAAACTTTATTCAAATACTCAAATATTCTATGTTATAATCTATAACACAACAGCTACGCTTTTCATTCAAAAATGAAATAGGCCCTAAAATTGATATTTCATGAATAATTGGATCTTTATAATGGGTGTAATTATCTCATCAAGTTTTTTGGAGTCAAAATCATATCGTTTTTTATTCCAAAATACTTTTCCATTCTCCCGGGAAGGAAAGATCACTCCTAGTGTCTTGACTTGGACTAGGAAGGTGACATCAACATTCCAAAAGTGGTAAAGCCACAATTATAAGCCTCAAATGTCCTTCTTTTCCCCTAAGGTTAAAATTGGAAAAAGGGGGCAAAAACATACAACCCCTATCATTTGTAAAGTTGTGAAACTTATCCCTCGCCACTTTTGCACCTAGGTTGCACAAAATGACTTGTCATCTCACCCCCTTCTCATGATGACTAACCCCTAGTCACATTTTTTCACTTCTTTTTCCCTCATTTTCCCCCAAGGTGAAAATGGGACAAGGGGGACACAAAATTTTGACCTCTTTCACACCATTTACCTTTTAGTCATCAGAAAACACATTTTCAACCCCCGAAAATCAAATTTTACCTTCTGGTGCTCATTCCCAGCAACCTAGATCTCCTCCACAGGGCACCAAAGCATTCCACTGGTCACCATCTTGTGCAAATCAAACTTTAGTTTCACTTGTGTCCCATTTGTCCCCCTTTCACTATTGTAACCTCACTTCAACCTCATTTCAACCTCGGTCAAGTTTTCATGGTAATAGGTGAGTTAAATATTGTGAGGAAATTTGACTAACTCTCCATCCCTCCAAAACACTTAGTAATTTTTTCAAACCAAGGTACTGTTGAACTACCCTCCCAACCTTCATTATTAACTAGGTATGATGCTTAGATTTCACCACACATCCATGCTCAAAAATGAATAAATGCTCGTAACTCCCTAACTATGCACCCATTTTAAGTGAAATTTTACCCGTACATTCCTCACAAAAACACCTCTGAGTTGACTATGAAAGCATCCCCATTATGCTCTGTATTATTTATAGCATCAAATTGAAAAAATTAGACCTTGAAGTTGTTGTCATGTGTGTAATTTTGTGTTTTCATTGATGTAAAAGTACAATCACATTGATGAGAAAGGATGATGTACGGATTGCAAGAGGAAATATGTAGTGGTTTTGTCATGAGCAAACAAGGTATAGCATGGTTGCAAGAATGAAGAAGGTGAGAATGGATTGGTCTAGTATTCCTAATTATGAGGCCTATTCAGCATAATTTATAGTACATGATGGATAGAGTTGTATGGTGGCTTGAGGAGAATGGTCAAGACATGGAGGGTATAAGGAGAAAGTGTTGAGACACTCATGTGAGTTTCAGAGTACAGGTACAGGTTGAGAACATGGTTTGGAGGTACTCATCTAGACCAAGTCTAGGTGTTTGGTGGCCTAATGAAGAATGTAAGTGAGTTGCAGAGGTGTGTGGGCCCATGAGGGCATGTATAGGTGTGAGCCATGTTGTCTCAAAGGTGTTAGGTCCTTTTAAAGAGCTTGGAAGCAAAGGTATAGTGTTTTCTTCAATGTCTAGGTCTTAACTAGACCTAATTCATAGGACCTAGCTATACAAGTCATGGTGGTTGAGAATATGTAGGGATATTTATGATCAATTGATCATTGGATAAAATGAGAGAGGTTTTCTTGGAGTTATGGGAAAAAAATTAGGTTGGTATGAAGAATATTTTGCAAGTTATGATGTTTTTGGCTATATCGAGCTCAAGAGAGTGCATTTTCCATCTCAAAGTGAGAGAAATATTCTTGGTTGACATGTGTAATTATTCAATGGACCCTGATCCTTTCATGGATGTTGATTCATGGATTTTATAATATCTCAGAGTTGGAATGAGGTTAAATGAGGGTCTATCCTTTATGAATGAATGTTAATAAGGTAAGTTGGTCAAAAACCCTCCCTAAACCCTAGTTCACTAGCGATGGAAGAAATATTCATGGCATGAGCATAGAATACATTGAATCATCAAATTTGATGATTAAGGGATGGAGAAAACTCTCCCATCTTTCAGATGGTGGTGGTTTGATGACTTGATTGTAGGTGGAACCCACTCAAATATGTGAGTTTTCACAAAAGTTTGGTTTTCTCTTAGGTTTTCCATTTAGACCCTATGTCTAAATTGTTTTTTTGAGTTTTTGAGGAGATATTATACATTTTTGAATTAATTTCAAATCTAGGTGAATTCATTTGTAGGTTTTCACATGTCAATGTAGGAAGATTGGTTTTTGGGCCTAGAAGGCAATTTTAGAAGTCATGGAGAATGAGTGTCTTTGGGAATTTTTGGAATTGGTGATGATGTTTGATGGACTTGGAGGTGTTTTAAACATCCCATATGACATGATTCAATCCTTTTTTTATCTCTTGAGATGATTTTAGGTGGCATGAAGAAGGTCACAAGTTGACCTAGTTTGAATGGTTCAGGACAACAGTGTTTTGGTTTGAAGATTGGTCTGGAAGACCAATATTTTGGATTGTTTCATGATTCCTATCCATTGGAGAGTGAAGAGGGATGAAATTTGATCCTAATCCATGCATTTAGGGATCTTGAAAGTGTCAGCAAGTGTGTTAGAAGGTCAATATTGCAAAACTGGTTTATGGGAAGTTCAAGTTGCTTGAAGGTCAAAGACATTGTTTTGATGGATTTATGGTTGAGTCATGATTTATAACATGGTTATATTTTTACTCGGGTCATTTTGGATTTCCAATTATTGGTTTCATTCCATGGTTTAGGTTATTTTGGTGATGGTATTGGTCTTCATTTTGAAGATTGGTTGTTGGAGGTGCCTAGTTTGAGTAGGAAACAGTCCTACTTGATGGTGTTATGAAATAAATGGATGATGCATAGGTTTGTGAGCTGATGTGGATGATTTTTAGAGGATTTTTGACATTTTGGATCCTTTAGAGTCATTGAAAATGATGGAGTGTGTCCTTGGAGTTCGTGGAGTGCTCATTGATGATGTATTTAGTCTTCTTGGCCTAGTTGTGCATTGTTGTGTGTCTTGATGCATTTCCAACCTATATGGGTCTTTCATATGAATTTATATGATGTTGTAGGTTTATTTTTATGTTGGTATGACTGAAATTATTGGTCATGGCTGACCTAGTGTTTTTTTAGAGAAAGAGTCATGTATTTAAGTGAGTGTATTTATTCATTTTGAACTAGTTGAGTGAGAGGGAAAAAGTGAGCCTAGAGAGAGTGTGATAGAGGTTTGAGGGAATCAAGAAAGAGATGAGAGAGAGTATAAAGCGTTGAGGATATTTTAGAAGTAGAGAAGCAAGGGAAATAGACCTAATCATCCCATGAAGAAGAAATATTGAGAAAAGTAGGAGAGAGTGTGTTTGAAGAGGGTTTTGAGAGAGTGGAGTTGAAATTGTGATCACTATCAGTTGTAGTAGCAACATATCTTCAGTGGTATTCATATTCAGGTGGTTGAGTTGGTTCTTGATCACCTTAGGGGGTTGTATCCTCCTTATATAGGTTGGTTTCCTACTAAATAGGGGTTGGTGCTCCTTGTGGGATTGGTGTCTCACTAAACAAATCTTGTGTGATGTGTCATATTCATGCAAGTATTTTGGTTTGAGTAATATAATAAAAAATTTCAGTGGGTTTTCTTCCCCTTGAGGGTTTCCCACTTATATTTGGTGTCTTTTGTACTCTCTCATTCTTGTGTATTTTTTATCATGTTTAATATGTTATTAATGGTTAATCAATGTTAATGTGATGCTTTGAATGGTATATGCAACTTAAAGGAATTAAGTAAAGGTTTTGAAGGAATGATTCACCCCTCCTCTCATTCCATTGTGCTTCCAAAAATTGGTATCAGAGTAGGTCCTTTTGAATAAGTTTAATCACTTGAAAGGAGATCCTTTGAAGCACTAAAATGGCAAGTCAACAGAGTGGCACTTCTACCAGCAAATTTCCCTTGTTTGATGGAACAAATTATGCATTTTGGAGCATCAAGATGAGGACTCACATCATTTCCATAGGGTTTAACATTTGGTAATCTATGTTATATGGGTATACAGTTCCTCAAACTCCTCCAACAGTATTGCAGACAAGAAGCTTAGTAGTGACAACTCCAAGGAAATGAATGCAATCATGTGTGGTCTAGCTGAATCAGAACTTGTGAAGGTCATGCATTGTACATTAGCTAAAGCAATGTGGGAGAAACTTTAGGTCATTTATGAAGGATATTCCAAGGTAAGGATAGAAAAACTTCAAACTTTTAAAATCAATTTGAAGGTGTAAAAATGAGTGAAGAGGAATCCATTGCTGCATATTTTCTCAAAGTTGATAAAGTTGTCAATACCATGAGAGGATTAGGTGAAGAAGTGAAGGAAGAAGTAGTGGTACAAAAGGTGTTAAGGTCTATAACTCCTAAGTTTGACCCTAAAGTGTCTACTATTGAGGAAGCCAAGGATTTTAAGGTCATGTTATGGATGAACTTCATGGCATCTTAGCTACATATGAGACTAGGATCGTGGATTCCAAACCTATCAAAAAGAAGATTTCTTTCAAGAATAATATGAAGACAAAGGATAATAAGGCTAAGGATGATGGTATTTCTCCTGAGATTGATGATGATGAACTAATTTCCATGTTTTCTAGAATACTGAAACTAGGGTCTGGTAATTATAAAGGTAAACTCCCTTTTAAATGTTTAATTGGTGAAATAGGTAACTTTTCTAACAAGCTCCCTCATAAGCTCAAGAATGAAAGTGATGATGAGCATGATGAAGATCATGACAAGAACACTCACATGTTTGATAAAGGAAAGAAGAATTTCAAAAGGTTTGACAACAAGAATAATTCCAAGAAGATTTTCTACACAAAGAAAGAGTGTTCTTCATCTGAGGTAAGTAACTATGATGATGTTTCTGATTCTAACTCTGAATCAGAGCATGAACATGTAGGTGATGAAGTCTTGTTCATGACCAAGGATTTTATGAGATCTATGAGTGAAGACTCCATAATTTTTAGTGACTCCATGCACTTTGAGGAAGAAGAAGAAGGATATGACATAGAGACTAAGCTAATGTGTGTTTAGTATGAGTTGAAACATGATGAGAAGAGTAACAAAAGGTTGAGAACACAAGTCAAAGAGTATGAAGAAAAAAATAATGATCTTGAGAAGAAGCATCAGTCTGAAACCAGTAAGCTTGATGAGACAGTCAAAAGGTTAGAGTTGCATATGAGTTCCATGACCTTATGCATGAAATCAAAAGAAGAATAATGTGTCAAGCTTAAATAAGAGATGATTATTCTAAGAGGAGAGTTTTCCTAGGAAGCCAACAGAGATAAATATTTCAAGAAGTTTGAGAAAACCACCAAGGATCTTGATGACCTCTTAAATGGTCAAAGGTCTGCATAGAGACAAGGAATGGTTTGGGGTTAAAAGGAAGACATCAAAGGAAAAGAAGTGATGCAAGATGAGACTATTCCAAGCAAGAGATTAAAGTTCCAAGCACCAAAGAGGAGTAGAAGGAGAGAAATTTCAAAGACAATGTGAAGACAAAATCTGTAAGGCAACCCAATGTATCAAGGTATGAAAGATCCTTTAATGGCTATTGTTATACTTGTAATGGATTTGGACATAGAGAAAAGGAATGTAGGAGGTTTTTCAAAGATGATCACCCATGGAGGGATAATAGAGATGAGAAATCAAATAATATCATTTTCCATAATTGTCATGAGAAAGGTCATAGTGTTAGGTACTTCCTATATGAGTCATCAAGTCAAATTGGAGATGAAGAATGAAGGTAGGTAAGAGTGAAGTTGTATGTACTATTTCAATTGCAATAGGTTAGACATGTAGCTATAGAGTTTTGTTGTTATGGTCCTTCAAGGACAAAATCATGTAGGAGGTTTTAGGACTCCTAGAATGTATGAAAAGAGGACAAGGCAAGGTTATGGGAGCCAAGAGTGAACAATTTAATTTCTACTCATAAAGTAGATGTTGAAGAAAAAGAAGAAGATTCTCAGGTTACAGATCAGAAGAAAATAAGGAAAAGGTGTGTCACAGGTGTCAAAGAGGGCATGGGAACCTTCTTTAATATGATTTTTTCTAGACTCCTTATGTAGAAGGATGTCTCTAATAGGCTTCTTAGAGGCATTCATCATCCATATGAAGCATGGTGTTAAGGGGGAGCATGAATGGTGTGAAGTATGATGTTGTAGCAATGTATTCATAAAGTCTAGGTATGCTCATTGTGTTCTTGAAGGTATTCAATCTATTTTGAAGATGATTTAGGTTTTATGTTGACATAGTTGAAGAAAGATGTTGGATTCATGAAGTACAAGTCATTCATTTTTTTATGATGACTTGATTAGACCATCAGATGCAAGGAGAAATGATGCTTTCTAGGTATGTTGTGAGTTGAATGATGCTATATGTTGTGTCATTTTCCTTGTTTCATGTTTGAGATGTATCAAGAGTTTGTTTATGCATCATGGAAGTAGTATGAAGAAGTGAGAAGCACTGTCAGGTTTGTCAAGATCAAAATTTGAGGTTCTCTGTTGATAGTCATGATTGCATGCCTATGTATGGTTGTTTGGGGTCTGTAGTAGTGTATCTAACAAGAAGTATGGAATTTCAAGATGGTTTTACAAGGCTATAAAGGCCTAGAACAAGATTTAAACCTTGATGAAGGTATCTGTGAAATTGTGCAAGTGCATCAAAGCCAAGGTATGTTTTGAGTTTCATTCCTTGAAGTAGATACAATGTTGTAAGGAAAAATGTGTTGATACATCATTATGCATGATGTTTCATGACATTTTTTAATGGTGCATGAGGTTGAGGGGGAGATTGAGTACTCTTCCCCTTTGAGATATGAATCTAGGAGTGTTGCAGGACTTGTATAGTTGATTCATGCATCATCAATAAATTCATATCAAGGTATTGTAGGTTGTTTTGCACTATAATGATGAGCTACATGTCTATGAAGGCTTCTTGAAGTAGGGGGTTGTCAATAATCCTCAAACATGCTTATAAGGTGTCAAGAAGATAGTAAGGTAGAGTAATAGTGTTTTCAAGCATAGTTGCAAGGGGAGTCAATTCATAGATTCAATAACTATAATAGCATGAAAAGAAGATTAAAAACACTGAAAAGTTGTTTCAGGACTGTGCATGGTATGTTTGATCCATCTCCATGACATGTATGCAAGGTATGTTCTAATTTTTTTTTAGACAGTTAGATAGAGATAGTATGATTCAGGAGGGAGAATAAGGAGGTGTTTCATGTGTTGATGGCTTTTATAGCTATAAGAAGTTTGGCTAATTTTGGTCTGAAGAATAGTCTTAGGGCTTATAGGTCCTAAAGTGCTAGTAGTCTGTGTATGACAAAGTTAAGTCTATTTTGAGTATCTTCAGCTGAGATAGGTCCTAATAAGAGTTTAAGAATGATGTTTTCTACTCAATAAGATTTTTGGCATGTGTGTATGTGCTATGAGTGACTCTATCCAGGGGTAGCTACAATGCTCTCATGAAGCCAAAACAGATACTAGAGAAGAAAATAGGTTTGTATGCTTGTATGATGATTTTGGTTGATGTTTCCAACCAAGAAGTGATCCTAATAGGCTAAAGAAGATGAAGATTATGTGCTATAGGTATGTACTTTGTCATTAATGTAAAAAGGGGGAGAAGTACTAGGTTGTTTTCCATCAATGACAAAGGGGGAGATTGTTGGCATGTGTGTACTTGTGTGTTTTCATTGATGTAAAAGGTTCATTAATGAAAAAGGATTGATGTATAGGGTTCATGATGATGTCCTAGGTGCTTGAGTAAAGTGTGTGATGATGTGGTAAAACATGGGTGCACAAGCATGGTGCATGAGTGAAGATAGTGAGAATTTGGTCTAGTAGGCCTAATTATGAGGTCTAGTTAGCAGGTTAGTACATGGTGGAATGAAGGCATGAGGCTTGTTGGATGAGCATGGTCAAGGCATGGAGAGTCATAAGGAGATAGTTTTGAGGAATTCATGTGAGTTTCAGAGTGCAGGTACAAGTTGAGAACATGGTTTGGAGGTGCTCATCTAGACCTAATCTAGATGTTTAGTGGCCTAATGGAGAATTTAAGTGATTTTCAGAGGTTTGTGGGACCACGAGGGCATGCATAGGTGTGAGAATGTTGTCTCAAAGGTATTAGGTCCTTTTAAATAGCTTGGAAGAAAAGGTATAGTGTTTTCTTCTTGTCTAGGTCTGAACTAGACCTAATTCATAGGACCTAGTTATGCAAGTCATAGTGGTTGAGAAGATGTAGGGATATTTATGATCATGTGAGAATTAGAAGATGAGAGAGGTTTTCCTAGTGCTATGGGAAAAAATTCAGGTTAGAACGAAGAATATTTTGCAAGTTATGAGGTTTTTGGCTATATCGAACTCAAGAGAGTGCATTTTCCAACTCGGAGTGAGAGAAATTTTGCATTGGTTGGCACACGTAAAGTTTGCATGGGACCCTGATCCTTTTAGGGATGTTGAGGCATGGATTTTATAAGATCTCAGAGTTGGAATGAGGTTAAATGAGGGTCTATCCTTTATGAATGAATGTTAAGAAGGTAAGTTGGTCAAAAACCCTCCATAAACCCTAGCTCACTAACGATGGAAGAAATATTCATGGTATGGTCCCAGAATACATTGATTCATTAAATGTGATGATTGGAGGATGGAGAGGACTCTCCCATATTTCAGATGGTGGTGGTTTGAAGTCTTGACTGTAGGTGGAGCCCACTCAAATTTGCTAGTTTTTTAGGAAAGTTTGGTTTTCTCTCAAGTTTTCCATTTGAACCTATGAACTAAATTGGTGTTATGAGTTTTTGGGAGTATTCTAGATGTTTGGAGTGATTTCAGATCTTGGTGAAGCCATTTGAAGGTCTACACAAGTCAATCTAGGAAGACTAGTTTTTGGGCCTAGAAGGCAATTTTAGCAGTCATGGAAAATGGATGTTCTTGGGAACTTGTGGACTTGGTGATGATGGTTGATGGCCTTGGGGGTTTTTTACACATCCCATATGACATGATTCAATCCTTGTTTAATCTATGGAGATGAGTTGAGGTGGCATGAAGAAGGTCACAAGTTGACCTAGTTTGACTAGTTCATGACAATGTTTTGGAAATGAAGATTGGTCTAGAAGACCAATACTTTAGATTGGTTCATGATTCCTATCCATTGGAGAGTGAAGAGGGATGAAAATTTATCCTATTCCATTCATTTATAAGTCTTGAAAGTGTCAGCAAGTTGTGAAAGAAGGTCAAGATTACAAAACTGGTTTCTGGGAAGTTCAAGTTGCTTGAAGGAAAAGTTGTTGGATGGCTCTATGGGTTGAGTCATGAGTTCTAACATGGTTATATGTTTTCCTTATGTCATTGTATTTCCAATTAGTGGTTACATTCCATGGTTTAGGTTTTTTGGTGAGTTTTTGGTCTTCATTTTGAAGACTGGTTCCTGGAGGTGCCTAGTTTGAGTAGGAAACAATCCTACTTGATGGTGTTATGAAAGGAAATGATGATGCAAAGGTTTCCTGAGCTGATAGAATGTTTATAGGATATGTTTGAACATGTGTTAATATTTGGAGGTATTTAAAAATATGGTATTTTTCCCTTGATGTCCTTGGAGTGCTCGTTGATGGTGTATTTGGTCTTTTTGGCCTAGTTGTGCATTGATGTGTGTCTTGATTAATTTTTGACCTATATGGGTCTTTCATATGAATTTATATAATGTTTTAGGTTTATTTATGTTTTTATGACTGAAACTTATTATCATTTCCAACCTATTATGTTTTGTAAGAAAGAATCATGTATTTAAATGAGTGTATTTGGTCATTTGTGACTAGTTGAGTGAGAGTAAAAAGTGCGAGCCTAGAGAGAGTGTGATAGAGGTTTGAGGGAATTAAGATAGAGCTGAAGAGAGAGTATTGAAGTGTTAAGGAGAGATTTAGAAGTATAGTATGAACAAGGGAAATTGACCTAATCATCACATGAAGAAGCAATATTGAGCGAAGTAGGAGAGAGTGTGTTTGAAGAGGGTTTTGAGAGAGTGGAGCTGAAATTGTGATCACTATCAGTTGTAGCAACAACATTTCTTCATTGGTATTCATATTGAGGTGGTTGAGTTGGTTCTTGATCACCTTAGGGGGTTGTATCCTCCTTATAGGATTGGTTCCATATACTAAATAGGGGTGGGTGCTCCTTGTGGGATTGGTTCTCACTAAACAAATCTTGTGTGATGTGTCATATTTATGCACGTATTTTGGCTTGAGTAATATAATCAAAAAAATTAGTGGTTTTTCTTCCCCTTGATGATTTCCCACTTCATATTAGGTGTCTTGTGTACTCTCTCATTCATGTGTATATTTGATCATGTTTTTAATATGTTCTCAAAGGTTAATGAATGTAAATTTGATGGTTTAAATGGTATATGCAACTAAAAGGAATTAAGTAAAGGATTTTAACGGACTGAATCACCCATCCCAATCCATTATACTTCCAACAGAAGTTTTTTTTCATATCTATATATATATGGTAGATAGAAAACCTTGAAAATTGGAGCAGAACATCCTGAAGTAAAACCTGAACTTTTGAGACCATTTTTGTTACAAAACGATACCCAAGAAATAAATTTATAAAAATATAAAGTGTGTTATGCTTCATATGTCAAAATTTAGTAAGTTTTCAAAAATGGTGAATTTGTAGCATTTTCAACACTCCAAACAAGCAGGAAAACATCAGGAGGTGAAAATTGGGAAAAACTTACTAAAAATAGCCATCCTAGTCAGGACTTTCCAAAAATAGTAAATCTTGCAATTGAGCTAGGATCACTTGTATCAACTCACATTCCACCTATCTCGTTACTTTTTTCCACCGTTGCAAGGATGGGAAGTTGTCTTGTGGTTCAAACAAAAGAGAAACCCCTGGCAAGCCACCAAAACATCAATCCCGAGGTGAATTTTTCATAGGAAACTTTGATGCAAGAAGATGGATGGTTCAACTCATATTAACTGTGGAAAGAGGGAGTCATCATAGTTGAATTCATCCAAGAAAGAGATATAATGAATCGGTAATCTCTAGACCAAGTTTATGCAGACTCAAGACCAAATACACGAGAAGCTCCAAACCAAAATATTGATGGAGTCTTTCAACCTTTGCAAACATGAATTAAGCCTCTAAGGTGAATAATAGTGATGTCCCTACATCATTTACGCTACTCCCAATATGCCTCAACCCAATACACTCATGTTTGTAGGATCAACCTCACAACAACATTCCTAAACATTCATTCAAATTCCCTGTTGTGTGTTTGCATCTCTCAAAAGGAGATTGCAACCACATTTTTTCTACCCAATAGGAGGTTATGGGAATAGTTTTTCATCCAAGGAGAAATCCTTCTATCTGTAGGAGAATACATATGATTAGTAGATGAGTAAAAGGATGTCCAAGAATATTGATTATGTTTCCATTTGAAAAGGTGACATCTTTTTCATGGAGGTGAATTGTGAGGTTCAAAGGGGTCATCATGTTCAAATTGATACGGAAAGCAATACCAAACAAGGTCTATTAAAGTAAGCCCCAATTCCCAATCATCTCCTCAAAATATGGAATGGAAATGTGTTCATTGAGTGTGATGTGGAATATGGAGTTTCTCATTTTTTGTTTGTAGCAGAAGACATTTTCAACAAGGAACGAGTAAACAAGAAGACACTTTGGTCTCCTAAGGTTGATTTCGTATGTAAAAACCTAAAATCTGCCTATGCAGTTTTAATACTACAATTGCACTAATTATCCCCTTTCTCATCAAATTTGTAATAATTATTGCTTTTCCACTGATTAATTAAGATTCCCCTTCATTCCAATTAATTAATGACATTTTGTTAATTAATTATCCTTCTCATCACTCTGAATGCCAATTAACAACCTTTCGTTAGTTATAATCCTCTTTTAATTGATTAATTAACCATTATGACTTGTTCTTCTAATTCATTCTTGAGGTAAAAAACACCAATTTGATTGCTAGGTGATCTAATTAGGTTCATACTTTAAGTATCAATCATAAAAGAGTAGAAATGGCTTAGCATTTAGTTGTTTATCATGTTTATGCATTGAAGAAGTTATTTTCCCTTAAGATCTTATCATGGTGTTCTTGTTTGATTAATTTTACTTTGAAGCTACTTGGTGTTAATTTCATTTCACTTAGCATAGTTATTTTTACATGTACACTTCATCCAAGGAGATGAAGTCTTTTCCACAAAATTTAAATGTGAAGTTCAAGGAGTAATGTGGTGATCATCATATCTTGACTCTGACCTTGTGTTCAAATCTCTTCAAGGAACAAGTCATGATGAACTAGTCAGACTACATAGGTACCTAGGACCTTCATCTTTGTAAGATCAAGAAGTTATCATAGGTCCACATAATGCAATGTCTCGCAATAGTGTTTCTAAATAATCATTCATTACTTTTGAGTGTTCTTAAATCTCACAAAAGAAGGAGATTATACCACAATGTTTCGCTCCAATACGAGGTCGTATGCAAAGAGTTTCATTGAAGGAGTAATTCTTGTATTTGAAAAAGGACATGTTTCCTTAAGGAGCATATGAGAAAGAAGGTTTCTAAGCATCCTAAAAGATGATTCCATTCAAGGAGGGTTTCAAATCCAGGAAGGGTAAGGGGATGATTTTCATGTGGAGTACCATGTTTACAAGAATGGGCAATCATCTCAATTTCACATGTTGTAATTCACTTAGTAGTGTTCCTAAACACTCCTTACACAATCTGTAGTGTGTTCACACCTCAAATTGGTAATCATATGCAATCTCAACATTTCGGTTCAACGGGTGTTCATAGGACAATAGTTTCATTCAAGGAGTAATCCTTCTACCTGCAAGATGAATACATGTTTCAATGAGTAACAGATAAGCATGAAAATGTTTGAGCATCATGGATTCAATTTTGGTCACAAAGGTGAATTTTGAATGCCTAGAGGAGTAAGGTAGTGATATCCATATCCTAACTCCTACCTTGTGATCAGATAAGATCATCTTGTTCCCATCCCAATGTAGATATCATAACATTGTTTTTGAACATTTATATGATGCCTTGGAATGTTTCCATATCTCACAGAAGAAGGAGATTGTGGTCATGGTACTTCAAGTCAACAAGTTCTTCATTGGCAGATACTTCATCTTAATCAAATTGATCAACCCTTATCTCTCTCTCATCTTTCTTCTCCCCATGCTCTAATTATTCATTAAGAATGTAATTTTTCACTATTTTGTCTTATTCACTTAAGTGACCTTCAACTTGACATTGTAAGAGTCCTTTTTCATTACTAAGAAAAAGAATCACTTTTATTCCTTATGAATATGGAAGGTCACAAGTGATGAGGAAAGGTGAAAAATCATGTGGGGGGTATGAAAAGATATTTGTAATGCTATAAACTGGAATGGCTTCTCCATTATAAGGGGTTGGTGATTATTGTATGTTGTTGAGCTTTATATCACTACTACATCAAGCAATAAAAGCTATATTTATTCTATTTCCTTGCTTATATTCCTCTACTCTCTCTCTCTCTCTACTTCCCAACTTTGTAAGCATGGTGATCTTACATAACCAAGAAGGAACTTTGTGTCCTTGATTAATTTCTTACATTGTTGTGTTCTTCTAATTGAATGTGGACTTACCTTGGTTACTATTGGTGAGAATATGATAGTTCCTACTCACAACATTAATCCTCTCTCCCTATTTCTCCTACTCATCTTTACCTCCCTTCACAACAAATTCATCCCTTGTACATTATACAAGCACTTTGCCACAAGTTTAATGGATTGTTCCTATGTGATCCCCGACCTAACGGCCACTCCACAATTTTTAGTTAGTTAACATTCAATAATGGGAGCCTCCCCGTACCCAAGGAGGAGCTTAGCCATGTGATCGTTGGTGAAAACTGATAATCTGCACTGGAACAAATTATTTCACCAACAAGGTTATAACTTGTCTCCTTCATTATTTGATCTTGACAAGTATTGTGAGTCTATTTGGTGCCCAAATTGATATAACAAACTTAAAAAAAGAAGTAATATGATAGATCAAATATCCACCATTCAATAACTTACATCTCATAATCTTGAAGCTTGCATGAAGGTGATTCAAAAATTGTTATTTTAGATAGACATACAATGCACTTTATACTAATGTATCATTTATAAAATTAGAATAGACAAGTACAACCCAAGTCTAAAAAGTAAAATCTAAAGACTGGGATGGAGAAGACAATTGACAATGGCCATTTTCCAAAATATTTTTTAAAATTATAGAAAATAAGATAGATTCACCTTTTCATCCACATCCATTTGATACACTTTTTTCGATTTTTTCCATTATAGAAATGGTCATATCTATAGGATTCACCAACAAAGTGAATCCCACTTCAACATGATTCGTCACCCAATCTATAAGTTGTTTTTGTGGGTTCTTTAAAATTTTCCATGATTAATTTTGAGGCACATATCTTAGATTTGTCACATAGCACGTTAATTAATGATTACATTACCTTTCTATGTAAATTTTCCACTCATTGGCAACAAATGGCCACAATCCTCAAAAATATCTATTGTTGGCACCAAAATGGTATCAAACACTATTATGTGCCCAAGATATCATAATTTTTCAACTACCTACTCCAAGCCAAAAGAAAAACAACATGTCTGACAATCAAATGGAATACAAATTTAAGGTTGAAACTTCCCTATGATGATTGTTTGAACATCAAATTTAAAGTTGGTCTTTTTTATTGATATCTTGCAGTATTACAATCTAGTTCCACCTTTGGCTACCTTGGTTTTGTTGCACATTACACCAATATCTCTCAAAGCACCCTCACATGGGTTATCATGCTCAAGCAACCAAACCAACATCATAAATATTGTTATAGCTTTGAAGTTAATATTTTTTTCTAATCTAAATAAAATTTAATTATACTAGTACCTATATCTTAAACATATCCATCTAAAAAACACTAGTATGTATTGATTTCAAGGCATTTATCTTAGATTTTTTGCATAGTTTTACCCATTGAAGGGTTCCTCATTGTTTAAAAACTCTATCACCTTATCCACAAATTTCATGCTAATTTTGGATGAATGGGCTTAATCTAGTTGAACCACCATGTTGGGCTCAAAAAAAAATTCAAGGAATTTAGAAAAAGGCTCCAAACTCCATCGTATACCTAAGGTATTGTGATTTTTATATCGCTTCTCCTATAAAGAAGAAAATTTTCCCTATAATAGTCAAATGGACGTCAAATTCAAGGTTGAACATTTATATTGACATGTCATGGTATTACTCTCACTTCCTCCACCCCTCTTGGCTTCCATTGTAGGTTATGACTATCGACATAATAACCATATGGACCTTATTGCCAAATCTAACATAGCACAAGATGGGTTCACTAATTAAGTGGAGGTGTAACCATTGATGGTTTTTGAACATGCATGGGAGGAAATGTTACCACTATTGCTCATGTCAAATGGTGTACCTAGAGAAACATTGGAGGAAAATGGTGTGCCACAACAATCATGTCAAATGGTAGCATCAAGGCCAACTTTGGAGGAGGATATGGTTAGTTGTGTTACACCCTTATTAGATTATAATAGATTAGTGAGTTAAACATGTTAAATGGGTGTAAAGGGGAGCTACTAGAGGTTATTTTGATTAATTAACTTCCAACATTGATCTTGTGATATCATAACAACGCATTAATTCTTGCAACTAATGTATACAATATGATATGAACTTGAAAAGAGGATGAGTGCACTTAGCTAATTGCAGATGGATCTGGAAAGTTCTAGGTGTGCAGAGTGTTGGAATTGGGAAATTTGAACTTGAGAGTTCTTCGTTCCTGGAAATTTAGTTGGAAAATGACTTGGTGCAAGACTGTACATATATATGTCAAGACCATCTGTATGGTTTTATACCTACCGGTTTTGGACCTTCTTTGAATCGGGCTTTGTAACTTCCTAACGTTTTCGCCTACCTACAAATGTTTGTCATTGTTAAACCCTAATTATCACTCATGTTGAAAATATCTCTAAATATTCTGAGTAAGGTCTAAAACCCTAGCCATTGGTGGGAGACCCTGCAAAAAAATTGTTGGGTTGAAATGCAATCCGTGTACGACTGACATTGACACTACTCCGAAGAGGCCTCAAAACACACATCGTTTTCCACTTAGCATGTGATATTTGAGTGAATCCAACTAGATTTGTTGATTGAAACGTCTTTTAAAATGTTTGAATTAAGTTTGGATCTTGCTAATACTTGAAGTGGGGATGTTTGAGTGCTTGCAAATGAAGGAGAATGGTCTCTTGACTTGGTGGGATACCTCATACTTGTAGTGATTGTTGCCCTAATGATTGTGCATGAGTTTTTGTGAGATATAGGGAGCCTTGAGTGCCTTTTGTGTTAGCTTTAGCAATAGAAGTTCTTGAGAATGCTAGGTTGTGTTAGGTTCTTGAATGAGGTGAATTTAACTTGCTTATATAGGGTTCCAAAGGTAAATTATGATGGAAAGGCTGACCCAGGGGGACTAATGGCCCAATAAAGAATATGGAATTGAAAGATCAGATGGAGGATATGTCGGTTCAAATTCGTACAAGTTGGCTAGGAACAGATTTCCAAAAGCTGGCCAAAGTGGAAATTTTTGCACAAGGATGAGAAACATAAAGTTGAAAGTTGCATCCTATCAATTAGAGTCTGTCTATGGATTTTATGCATTTAACTCTCACAATCTGTTGACATATGAGTGTGTATAAATAAACAAGTTAGACAAGAGACATTGGGATGTATTGAGAAGGGATGGAAAGAGTGTTACCAAGAGTGCATTGTCACAACCAGCAATGTCAAAGAGTAAATTGTCAAATTTCAGTGTCTACAGTAAATAGGCATATAAAATGGTTGCATCGACACCAACTTTGGAGGAGGATATCATTAGTAAGCATATCAAATGAAAATATCAACCCCATCTTTAGAGAACATGGTACTAACTACTACAATAAGCATGTTAAATGGTGGCAATGTCACCTTTAGAGGAGTACATGGTGCTATAAATAGGTATATGGGAGGCAAACATGGTGTAATAATGGGATAGATAAATCACAAGCAACTAAGATTTTTAGAGAGTGGAAGTTGAAGCTCTGCTCGAGAGTAATTCTACAAATAATGTTGCATTTATTAGCGAGGAGGTACATGTCCAAGGTGTTGGAAGTGAAGGCATGTGCAAGGAATCCAGCGTATTCCAATTGGAGGTCCTAGGCACCTGATTCCTCTTCTAGTTCATCTTTTCAAATTATTGGTCTCAATTTCTCACTCTCAACTGCTAACATTTCATCCTACTATTTAGTGGGCTTTCTAGTGGTCCTACTCTCTTGCCCCACAATGTTGATCCTAGTCTTTCTCCTCCTAATGTGAGAAATGCATAAAGCGGAAAGAGGTTACACATGATACAAGATAGGCTTCCATGTCTCTTATATTGTCACACCATAGCTTAAGTGATAGATTGGCTTATGGAGGGAAAGGAAGGAGGCTCATGATTTCTGATGTAGATCCAACTGGAGAATACAAAACTAGTTTTTAAATTTTGGTTCTATATTTTCACTACTAGATATTAATACTAAGTCGTGTCATATAGTCCTTCATATCCCCCTAATTTGGTCTAGGTTAGGCTAATCTACTTTCATCTTCAGACTTGAAGACTAAAAATGATAGAATTGATGTTGACAATCTTAAAAATGATAGTCAGTAGTTTTGTTTTCAATTATAACATTTAGATCATAGTTCAAAAACTCGTACTCGGACATTACTCAGAAACATTAATTTTTACTCTTACTCGAGACTCGGGAGTTTCTCAAGAATTACTCAGCAACTTTATCTCAACTTTAAAAAACATATAAATTCATAAAGTAAACTCGAATAACATGTAAAACACTATTAATTGACATGAGAAATGAATGTAGAGAATGCAAAAGTATATTTTTTATTAATTTATGACCAAAAAATAATACAAATTACAATCATAGACTATAGTGATAGAGTCATCAATGGACCAAAATATACTAAATATAAAACATGTAAGCATCTCCAATGCCTAGTTTAAGTCTACTCCCCACTAGAAGTGGAAAGTAAAGATTACTCCTTTACAATAATATCATCTGCAAATGATATATGCATCCTCACCAACCCCACTAGCCCCTAATGCCTATATTGCATTTTTTGCAGTCGCTTCCTCTACTTCCCTCTCCAACTTTGTGATACCCTCCAACAAAGGCATAAGAAGTTTTAATTATAAAAAATGACTTATTTTTGAAGTGGGAATTATAATGGAAATGCAACCTAGTCGACAAAGAAAACTCGATAAATATGATTAAATTAATTGGTGAAACTCATCGAGCTTTATCTGCTAACTCGCCTCACAAGTTTTTGGATGATTTTTCATATGAGACTTGACTCATGTATTCTAGTGAGTTTCGAAGAATTTTGAATTAGAGATTTCAATTTTATTACCTTCTTATTTGAACACACATGTGTGCATGCACACAAATATCTGTGCAAAAATTGGCAAAAGACAACACATCTATATCAAAAATTATACCATGAGTTCTTGGAAGGTATGTAAGGCATAGAAAAATCTAGAAATTAATCTTATCATCTTCAAACTGATGGGCAAACGGAAGTGGTCAACAAATGCTTAGAGGGGTATGTACGTTGTTTTGTATCAGATAAGCAAGAAAGATGGATTAAATGGCTACCACTTGTAGAATGGTGGTATAACACATCTTTTCATACCTCTTCTCAAATGACCCCATTTTTAGCATTATATGGTTACCATCCACCTTCTATCACTTCCTCCTTGAGGGTGCAAACTAAGGTCAGAGATGTTGAGGAACACATTCAACATCAACAACAGGTTTTAGCTAGTTTGAAGGAGAATTTAGCATTAGCACAAAATAGGATGAAACAAGAAGCAGATCAACACTGTAGTGAAAGACATTTTAAAATTGGTGACTGGGTTTTTGTACGTCTCCAACCTTACAAACAAATGTCCCTAAAGCAACATAAAAAGGACAACAAACTTTCTCCTAAATATTATGGTCCTTATCAGGTTCTACAGAAAATTGGCAGTGTTGATTATAAACTAGAGTTGCCTCCATCTTCACACATACACACAGTATTCCATGTTTCATGCCTGAAGAAGGTTATTGGACAGAAATTTGAAGCCCAAACAGAGTTACCAGAACTTGATGAGGAAGGAAGAATCATTTTGGAGCCAGAGAAGATTCTATAAACACGTACTAAGAGGCTGCGAAACAGAGACATTAAGGAATATCTGATCAAGTGGAAGAATCTGAGCATAGAAGATGCAACCTGGGAGGATGAAGGTTTTCTGCAGCAATATCCAGGCTTATTCAACATTGAGGACAATGTTGGTTTGAAGAGGAAGGGCATGCTACACCCTTAACCTATTGTTTGTATTAGGATATGAGTAGCCGACTTATGGCTTACCATATCATTTTATTATATCATTTATACTTTTTCATACTTAATAGGTTAGCCTTGGTGATGGCCATAGCATATGAATAGTATATATAGGGGATTGTAGGTAGTAGTTCATTATCATTTGAGTATTTGAGTCTTATTATGTGGTTTGGAGGTTGCCCCCTCGAAGTGGCGAAGCTATTATAATTTCATATTGAGATCATTATTCTGAAATATTGTGTTATTTGGTGTTCTATTGCTACTCGTAATCTGAATTATACTAGTAATTTCATTACAGATGATGTTATAGGAAGTATATAACAAATATGTAATAAATATGGGAATAATTAAATGTTGGTATATTTATTACATATGTTTAGGATATAGCTAAATATTAATACCCATTTTATAAATATAATGTTGGTAGATACTATGAGCAAATAAATTATGGAAAATATAACTAAAAAGGTTACAAAAACATATGGAATAAATTAGAATAAAATTATTACATGTAACATGCCACACCGCAAAAAATATTTTCACCTTTCACCTTTTAAATCTCTCTTAACAGTTCTAACAGACTATCCAAAAATGTTGTGATTCACCTATTTAAACATAAATATATAACAATTATAATTAAAATTTAAAATTTATATGAAAAAACATACTGTAAAAATATAAAGAATAAAGCACCCTCTTAATTGTGTGCCTTGGTCCAGTTGTCCTTGGTCTAAAGTGGCAGCCTCACAATGGCAGAAGAATTGACATGTGGGCAGACAATTTGCTCCTGGCTAGTCCCCTAGCTGAAGTAGATGTAGTAAATGGATTCAAAGATGAAGCAATTTCATTTTGGGGCTCCAAGGTGGCGGACTATATTTGTAAGACTGAGGGTTATAACAGTTGGATTTCTTCGTGTGTAAACATCTTTGCTAATCGGGAGGGTGCTACAACCTTTTTCAAAATCCTTAAGTGTGCCCCGTGCCCAGATGGTTTTCTTGAGGATTGTTTGATCTGGTCTAAGTCTAGCTCGAGAGCTGTCACGGTCAAAGCTTTGTATGTTGTTATCTTCGGGAAGGTATTCTCTGGTGAAAACTCTAAATCCTTCCCGTATGTTGTTGTATGGATCAAGGAAGGCCTTCCTAAAGCTAATCACTTCATGTGGTTGACTTCGCTCAGTAAATGCTAGACTTATGACAATTTGATTGAAAGAGGCTTTCATGGGCCGAGTTTTTGTTTTTTATGTGAAGAAGCGGAGGACTCGGGCAGCCATATCTTTTTACATTGTTCCTTTTCTCTTCAAGTGTGGTCGTGTGTCTGGAATCTTTAGAATATTGCCTAGGTTTTCCCTTCCTTAGTTTTGGACCTCATCTCCCAGTGGCAGCATAAAGTGGCCCACAAAGGCCTTTTGCTCTTGTGGAATCTAACCCCGGCAATGGTGATCTAGAGCCTCTTGCTTGAAAGAAATAGAAGAATTTTTCAAGGTCAGAAGTTGTCTGTGCGGCAAGTTTGGAATAGGATTGAAAGCTCTCTTTCAGAATTATTGGGGTCTTGGAATTCAGATCTGATCTGTAAGTCAAGTGAAGATGGATTTTTATGTGGGAAGTGGCCTTCTATTCCGTGGAAATATGGTGCTCTAGCTCCTGATAAGGGGAGGAAGGAAGAAAAAAAGTATCTTGGAAACCTCCTCCTGAGGGTTGGATAAAGATGAATTTTGATGGTGCATCGAAAGGTAATCCTGGTTTAGTGGGATGTGGTTGTGTGTTCAGAAAAGATGACTGCTAGCCCCTTCTCACTATGGCTTGGGATTGTGGAGTTTTCTCCAACAATTACGCAGAAGGTATGGCTCTTCTTTTTGGTTTAAGGGAAGCTAAGTGCAGGAATTGGCATCAGTTATGAATTGAAGGGGACTCTTTAGCTATTATTAATATGGCCCAAGGAAGGCCTCCTAAAGCGTGGCAATTGAAATTCATTTGCGCGAATATCAAGTCTATTTTGGCTTCCTTTTCGGAGGTTATTTTCTCCCACACTCTGAGGGATGACAATAAGGTGGTGGATTGCTTAGTAAATAGAGGGGTTGGTTTATGGGATAGTCTTCATTTGATGTCCCTTTCTTGGGAATCAGGATTTCCTAATGACATTCAGGTGCTTTTAGCAGAAGACGCACGAATGGCATAAGTTGGTGTTCAATAATGTTTATAAAGGACGCATCTTTTTCATATCCACGTCCATAGGTGTGATTTGGGAATATTGTAAGATTTGGGAAGTGATTGTGAAGCCTTGTCGCATGTGAAGTTTTAATTGTTTTGTGCGGAGGCATTGGTTTTAAAGCAGGCTCGATGTGAGGGTTGTTTTTTCAAAGAAAGGTTTCTTTTCTGTTATTGCGCTGGTTTGTCTCCCTAGTCTACTCGGTTCTGTTCTTATTTGGGTGGTCTCTTCTCCTTCTCTCTGGGATTATGGCGTCAGGAGGAGGTTCTGCGAAGGGGATGGGTCAGAAACGGAGGTGTGCTCAGACAGGGGATTCTTTGGGGGAATCCTTCGCCAAGTGGTTGAATGGCAGAATAAAGAATGCAGTGATGTGTGGCTAGCTTGAGCAGGCCTAGACGGTGGCAGAGAGTGTTGACACGGAGGAAGAGGAGTTTGTCATCTGTGACAAACTGAGGAAGCTTATGCTTAACCCCGGCCAATTTGTGGGGCGGAGGAATGTCTTCGACGTGGCTCAAGGCTTGAGTGCTACCAACATAATCTCGAATGCATAGGATCAATTCAACCTGCACAAGGATCTGAAGGACATGGAGGAGAGATTGGTGAGCATGCACTATCATATACATGTTTTCGTTCGCGGGATTCAAGCCCTCTTGCATGGCTTGGAGGCAGTGGTGGAGCATCAAGGTGTTCGGCTCCTTGTTAAGACTAAGGTGGAAATGCCCAAGTGCTGCATTGATCATTCTCCTCCTTCTCCTTCTCAGCCACAGAGCGACTCAGAGGTGGAGATTCTAGCAGAAAAGTCGTCTGCTTCGAGTATGCAACTCTGATGTTTTCATGGTACCAGTTTGGTGATTACAGCAGTTTTTGGCTTGGTTTTAAGCTATGGTTTCAAGAATTGTGTATATAGGAAGCTCGATATACTGTAGTATGTAGTTACATTTCTTTTTTGTATATGATTGCACGATAATGTGCCTTATAACTTTTTTGTGAGTCTTTGATGATTGTTCATATCATGGACTAGTGTGGAAAGCTTTTTTTGAGGCTAGGGCCTTCTCCCTAGGGATCTTAAGCAAAAAAAAAAAAAAAAAACCGTGTGCCCTAGGCAACTGCCTAGATCGCCTATGGCTTAATCCACCCTTGGTTACATCTTAAAAATGAACTTCTTCATCACCTGAATTGATTACCATAAAAGGAGAGAAAAATATTCTTGTATAATTAGTCCAACGCTCAAAGGAATATACGTATCACATACCTAATAAACTCTTCTACCATGCCTGATTAACAGATCAGAAAATTTTCCAAATCTCTTGCAATATAATGCAGTTATTTGGACCACATTAATGCAAGGGCCAACCGTCAACCAAAATAAATGCAACATGAGTTTGCTTATAAAATACCATAGGTTCTAACATTCAAATCTAAGCAGTATATAAGTGAACAAGATGCTTAAGATTCCAGAAGAGTTCATAAAACAATACCTTCATCCTATTACATTTTGAAGCGTTCAGATTCAAACTACTGCTTTACAAAAAGTTCAAATAGATGTAGACATACAATAACCTGATATTGTGTCTGTAAATCTCAGGAGGGTCTTTACGTGTCTGGGAAAAATAAAAAATGGTCGTCTAAATCCTTAATAGTAATTAAATAATTGTTTTCTCAAAAACTAAGACATGACAAATGAAAATAGTATTTTGCAATGCATTACAGACCTCCAAAGAAGATCTAGCAAACCACAACAGGCTCAGGACCATGCTTCTTAAAAAGCCTACGGATGGTGATCTAAATCACAAGATTACATAGTTTTTTTTCTTTTTTTCAAAAGTTGAAGACTCATACTACAAAAGCTAATCATATTGTATTATACACTGCAGACCTCCAGAGAGGATCTGGCAAGCCACAACAGCCCGGGATCATTCCTTTTCAAGATCAAACAAGCTTCCATCATTCCAAGTTCATTTGATATATTATCCTCAGAAAATCCTACTGCCAGTAGCACTTCTATAGCAGCTGCAGGGAAAAACTATGTTACATTAGATAACTGCCACTGAATATACAAATAAATCCAAATTCATCAAACAAGTAAAATACGAATCATAAAAAGAAAGAAAAATCAAACCTAACATCTCACAGAAGTGAAGATTCTCCATGAAGTAGCAATTTAGATTTAAAATAGAGGATTTCAGTTGAGAATCTTTGATAATTAGTCATGCACCCACTAGATTTCAGACCATCAATTGTAATGCCTGCATATGAGATGAGATGGGATGAGATGGCTTTTCATGTCCTTTAGGCCAATGCAGTTTTTAGGACCTGATAAGAACAGTCTTTTGGTAATGAAATGTGTCTCGGGGATGCAAAACACGTCAAGAACGGAAGGAAAGATTTGTTGCTGAACTTTCATTTTGGATAAGGTTCCTAGAAACTTATTGGGCAGTTTCACAAGCACTTCTGCATTTATCCGGCTGTAATTTCAAATTCAAAATGAGGTGAATGACCTCTATTTATAATATATTTGCAATCGAATGGACTCCCAATTCTAGCCTTTATAACCCCTTTTGCATTCGGACGTCAAATGTCATGCATAGTCCCTTATCAGGTGCCCAAAAGAAAACCAAGAACAACAATTAAGATTGTCATACTTTTACTGATTTTCAGAAAAATGCCTTCCACAGCCACCAAATATTATATTTAACAAGGTTCCATTTGTATTAGTCAGGATGACCATTGACTTGATAACCAAATTGAATTGCAAGTTGTTGTAGCATCAATATTACCAACAGAAGGCGAGCCTTCTTATGGATATTAAGTCTTCCTATGAGTGTGCTCAAGGAGAGATTACTGGTTTTATGTCTCACTTTTGGATGAATTATATAAAACCACTTTATAGTTATTATTGGCAGAATATCTAGGAGGCATAATTAATGGACGGCCCTTGGATGCCCAATCACCTTCATGCATAATGATAACCATAGTTACGTGGGGACGTGTCCCCCCCAAAATCTTGAAGTCCGGGACATCCCGGACGTTTTGGGGACGCCGGGACGGGGGAGAAACATTTCCCCCACGTTTCCCACAAGCCAAAGAACAGAGGAAACGTCCCCGGCACGTTTGGAGAGGAGGAGAAACGTCCCGGGGACGTATGGGACGTATGGGACATTTGGGGGACGGCTGGATGTCCCCGAAATGGTTCGGGGACTTTTGATTTTTTTTCAAATTAATTTGTTTATTGTTTTCTCTTTATAAATGTTTACCCGTTAACCATAACCCGACTGTATTGTATTACAAAGACATATTAAGAAACAAGAGTGATATATGAATACAGAAATTTTCGAGCACAATGCACATGGACTGTAACAACATGCTATGAAAACCAGCAGCATACATATTAATATTAAAAGTTTACGGACATATAACATTAGTATAGCTATATGTATGCTGCGAGTTTTTAATATGGACATCTGAATGTGGACTGTATGCACATGGTGGACTGATATATAAATATGAATTGCTATTCATAAAAAATTTAAAATTTATTTGTATATTTTTAATATTTATAATTTTATATATTATTTTAATAGTTGTCCCCCTGCCATCCCCCAGGCGTCCCGAAATTTTGGAATTTTTTTTCCGTCCCGGAGCCTTAGGTTACTATGATGATAACAAAAATAGAAAAGATCGACATAACCATCTTCTAGTCCTAATCCCTTATAGGCTTACAGTTATTCTAGAAAATTATCATTTAATTGTCACTAAATAATGAATACTGGAGAAGGGAAAATTGTGAGTTGCTTTTCATCACAAGATAATAAATACCAGAGAAGCGAAAATTGTAACTAACCAAAATTAAAAAACCAAACATGCAGTGAAACCTGTGTTTACGCTGCCCACTAAGCTGGTATTTTGACTAAGAAAATGAATCATTTTCATTATAAAGGAATTGTGTGCCCTCACTGTGCAAGATTTCATCATTAATAATAATAATTTAAAAATATTTTGTGAGATGTTTTTCAGAGCCACCTAGATATATGATTCCACTTAAGAAATTTTATCACAAGTTGAGTGATGTGTGAGGCATACATTGAGGTGCTTAACTTCATGAAAATAGCAATCCCGTTCAACACTTCTTTTGTCGGTTATGGATACTACTGCTTCTCCAGTCATTCTTCAGTTTTTATCCATATCATTTGTGAAGAAATGTGTGTAGTTTTCAAAACATGTTTATCTGAGAGGAACCACAGACAGATAATGTATATAAACTTGTAGGACTGAAACTACAAATGACATTTAGCTTCCTCTATGATTTGAACCTAGCTTACATCTCTAATGGTTAAAACTTATATTTATATCTAGAATTCGCGCATCATCTTTTAAGCATCTTTAACTTTCATGCATTGCTACCATTCTACATGCTTCTTTTCCAGGTTACAGGAAAATGTATATCCAAAACAGCTTTAGATTTCTATATATGCATAAATCTGCAAGCGTAATCATGAACATTAGTATACTTGGGAACAATGGATGGTATGGTTAGTAAGCATAGCTTTATTGAAACATAAAAAATATTTAATTCCATGCTTGTATCATAAATGAAAATCTTTTTTTATATTGACAATTAAGTCTTCCATGCCAAAGTTCATGGATCCAAAAACATCTATTTAGCAACCACCCATAAATAGTAAACAGATTGGAAATGATTACCTTCATACTTCAGAATGCTTCGCTGAAAGATGGGATTAGCCTGCATAGTTTAGGGAAAACTTAGAATAATAATGTCTCATTTTAACCTTAGTTATAATTTGGATGCAATAATCAGATAAATTACCATGCACAAGCACATGAATTTGGTTTCATTTGGATGTTCCATGACATTCCTATAGAAAAAAAATATATACTTCAATCAAAATAGAGGCCATAATATGATTGAAAGAATGCAGTAAAAAAAATTCAATGCAATACAATTATCATCTCAGCGTTTAAATTACTTACATACAAGAAGCTTATAGATAAAGAAAATTTGAGGAATTAACCTTAGAATCGTGAACAGTGTCCGGATGACTGAGGAAAACTCAACAGGTGACGCCTGGTTTTTAAGCCTTTGTATAGCTTCTTGAAGACGGAGACATGTAGCAGATGATGATTCTTCAATTCTTCTTAAATCTGCACTTTCATTATCTAAACTCCGCTGTATGGTTTCACTACCACTTCCATCAGTTCTGCTTGGGCTAGAATCAATACTTTCATGATGCATTTCTACAACAGAAATCTCATGCAAAATCCTTGTGACTGAATCATCTGGATCTGGTTCAGCAAAAGTTTCACCTCCTTGACAGTCATCAGGATCAGGTTCAACCATAGTTTCAGTTCCTTCACGGGCATCAGGATCGGGTTTTGTGACAGTTTCCAGTATGCCGATGGCATGGCCTTCCTGACAATCATCAGGATCAGGTTCAGCCATAGTTTCACTTTCTTCAGAGTCGTCGGGATCAGTTTCAGCCTTATTTTTTATTTCTCGACAATCATCAGGATCGGGTTCAGCCATGATTTCCCTTTTCAGATGGTCATCGGGATCAGGTTCAGCCATGATATGACTTTGCAGATGGTCATCAGGATCGGGTTCCACCATAGCATCACTTTCTAGACAGTCATCTGGATCAGGTTCAGCCATGGCCTTGCTTTTTAGACAGTCGTCGGGATCAGGTTCGCTAATGGTTTCACTTCCATTGTTGGGGCCTTTGTGACAGTCGTCGGGATCAGGTTCAATGAAGGTTTCAGATCTAACAACATTGACATGATTTTGAGAATCATCTGGATCGGGTTCTTCCCACATTTTCTGATCAACATCAAGCTTCTGCATCATGCTATCAGTTGACTCTCTATCATCTGGATCTGGTTCTGAATGAGCTTGATTCACACCCATGCTTGCATCAACCCCATTCACAGAAGAATTTCCAACACGATGAAGTGCTGCAGTTGCTGCAGAAACACGAGCATCTACAAAACTATGCAGAGGATTTCCTCCAAGCTTGTGAACACTATATGTTTCATCAAAAGAAAGGAACTCGTCAGTGTCATCTGTATGCCTCAATCCAGTCAATGTCCTGCTACGTGACTTTGTCCAATCCAATGCAATAGCTTCTTCATTCAACTGCAACAATTTATATTTGAGTTACTATAGTTAGTCAAAATTCTTATGCCACAAACTGTGATAGTTGCCAAGAAAGAAATGTTGTTCCTTTTTTTTATTTTACTACCTGTTTATCTAGAGCAAAGAAGTTTGCATCATGTTCTGAGTGTACCATGTGTGCCTGAAAGGACAAAGCAACATTAGGAGATGTAACAAACAATAGACTATAATAATCACTGGTGCTAACAAACCACTCTCATTTAGCTGATAAACCTACAAGTTCATGCAGTAAAGTGGTGGTAATGCATCTCATTGTTGTTGAAGCCTTTAAGATCATTTTTTGCGTAGCCTTGCAAGGGATATTTCCTCTCCGTGGTTCTGATGAATGCCAGTACACATAAACATAAGAGATAAGATACAAACAGTTTTTAGATTATGTTCAACCCATTTTTACATGTACATGCAGTTTGAGCCAGATCTATTAAGGTTCGTCATCTTCCAAGTTATTGTAATTGTTAACATGCTGAGACCATCTTGGTTTTTAAGGATGTGTTGGATACAGTTTCGGGCTGATCCCCACATAACCTTGCAAGTGCCATCTAGTGTCATGGATTCCTACAGCACTAGTGATGCTGTAAGTAGAATATGGTTCAAAGAGGACGCGATATTTACAATGGATGTAAATGGCTTTGTTGATCCAAAACTTGTTGGAAGAAAACATGAAGTTCATACGGGTAGCCATACTTTATGGAACCAACTTTGTTTTAATATGGGCCCTATTCATGATAGCAACTATGCCCGGATCACTTGCAAGTCATGTGCATAATTGGTTTTGGTTTTGGTGCAGGATTGTTGTTTGGAGCTGCCGAGCAAAAATCAACCACATTAAATGAGTAGGAGATTTTTGTTACTGTGGACAGGGCCTATTATTATTATTGTCAGTTGAGTATCCATCTGAATAGCCACATTCAATTAAAGGGCTCATCTAGGATCATTTTGTGTTGATCGATAACGTCATAAATTAGTGGCGTTGCAATTTTCGGTTAAGTCATATTTGGACTCTTCATTAATTTTGGGAAGTGTGTGTTATTGTATGTTATTATTTGACATACTCTTGGTCAAATTTCTTGATGAGAACACAGCCTCCCAGGTTTAGGCTATCAAGGTCCCTACGATCACTATCTATCGTTGCTTAGTCAACTCCTTAATCCACTGTCTAAAGCAATATGTTTGCATAAGACTTGGATTCAAGAGAGGTAAATTTGAGTACATCTTCAACTTGGATTCCCTACTAAGGGTGCTGAAGGAAGATTGGTCACATAGCTCCCATTCGCTAATGCTCTCGTTAGGGGTTTATGTTTACCCACTGGACATAGATTACCTGGACGCCATCCTAAATGTCAGGATAGTGCGTGGTGGACTTTTGGTTTCTTGTTTGATATGAACTAATTCCTTGATGTCGATATTTACAAGTTTATTTATGTGTGCAAAGCCTCTAATGCGATGTCGGGTTATAAGTTCCTGAAATAAATGTCACACTGCACCCCAGCCCTCAGAAGTAGGCAGTAATACCAATCAAGTTTGAAGTTATGCCTTCGAGGGTTTTAGGGAACTATTATATTGCACAACTCCATCCCATGGGAGTAGTCTCACAAACATGCATTGGCATACATGCTTTTATGATGAGCATTGACAAAATAACAAATTTTATACAGATTGTATTTTGGTCAATCTCGAGGAGAGGATGAAGCTTTTGTGCGATAATCACAGAAGGAATATAAGGCTCTCAAGCTAAGTAGATTTAGAATCCCGGGTACATTTGCCCGATAGTATGCTTTGGTATGGGTCTCTTCCTCAAGAAGAGGATCCTGCTAACATCTGTTGAGTGTGTTGCAGAGCATAAGCTCCTCAACTGATGGTTGAAAACACTGAGATCATTCTGAAAGTTCGATCATGCAGCCTATGGTTATGCAAGAACTTGTAGCTAAGCATAAGTCCACCAAATGCATAGCTGTGAAGTGTTAGAAACAATACAATAAATTGAACCTGGTTGTGGGATAAAAAATTGTAATGATGTGTAGTATATTGTTATATGGGATGAATCTTGTGATATACCCCAAGAAATACTAAATAGCATGCTTTTAAGCGGTTTTGGTAAATTGTGAAGCATGAGGTTAACTTACATAAATATGGTTTTATGGGCATGTTTAATTCTTTGCACCACTGCAGCAAGCTTTTGGTTTGATTATTAATATTATAGCGTCTCCTTTTTCCTCCACAATCTTTTACCAAATATTAGCTTTGTTCTTGCTCACTTTTGTGTGTATTACTTGCCTTTATTTTTCTAACAAAAAGAATATGCAAAAAGGTTACCAAACACCTATCAGTGTTCGAATTGTAGCTCAAACAACCCGTGAGACTATATAACCTAACCCCATATCTGAATAGCAATTTACAACCAAAATAGTTTCCACTGATGTTGCATACACCAACTCACTAGCCTACAGAGTACTTGACAGATCAATCAGACAATGGCAATGTGGCCAGCTAACCCCCAAAACTATAAACCCTGTTTCACCAACACAACTGTGCTTACTTTAACGACTTACTGCTATTTTAGATTTAAATTTTGTAGCTGCTCACTTATGAGAGACTGTCAACTTTTTATTTTCCCCACTTAAAATTTTGATTGGGAGTGGGCCAGGACCAAGGCCAAGGTGAAGGAGTTTTGACAGAAGAGATACCCCATGAATGCGGCTTCTTCAGAGAAAAGGTTTCCTCTATTTGACAGTGCACTTCCCTATTTGCCTAACAAAACATACAATTGGTTCATAAAATCAGTTAATGGTTCAAGGTAACAAACCTCTGTAATACCCGTTTCAGCGAGATGCAGCTTTCCATGGTTATCCGAGAAAGGTACAAGCGATGCAGCACCAGAACGTTTGCTCTGGGGAACAAGTAGTCGCATAGTGTCAGGTGCAACATTTGTCAATTCCTTCAGTTTCACACCTAATTCTCCTACAGTGCATCCTGCTTTCTCTGTCAATTCCAAGGTCTTGCCCCTCCATGTCACACATACTCTGATCTCTCTATCTGCTATGTCTTCCATTAATGCAATTTCCAAAACCCCAAGAAGATATCTTTCTGCATACAAAATCAGCCCACAGATACATTAAAAAATGATACAAATTCAGTCACAAAAGCACAAAACAGAGGGAAACAGAATCCCTGTACAAATCACAAACAAAAAATTCAATAACCCTCCTAAAAAGAGGGAAAGTAGCTAACATTCAGCGATTGCCTATTATTGCCAAAAATTTTGTGCAACAATATTAGGTAGTTAAAAATGAAGATTCACCTCGATGTCTATGAAACAATTTTCTCGCGACAATCAAAAAACAATTATGAAACATTAACATCTAAAGCAAATTGAATTTTTTTTCCCAAAACATTGAAAGCAATATGAATTCAATATGAAAAACAGTTGCGGACATTACCAACTTCTAAAATTAAGCCTTTCCTTTTTCCTTTTCTTAAGTAATCCGACAAAAAAATGATAAATCATATTTTAGGAGCAAACGATTCCTCCTTATTCGTCAAAACCGAACACAGACATTTTCCCTACCCAAAAAAACAATTGAATAGAAAGCTATTCCTCCTCGTTCATCAAAAACGAGCACAGGAATTTCCCCCCCGGAAAAAAAAATTGAATAAACCCCGGCCTGCGATCGGGAATGAAATTATTGAAAATTGAGCAATACCATTACCAAACTTTCAATCCACACAATTTGCATGAAGGATGTGGTCTATTCAATACGGTTTTTTTCTATTTGTTAACTCACTTAAGTTGGACACTTCAACTTATTTTCGACTAACAATTCGAACCCATTCATACTGCATGTTGATGGCATACTATTGCAGGCCAATTGTAGGAGAGTCAACTCATGATTACTTCCACGGCCTAGATCTTTTTCATTTTTTTAACAATAAATTGTGTTTTTGTGTGTTGGGATGTGGAGGACTTCCCAGTCGAGGAGATATTCTAGACATCCCCTTACCGTAACCGAAGATGACTAGTCTACTTCTTAGTTAAAATTCCCGACTTGAAAAATGGCATCTCAAAACAATTCTTAAGAAGAAATTGGACGGATGTCTAAGAAATGTTTCGAAACGACATTCCTATGGAATATCTACTATGGGGGGATCGCCCCCAAAAACACAGTAGACGCATCCCCAAGATACACTGAAATACTTTAGATAGATGGTTGCATTTTCTCACATTGACATCTATGTTATTTCAGGGTTCGATATAATTGTTGAGCCAATACGTAATGGCTAGTTATGGTACGTTTTAATCATGTAGCGATGGATACTATAGTAAGGGGATCTTCTGACAGGAGTACAAATTGTATACATAAGCAAACTAATGGGATTGATCCCAGGAGGGGTGAAGAAGATCATGGGTTTAAACCCTGCAGTCCCAGTTCCCAGGGTGGGTACACTATGGAATGGGGCAATGAATCATGAAACTCAACCCTACAATGTCAACACAAAATGATATGCCCACTGACTCATATCATTTGAAGGACACCAGTGCCCTTTCTTTTGCTAAGACCTTCGCAACAACTAATTAGAATGAAAAAATATCAATGATACAGTAATGAGTAGTAGATAAATATTACCGAAGTGAAAATTTCTTTGCAGTTTCAGCCCTCGCATCAAATCTGGGTAACCAACTAATAAAAGGCTTGTATTTGCAAGGGTAACTAAACATGCGATGTTTCAAAAATTTTAAAGATATCATATTGAGCAGGAAGATATGGCAGTTTAAAAATGTGTAGAAATCCTAAAATATATGAATTCTATGCCTAATAAGTAGAAATTAACCACATGGAATGCAAAATGTTATGGTGTCGTAATATCATACAATCAATATTACTAATAATTTACATAATGACACTAATGCCAACTTAACACTATCTATTACTAGCAATTGCATGTGTTTCATGCAGATGTGAACGCCGAACGGTATATGTTATCTGATTTAGAGGTATAGTTATTAATTTTGTACTTGATCTTGTATAAGGTGTGTCGAGTGATGTTGTAATTGTAGAAATATAGTTGATCCACTTACATTTGAAGGTTGTATCTCTACATTTCAAACTTTGTTATAAATGCGTACATGATTACATTGTGCAAATCTTATATCATGAGTGATAGTTAATTACCTTTGTAGTTAATGTGGTTTGTAATTATTTGGGGGAAATTGTGTTTGTGTTGCGACTGTTTGAGACAATGATTACATCGGTTGTTTGGCTGGTTGGCTGTTGAAAAATCTATTTTTGTACTGTCGATAACATGTTGATAAGGGGTGTGATTGATAGTTGTAGTGTAGGACTATATAGCTGAAACATTACATTGAAATGTTGTATGTGTACATTTAAATTATGTTACAAATTCGTACATTTAAAATTGCATATCATATTTGAAAATCATCAAATAAATGAAGGTAAACGTACACATACATGAAGACATGTCGTACATTTAGTAGTATTTATATCATGAATGGTAGCCTTTAGTGGGCAATTTTAGTTTCCAATAAACATGATTACATTTGATACCCCTTGAATGGATTGTGTCGCTTTGGATATAAGAAGTGTTGAGTATAGTAGTAGTGGAGGTGCTATCAAAGCAAAGGGTAATATTTATGACGAGTTGTTTTGGTTGAGTGATAGTAGTCTTGACTTCCTCCTTTCTTCTTGCTCTGAGTGTTGGTACGTGTGCCATATTTGAGTATCTCTCGAATGAAAAAGCAGGTGAAATGTATAGATTTGCAAGCGAGGGAACTCTGGAGAAAGATGTGAATGTCAGACCCTACCTTTCAATGGTTCCAATGTCGTCGGTTTCTTTGTGCAAAGTAAGTCTTTGCGACTTGTGGATAGTTAATCTCTAGGCCATTTTAATCGGCAACTTTCTTTGATTCCCTCTCGAAATAGGGGGTATGGGAATATGTAATGGGTTGGAGGGATCCCAACATGGGCCATTGTATCTATCAAATTTGACAATAACAAATAAAGGTAATGTTGGTGGTAACATTGATGTGTCGTAGAAAATGTCAGTGGTTGTCCCTGATTGTTGGAGGGATTCCAGATTCAATGTTCTGTTTCATAACAATTGTTGTTGTATACTGGCTCCTATGCCACATTATGAGATTTAGAAGGAAGTAGTGAAATTGTGGGTGGGAACCAAAATGCCCATCATGTTAGCACATCAAATGTAGATTGTATTCATGCATTGGAACTTTTTTTGTGCGGCGTTGTTGCCACATTGTTTTTCCTGTTGGAAATAAAGTTGGGAAATCCATTGAGAAAAGGACTTCTATATTGTATTCATTTATTAGCGAGAGCCCAAGCTCTGGACATGGCATGGTAAATACGAATACATTTGATACATTCGATACCGAGGTAGATACATGAAGGTTGAGAAAAGTAGTAGTGGAGGTACTATCAAAGTAGAGGGTAGTATTTACTATGGGTTATTTTGGTTGTTATGGCAATAATGTAGATGTGTTGTAGAAAATGTCAGTGATTGTTCTTGTAGCACCATTTACGAGGTTTGTTTCAACCCATAAATTAGCAATAAGCATGATTTTTTGTTGTTTGCATAACAGAACTTTAGAAACAGTAATATCCTCCTTTACTAATATTTGTGGAAATGTAGTTGTTTAACATGTGGATTGGGTTGAATTTGGCATATTATATTTGAGACCAAGACCTACACAGAGAGCATGCTGAAAAGAAAGGGAGCAAGATTTTCAAATTTTCGGGGCTCAGAGGTGATGTATTATAGGTTTTTGTGTTTGTATGTGTTAAGGTATATGTTATCTATGGTGATTCCCAACCCCAATTGGTTTTTCGTAATGCCCAATTTGGTAGATTTCAAATTTTGACTCTTTTTCAACAAACTTATTTAAATGTGTGCTATTTCATTTGTTTTAGGGTTTGAACTTCCGATCAGCAGGTAAAATCTGGTTTTTCTTCCTGTGCAATATGATATTGGGTGTATAGTGGTTGGTGACACATTTGGTGGCATTCTTTGGGTTCTTGGGCTTAGGATGTGTGATTTTAAAGCTCCATTGGTGAGAAATAGTTCAACAAGGTGCATGTGTATTTTGTGTGTGTCAAATATTTACGGATTTACAAGGTATTAACATGTGGAGAAATAGACTCCTTGATTTGGGTAGGTGCGTATGTCGGTTATAATTTTGAGTAAATGAGGCTCTGAGTACAAATGGTATTCCATTTTTATTAGGATGTCCAAGTTCACTGCTGGGTTGCAGAGAAATTATCCAGTAGGGAATAGATGTATTTGTTATTTTGATTTATTTAGTAGAGGTTTTGCAGAACTGCAGGGCATTGAGATGTCAGGAAACAATGTGCTTGATACTTGATTTTGGATGTGTTCCTTGATTTTGAATTTGGATTGGTGAGTTTCATGGCTCAAAATGCCAGCCCATGTTTATTAGGATTCTTGAGTTCATAGCTCAAGTATAGAGAAATTCCCTAGCCATGAGTAGTTATTATTTTTTTGGTTGTATTAAGTAGATATTGTACAAAGTTTCCTTGTATTAAGATATCCAAATACAATATCATTGGTTATGGGGGAATTTTACTTGATTTTCATTTTTTCTTGGTTAGGCTTATGTTTTAAATGTTACACATGCTTATTAGGATGTTTTATATCTCAGTAGACCATTTTCTGGAAAATTGGATTGATAAATTTATTTATAATTGTACGCTTCCTTTTTTTGGGGCTGGAATTAATCATTTTTTATATTACATCATACTTTGTGTTTGTACCAGGATTTTTAAGTTTATACATAGAATCTCATTTCATTCGGTTTGTGTCGATTATTTTGTTTGGGGGAGAGGTTTGACATATTCAGTACGCATATTGAGAGAATTCTTGGAGTTGAAGCACATTCAGTGAAGCAGTATGACAGAAACTGCTTCAGAATTACACGAGAGGTTGTTGGTAAAGCACAAAGAAGCCCAAAATCTGATCAATTATGATAATGAGAATAACAAGATGGCAATTAAGGAAGAAGGGGAGCCTGAAGTTCTACATGATGGATTTAATTTTGGCCAATTCATGTTAGTTGACTCTCTTGCTAGCATGGTTGAGCATATTGCTATGTTTCCAATGGATACATTAAAAAATCGCATGCAAATGCTGGCTAGTTCAAGTGGTTCTACTCATTCGGGTGTGGGAAGAACCCTTAGGTGTATAATGAAATCCGGGGGGGCTCTTGGACTCTATAGAGGCATTAGAGCCATGGGTCTAGGAGCTGGATCTGCTCATGCTGTGTATTTTTCTATGTATGATGTTTGCAAGGAGAAATTGGGAGGTAAAAGACATGGTCACCATCCTTTTGCCCATGTTGCAGCTGGAGTAGTAGCTACTATTGCAAGTGATGTAGTTTTTACACCAATGGATATGGTGAAACAGAGGTTGCAATTGAGAAGCAGTCCATATGGGGGAGTAATGGATTGTATAAAGAGAATGTTGAGGGAAGAGGGTTTTGGAGCATTTTATGCTTCCTATCGAACTACTGTGGTAATGAATGCCCCTTTCACTGCTGTTCATTTTGCAACTTATGAAGCTGTCAAGAAAGTCCTCACCAAATTTTCTCCAGAAAATGCAAGTGAAGTGCACCTACTTGCTCACATCACTGCATGTGGGGCAGCTGGAGCTCTAGCAAGTGTTGTGACAATGCCACTTGATGTGATCAAGACCCGGTTGCAATGCTAGGTTTGAATCCTCTTCTTTAATAATTTAGTATTAGTCTTGAATTTAGATTTTCATGAACGGTAAGGGAAACATAGAGACTTTATAATTTTTCCTGAAATTCAATTTCTCAACTTGAAAGTTTTGAATCATTGACATAAGCCTTACCCCATAATCACTTATAGAAACTTACCTTACTTGTATAAACAAGGAATTAATTTCAATCTAGAGTTAAAATCCATTTGATTCGCTATGATTTTTGGGATATATAATATCTATGTTGTTATCTTTTTATATAAGTTATGATGAAAAAATTACAGTGCTCATTATAAAGATTTATTGAATTGGTTTTCTTTTTGAAAATTACTTACACTCGCTCTTAGTCATGAAGCTACTTTCTCTCTTACTCTTTCATTGAAAATGGGGCTAAATTAATTATATTCATATATCATTTACCAGACTGTACCTATTAGCACCTGTGGAGAATTTCATCTATGTTCTTTTTTAGTCTGAGCTTGTCATCAATGTTGTTGTCGAGGTTAACTATTCCATATGCTCGTCTTCTTTTCTATTTGTTTGACATCACTTATCCCATTTTTATGGCAAAAGCTATCTAGAGTACATCTAATAAGACCTAAAATTATATTAGAATAGCTTTTTTGTTGGCATACATTTTTCCATTCACTAGTTTGTATTTACTGATTACAGTTGGCTTTCATTAGATTGAATTCGAGGATATTCAGGGCCCCAGGACTTCCAGGTTTTTAATACAAAACATATTAAGTTCTTGAATTTAATATAGTTGTAGAAACGTCCATTGGAGTAAATACCTCTCCCATGCGTATTTTTTATACCATTGGGCTTGGTACTGGTGATCTCCTCAACCTTCAATCACCATAAACAAACAGAACACATAAAATCTACCATTATATCCTCTAATGGCGTTCTTACCGAATCCAAGGGCACAGTAAGAAATGGAAGCATGTGAACTGTTTGACAAAATGTATGCCTGAAAGATATTTGGTCTCAATGACTGCAATGTCATCTTAATCAAACTTATTGAGCAGATAGTTCTCTGTTCTTTTAAGTGGACCTGTTTCAATCTTTGTTTTGTTTGTATTTACAGGTAGGCTATCTTAGTTGTCTAGGTTTACGGCATTCTAAACTATCGTTTTCCAATTGGTTAGGTGTTATTGCCTGTGAAACATCATGCATTATGCAAGCTATTGGATTCAATAAGTCCATCTTCGATCCTATTAATTTCTACTGTAAAGGTTATCTTAATTCCAATTCTAGAGCTCAAGAGATTGCTATATCTTTTCTCATAAAGAGCTTGTCAAAGGGATCTGTAAAGGTAAAAATTAGTATCAGGTGGTTGTATCCAGAAACTTCCACCCTGGTACAAATTAGTAATTGGTTGTTTTGATCCCAATCATAAAACTCTATAGATTCTTATTATTGCCGAAGGGTACAATTTTGTTTCTGCATATTTTCTGAGTATTGTGAGCGTGTACAATTTAGTGAGCGCTTATATATTTCTATTTTCAGTCCATACACCTTAAAAATAGGAGAAGATTTTCAAGGGTACAAATTACGTAGTGTCCATATTCCCAATTTCAGTGCATAGATCTATAAAGCAGGAGAAAAAATTCAAGGGTACAAATTAGTAAGTGCCCATATTCCCAATTTCTGTCCATAGAACTAAAGAAGAAGAAGAAAAAATTCAGCCTAAAACAGGAATGGAGCACACCTTTGTGCTAAAGCATGTTGTGGGTGCTTCAAATATGCTCAAACCCCATGTCACTCTCTCAGATCAATCTCATTAGCTACCCTCTTCCCTTCAAGAGAATCCATAAAACCCAACCATAAACTCTACTTAACAAAAATAAAATATTACTCATCGACAATCGACAATTTAAATGGAAAAAAATGTCTTAAACACCGTTCAACAATCTATTCTGCAGTAGTAGAACGCTTTACACAAACACCTGAAATCAATTTTTATGAAGATATGTCTACAAGGCTTAACAAGCTTTTGGCTGAATTTAAAGTACTAGAGGATCCCCGTGATAGGGTCATGAGGCTTTTGGACTATTCTTCATTGCTTCCACCTCTGCCTCAATCTGAGCGCATTACTTTAAATAGAGTGATGGGTTGTACAGCCCAAGTATGGCTTATCGCCAAGCTTGGTAGTGATGGAAGAATGTATTTTGGTGCAGACAGTGATTCTAAGATCACCAGGGGCTTTTGTTCATGTTTGATTAGTTGCCTGAATGGATCCTTTCCAGAAGAGGTGCTAAAAGTTAAGATAGAGGATTTGTCTAGTATAAATATTGGTGTGGCTGGTGGAGCCAACTCCAGGGCCAATACTTGGCACAATATCTTGATTAGCATGCAGAAGAGGATACGAGCCATATTGGCAAAGAACTTAGGGAAGTCTCATGTTGAGCCTTTTCCTTCCTTGCTCATAACTACTGAAGACATTTCAACCCAAGGGAGTTTTGCAGAAGCCCAGGTGATGAAAAATTTCTTCATGTCGTTTTGGATTATTGTAAATGTTTAATTGATAGTTTTTTACGTTCTTATTTTTAGTATTAGATACTTATTTTTGGTTTTTGGAACTCTCTCTCTCTCTACCACTTCTACATGGTATGGTAGCTTGTTGTACTTTCGAGTCCTAAAAAAATTGCTTTAGTCTTTAGTGGGTGTTATATAATTTCTTAGTCCCAATTGAGGGTAGCAATAGAGCTTTCTATATACTTTCCATCTTCTGCATCTGGTTCTAAGACAAGGGCACCGTGCAGGCACTTATTACTCATAAGTAAAAAGGATATTTATATTTACTCTGTTATTTTATGAGTAGAGTGGGAAGGGAATAAAGGGCATTGCCATTAGAACCAAAACAGGTTGTTACTAAAAGGGGGCCTTTAATTCTTTCTTGGTCATCCCTCACGACTATTTCAACTTTAAGCATAATACCCTGGAAACTCTGGTACAGAAATGCCAACCCTGGACCTGTACCCCAATGTCTGGGTGAAGTTGTTATTTTTTATGTATAATCTGGTTGTACACTTATTCATGTACCCCTTGTACCCTGAATTAAAAATGGTGTCGTCTTCTTTCCCCTGTACTTGGGCCTGTCTGCCACTATGTCTCCTTGTGACTACAATCTGAGGAAGCAGGGTATCTTCCAAATGCTAAGACGCTTCTTATAAGTGAGGGTTTCAGGTGATTGATTTAAAGATTGGGTTATGACTCTTACCTCGCTCCCTCAGCCACCCTTCCGCTTTCAATAAAAGCAGAGGATATATTCTCCTCGGTGAAAATTAAAAATCCTATGGCATGCTTCTGATATGCATCTAAAGTCCTGCAATGTCTTTCTAAGATAGAGGTGAACTTGCATTCATGTAGAAAAAGAGGTTGTTTAGACTCTGTACTAGTTTCCATTTCATCCTACATGCACTTCCACTTTAAGAGCATTATGCTTGCTACTCAAAATTATTTGTAAGTGGTCTTGTTGCGGTTTATGTGGGTATATGCCTTTACCTTTCCATGTCACAGGCGTAATGTTCTCATTAGCTGGATCATCTATTGTGTCTTTGTTTCTAGAGTGTTTACATTCTGTTTATAATGTTTGTAGGCAAAATATTTGTCACCTGATGCCTCCAAGGTTGCAGAGCTTGTTGACGCCTTGAAGGAAAAGCAAATTGGAGCTGTGGCACATTTTTACATGGATCCAGAGGTTCAGGGTGTTCTTGTAGCTACCAAACATGAGTGGCCACATATCCACATTTTAGATTCACTGGTGATGGCAGACCAGGCTTTGAAAATGGTAGAAGCTGGTTATAAAACGATTGTAGTGCTTGGTGTTGATTTCATGTCTAAGAATGTTTGTGCAGTCCTAGATCGCGCAAGCTTTGAAAAGGTCAGTTTCATATCAATTTACAAAGAAATGCATGTTGAACACACAAGTGCTACATGAACTCTGTTCTCTGATTTGCTAAACTTATGTGATCTTTCTGCAAATTGCAAGATTGATAATAAGCTTTTATGTGCCAGGTTGGGGTATATAGGATGGCTAGTGAAAAGATTAGTTATTCATTGGCAGATGCTGCAATAAGTCCCAAATATCTACAGTTTCTGGAGGAAGCGTCAAGATATGCAACTTCTCTACATGTAATCTACATCAACACTTCTCTGCAAAAAAAAGCTCAATCTAATGAACTTCCCTGATGGTGTCCACCACCCAAACTTTCCCAATATAGTTTACAAACTAGGGCAGATCTACCGTCATACTATTATCCTGTAGTGACATAACGTGCAAAGTGGAAAAACTTCAATAACAGAGCTTTGTAAGCCTCATATTTAAATATGAAGAAGTAGAACTATTGGGGAAACAAGTTCTCTTTCAATACGTGTTCACAGGGGCTGCTTAAGACCCTAATGAAGCATGTAAATACTTACCAGATTCATGGTTAGAGGATAAACTGCCACTTTCAACAATGCAACAATGTAATTTGATTTACTGGCAGGTAACATCTAACAACTGTTGTTGCATACTCACAGCACCCCTGGATGCAGATCAGGCTTCTAGGTTGATCACTCTAGCATCTAGTGTGATTGCACAACATTGAAACCTCTCTACAAGTGTGGGGACTTGTGTAACTGAGAGAGGAATCTCCATATTAGAGGCTGGTTCCTCAAACTCCTCTGATTTAGATCTATATTTTTGCAAAACTACAGAGGTTTGAAACCTAATCCTACTCTAAAAACCAAGGAGACAGAGATAGAAAGTGCAAAAATGAAACTAAACTAACTGGTGATACACCAAAGGAGGAGTGGTGAACACTTCTTGTTCTACAAATAGACACAGATCATAAAAATGCAACATAAAACATCATGCACAAGCTGATAAGATGTAATCAGAGGTCTGAAATGAAACAAGCAACACAAACAGAGGACTGAAAAACTAATCACAGAGCCTGTATTATCATTTCCACTATCAAAATCCTTGTATTACAACATCGAAGAGGCAGAAAACCTGTTACAATTTTAGAAGAGGTATGATACTTGCAAAAATCACTTGTTTCAGGTGAAAGAAGAAGCTTGCTATCCAAAGAAATGTTCCCCCCTTCAGAAATGAGCCAAATTTGGGTTTTTACATTGCATGGGTCGAGCCCAGGGGACAGAAAACATACAAAACATGGGAGCCCATCCCTCCTTGACTGCAGATGCATTAAAACGGCATGGGGGACCTTACAAACCCATACCCTGTCATTTTGACCGGATTTCAGGAGAATGCGACCCATTCTGCATTAAATCTGGTCGCTGGAATGTCACTTCTGGCCATGAACACGTGTCAGAGCTGTTTATCAATTTTCTCTCTCCATACTACACCAAAACTCAAGATTGACCCTGGAATCATGTAGATAATTTCACAAGCTTTCCGTTGATATAAAGAATGTGCAAATCCGAGCTTTGGAGTGAAAGATATGTCGATCTGAAGATTTAGGGCACGAAACAGGCGAAAATGTGTTTTGAAATTTTTCCCGCGCTCTGCCACCTGGATGACACGTGGCATGCATTGATTGGTCACGTAATTCTCTCTCCTTCCCTGCTTCATTGGACACGTGTCTTCTTTTTATTGGCTCGGGCTTTTCCTTCAAAAATCACCCTTTGACCTTTGGACCTTTTCTCCTTGTGACACGTGTCATGATCTGGTTGGTCCGCAGGTCTATCGGCTCTTTCGCGTCCACCGCGTCCATTTGTCCCGGATGTCCCAGTGCTATTTGGGACAAAAACTTCTGATCCACCCAAAATGGGCTTCCCTGTCCCTTATCTTCCGATGACACGTGGCACAATCTGATTGGCTCTCGGCTTTTTCAGCTATCCACGTCCCACGCGTCCCTTTGTCCCAACTGTCCCAGTGCTGAAGTTCCCCGTTTCGGCCAAACCGGCCGGTTCACGTCCTTCGCATACATTTGTTCCAACTGTCTCGGACTGTCTGGCAAAAATTCTTCCGAACCACCTAAAATGGGCTTCCTTTACTCTCGGCTACTTCGCCTTTTCGCGTCCTTCGCGTCCTCGTGGCCCAGATGTCCCGAACAGTTAGTCGATTTTCTTCTCCTTCAGGTTAACCGGCTTTCCACGTCCCACGCGTCCTGACGGCCCGGTTGTCCCTTTGCTAAAATTTTCCTTTTCGGCCGAACCGGCCGGTTCACGCCCTTCACGTCTATTTGTCCCGGATGTCCCTTTGCTTTGCGGGCTGCCTGGAGGCTTTTCGGGCTGATCCGCGCCTTGATGTCCCAACTATCCCAAAGGCGACCTGGAGTAGGACTTAGCCAATTTCGTGATTTTTTCCTGAATCGACCTACTTGCTTGGAACTGAAAACTCTGATGCATGTTATCGAAATTTACCCTGGGGGGTGAACTTTGGATAACAATTTGGTGACTTTTCAGGGTCACCTACCTGCTAGGTAGAAGATACCAGTTTCCTGAAGCAATCCATTGGGCATGGAGTCATCAAATATTCTGTTCAGAAACCTAACTGACTCAGAAAGTGTAAGGAGGAAGATGGAATGTTACCTGATGAAAGCAAGGACTGCAAAACATATCCATGGACAACAAGTTGTGCCAAAGCACTTAGGGAAAACAAAACTAACCTACAGCAAAATAATGTGCACAAGCACTTGGAGGAAAGAAAATCTAATCTAATATTTACAGAGGTAGTGAACTTCCCTCTAGAAGTAACGCTTGAGATATATTCCATTGACTAAAATCTGCAGTTCTTCACCATCTAATAAGGCTAATTGGAAAGCATTGTTGTTCTTGCACTTTGTGACCATGTATGGGCCACTCCAAATGGCATCAAATTTTGAATTCCTTCCCGGTTTTGCTCTGTCCACATCCCATTTCAACACTAGATCTCCAACTTGAAAAGATCTATCCTTGGCCTTTCTATCAAAGGTCTTCTTGATCAAAGCTTGATCCTTTTCCATTGCTTGGGATGCCTGATTCCTGATCTCTTGCAACTCCATCAACTCTGCATACCTCACCTCCATGAGCTCAAATTCAAGAAACTCTAGCTGCTTCATGAGTTCCAATGTTGGCAACTCAAGTGACATGGGCAAGATTGCCTCTCTTCCATAGACAAGCCTGAATGGAGAGTTACCTGTGGATCTTTTGGGAGTTATCCTATCAGCCCATAAGGTTGATTTCAGTTTGGTATGCCAAGACCTCTAATTCTCATCAAGAGTCCTCCTAATGATCCTCAACAAGTTCTTGTTTGTAGACTCAGCCTGGCCATTACCCTAAGGGTAATAGTTCGATGAAGTGCTTAGGTAAATACCATTCTTGACAGCCCACTCAGTCACCTTGGATCCAATGAATGCCAATGAATTATCAGAGATTATTGTGGCAGGTACACCAAATTTGGTTGTTATCCCCTCATAAAAGTCTAAGATGTTAGACTCATTCGCCTCTTTGAGTGCTACTGCTTTTGTCCATTTGGTGAAGTAGTCTGTGGCTGTCAAAATCCATTTGTGCCCTTGGCTTGAATTGGGATTAATGACTCCAATGAAGTCCAAACCCCATTGCATGAATGGTTGGTCAACTGAGATTGGATGCAATGGAAGGGCAGCAAACTTCTCTTTTCCCGTGAAGAATGCACAATTCTTACACCTCTTGATCCATGCATAACAATCACTGAATATTTTAGGCCAATAATAACCAGCCTTCATGATTTTTAGAGCTATCACTCTTGGTACAAAATGGCCACTAGCTGGTCCACCATGAAACTCTTCTAACAACCTTTGAATCTGATTTGTGCTAATGCATCTCAGCAGCACTCCATTCACATCTTTCTTGAACAAAAATCCATCAACAATGGCATACGGGATAGCTTGTAATCTGAAATGTCTCCTTTGGGTCTTGTTCATCTCTGGAGGGCATAAGCCTGTGCTTAGGAAGTGCATAATACTTTGGGTCCAGCAAGGAGTCGGGTCAGCATTGTCTTCTTCATTGTTTGCCACTTGGCTCATGACTGTCCTGGACTGTCAAAACAGCCTCTTCTTTATTGCATACTTCCTTTTGCTTCCCCAAAACCAGCTGCTCACACAATCCTTTCCCTCTTACCAGCTTGGTGATCTTGATATCAATGTCATATTACATGACATGGGTGATCCAACCTGCCCTTTTCTCATTCAAATCCTTGTTGAGGAGGAAGTCCTTAACTCCAGCATGTGAGACTAGCAACTGGACCTTGTTGTTTGAGACTAAATGCTTGAATTTCTTCAAGCTTCTGATTACTGCAAGTACATGCTTTTCAATAAAAGAGTACCTCACCTCGCAATCATCTAGGCTCTGGCTGAAAAAGGCAATCGGCTGCTCATCATTATCTTTGTTCTCCTGTACTAGAATGGCATAAATAGTGTCATCACCTCCATATGCATAGAGGATGAAATCCTTGGAGAAGTCCAGGTTGATGAGAGTTGGTGCCTGAGAGATAGCTTCTTTGATTGCTTCAAAGCTCTCCTTGCCTTCTGCTGTCCACTTAAAAGTCATGCTCTTCTTTAACATTTTGGTGATGGGCTTGACAAGGGCTACAAAATCTGGGACAAACCTCCGAACAAATTTTATCCTTCGTAAGAAGCTTTGAAGAGCCTTCTTGTGACTTGGCAATGGTAGTGCTCTTATGGCTTCAACTCTCTCTGGATCAATTGCCAGCCCCTCTTTCGAGACAATATGGCCTAGAAGTTTCCCCTCGTGAGACAGGAATATGCATTTTTTGGGATTCAATGATACCCCAAATTTTCTACACCTCTGGAATACCTGCCTTAGATGAAAAAGGTGATCCACTGCATTTTTGGAGAATACAGTGATGTCATCAAGATATATCAAAACTATCTTGTTGATCAAGCCTTTGAATGCCATATCCATTGCCCTTTGGAAGGTAGCACCAGTGTTGGACAGCCCAAATGGCATCTTCTTGTAAGCATATGTCCCCCATTTGGTGGTGAAGGGCTGTCTTGAATTGGTCTTCTCCCTTCACCATAATCTGGTTGTAGCCTGAGTAGCCATCAAGTAGTGAGAACCTTTCTGAACCGGCTACAATTTGTAATATTTGCTCCATGGAAGGGAGTGGGTAATGATCCTTGAGAGAGGCCCTATTCAAATCTCTGAAGTCAACACACAACCTGATTTCTCTGATCTTCTTCCTAACCGGAACCAAGTTAGCAACCCAACTTGAGTGCTTGATCGGGAATATAATGCTTGCCTCTATTAGCTTATTTAGCTCTTTCTTCATTAGAGGCTCAATGTGAGGGTTAACATGTCTCTGCTTCTGCCTGATGGACTTAGCATCTAGATCCAATTCTATGGTATGTTGTGCCAAATTTAGATTGAATCCTCTCAAGTCTTCATAGCTCCAAGCGAAGACATCTGTAAATTCTTGGCAAAGCTGTATGAAATTTGATTTCTCCTGCTCAGTGGCCACTTTACCAATTTGAAGTGTTTTGCCTTCCCCAACCGGAATTGGCTCTGAATCTTCTCTCTTGACCTGTATGTTAGCCTTTTCCTTACGGAACTGGTCGTTAGGGTTGAAGATAGACTCCAACGTTATTAAACCCTTGGGAAGCTTTTTTGTCCGCAGCTACACTACTTGATCCCCATACTGTTGCTCTAGTCTGTTCTGATTCCTAGCTGAGAATTCAGCCTCTTCTTGTAAAAAATTGATGATCTGTTGATCGTTCTCAAACACCTGCCAGCTTATATTATTATCTGGAACTGCTGGTCTCACAATCACATGGATATGCGGCTGTGTTTTTTCCCTTTTGATGTTGTCAACCACATCAAACATTGCTCCAACTATTGCGAGCCTATCCACGGCTTCATTTTTCTTCCTGGGTATGGACACGATGTTGAAAGCTTCGAAATCCTCAATGAGGTCCCATACCCTATTCTTATAGTTCTTCAGCAGGTCATTCTTTGTAGCATGTTGTCCCCTGACTTGATTGACGATGAACTCACTATCCCCGAACACCTGTAAAGTTATTTATGCCCTTTCTTCCCAGCCCAATGAAGTCCATGAATCAAGGCCTCATATTCAGCTGTGTTGTTTGAACAAGAAAACTGGAAACGAAAAGCTGAATAATATTTGATGCCTTGAGGTGAAACAAGCATAGCTCCTCCTCCTGCACCTTACCTACTCCTTGATCCATCAAAGAATAATTTCCATACCTCATTGTCATCCTTATGGTTTGGTTTGGTGATGCTAGGAATAGGTTGGTTTTCTTCATGTATGCAATAGACTCCTAGTTCAGATTCTTCTACTTCTTGGTAGGGATCAAAAGCATGTACCTTGCTTGCCCATTCATCAAGAGTCAAATCTGGAATGCTTCCAACCTTAGTGTCAGCCTCATCTGTGTTTGGATAATCTTCTTGATCAAATGCTGAACAGTTGGCATTGATTTGGCTTGGAGTATGAGGCTCAATATGAAAGTTTGCAATTGGTTCAGATCTGATTGTGACCTTAGTACCATATCTTGTTCTGAACAACATGTGTGACCAATCAGCAAATAAGTAGCCTCCAATTTTGGCTGTGAAATCCCTTGATAAACATAGGGCAAAGAGTGGTGGCAAGGTCTATCACTGACACATCTTGTAAAACAACAACATGTTGGGGCATGTATGCAAGGTAAGATTCAAACCTTTAATTACTCCCACGGTTTCTACTGTTGTCCCATCCAATTACACTACTCCTTTAGATATTACTTCATATTGGAGACCCTAGCTAATCAACTATCTACTTGGGCATCACTGAGCTACTTGCCCCAGAGTCAATCATGCAATTATGTACCAACTTGTCTCCTATGATCAACAAAACATAAAATGGGGGGGGGCTTCAACATTTTACCTTGCTGTCCTCCATGATTTCCTTTAGGATGGGCAGCATTTGTGAGTACCTTCTCTTGCATTTGGACCTGTTGGTTCGAATTTGGCCAATCCTTCATGGCAGCTTGCAACAGATCTCTTTGGCCTAGGATAGATAGGGATTCCCACATTGATATGTTGACGTTTTTCTTCTTCATCTGATCAATGATACTGAATGGTGATGAAGAATCTCTCTGCTGTCCCCTAGCTTGCACATTCATTTCTTGCACATGGGCAGCAACAACTGGCATCTGAGTTGGTTTAGGAGCTGGTCTTGGGTGCTCCTTGCATGCATTTGGAACTGCATTTTGTTTGCCAACACCTTGTGGAGTGACAGAAGGTCGTGAACTACTTGGGGCCAATGGCTGCTCGTCACCCAAATTTCTCCTTTTTGACCTTGTGTTGGCTGCAACACTTTGAGAGGGTATTTGATTCATACCACAGAAATCTTCAGCCTGCCAATTGACAAGAGTAGTTTCATTTGGAGATGATTCCTTGTTGAGAATGCTTCTTGTTGTTGGATGATCTCCTTCATGGCTGGACTCTTACGACCCACCAATGGTTTTGTCACCATCAAATCTTGATTTAAGCACCGTTAAAGCACATTGATTGGTTATGTGGCTAACTACATGGAAAACACCAATCATATTCTTGGGCCATGTTATTTTGTGACTGGCACTAATGCTTTAGAAGTAGATACAACATTGGGGTTATAGGGCTGAAATGGTCTATTGGCAGGAGGCCTTGTTTGATTCATATTTGCAGCTGGGTTAGGTGGTCTATTTTTTTGGTATGGGGGCCTAGCCTGGTACTGCGCTTGAGGCTAATACGGTCTAGCACTTTGAGCTTGCTACCTTTTGATAGTAACTAGCTCATTTCCCAAATTTTGCAATTGTTTCATGACCTCTTGGAGTTCATTTGAAGCACTAGAGGATGAAGTAGAAGTTTCATTTGAACTCTGATTTCTAGGGGTGGGAACAGGAGCCAAAGTGGGTGCTTGACTAGTGCTTGGATTTTCTAAGTTTGGATACAAGGGCATGGGAGGCCTAGGATCCAGTTTTACCAGCTTGAATAAGACAGTTTTTGGCTCTAATGGCAATGCTATAAGCAGCAGGTAAGGTTGTGCCTTCCATAGATTGAATTAACATAGAAATATCAGAATTCAAAGCTTTAAGGTAATATAGAAAATCACCTTCTGTTGTTGGCTTGAATGTCACTGGAATTCTATCCCAAGACCTTTGAAATCTGAAGTTGAAGTCAGTCAGCTGCTCGTTGGGGGCTCTCTTGATAGTTGTCAGCTATTCCAAAAGAGACAAGTTGTCTCCCTTTTCTCCAAATTACTCGTGAAGTGCAATACACAACTGATTCCAGTTTGTGATAGAACCAACTCTAAGGCTCCTAAACCATTGCAATGCTTTACCCTTGAATGAAGATGCCATTAACTTGACAGCCATTTGCATTTCATTGATTTCATGGATTGCACAAAGGTTAGCAATATCTTTAACATGATCACCTGGAGTAGTCTGATTTTCTCCGGTGAAGTAGGGAATGTTCTTCAAGGCTGCAATAGGAACTGGATGTTGTGCATTGAGAGCAAGTGGGCTGCTGCCTGTGAAGTTGACGTAGGGGTTGTTCTGAGCCATTCTAATCGGTCTTAAAACCCTTGTATGCTGAATGAAAGGCCTGTCAGGTGGAGGAGTTGAGAGAGTTCTGTTTGGTGGAGATGGAGACCTTTGAATCCTTCTTCCTCTTTGCCTTCTTCTTGGAGATAACTGCAGGTATTCAAACAACACTTCTTCTTCTCCAACTCTTGACCTTGTGGTGATTCTTCTCATGAGTTTTCAGGCTTGCACTGCTAAAACCAGTTGATTCTTCCCCTTGGAGTCGCCAGATATACAAATAATAGCTCTTTGTAAGCAAGAAAGATTGCAGCAGATGCACATCAACCCTGCTGCAATAAAAAATGAGACCTCTTGTCCCACCGGGCATGCCAAAACCATTGTTACAGACTCACAGCACCCCTAGATGCAGATTAGGCTTCTAGGTTGATCACTCTAGCATCCAGTGTGATTGGACAACATGGAAACCTCTCTCCAAGTGTGGGGACTTGTGTAACTAAGAGAGGAATCTCCAGATTAGAGGTTGGTTCCTCAAACTCCTCTGATTTAGATCTATATTTTTGTAAAACTATAGAGGTTTGAAACCTAATCCTACTCTAAAACCCAAGGAGACAGAGATAGAAAGTGCAAAAATGAAATTAAACTAACTGGTGATACACCAAAGGAGGAGTAGTGAACACTTCTTGTTCTATAGATAGACACAGATCATAAAAATGCAACATAAAACATCATGCACAAGCTGATAAGATGTAATCAGAGGTCTGAAATGAAACAAGCAACACAAACAAAGGACTAAAAACTGATCACAGAGCCTGTATTGTCATTTCCACTGTCAAAATCCTTGTATTACAACATCAAAGAGGTAGAAAACCTATTACAATTTTAGAAGAGGTCTGATACTTGCAAAAATCACTTGTTTCAGGTGAAAGAAGAAGCTTGTTATCCAAAGAAATGTTCCCCCCTTCAGAAATGAGCCAAATCTAGCTTTTACATTGCATGGGTCGAGCCCAGGGGACAGAAAACGTACAAAACATGGGAGCCCATCCCTCCTTGACTACAGATGCATTAAAACGGCATGGGGGACCTTACAAACCCATACCCTGTCATTTTGACTGGATTTCAGGAGAATGCGACCCATTCTGCATTAAATCTGGTCGCTGGAATGTCACTTCTGGCCATGAACACGCGTCAAATCCATTTCTCAATTTTCTCTCTCCATACTATACCAAAACTCAAGATTAACCCTGGAATCATGTAGAGAATTTCACAAGCTTTCCGTTGATATAAAGAACGTGCAAATCTGAGCTCTGGAGCGAAAGATATGTCGATCTGAAGATTTAGGGCACGAAACAGGTGAAAATGCATTTTGAAATTTTTCCCGCGCTCTGCCACCTGGATGACACGTGTCATGCATTGATTGGTCACGTAATTCTCTCTCCTTCCCAGCTTCATTAGACACATGTCTTCTTTTTATTGGCTCAGGTTTTTCCTTCAAAAATCACTCTTTGACCTTTGGACCTTTCTCCTTGTGACATGTGTCATGATCTGGTTAGTCCGCGGGTCTACCGGCTCTTTCGCGTCCACCGCGTCCATTTGTCCCGGATGTCCCAGTGCTGTTTGGGACAAAAACTTCTGATCCACCTGAAATGGGCTTCCCTATCCCTTATCTGTCGATGACACGTGGTGCAATCTGATTGACTCTCAACTTTTTCAGCTATCCGCGTCCCACGTGTCCCTTTGTCCCAACTGTCCCAGTGCTAAAGTTCCTCATTTCGGCCGAACCGGCCGGTTTGCGTCCTTCGCGTACATTTGTTCCAACTGTCTTGGATTGTCTGGGACAAATTCTTTCGAACCGCCTGAAATGGGCTACCTTTGCTCTCGGCCGCTTCAGCTTTTCACGTCCTCACGGCCCAGATGTCCCGAGCAGTTAGTCGATTTTCCTTCTCCTTCGGCCGAACCGGCTTTCTGCATCCCGCGCGTCCCGACGGCCCAGTTGTCCCTTTGCTAAAATTTTCCTTTTCGGCCGAACCGGCCGGTTCGCGCCCTTCGCGTCCATTTGTCCCAGATGTCCCTTTGCTTCGCGGGCTGCCTGGAGGCTTTTCGGCCGATCCGCGCCTTGATGTCCCAACTGTCCCAAAGGCGACCTGGAGTAGGACTTAGCCAATTTCGTGATTTTTTCCTGAATCGACCTACTTGCTTGGAACTGAAAACTATGATGCATGTTATCAAAATTTACCCTGGGGGGGTGAACTTTGGATAACAAGAGCTTAGATGGAAAATCTGAAGCGGAGGGCAACCCATAGAATACATGATTTTTTGCCCTGAATCAATCTATTTTCCTGGGACTTGAGTATTCAATGCATGTTATCATTTTTACCCTGGGGGTGAAAATTGTATAACAAGTAGCTTTGGACCAAATTATGGCCATCTATAGACCAAATATATGACCATCTCTGGACTAAATACAAGAGACTCTGGACCAAATTAATGGCCAACTCTAGAAAAAATACAAACAGATCCTAACCAAAATACATAGTATCTCTGGGCATGAGAAACTACTGATCTCAAGATGGCAGGAGTACTAGGAGATGAGCTATTCAATCCACCATAGTGCCGAAGGATTAATGACCCTCAAGCTGGTAGGCTAAGTTGGCCAAGAAGATACATTGAGTTGAGTCGATACCCACTATGTATAGGGTCTAATGCAAAATTGGAGGTCATTCCAAGTTATGACCGATCTCTAAGATGGTTCTAAGTTAGATGTAGCCTCCACATGAAAAGTTGATTTTTTGAATGAATCGGTGAGTCAACTATTGATAGTATGATAAATGAAACAAATAAGCCTCTGGTATGTTAGTCAAATTGAATATGGTTACGGTGGAGAGTTCCGCAACTTCCAGCACACTCAGACATCTACCACTCCTCTCTCTCAAGAGATTTACGAAGAGACCAATTTAGATTTGAATCCTTAGAATCCATTATCAACCCTAATGACTAGTTTACTAAAGAAAAGGAAAACATAATAGTCAAGGGTGAATATTTAGAGTCCATCTAAAATTTGGTGAATGAAACATTACATGCAAAAAGCAATTGGTAAATTATGTAACCCAAAATAAAAACATGCTTCTGTAGAGCTTTTCCAAGAATTCTCTAATATTTGGTATGGATTTATGGAGATATTACAGGATTTAACACAAGTTTAGCTCATCAGGGGGATCGATCTTTGATCCAAATGCCATTTTTTATTAGATAGAAACTGATGAAATGTTAATCCACATATCAAAGGTCCCTGAATCAATAAGGGACATTGAACAAGATGATTGAGGATGACCATCATCTTTCCCATTGAATCATTCATCATGGGGTAGACACCTAAATTTAGCTTTTGCAATCTTAATGTCAAAAAGAAATGGGGAAATTAGGTCGTGTGTTGATTTCCAATCCCGTTTATAATTAGGGTGTTCTTTGCAAAGATCACTATATGTTTCTCACCACTCTAGTCGGTTAACAAGCATCTTACAAATGGTAGCAGGTTTGGATATTTTTTCTCTTCTAGATGATTACTCTATCTACAATTAGATCATAAGCCAAAATCCTCTTCAAAACAATACAATTAGCAATTTATTAGCTAATTAAGCCTATTTGCCCTTGCATTTGGTCAATATGCCCTACTATTTATCTCAAACCCCTCTTCCAACCACTCAAAATCACCCCATTTATGGCATCCACCACATCTCGGCAAGCTTCAAAATTTTATCCTAGCCTCTAGTTGACCCTAAGTGGTTGATTAAGGCTCCATCACCTCTTAATCACTTGGTAATTCACTAATTGTGATTAGTAAGATCTTAATCATGATTAGTAATTCTAATATAATTTGGGGCTTTTAGTCCCACATGCACCAAAATACAAGTTTTTCCCAAAAGGAAAACTATAAAAAGAGTGCACCTCATTCCTTTATAGTTTTACAACCATGCTTTGATTTACATCTCATATAATAAATATGATATATATCCAACTTCAATTTTGCTTAAAGCCTTCAATGGGGTTAGTAGATGGATATCCAAAATGACCAAGTAGTCATTTGGAGAGGCCATTTCACCTTGTTTGGAGTAGCAACCATAACCATTTGATTGCCCTCTTAGGTCTATTTAGGCCCATGTTAGGTAATTCAAGCCTATTAGTATGCATGTTTAGTTAGAATTTGTATTGTTCATACTCAGTTCAAGCAATCCTTTAAGCTTATATCTTAATGTTACATTCCTAGACTTAGAACCTTGGCTAGATGGATGGCAATGGTGTTACATTTCCTTGTTTAGTCATGCAATTTTCTTTGAAAATTTTAGGGAAACCAATGCTTTCATTTGGCACGCCAGGTGAGTTCAAACCCCAGGATTCATTTTTCATGTTTTTATGAGTTTTCCATTTCATTTTTCTAGTTTAAATGAAGATTGCGGGTTCTAGATTAATGTTCAGAGGTTTAAAGAAATTCACACATGCCCGAATTCTGATATCCAATTTTGAGGCAACAGGGGTCTCAGCTAATTGTGGGACCTGTCACATGTTGACAGTGTCCAGAAAGGTTGACTTTCTACCTATTTATAGATTGAGATCTAAATACAATTCAAAAGGGTATTGTTGGAGTTTTTTGAAATGTAGAAATATTGGAAATGACTAAGAATATTGAGAGGGAAAAGGACTATAGATTCAGAATAGTTTCAGAACTAGTCGCATAAAGATTGCCTTGTTTTCTAAGGAAAATTCAGAGATCATGATGTAGATACAATGGAAATAGAAAAGAAATTCAGAGATTCTAGACATCTTCAGATGAACAACACAGGTTTGGAAATTAATGGAAATTTACAAATTAAGGTGAACAGCATTCCCATCGTACTTATAAATGTAATTCTAAATAGTTCCGAAACCCCGAATCTCCAAATGCGAGACCATATTGAGAGATAGCCACAAAACCTGAGTTTCAGATTAATAAAAATGTACTCAGTATTATTACATTCATGGTAGAAGTAGCGAATAATACATTGCAGATCTACCAAACTGAAAATCTCTGAAACCAACGGGAACATCTGCAACCATCTTTGGCAGGTTGGTGCTTTTGGTTTCGGAGCTCTCAAGCCATTTTTCATGAGAATACATCCAGCTAACTTACATTTGGCCGTATGCAGGAGATAGAGAATAAGCTCAGATAAAGGAGCAAGAGAGGACTTTTCAGAAAGCTCAAAGGGTCCTCTAATCAAATAAAGGTTATCATATCCTTGAAACAATAAGTGACATCCTAATCTCGGTAAACCAACCATGCAAGAAATACAGGCCATTTTCCTTATTGGATCTAAATCCATCCACATTCTCACATACTGGGTGCATTAAATGTATGGTATGTGGCTTCCTGAATTGCAAATTCCACCAAATGGAATAAGGAACCTTGTATGAAGGAAGAAAATGAGGGCTAGAATTAGTAGAATTCTATCCAGGCATTATGACCATTTCATGTTAGGACATGAGAGCCTTCAATCAATATAGGTTTGAAAAAGTCCCGGATGCTTTCCTTAGATCAAAAGATCTTCTGAGATTATTAGTCTCCCATGGAAAAATTGTCATTAGCTTCCTATATTTGACTAGTTACGCGGCATTTTTCTCTTTTCAGGTTTTGATGCACATTTTTTCTTTTCCCACGGTAGAGCCTTACCTTCTATTTCATTGAGTGGACATTCAGTGCATGATTTCAAATTTCTATCCAATGTCGATGGCACATAAAACTGCAAATAAGCCTTTTGGCTGATTGACTCACTCCTTCGTCCAGTGTACTGTATCAACTCCTTTCAATCAAATCCGTGACCCATTCAATCTGTGGATGATTTTCTAACCCTCCAAGGCATGCTTCCAATTCATCCTTAAATTGCTAGACTTGGGAAATCATTAATCTCCTTATTGCATTTTCGGTTTTCTAATAATTGAGGCCAGTGGAGGCTACGATATACATTCTGTTTTATGGGTTCCTAGACTTATCTCCGGAAAAGTAGGTGTTCAAAATTCATAATTGGTGCATTCGTTCCAAGCTCTGTTGCAGTAAAAAAGTCATTTATTTTTATGCATCTTCTTGTACCCTATCTCCTTGATTTTCCAAAGAGGAGACAATTAGGTTTCATAGAAGTATATATCCTACTACAATATCTATATTGCCATGAACCATGAACAGAGGAATAGGAACCGGTTTATATCAATCTTTTTAGAGTGGCCCCTATTTCCCAATTTTAACTTGTAATTCATACAATTCTTTTGTAGATCAATTGTCTCAATGTTATGATCAGTTTTTTCAACTAGATTAGTCTTAAGAATCCATGTCAATTGTTCTTTGAATCCACATTCAAGGGTATTGTGAATTTTATCAAAAATACCCTCACTAGATGTATATAGTCAAATTAGGTAGCATGCAGCATATTTTTGTTGTTTGTCACATTTTTTAAGTAAAGCCATGAAAAACAAGTTTTTCATTCATTAAAGTGCTCTTATAGATATTTTAGAAAATGCTCCTGGGTGGTATTTTCCATTTAAAAATGAATACCCAGTGGGAGAATTCATTGGTAGGATTCCAAAGAATAATATTTCAAGTTAACAGTTTAAAGTTTCAGTTTAATGGGGAAATTTCCAACACAATCAGTTTCAAGTTTTCGGAAAATCTAACATTCAAATTTTATTTAGAACAGTTTACTCGTTGAAAAGCATTTCAGGTAGAAAAAGTCAATACTAGTGCAGCTACTTAGATGTGCCTGTCAAGACACTGTATTAATTTCAAGGGTGTTAGAGTAATTTTCAAAGTTTTAGCAACACTTCCCATTTTTAAGGGGTGTGCCTATGCACTACTAGGTGCGCCTGCGCAGACAGTTGTATTTTCTTGAGGGGTGCGCATGTGTAATATAAAAGTGTGCCTATGCATCTAGTCAAAATTACCAAGAAATCCCAAAGATTGGACCTTTTTTCAAAAAAAAATGTGTGTAAAGTGTGCATTTGTGTGCATCTATAGGAAAAATGTGCATGTACATGATTCATTAGAGCACTTGTACCTCACTGGAAGTGCTTGTGCATCGTTGACTGTATGAAAGATGATAGAGGGGTGCCTCTACATGACTGTGAGTGCATGTGCTATGACTGTGAGCGTATGTGCACCAGTAGGGGTGCTTGTGCATCAAGGAAAAGGGCACATGTGCATGATTATGAGTGTGTGTGCCTCACTAGAAGCGCATGTACACTCATTAACTGTGTGAAAGATGACAGAGGGGTGCTTCCTGCATGACTTTGAGCACCTGTGCATGACTATGAGTGCATGTGCATGACTATGAGCATCTGTACACTAGTAGGGGTGCCTGTGCATCAAGGTAATATTTTCTCAAAATTATCAGTTTTCATGGGTTTTTAGTTATCGTTTTAGTTAAGTTATTAATTTTAGAGAAATATTCCTGAAAAAATTCGTCTTAGGGTTTGATAAAGGGATTTTCTGAGTTAAATTGGGTTAGGGTTTGAGGAGTGATTATGTTTTCATGCTTTTATTGAGTTTGGAATATAGTATATGTATGCTCTTCTCTTTCACATGGTGTGATATTGAGAACCAAAAACACTTGTAAACCATTTTTTTTTCTTCTTGGGAGTAAATAGGAACAATCATCATTCATTTTGTGCCTAAGAGAATAAACCTTCATTTTTTGGCATATGATTGATCTTTTAGTTTAAGAAATTTTTCACTTGATAAATAAATCAAGGCTAAAATTTACGTGTATGTTCTTCCCTTCCACCTAGTGTGATCTTGGGAATCAAAAGCAAGTTTTAGTCTTTTCATTAATAAGCACTTGGATTAATTGGGAATAAAACTTTTTTTTGCACATTTTAATGGTAGATTAGTTGATTTACAAGCATTTTTCATTGCTATATTTCTTATGATATTGTGAATCTATGTTGAAACTAATAACCATTTGTGTGAAGGAAATAAAACTGTTAGTAAAAGAAATAATGGATCTCTTCAAACCAATTTTTCTAACATTCACGTGTGATTGTAGGTTGCCAAAAGGAGTGCGACAGAAACCACATTAAGTCTACAAGATAACAAAACACACCACGATCATCACATTGTATATGTAGGTTTCAGTTAAGAGTTATGGCTTCATCCGCTTAACTAGGACATAACCCCTTTGGCATAAACATTAAGTTACAACAATGGGGGTGGTCCTAGGAACCCTAAAGTAGTTCACGCAAGAGGGAACCTTGTGAACAAAACAGGAAAGTGCTCCACACTACCGAATTGACTAGCACACCTTGGTGAGGTTAGTGTCAAAGATATTTGTATCATGACCCCAGTGAAAAGTATAACTGAACGCACTTTAGGTGCTCATTATACTATAAGGGGGTAAAGTAAATCCGAGATACTACTTTGGAAACCTTGGTAAATAAAGCTCGATCTAGATATCTTGTGACACCTAGAGAGAGAACCACCTAGGAAGCTTGCCGACTTGGAACCATTGTTTTTGTCTTAGTTTTTATACTTAAGAGCTCTCACAAAGTGACAACTTTTTTAGATTCAAACTCTTGTTTTTTGAACAAGGGAAAGAATATCTTAAAGTTGAAACCACGTGATATTTCATCACGAAATCTACTTAGTGTCATTTTTTCCTAGTTTTTCACTTGTCCTAAGACAAGGTGAAAACTCTGCCAAAATAACACCAAGTTTATTTCAACACCACTTGGTCTATCAACCTTGTTTTCTTGTTGCCCATTTTTGAGACAAAAGGAAACAACAGAAACATGAATACCGTACTAGATATCATTATGTCTACCACTTTTGTATTCTACTTGTGCATGACTAGGTTGCAATGTCAGGAGTGCAAGTGTTGAAAGTGTGCATGGTACGTACTCATGATCTAGTAGGACCCCTTGTGTCTCAAAGACCCCTATTTGAGACTTATTATCATCGTAGTTAGGTTGATCTTCATCTTTGTCTTCTTTTGAGTTGCTACGATACCCACATTATAGCCATATAATGGCATATATTTACGTCTTGTTTCCATTGTGAAACTAGTCCTAAATATCTATATTGTAGTCGTTATGATGCTCACACGCATAGCGATTTCTTGTTATACTTACACGTAATTTTTACACCCTAGCTTTGTCTTGATTTTTTTTAAGTGTTGAGGTTACTTTGTTAGCATCGCTATAACATCATTTTGATACTAAAATCTTTCTTTCTCACAAAGTCTTGATTACGTGTCTAAATAGCGTTGTTATGATGCTTGCATTTGTATCGTCCATTTTACAAGGCTTAGAACTTTTTTAGTGTTTAGAAACTGGTTTTGAGTATACCTTGTTAGAAGGATCACGCCAACATTATCTTAGCATTTAGGTCTTGTTTGTTTCAAACTTGGCCTAACTGGTGATATTGTGTTGTCATTATTCGGTTTCAAACCTATCTAGAAAAATCATAGGGAGTAAAATTATTTGGTGTGACTAGATTTTGAGTATTAGACATCATCATATGTAGTATCTTAGAATAGCTTGTGTTGTGTATTATCTTGCTATAGTAGATCGTTCTTTATTCCTTAGCTTCCTTAGGTTCACATTGACCTATTAAATTTGTGGCTATTTTATAGTTGGCATTGTTTTTTGACAACTTAGGGTCATTACGCTACACAAATTTGACCAGGGTCCCTTGTTAATAAACCTTAGTGGAAATCTTTCGCATTGTAGCTTCTATTCTAAGTAATGCCTACTACGAGAATGAGGTCATGAAAGTTAGAAGCCAATATTTTTGGAGGTGAAAATCCTCTTTTAAAGGATAATCTCATATTTGACCATAGTGGTGGAGAGGAAGATTCTCCTCGTGCGGATGTAGAGCTTCATTCCCCCCATTTTTACGACTACATTTTTCATAACAAACATGAAGTTATTATGTGGGTTGTGGAACTAGGGGCCAAATTACCTTCCACAGTAGACCCTTCTCTTATCGTCGGCATGGTTTGAGGAGAAGAAGTAGACCACCCTCGTCTCACTCTTAACGAAATATTGAACCCAGGTCATGCCTCTAATTCTAGATGATGAAATAATGAAGAGGTGCCTTTTTAAAATCACAGGGACTATCACATACCTACAATTAGGGTTCATTGTGAAGATGATGAAGATTATGTTCATCATGCACAACCTCCTCCTAACGAAGAGTGTCATGAAATACCTATTAAAGAGGTGACATTAGAACAACATGTCCAAGCCCTCACTTGCAAATTGGCAAGTTTGGCATCACATATACATAGGGAACAACCAAAAGTTTTGAAACAAGCTATACCAAAAGTGAAACCTAAAGATTCATTTTACGAGTTCCCAATAAACACTCCTCAGTGGGAGGCACAAAGAGATCCTTATGAAGAGATTCTCACAAAAAATAGAGGTGGGAATACACCTAGATTTAATCCTTCATATAGGCCTATGCCACCCACACAAGATCCACTTTTTAATCAAGAATCGTCAACTATGAAGAACGCCCTTCAAGAATTACAAGAGGGCCAAACCAGTAACAATAGTAATAAATATTGGTTCGATGAGTTATGTCCCTACCATTCAAAAAATCAATGCTACAAGTACCTTTCCCAAGACACTTTGATTTTCCAAAATTTGAAAAATATAAGGGAAAAGGTGACCCTCGTGACCATATTAAATATTTTTATATGACATGATAAGAGGTGGTATTCAGCGACAATTATCTTATGTGCCTCTTTCCACAAAGTTTAGGAGCAACAACTCTAGAACAGTTTGTGCATATCCCTAAGGGATCCATATCAACATGGCCAAAACTAGCAGAAAGCTTTGTACAATACTTCTCTTCCAATATTGAAAATTACGTTACCATATTAGATCTTTGCAATGCCAAACAACAAAATAACGAAAACTTCGCTGCCTTTTTACAACGATGGAGAGGATTAGCTATCCACTTTCCTTGCACCATACCTGAAAAGTAGTTAATCAGTATATTTGTTCCCAAACTCCATCCAAAAATTATGTTCCACTTGTAAATGCATTGTGGCAACACATTCGAAGAGGTAATTGAAAAAGGGAGTCAAATTGAAAAAGCATTGTTAGCTAGGGGGACTCTAAAACCTTTCTCTCATGATCAAAAAAATTCCAAATCTAATGACAAACCAATTTTTTTTCATAATAAGAACAAAAACGTCATTGATGATGGGATAGTAGACTCCAAGCGAGTACAAGAAGTTCAAAACAACACTCCTTTGAAGCTTGTAAAAGGAGTTCCGCCTATGGAGTATAAGCGTCATATTTTCACACCTCTATCTGAATCAATGTGATCAATATGAAAATAGCTAGAGGCAGTTAATATGGTTAGATATCCTGAAACTACGCCTTATGAGGATGACGAACCTAAACCATCATGGTTTAGAGATAATGAATATTTCCAATTCCACCACGTTAAAGGTCACAAAATAGATAAGTGTTTGAAGTTATAGTACTACATCCAGGACTTAATCGAAAATGGTGATGTGAAGATGGATTTATCCACTCCTAAAAAATCCCCCAATATGAAAACTTTTCCTAAACATAATTAGGACAAGAATTCTAATTATGTTTCTAATGAGGAGAATCATTTTGATGCTCTCATTGGTTGTGTAGATACACTTGTTGAAAATGTCAACATAATAACCCCTGTGATATCCCCTAGACTATCTATGTCTAGGCATGTGCTGACAAAGACATATTATCACACAATTATACGTACTTACGAAAGTAAGGAACCTAGGTTTCAGAACTCCTATCAAAGGATGTCTTTCATAACTAGACCTCGTTTGATTCTTCGTACTAAAGAACTCGTTAACTTACCTCTTCCCCCATCCTCAACTCATGGTAAGTGGTATGATTTTGATTCTTTTTATTCTTCCAAAGATTCCAATCCCAATGATTTTGAGTCTTGAAGATTCCAATCCTAATGATTCTAAGTCTTCTGATTCTTCTAAAGATTCCAATCCGAATTATTCCTCTAATATGAATCCTAAGTCACGGTTCTCCCTGCCTTCGTAGGACCCCATTTCTCATTCACCTCAATGATCGCTTCTTCCATCGAAGAGATCTCCAACTCAAATTCCTTCTAATCAATCATCCAAGTTGACTCCCATATCGCATTCATCCAATCAAGCCTTTTTGGTAGAACAACTACCCACACCGATTGACTCATTTCAGAATGAAGAAGCAATTAGAGAATTTATGAGGGTACATGAAGACATTCATATAGAAGTTTATGAGAAAGAAACCTCTTTAGACCTCGATACATTCACATATTAGGAGGAAGAGATTGATTCCTTTTGCTAGAAAATAGAGGAATACCCTAAGATCATCAAACATGATCCTCCTCTTATTCTTTTTTCTCCACATTCTTTATTAGGCGATGAAATTCCTAGGTCTAGCATTGATCCATGGCCTATCTTCTCATTACCTAATCATTCTTTATCTATCAGAATTCCTCCATCTCAATCTCACCTTGGATCACCACCTGGTAGCCCATTGTCTTTTTCTATATGTGGACCACCTCCAAGTATCCCCACATCATCTATATGTGGCTCACCTCCTGGTAGCCCATATTTTTCTATATCAAGGGCACGTCCTAAAACTCCCTCATCTTCAATATTAGGGACACATCCTAGTAGTCCTTTATCTTCATTCTATGGGACACCTTATAATAGCCCATCCTCTTCAATTCTTGGACCGTACCCTTTGCGTCCATCACATTTTCCTTCTATCAATGATTATGGCAAGCCCACCATCATTTCTCACATCAATTCTATTCATCCACTTTCTTCTCCCACTTCTCAGGATCATACAAGTCACGTATCATCTTACAAGAAACCAAAATGGTTCCTTCACCCATCTACGATTAAAAATTTCAAGAGCTCCAAAGCTCACAATGATTTAAACAATCTTAAATTTTAGAATCAATCATGATTCAAAAATGCTCACCAACGCACCCACCAAGTATGGTGCAAAGTGCATAAACCTTTGGATAGGGACCTCAATATCTCGCATACAAAATCCATGTTTCATGATAAAACACAATCATCTTTTGAGTATGAGCTCACCATGATCATCGAGATCATGGATAATATGACTCTTGATAAGCAAACATGCCTAGTCTTCCTTATCAAGGAAGTTGCTAACATTGTTATTGGATCTTATCACACCAAGTGACCTTTTTGGTCCCACCTTTCAAAAAATACAAAAGTACAAAAAAATGAAAAAACACTTCAAAAAATATATATCAAAGGTACAAAGATCAAACATTGCAATTAGGTATTGCATACACAAGTATGTTCTTCCTTCCCTTTCTTTCTCTTCTTCTGCAAGTCTTCCTACCATTTTCATCCCTTCGGTGATATTTTGGTTAGCCTATTTACACACATTTTATGATAGTTATCTCTATGGTATATGTTTGGCCTTGGTCTTTTATCACCTTGGTAAATTAAAGAATGATCGGCCTCTTAGAGATCATATCACAATCAACATCTAAAAAACTTGTTGCGAAGAAATTTTGGATATATTTTTTGACACTAGCCAATGTCTTCATCACAATCACTTCCTCCTTCTTCCATCAATCCATCAGTGGTTCTTAACCCCTTGTTAAACAAGAGATCGGAAATAAGTTTCTAGAAAGTAAAAGAATCAATCAAATCAAAAAGCACAAAGTTGAAAGCCAAAACTATAAGAAAAAGCAAACTGATATATGACTCTCTCTTGGGGTATTTCCAATAAAATATACCGGGGATATGGATGCCTAACTGGCAGTAGAGCAATGTTGCAATTAGAATCAAATGCATTTCTAGCAAGGCTATAGATGTTTGGCCGGCAACAAAGCAATATATGGCTCTCCTTCCACAATCCATCCATAAAAATCAACTTTGAAAATAAATCATTCCTACACATTAGCTAGGGTGTATTCACTTGTTCTCTATCAAATATTCCCTCCAAGAGGTAATAAACGTCCACGTGCACACACTGGATTTCTATGAGCAAACATGATCAGTATGTTACCAAGTGTCTTTTTTTTTACCTTTTTCAGACTCTTACTCTTGTATGTATCTTGTCTCATGATTCGTGCCTTTGGCTAATCACTTCTTCATCGCGAGGCTTCTAAGTTACATTCACATCATTCTTATACTTCATTTAGAACATCCATGTGTATAATATTTACTTTTTATCATGTTTGTGGGCACCTTTGTCCCCTTTCTCAAAATAATTTGCCACTTCTTTCTATCATGTGCTTCTTGGCTAGCTTACGCTGGGGGCATCCTTTCTCTTTCCTAGCATGTCATTGGATTATGTTTATCATCATGTTGAACCTATCCATATTGGCCATGATCCAACTTCTGCACGTGAAGATTTTTCCTTTAAATATTCCCATCTAATGTTGGGGGAAATTTTGCATCTTCACTTTCTTGCGCATACACGTGGCATTCTTCCCTTGTACATCCCATTTGTCACTGGGGAATCCACATTTCTTCATTTCCTATACATACCTTCAAAAAACTTCTAGAAAATAAAAAACAATCAAATATGTTTCAAAAATAAAAAAACATTCAAATACGTCAGTCAAAAAAGTTAAAACATCCAAATAAACATCAAAAGCCCAAGAAAATTGGTCAAGTAAACTCAAAAGTCCAAACAAATTGCTAAGATAGATTCAAAAACCCAAATTTTTCTTACCATTGTGTATTTCTCTTTAATACATTTCCAATGCAAAAAAACATATTCATTTTGAGGTTAAGAGAAAAAGTTATGGCCTCTGGAAGATAGGTAGTGCATTTAGTGTTGCACAGGCACCCAGGTGCCCATGCTGAACACTACCAACACAGGTGCTCAGGTGCCCATGTTGGCTCACAAAATGCAAAAATTCATCAACAAGGTTAGCACAGGAACCCAAGCACCCGTACTGGCTCAGAAAATGCAAAAACTCATCAACTGGGTCAACACAGGCACCCACACACCCATGATGGCTCACAAAATGAAAAAATCCATCAACATGCTCAACACATGTGCCCAGGCACCCATGCTGGCCCATAAAATGCAAAAACTCATCAACAGGGTCAGCACAAGTGCCCAAGTACCCATGTTGGCTCACAAAATACAAACAAAAACTCAAATTGGGTCCGCACAGGCACCCATGTTGCCCAAAAAAACCCAAAAATCCAAAAAAGATGCCAGCACAGGCACTCCCCTGAGTGTATAGGCACACCCAGCATTGTGTAGGCCATAAATTTTTCTCCCAACCTCAAAACGACTCCATTTGTTCTGCATTGGAAAGGTATTGAAGCAAGCTAAACAATGGTAACATTAATTTTGGCTTAATATTTACCAAAAATTTATGGTTTTTCATTTTTTAAATGGCTTGCATACAGCTGAAGCCTGTATCACCTGTATTATCCTCAACATTGAAATTGGTCCTCCAAATCCATCTTTCTGACGTTCTTGCTTGTTCTTGTCTTAAACAACATGTGGATCATCGTGATCTACCTCCATTAACAAAGTTAGGTCTGCTTATTATGTCGGTACTCCCATGCAACAATGAGTGATCAAGTACTGTGTCATAATGCATGAATGTTTTCTATGGGACTACTTATGTACTTCATTTTTCCCTCGCATGTGTTATTGTTTTTGGCATAATTTTTAACCCTTGTCGTTACAACACGAACATTCAAGAACTGCAAATTGATAACAAAAACATTGGTACAACTGTCTTGAATGATTGTTTGTTTGAGTATATGTGATTGTGTTTGTTTCTATGTTAGGTTAGTTGGTTTACTTTTTCATATTGCTTTGCATTATGTATGTTGCATTGAGTTAAGCATCATTTTACTTACTTGTATTGCATTGCATTGTGTATGTTGCATTGAGTTAAGCATCGTTTTACTTTCTCATATTTTATTGCATTGTGTATGTTGTTGCATGGAGTTACATAACAATGGGAAAATGTTAATAATTTAGCTTTTCATGTTATCTTACATTTTTGTTCATTTCAATAAAGGTCGATGGTGTATACCTAGGGGGAAAATGATATAAATAGGTTACTTATTAAAAGGTTAGATGCAAAGATTGGGCTTGTCCTATATTCTCCATTAATCATTTCTTATCACTTATCATTTATTATCACTACTAATTTTTCTTCTAAAAATCACACGGGGAAATAAACAACCACATTTATCACTATTCTTATTCCTTCTCAATACCCAAGGGTTTCACACCCGTTCTGAATCATTTTCTTCTATCCATTTCAAAACATATTTTTGATTGTTGATTGACTTCTTTTATCACCCCATCGACACTTCAGGGGTAATCCTTCATTCCTTCTAATTTTTCTTCAAAAATCCACCTGTTTATGCTTGTCTACAATATTTGAAGTGAACCACTAACTTCACCTCAAATGGGGGCAAATGTAGACACCTAAATTCCACTTTTGCAATATTATTGCCAAAATGCACGCAAATCACTCTTATTCTTCCCAAATCCATTATAATTAGTGCTCTTTGCTAATTAACTAATGTTTCTCACCACTTTGGTCGGTTAACAAGCACTTCATTGATCACCAAACCTCTTTCATATTCAGGATATAGATTTACGATGAATCATAAGCCAAAATCCTCTTCAAACAAACAATTAGCATTTATAAGCTAATTAAGCCTATTTTTCCCTTGATTTGGTCAATATTGACTCAAACTCCTCTTCCAACCACTCAAAATCACCCCATTCACCTCCACAATGTCTCAAAAAGCTTCAAAATCTTATCATAGCCTCTTAGTTGACACTAATCGGTTGATTAAGGCTTCATACATCTTAATCACTTGGTAATTCACTAATTGTGATTAGCAAGGCCTAATCATAATTAGTCATTCTAATCTAATTTGGGGATTTTAGTCCCACATGCACCAAAATACAAGTTTCTCCCAAAAGGAAAACTATAAAAAGAGTGCACCTCATTCCTTTATACTTTACACCATGCTTTGATTTGCATCTCATATAATAAATATGATATATAACCAAGTTCAATCCTTGCTTAAAGCCTTCAATGGGGTTAGTAGATGGATATCCAAAATGACCAAGTAGTCATTTGGAGAGGCCATTTCACCTTGTTTGGAGTAGCAACCATAACCATTTGATTCCCCTCTTGGGTCTATTTAGGCCCATGTTAGGTAATTCAAGCATATTAGTAGGCATGTTTAGTTAGATTTTGTTTTGTTTTCATACTAGTTAAGCATTCTTGTAAGCTTCTATCTTAATGTTACATTCCTAGACTTAGAATCTTGGCTAGATGGATGGCACTGGTGTTAGATTTCCTTGTTTAGTAATGTAATTTTATTTGTAAAGTTTAGGGTGCTTTCACATACGATAGTTATGTTATGTTTCCCTTCTACATTGGCATCTATGTATTATCCAATGCAACATATTTTGGGGTTCAATATAGTTGTTGAGGGAGTCGTAATTATTCATACTTTCAGTTCTATTCTTCTAATGTCTACAACATATAGCCCATGATTCCTAGCGCATAATTGAGAGACATTGAGAAAATAATTGAAGCACCTTTTCCTTAGAGCATAATTACAAAAAAGACACTCAAATTCTATATACACCTTTATTATTGGCCTCTATCACAAATCCAAACACTTCAACCAAGCCAATTGTAAATTATGAAATGTGAGGGTCAAGTTGAGGGCTTCATCTTGTGTACATTCTCTATTACTTTTTAATGTAATCATCAGTTTGGGATAAGTATGTGTGGCTTAATCCCTCTTTAAATTATTGTTACACAGTGTAAGGCTCAATACATCAGCGAGAGTGTGGTGAGGTTAGCTCAACACAAATTATGACTAACTCCTTTTTAGGTCAATGAGTGAGGAGAAGACATATATATGCACATTACTATCATCAAATTGATTCAAATACAAGAAACATGTCCAAAGACAAGTAAAGAAAATCCCAAAATCAAATTACTTATCAAATCTCCATAGGACACATTCATAGATCCCTAGATAGATTTGACCATGAACTTATCTTTTGCATGACGAACACATCCTACACATTTCTAGGTTCTCAAATTCTATAAACATCTTGATGACAGTCTATGCATCTTCTGCATCCAATTTCAATTCACTTCTACATATTCTAAGTTTGGTATCTTGGTTACTTCTTTCTAAACCCTAAACCCAAATTATTCTTTCACTGTCATATATGTAATATATTGTGATTTGATCTATTTACATAATTTAGTATTGTCTCATTTATTTTTTTATTAGATAAGGTAATAAAGCTAGATTATGGCTCCAAAGGGCCTTACAAAAGATACATCGTGAGAAGAATCCAGAAGAAACAAAACATAAACATGGGCAACAAAAGGTTAAACAGACTTAACCCAACAACCGGACCCAAATGAAAGCGTGGCCACAACCAACAAGTTAACCCAAAACTGGCCAAATCCCACAAAAACAGAGAGAGAAAGCCCCTCAAAAGAAAAAAAACCCGCTAACAGTTTGTTTGCAGTTCAGGAGTCTTTTTACTACCCCCGCTTAAGCTTACCCTTCAAACGCTTAGGAAAACTAATCTTTTAGTCAGCACGATCCTTTCTCTTTTCACCCTAGTTGGCCGAGGGGTGTTTTCCTACCTCCATCGGTTCCTCATCATTAGAACTATTAAGGCATAACTTAAGCATGTGTCTCTTTCGTTCCTGCTCCAACTGCTCCAGTGTAAAAAGGGTTTTAGTAAACCATGGGGAGAATCGAACCAGAGATGTAGCACTAGGATCATAAGCCTAACACCACGCCTCACAACACACCTTTTTCACCAACTCGGCTATCCTCCACCCTTTGTCTGATTTATTATATTGTATGATTTATCATATTTTTGTTCTAAATTATATTATATATTAATTAATAAGAATGACGCCTCAAACATAACTTTAATATTACATTTTGGTGAACTCATTTATTTATCAAATCATGTCAACCTAGGGTTTCATATTTTCAAACTACCTCCTATTCAAATGTGGTGATTCTAAATGCATTCTTTCCTAGTTCTAGGATTTGGTTCAAGCCTTTTTTGGTCTATATCCGATTCGTATCAACTATAGACTCTCATTTCAATTCTCATGGCACTTTTATGATCAAACTCGTAGCTAAACTAAAATATGGCATTTACATCTAATATTAGCAACATCCACAATGAGGATGTGCTTGATGGTATCATTGGGAAAGATTGATGGGGTAGATACAAAATATCCTAGTGGATAAACATTAGCTTAGATAACTCTAAGAAATAGATAGTATATATTTTTAGTCAATGGAATGATAGTATTCTCAACCATCTACTTCACCCTAAAATATTATGCACACTTTATCCCTTAAATTTTCATCGTATCGCACTTGTTTTTTTTCATCCCCAAGTGACACCACAACACATTATGATATTTATGATAAATCCATATCACTTGATAAATTCCCAAGAATTTTGTTAGGTATGTGTTATCGCCAAATCATTGCACCCTCTGAATGGCCAGAATGTGAACAGGACGTTTAGTGTGATTGGGTAACATGGGATCACCTCTCAAGCTATGGAACTTGGGTTTGAGGTGAACCTCTAGAGAAGGTAATCTTCCCCTTCCTAAAATAATTTTTATACTACTCCTAGTGCAATAAAATGGTTATCTAGGCCTATGCTAACATTTTCATGGGTTTAGGGAAAGCAATTTGCAAGAAATAAAACTATACTAGGGATGGTGATGCACCAAATAAAGGGTGTTACTAGACTTTGAGAAGGTTTGATTTGAAGAGGGTGTTGTACACCACAAGCCAACTTCACCTACTATAACTTAGAGAGGGTAAACATAATACCACATACGAAGAAGTATGTGTTACCTTTGTTAAAATCAACTAGACAAAGAATATTTTGGTCTTCCAGTGAAGAAGGATGAAACTGAGAAGGGTGAAAAAGCACCACAACTCAACAACAGGGAAAAAATCCACCACTTGATAAGCACAGAACTCCCAAAACTTGCAATGCAAACTTGAACTTGCACAGTGTACCTGCAAGCATGAGAAAGGCACAAAGAATTATATAGGATGATGAAAGGACTAATAACAGTAAAAAAACACACACTTTTATTACTTCAACATTGTACACAATGCATCATTACATTCAGAAGAGGAAATGGTTGCCATTACAGTCTTGGAGAAGAGGCTTCAAAGTTCCCCAATCCACAAAGCTAACTTGTAGAAGAGAGAGAATTCTTGAAAAATATGCATTTGTCTAAGATGTCTAACTTGTCCAACCCTTTGAAATGAGCTTCCAATTTACATTTATAGAAGAATTTTGTGAGAGAGAAGAGGAGAAGTCATAAATTCCTTCCTAAAATGAAGGTACATGATGGTCAACATTTATTACAAAGTTAGTTGAACCACTTAACCCTCCATCATGTGTCATTAATGATCAGTTGACTTAATCCTCTTATTTAATTAAGGGAATATTTAAATATAATATTTTAATAATAATAATAACAATCATTATTAAACTATTTTAATAAAAATATTAATTTAATAAAATTAATATTAAAAATATTTATTTAATAATTAATAGTGGGAGCCCCTGAAGACTAGTTTGCATTGAAGAGGGGGGTCCATGAGAATAGGTCAAAAACAGCCCAACTCGGTGGTTGGCTCGCTGAGCCAACTCACCAAGTTGGACATCAATCTCCTCATGGCTAAAATGGGGCAGGCTTATCTTCATATTCCACCATGTGATGAGCTCCTTCAATCACTACATCGAGATGTGTCTCACCTTGACCCCTAGATTAACTCGACGGCTCAGTCGAGCTTTACTCACTTGTATTGAATGAGCTCCTTTCTTTTACATCAAGTCGGTGAACTTTCTGTTGGATTGGTTGGTGGTTCACATAGGATGGCTCGGTGAGTCACTTGATCACCCTTATGAGTTCATCTTGAGCCTTTTGTTGCGACCCCGGTTAGTTCACCGATCAATTTTGAGCTCCATTCCACTGAGTTAAGCCTTACATACCAACTCAGACTCACCATTGGGGAGCTACTTCTACAATGTGAGCTTGACTCACCAAAATCATGGCCTCCTACTTCTGACTTAGCACTCTTGATGCATCACCTTGTGTCTGACTCATCGATCATGAACTCGAACATCTTGAGCTCCAAATTGAAGCTCTTGACTCACCTTTATTACGAGACCGAGTTACTGGCCTTACCTTGATATTCATCCTTGTGGACTCTCTTGATGCCATGAACACTCCACTGACCCAACCCCTATGTAAACTTAGTGTTAACTCACAAATGACTCAGAACACTATGAACTCATTTTGCTCCAACTTTCCAACACCTTTACTGCAATAGTGAGTCCTCTGTGAGCCTAAACACCATGTTCTCCTTGTAAGCTCACCCAATCTACTCGAACCCAAAAAGTTTCCTTAATTTTGGTCATCTCAGAAAAATCCATTACTGATCCCATCATGCAGTTGACTGAGCTACTCATTTGGTCTTAACTCGGCCATAACTCACCATACTAAGCTCTACGTATAAATGAAACATCTTCACGCGAGATTTTTGTCGAGCTCGACTCTAAGCACACCTTTGTCTACTTATATGTCTGAGCTCCTAGCACGAGTTCCTTACAACCCCCATGAACTTACTTTTCATGGCTCAATTCCACAACTCAGGTAGACTTCAAAACTCTTACCATGAACGCTCCATGCAACTCCATCTCCTGGATGGTTTGTCACCAAACAACTCTCTTAGCCTCTACCTAGCAAGATTGGTTGACATTCACAAGTCCTCCTTCAGAAAATGGTCCTCGTGCCTTTCCCATGAGCTTCATTTTTACCGTGTGCTCAAACTAAGATAATATTTCATGCCTACGAACCAACACCACTCAGTCCCGAGCTCCATGACCTCCTCTCTTTCCCTCAATAGTCTAAGACAAGTTGGCTCATATGACGGTAACACCATTAACATGTATTACTGAGCTCATTTCATTTGCACAGTCAGTCTCAAAATCTATGTTTGTTTGCCTCCTAACTATGCCATGGAATTTTCATGGTTCAAGGAAACAAATCCTTCCCTACCAACCCTAGAATTTGTTTTAACCGATATCGGCTTCTTTGACAACAACTGTGTTGGATTCCTCATGACCCGCTCTAACCATGATGCAACTTTCCTGATATCTTAGCAATGGACCCATACCACCTCCACGCATGGGATTTTTCCTTTGGGTTTCCATCTTGACATCCCTATATGGAAATGTTCATATGAATCTCCCACTTTTTGGCAAAGTGATTCTTGAAACCCCCTCACATGGAAACCTTTTGTTGGCCTGCCATCATTGAAATCCCACTTTCGCCGCCAACCTACATTATCCCCTCTTTGCATAAACTTGAACTTCTCCCGTTAAACTTGGTTTTTCTCCTGAGTCAAGGTCTGAGCTCATTCTTCATTTAATGCATACCTCAACAACACGTACAAATGATGATCCCAAACCAAGCTCCCAATGTAATTTGACAATCAATCAACTTGGCCACGAACTTGAGCTCAATCCACTTCACCACTAACTTTTTAACTCTTCCATGACTTCATGCAATCTCCCTCTTGCACAACTCAAGTGATCCCTGGAAATGTTTCTCCATTAAAACCATTTTTCAAGTCATGATTCGAGCTCATTCATTAAGCATTTCTTCTCGTAGCTCTTTAACCGAGCTGTGCAGGACTCGACTCAAATGACCAAGCTCCTCACTTAATGAACTCAACTTAAATTCAACGTTAGGTGAGATCTCTTTATGCATCATTGGGCGAGATTTAAGTGTTAAAGACCCTTTTGGGGCATTCCCACACTTGACATTTAAAAAAACCTTGGTTTTCCTAGATCCTCCTTGAAGCCTAAGGATAATAGAGATAAAATAAAATATCCTCAACAGGATTAATTAATTACTTTAATTATTTTATCTCAATGATGACCGGAAGTGGGTCCATCAGGACAAACATTATGTTTCGAATGCAACCTAGCCCCGTTGTCCAATTTTGTTATGTGCAAAAAAATGGATAACAGTATGGTCAGTGAGTGGTTAGTCTCCTTCCCTCGCATTTCTATTACCTTATTCAAATAGTTAAAAAAATCATTTTCACTCATTTTTACATAGTCACCGCTAACTACACCTACTTTAAATCTCATTTAGATCTTCGCCAGGAAAAGCTGAAAAAGTTCACAGTTACACCCCATGGTTTAAGGATATTTTAAGACATTTACATACCAACCTCTATATATAAAAAGTGATACTTATCTAGTAGACATTTTCTCCCCCATATTTGACATGAATGTTTTGTTAGCAATTATGCATCCTTTGAACATCATTATATTAAATTTATATAGCATGAGGAATCAATGCTTAAGCTTTCCTACCTTATTCCTAAGGTGTGAGCTATGTGTGACACTCATACACTTAAGACAAATATATATATATATATATATATATATATATATATATATATATATATATATATATATATATATATATATATATAACATGAAAGTATTATGATAGATCTTCTTTTATCTACACCATCTAGGTTGCTTAATCATGATACAACCCAAGTAATGCATGATTCCACAACCAATCTTGGTAGTTTATATGTTTTATAATAACACATGTGAGCACCACATCACTTGATGCCCCACATATCTAGGTTCACATACCCTAAATCTATAAGAACCCCTTTCAGGAGCATCCAAAGGTGCCTTTTTTTTAAACACCTAGCAAAACAAATCTTGGTATGCTTCCACAACATTATAAAAATATGATTTGCATCAAAACCACAAACCATGTAGGTTACCATTTTAGTTTATACACTTGGTGAAATTTTTAATAACTTAATTCAAACACATTAATCTCAAGAGGAAGCATTTAGCTCATAGAGACATCCTAATTACAAAACGAGCTCCCAACTATTTTCTACACTTCCATATACCTTCCACACACAGGTATAAAAAGGATAGATAATTATCTAGGTAAAATAATGTGATTCACTAGTCACGTTGAGTTAAAACCTATTTAACAAGTGAATTTTAAAGGGATGACACCTAAGCTAGAGGGCCTTGTTGGCCTAGACACTAGTGAAGATTCATATAAGTGTGGTCCACTCAATGCAAGGTTACACGAATGTAGTGATGGCATAAACATGAACTAATCAAGCTACATTAGAGTGTTAAGTCCATAGAGATCGGTATCATTTGAAGTATATTCTTACACATACATCAAGTTATTGTTTAAACAAAATCATGAATAATTCATGTCACATGAGGTTTAGAGTTTAGCTTTTTATTCATGACTTAACCAAAGGGGAATATTATAAAGATAAGGTCTGGTGAAACTAGTTCAATTACATTTTAATAGAGTGTTCCATTACATACAATATAATAGGATATGATTCTTCATCATATAAGAATTATAATTTTAACAATGTTCCTAATATAATTGATTCCCCTAAATATAATACACTTATATAAGTACATGATATTGCAAATTTTATTCAATTTTGAAATGGAAACACAAGTAATTTAATTTAATTTAATTTGAGTTAAATCTAAATACTATAGAGTCACTACTGAACCAAATGATGTATAAATGTCGAAATATAGAAATGACACAAGTAAACTAAGATGTAATATTTAAAACCCTAAGAAAATAAGAAAGAGAGGGGACTTAGCAAATTTACGTTTGATCTGGAACTAATCTGAACTGGGAAAAGTGTTGAACATGTTTGACAGAGTGTCATCATTTCTCATAATAAATTTTGGAATGTAGGAATAAGGTCATACAGGGCCGCCCAAGGCCGGACAGGGGTGCCCACAACCAGATAAGGGTGCCTAGGCACTGACGAGTGCTTCTGGATACCTATGACTGCACAAATGATCAGAATATTGTTTTTACCATGTCACAAGTTCTTCATTGTCACTTCTTATTGATCGTCTGAGAGTTGCTCCTTAAATGCCAAAGTTACCTGTAACCTACAAAATATAAGTTCACATGCACAAGCCCACAAACCACATAAAACCTAAAAATAAAAATGTAATATGGGGAGTCAAACTGACCCCGACAGTCACCCTGAGAGCAAACTTATCACCAAGCGCTACACTACATCTCAAACTCCATGTAGTTCTAGTGAGTGTTTGTAGAAATCATTCCCTAGGGTGCCCTTGTGTAAGTTGCACTTGATATTGGGTTGTAGCTAAATGTAGCAATGTAGTAAAATGTGTCGATGAAATAGAATGAACTTCCCCTTCCTATGATGTGTATGTAGAGTATACAACCCTTGTCCCTTGAGTGGATTACTAGATGGATGCCTTGGAGTGCTTTAGGTGCCTTTTGAATGCAATTTTAGGTGATAGTAGTAATGCTTAGTGCTTGGTCCTTGATTTTGAACATATAACTATGTATTTATATGATTCCCTTGTTTGAATTTCATAATTGAAAACTAGAAGGTTGACCCATAAGTGAAAAAGATGCCCAAAAGATAAAAGAGACCCAAAAAGAGTGAGTAAGGTGGAAAAGGGTCAGGAGCACCTAGAGGAGACATGAGTGCCTGGGCGCTTCTATCTTGGCTGGGTGCTGGTGTCTGGAGCCATAAAAGATAAATCAGTAAAGTACCAGCTGGGTTGTAGTGTGTGTAAGACCAAATAGAAAACAATCAACAAATAAAAGAGGCCAAATATAGTTATCAAATACTAGTTTTCTTGCTCATAAATCATATGAAGCTAGTATGTGTTTCGGACCTAGAAATATACCTAAGTGCATGATTTTGTGTCTAAAATGAGTATAACTAAAAAATGGAATAATTATTTTGAGTTTCAACATTCAATTTTCTTCTCACCACCACCTATACAAGCCTATAACATCATGGGTCAGAAAAATATTGACATGGATTTCACTCTTCCCATTTAGAAATGATACCATATATTTAAGCATTCCAAAGAGGAGAGAGAAAATGTTACAAATTACTCATTAAGGTTTCATGAATCATTCAGCATATCTAGAGTTCAAATAGAGAAGGTAAACACAATATTCACATGCAACTTCATAAATCAATTACATTTCTAATATTTTATGGAGAGAAAAACATTTATTTATTCACACATTTTTTCAAGTGCATTTGCAAATATAAGATAGATTTCAAAGAAAGATAACATTTATCACATAATTTATTATTTTCTTCATTTATTTACACTAAGTGTCTAATTTACATTCATATTATCAAGTTTAAAGATAGTGGATTTGTTTTATTCACATAGGTTTTCCATCACTCATACGTGGGAGCTAGAGAGAGGACAACATTATAATGACCTCCTCTTATTGAAGATCTATGCCACCATGGTTATTCTAAAAAATTAGCGAGAGATCAAATCACTCAATTTCACATTGCAAGTAATTACGTCTACACTATCCATGTCATCGCAACCCAATCATGAAGCAGGGGTCACTTATAGACCACTAGACTAACATAATAAAATTTAACTTAAAGACTATTTAAACATGTTTCCAAGGTCAATTATGTACTATTAACCATTTCCTAAATGTATATTACTAATCCTAGAGAGAATAATCTCGTGGAGTTGAAATTGGATCAAAGGAGCTTAGTAACGAGATAGTTCAAAGTAGTTGAAATGACCATGGAATGGCCTCAAAAAAGGGTTACTGAGTGCACATACAAGGAATCCATTACTTCCATCCTATTCTTATATATGGTGTGAAAAAATGGAGGATGACATAATCAAATTTTGCTAATAGATACTCATTTGATGAACACCATTCTAGAGGGAGTTAGTGAAATTTAGAGGTTTGGATTTGAACATAGTAAGTCAAAGCAGCTCCAAATATGGTGCAAATAAAGTGCTTCCCTGTGAGCTAGAGTGAAAATAAGTATGTATTCATATTTTTATGCACAAATGAATATTTTAGAGTTTATATGACTTATATTTTCATACCATATCCACTAAATCCAAGTCAATTCCAAAATCACTTTATGAGGTTGAGCAGTCATCTCCTGTGAGAGGCTCGTCAAAGTGGATCTATCACATGTATAAAAAGGTATCAATCATAGTTAAAAAGTGTAATTTAGGGTTCATTCTAATAGCTCTTAGAATCAAGTAACATATGGAATTCATAAATTTATCAAAGGAAAGAACATAGACACGTTTCATACATTAATTTCAAGGTGAGTTCATAATTTGCAGAGGGTTATTTTAGAGTGGTTAATGTCTAGACTCATGTACTTACTCTCATAGCTTTGAATCCAAGCCAATATTATGAAATAAGTTTTTGTTTCATTTTATCTTTTGTAGAGTATGTTTTAGGTTATTTTTTGAAACGAAAAAGTGGTGTTCTAGAGGTTAGTATTCACTTAAAGGAAATATTTGTATCCTTTTGATCTAATCCAAATTAAATATGCATGAGTTCTTATTTAAATGTTTTAATAGTGTTATAAATATGATTTATATTTTGATCAATTAACTTAATAATAACATGCAGATCAAAATATACCTAAATAGTAATGTGTAAGATAGATCAACTAAAATAAGTGTTAAAAACAAGACACAAAGAGATAGTTAAACCTAGTTATTATAGTACTTAGTGAGATGATCTGGACATAAAATAATGATGCGATGACTATAAATTCTTTGCAAATGCTTCATTTCTGATTCTGAGAGTGCATATTGAGCAGGGAAAAAACCATTATTTAGGTATGGAACTGTTTGACAGTTTCATACTTGTTTGGCATTTTCTTACCAGGAAATATTGGCATTTTGTATATTTTTTTCTTATATGAGTGATTATAATATGATTTAATTTTAAACCATAGGTCTCAAAAAAAATTGAAAACCTTTGTAATAAACCAAAATGATCTCAAACCCTAACCATGGGTAAAACCCATGTAAAAGGTTAGTGTTTGGGTCTAAGTGCAATTTGTACACTGCCTATGTTGGAACTACTTTGAATATGTCTCAAACTTCATATAGTTCTCAACATAGATATGTGATATCAATATGGATGTAACCATATTTTACAACTTGTTCACTTGATAATGCCTTGTGGCAGTATTACTTTCTTGTGCTTGACTTGGATTTGGAAATCTTTGGCTAGGAAAGCTAAAATCTAAAACCTAGTTTGGATTGGTGTAGACATGTGTAGGGGTTTCTCTTAATGTGTGTTGTTTCTTTGGGGAGATTCAAGAGATATCTAAGTGCTTTTGGAATGATATTTGTAAGTAATTCCCTTAAAAGTGTTGGGTGATAACTAGGTGAGTAAATGAGTGCATTTGACTTGCTTTTCTAGGATTTCTTAGGTTTAATTTCACATCAAATTCATCCTATAGGAAAATTACCAGACCATAATATATATGAAATTAATAAAATGATTTTTGGGTGGCTTGGGAAGAAACCACCAATTTTAGACCAAAACATTTGGTGGTTTGGTCCATATTTGGCAATTTCGTACGAGCAAGGAATGAATTATTGTGAAGTTCTGGGCAAGATAGCTATGAGTAATAAACAGTTTGAACTTATGCAATAATTTTTTGAGTGATTAAGCAATGCAAATGAGGATAAGAAATTGAACTCATAATATGTGCAGAATTCATGATTCAGGAATTAAGCCAATATTGACGTTATCAAGTGATTAATGCATGCTAAATTTAGTTCTCTGCATTTCCCACGTTAATCTAGGAAATTAAATTTCATTGCTTAAAGAAAAATATACCTAAGTGTGTAGACACTCTTCTTATTTTCTTGAAGTTCTTGATTCACTTGAGTGTTGACATGATTTCTAAAGAGAAATCTGCAACATATAGTCAATGTCCATAGAAATAATTGAAATTGAATATTGAAATTGAAACCTGTAAATGAAAGTGAACAAAGCATGAAAGGAGAACTTAGTTTTCATTGTTGAAGGAGGATACCCTTAATGAAGTTCTTGGAAAGAGGGATTGGAACTTGTTTTGTAAATGTTACACACCTCCAATTACCAAAAAATGCTATTTGAAATGGGGAAAGCATATAAGCGCAGTCAATACTAGGTAATTTTTCATTCAAACAGGTAATTTGATATGGACAAAATGTGTAATGGATTACACATAAGTATTCTCATGGTTAACTCTCACTAGACATTAGTGGCTAAGGATTAACTGGGAATATCTCAAAAGGGGTACTATGGTGGTTATTTTATTTGAGGGTGTTTGTTAGTTCATATAAAACTTGAAACTATATCTTAGGGAATCACTCACAGGGATCAATCTTTAGGAATATACAAGCAGAATAAATTAATTAAAATGTGTCCATAGCCTATTAATACACAAATCCACTTATATATATTCAACTATGTATTTCACTTACAATTTTTTAAAACCACTCTTTTTAAACTAATTTTTGTAGACACAAAATCACAAACTTGGGTACATTTCTAGGTCCTAAAAGTATACTAGCATTCATATGATTCCTAAGCAAGAAAACTAGTAATTGATTTTTAAAAAATAGAATTTTGTATAAACCCTAATATTGTAGAGTAACTGATGTAAACTATGATAAACAATAGTTGGAATATATATTACACAAGTAATAAGCTAGATAAATATGAAAACCTAAGACACAAGTAATAAGCTAGATAAATATGAAACCCTAAGTGCAAGAGAGAGATAAAGAATGACTTAGTTGATTTACGCCTGATGTTGGAACTAATTTGGACAATAAAAATGATGGATACGAAGGGAAGACAACCGTAATTGAGCTCAATAAATTCTGGAGTTGTCAGATGAAGCTGGACCAGGGCGCCTAGGTGCTAAAGACATCTACTAGGCACCTATGACTACACAGGAGCTCAAAACCTAGTTTTCCTAGTATTGTAAGATGGCCGCTAGTAGTCGTTGTTGGTCGCTTGTATGTTGCACTATGATCACAAAATTCTCCTGTAATCTACAAAGAGATGATGACCTACAAAACCCTCAAACTACATCAAATCCTAAAAATAAAATATGCAATATGGGGAGTTAGACTAAACCTGGTGGTCACCCGAATGAGTGAACTGACGACTGAGTATTACATTACATCTCAGACTCCATGTAGTTCTTGTGTGTGTGTGATGGAATTGTGCCCTAGGAATCCCTTGTGCAAGTGCACATGATAGTGGGTGATAGCTATATGTACCAATGTAAATAGATGTGTGGATGGAAAAATTAACTTCCCCTTCCTATGAAGTGTATGCATAAAATGTTGTCCCTTTTCCTTTGAATGAATGTTAGATGAATGCCTTTGATGCTCTTATAATTCCTTTGGATGAAACCTTGGTGATGATAATAGATGCTTAGAGATTGGTCCATTATTTTGGTCACACAGCTTTGTATTTATATGATTCCATTGGCTGAATTTTCATAATTGAACAAGTTGAAGGTTGACCCACAAGAAAATAATATGCCCAAAAGAAGTAAGTAAGAGACCCAAAAGGGTCAAGAGCACCCACAAGGATGATTGGCTTCCTGTCTAGGTGTTCAGTGTCCATATTCATAAAATATAAGAAAGTGAAATACTGACTGGGTGGTAGGGTTTGTAAAAGACCAGAAGAGAAAGACCAAGAAACAAAGAAAAGGGGCCAAAGATAGTTCTCAATTACTAGTTTTTTTACTTAGGAAACATATGAATGCAAGTATCCTTTTATGGACCTATAAATGTACCCAAGTGTGTGATTTTGTGTCTACATTTCCTCCCATTTTATGTTTTTGAGTGAATACTTGATAACATATATTAGATAAGATATGCGTACCTGATAACCATGTGGAATGTGATGGCGATAGCATGTCCAAGGAGACAAGTGAAAGCATGAAGTGATAAAAAATGAAGCATGCAGAGCAAAGAAAGAGGAAGTGACCCTAGGGTTGAAGTGTATCATTATTGTACCATGTTGTATCATATTATTATTCATGTAGGGCATTACTTCTTGTTCCGTTTTAAGGACAAATTTGTAAAATAAGAGTGAAAGAGTAATCAAAGTCAGGTATTATGCAAACGCTTGTAAAAGTATGTAAAGGTGTGTAAAAAGTAGTAAAAGGAATGATCAGTGTTGTAGGACCTGATGTAAACACAAATGTCAACATGGATAATAATAATGATAATAATCAATATGCTATCTAAAGTGATTTTTAACGTACAATATCATGCCATGACAGAAGAGTTATGTAGCCACATAGGTAGCAAAAGTTACTCTCCTAGTAAATAGGAATGAATACCCGAAATAGTATACACCGTTGTAGATAACCATGATCCTATTACATTGTTATAACTATATAACAATATTAATATTCAATAACTAATTACTAACTTACATGAATAGAAAATGGATAATTACTGAATGTAATTATTATCTACCAATACATATGGAGGAACACTATAATATTTACTCCTGAAAATTCCCCCCTTATCTGTGAACATGGGGAAAACCTCCATACCACATTGCACCTAATTTCACAATCATGTATCTTTTCCTTTGGATTATCACATAGGCCACAAGTTAGTTTTCCATCGGTTATCCAGGTCAACTGAGATAAGTAACCACAAACCAAAAAGGGTTAAAGGTTTTCAAATGGTTTGCCTACAACCATATCATGATGTTCTAGTGCATTCTTTGACTCTCACCATAGTTTCTCTTTAGGAGATTACATATCAGAATCCATCATAGTGAAAACTGATGATTCTACACAAAAAAATTTAGTCATTATGTCATTCCCCCCACAATGTGAAGTCTCCATAACACATTATTCTAAAAACATCACACTGAATATGTTTACATTCTCACACATGTCACCATAGCAGAAGTGGTATTGTCGTTATAGACTGACGAGAGGATGTTGATTGTCCTCCATCCTGGGGTGCCTCCGTCATCTAGTATCATGATTGCTATCTTAGTCATATTTTCTCATGAAGCTCAATTTTTCATCACCTCAATCAGACGTCCGATACCACCGAAAATACATATATAAGGTAATTTTTTTTTATTAATTTTTAGGAGAATATTGGCTCCATAAGATGAAAACTAAAAGATAAACTAACCCTATTGAAAACTTTAAAAAGGGGACAGACATGCTTTTGAAAAGGACTCTTGACATACTACAATGTCACCACTTTAGGCACATCACAATGACCTTTTGAGAAGGACAATAGGACTATAACAATGTTAATATACAAAATTACCTAAAACATGCCTATTTGAATTTGACAATAGTGTATATAACTTGGCTTTTACGACACTTCTTATACAATGTATTTTATTAAATTTTTTGGTATTCAAAACAATGGGAAATTACTCACAATAACACAAGAAAATCCAGAGCCTAAGTGGCCAACAACATACATTATGCATATCTATGACACAGAGCTTTAGCCCATAAAGAATAGCAATGGATAATGACACACAAAAAATATAAAACTAAAACATAGATTGACCTCAATGTGCTCCTAGGAGCAGTACAATGTTGCATATGAGAGCATACGGCCATTAGTACGTTATAATGCATACAATTTTTGAAGATGGAAGGATGTGTTCATATAGATCAATTTAAACTAATTTGATAGCCCCAATAGGAAGTAGTCAAATAACTGGATTTCTCATGCCGCCTATAGCCTGTGTAGGAAGCTTTGAATGACTAGATGTCACTATGTCCAATAAATAGAACAAATCACCTAGATTCTCACATTTCACAAGCATGTAAAATAACTCCATGTAAAGATGGGGAAGAAGGTGTTGCATGGTGGAGAAGACTACGAGAGCTTAATGTTCCATTAAAATCTATGAAATAATGAAAAATAATACTAGCTTACGATAGTGTACATGTGAAGAATAATTTCTATTGTCAAATAATAGATGTAAATCCACATCCGATCTGATGCACATATGTTACATGTGTGCAATACTAATGGAAAAGTATGCAATGCGAATGTGAAATGAGAAGCGTGCTCTCTCTCTCTCTCCCTTTTGTTTTAGATGTGAGATTAGGTTTATTTAGAAAGCATTACGAGTTTTCAGGTATATCTCATGCATGAACCATAGAACATCTATCTTCGGGTATAATGGTTTGAAAGCACCTCCTAACTGAGCTAGATTTATTCATTACATTCTCACCAAATCATAGAGTGTAGCAATGGGGATAGCTCTCAACATCTGAGGATTCATTTCTAGATACCATATGTATCGGTGTTATAGCACAGAGCTTAAACATCTGGAGTGTTTCAGGTTCATGGATAATAATAATGCCCTCAATAATCAATACGATCTAATATTTTAATGTATAATAGATTGGTTATTATATAGCCACATAGGTTTAATAAAGAAATGTCCTAGTAAATAGGAACAAATACCTTGGAATAGTTCCAGGTAACAACCATATATATTAATAACTTACATAATAACATTGAATAATAATTACTGATGTAATTATTATCTACCAATACACATGGGGAGAACTATAATATTTTTCTAACAAGGAAAGTGTGCACTTGATGATCATGAGTGTAAAATGATAGAGAGATGTCCTGAAAATGGTGTGTAGAGAAAGTTTTTTGGGTGATCTCACTCCAAGAGCTATTTTTTAGGGATATATCATGCCAAGAACTCATGTTTTGGGTGATATCATGCCAAGAGTGAGTTTTTTGGGTGATCTCACACAAAGAATGAGATTTTTTGTGTGATCTCATGCCAAGTGTGAGTTTTTTGGGATATCTCATGTGGATAACCATGTGCTACTAGCAGTGAGATTTTGTGTATAGCTAAAATTAATCATTACAAATAGAAACATGACTGAAAGGCATGGGAAATGTGATATCAATATGATTAGGATCCAAAGTTTCCACCAATGTAGTCAAGCCAAGACTGCCCAAGTGTAAGTGGAGAAGTGCGATAAGTGCATGCAACAAGACTGAATATGGAGGACATGGAGGCCTTAAGCAGTAATAATATGAACATATATGTGAAAAAGGTGAGGAGAATGAGGAGGAGGAGGAGGAGATCAATCGTGTTGAATCCCAGCTGACCTAAGCAATCATGCGTGTAAATGGTATCGAGAAGGTAGGATCACATGGAATGGTGAATGCCAATAAGATTTATTTATGAAAAAGAGTTCATGTTAAGGAGGTAATTCCAATATGGGTGGATGTGGGAGAGATGAGGTAGGTTGTTATAGTGCCCAATGCATTAAAATAGTTCCCTCGAGAGTGGTAAGTGGAGTTAGAATGCAGGATGCTTACGTGCATGGATAATCATCATTCGAAATGTTGAAATGGCAGAAATTTGGTAGGGGATTGATGCATGATTGAGTCTAGGGTGACAAATTGAATGGGTCGTGGTCAGCAACAATAGTACATTCCACACAACAGCCAATCATGTAGGAATTATAAAACTTGGTGAACTGTTAAAAGGCACTTCCTGCATAGTGTTGAAGCCAGGCCTACAGTAAGAAATTGTGCTGAATGACTGCATCGAAACAAAAGAAATACCATAGGAAGATTTTTTGACCCAAACCATAGAGGTAAAGTGATCGTTTCCATGCATGAACGTGTAGAAGATCATATGCACCCGCCCCCCAAACAAGAGCAATGGATGATAAAGTGATAGTGTTTAAAATCTACTGAGGAAAGGCTCAATGTTGTGAAGGAGTGATAAAATAAAAAATATTGATCTAGATCCATATCGACTATTGTACGCTTGATACCATGTTATAGATACGATCCTGTATAAATGTAGATGCCTCTAGGATCCTTGGTGGGACTGGTAAGAGGTATAGTGCTAAGCATCATTTTTTTGTGTAAAATATTTGTAAGAAGGCTACATTCACAACTAAATCCCAAGTGAACACACACACTTATATATAAAATAATGAGATACTGCATATATCACTTACATAGTAAGCAAAGTGAAACTTATAACTAGTATAGGTAAGTAAGAGTATGTGCAACCAAGATATACAATGTGTAGTGAGATGGAATGGTATGCAATGTGAATGTGAAATGAGAAGCGTGCCCCCCAGCGGATGTGCATGAGATGTGAGATGAGGTTCATTTAGAAAATACCCTTCAATACTCAAGAATGAACCATAGAACAAGATTACGGGGAAATGGTTTGAAAGATATGTTAGAGAGATGTAACATGAAGCACAAAGCATAGAGTGTATAATGGGGAAGTGTAATGTGTGAGAATTTAATTCTAGAAATATGTATCATGAAGCACAGAGCGTAAAATCTGGAGTGTTTGAGGTTCATGGATGTAGTATGCCCTCAATGGTCAAGTGTGAACCTTAACACAAGAGTGCCTCATAGGGAAATGGTTTGATAATGTGTGCTAGATAGATAGATCAATGAATCATATAGTGTAAAGAGTGAATTTGGTGAGGTTCATTTCAGATTTAGACCCTCAGTAGTCGAGTATGAAGTGGAACTAGAGTGCATCATAGGGTAGTGACGATACAAGTTGTGCATCAAGTTGTATAATGATGGTTAGGAAGATGAAGTATGAAGCACGGAGTGTAGTAAAAGAAATGATAGACACCTTATAATGTTAGGAGGGGGGAGAGATAATGAGCATGTTTCCCCCCAAGTGTATGATGTAGATAAGAATAAAGTAACATCATCTAAGAGATCATTATTTTCATGTCCAAAGCTAAAATGGAGAAGCTTCAAAGACCTAGTAAGTAATAGTTTATGGTTGATCATGCAAAGAGCCATTACAACGTAAATTATACATGCCCATTGTGTATTCTTCATCAGTGAAAGGTCATAGTGGATAACCATGTGCATACTAGCAAGTGAGATTTTGTGTATAGCTAAGAAATTAATCATTACAAATAGAAACATGACTGAAAGGCATGGGAAATGTGATATCAATATGATTAGGATCCAAAGTTCCACCAATGTAGTCAAGCCAAGACTGCCCAAGTGTAAGTGGAGAAGTGCGATAAGTGCATGCAACAAAGACTGATATATGGAGGACATGGAGGCCTTAAGCAGTAATAATATGAACATATATGTGAAAAAGGTGAGGAGAATGAGGAGGAGGGAGGAGATCATCGTGTGTGAATCCCAGCTGACCTAAGCAATCATGCGTGTAAATGGTATCAGAGAAGGTAGGATCAAATGGAATGTGATGCCAATAAGATTTATTTATGAAAAGAGTTCATGTGAAAGGAGGTAATTCCAATATAGGGTGGATGTGGGAAGATGAGGTAGGTGATATAGTGCCCAATGCATAAATAGTTCCCTCGAGAGGTGGTAAGTTGGAGTTAGATGCAGGATGCTACGTGCATGGATAATCATCATTCGAATATGTTGAAATGGCAGAAATTTGAGTAGGTGATGCAATGATTGAGTCTAGGTGACAATATTTGAATGGGTCGTGGTCAGCAACAATAGTACATTCAAAGCCATCATGTAGGAATTTAATACATTGGTGAACTGTAAAAGGCACTTCCTGCATAGTGTGAAGCCATGGCCTACCAAGTAAGAAATTGTGCTGAATGACTGCATCGATAACAAAGAATACCATAGGAAGATTTTTTGACCCAACCATAAGAGGTAAAGTGATAGTTTCCATGCATGAACGTGTAGAAGAATCATATGCACAAAGAGCAATGGATGATAAAGTGATAGTGCTAACATCTACTGAGGAAAGGCCAATGTTGTGAAGGAGTGATAAAATAAAAATATTGATCTCAGATCCATTATCGACTATTGTCCGCTTGATACCCATGTTATAGATACGATCCTATATATATAGGATAGGATCACTGTCAGAAACAGAAAGAGTGGCAACTATATTAGATGGAAAATTAATTTACTCTAAAAATGTAGCTACAAATAACTGATATACAAGGTGGGGATTAGTATTAGAAGGAATGCATGTATTAGCCAAGAGAGAATTGATTTTAGCGTTACAATCATGATTATGTTGCGAGAAATCATAAATGGAGATATCTATGATGATAGTATCCTAAGATAATAAAGCTAAGTAGAAATAAAGATCCAAGAGTGTTTGAATTCAGGTTCACTAAATGGTTTAACAAAAATATAATTTTGTATAAACCCTAATATTGTAGAGTAACTGATGTAAACTATGATAAGCAACTGCTAGAATATAGATGACATAAGCATAAGCTAGATAAATATGAAACCCTAAGTGTAAGAGAGAGAAATAATGACTTATCCGATTTACACCTAATGTTGGAGCTGATCTGGATTGGAAAACTGATGGAAAGGAAGGGAAGATGGTCGCAACTGAGCTTAGTAAATTTTGGAGTTTTTGGATGAAGCCGGACCAAGGCATCTGGATTTTGGTAGGGCCCCCTAGGCTCCAGAGACCTCTGTTATGCACTTGTGACTACGGAGGAGCTTAGAACTTGGTTTTCCTTGTGTCACAAGATGGTCGTTGGTAGTCATTGTTGGTCACCTGTATGTCACACTATGATCACATAATTTACCTAAAACCTGTAAAAACATCAAATTACATCAAATCCCAAAAAGAAAAGATGCAATGTGGGGAGTCAAACTGACCCCGACAGTCACTTGACTGAGTGAACTTACGATTGAGCATTGCACTACATCTCATACTCCATGTAGTTCTTGTGTGTGTGTGATTGAATCGTGCCCTAGGAAGCCCTTGTGCAAGTGCATGTAATAGCAGGAGATAGCTAGATATACCAATGTAAATAGATGTGTGGATGTCCAAATGAACTTCCCCTTCTTATGAAATGTATGTAAAAAATGCAGTCCCTTGTACCTTGAATGAATGCTAAATTAATGCAACCTTAGGTGATGATAATATATGCTTAGAGCTTGTTCCTTTATTTTGGTCACATAGCTTTGTATTTATATGATTACCTTCATTGAATTTTGTAATTGACAATTGGAAGGCCGACCCATAAGAAAATAAGATGCTCAAAAGATAAAAGAGACCCAAAAGAAGCGAGTAAGATAGAAAAGGGTCAGGGGCACCCATAAGGATGAGGGCGCCTAGACATTGGCGTTTTGTCTGTGTGCTAGTTTCTAAAGCCATAAAAGATAAGAAATTGAAGTACTGACTGGGTTGTAGGGTGTGTAAGACCAAAGAGAAAGCAAGAAAGACATATAAGAGGCCTAAGAGAGTAGTCAATTACTAGTTTTCTCTCTTATGAATCATATGAATGCTAGTATGTGTTTATGGACCTATAAATGTACCCAAGTGTGTGATTTTATGTCTACAATAATTGATGACTATCTTTGGCATCTTTTCTTTGTTTCTTGTTTTCTATTTTGTCTTACACACCCTACATCCCAGTCAAGATTTAACTTATTTATCTTTTATGGCTTCAGACATCAGTTCCCATCTAGGACAACAACACCTAGGCACTCATGTCCCCTTTGGGTGCCCCTAACCATTTTTTACCTTGCTCATTTTGGGTCTCTTTTATCTTTTGGGCATATTTTTAACTTATGGTTTGGCCTTCCAGTTGTCAATTACGGAATTCAAACAAGGGAATCATATAAATACCTATTTATGTGTTCAAAATCAAGGACCAAACACTAAGCATTACTATTATCACCTAAGCCTATACTCAACATGCACCTAAATCACTCCAAGGCATCCATCTAATAATCCACTCAAGGGAAAAGGGTTACATACACAACATAGGAAGGGGAATTTCATTCTATTTCATCCACACATTATACTACATTGCTAAATTTAGCTACATCTCGTTATCAATTGTAACTTACACAAGGGCATCATAGTGCACGATTTCTACACACACACACAAGAACTACATGGAATATGAGATGTAGTGTAATGTTTGGTCGTAAGTTCACTCTCAGGGTAACCGTCATGGTCAATCCGACTCCCCATATTGCTTCTTTTCTTTTTTAGTTTTGATGTGGTTTATGGAATTGTGTAGGTTAACTTCTATTTTGCAGGTTACATGTACCTTTGGAATTCAAGGAGCGACTCTCAAGAGCTCAACAGAAAGCAACAATGATGACCTTGCAACACGGTAAAAACTAGATTATGATCATTTACACATTTACAGGTGCCCAGAAGCAATCGTTAACACCCAGGCACCCCTGTCCGGTTGTGGGCACCCATGTCCAACGTTATTCCTACATTCCAAAATTTATTATGAGTAATAACGACACTTTTCCCAGCCTGTTCAACATGTTTCTTAGTTCATATCGGTTCATGATCACACATAAATCACCTAAGTCCTCTCTCTTTCTTATTTTCTTAGGGTTTCAAATATTACATCTTAGTTTTCTTGTGTCATTTCTATATTTCAATTATTATTGGGTCCCTGGAGAAAATCCAGAAGATATTCCTTTGGATGGGAGTTGTGGAGAAGTTTAAATTTCCTCTTGTGGCTTGGGAAAAAGTCACTAAACCAAATCTTTGTGGGGGTTTGGGGTTAAAAAATATTTCTCTTATGAATGAGGCCTTGATTTCCAAAGTTGGTTGGAGGATTGCTAGAGAGGAAGGTCTTCGGATGGAAATCATAAAGATGAAATATTTGCAGAATATAGGCAGAATGGAACCCTTTTTTAATCAAGACAATCTTCCAAGAGGGTCTTCTTTTTGGAACTCTTTTGTAGCCTCTAAAGAAATCCTAACCAAAGGTACAATGTGGGAGATATGCAAAGGTACTAAAATTAGTTTCTGGTATGATAGCTGGATTGAGGATTTCCCCTTAGCTAACTTGGAAATCTTGAAAAGGGTTACTTAGCTCTAAAAGGGAAAAGGAAAATTTTGGATAAGAGACTTCTGGATCTAGGAGGATACTGTCAGGTGTGAAACCATCAATCCTCCTCCATAATTTGATTGAGATATCTAACCCTTTCGGTCTCTCAACAAGAAATTAAGGGATTTCTATATCCCCATGTTCCAGACCAAGGGGGATTTCATTAAATGGAAAGAGGAAGATTTAGGAATTTTCTTGGTAAAATCTGCCTATATGTTAAATTTCAAAAATGATATGCAAATGGATTATTGGGGTAAGATTTTGGTGAAGGATCTTATCCCAAAGTTTAATATCTTTTACTATTTGGCTGTCCAAAATAGAATTTTGATTGTGGATAATCTCAGGAAAAGGGAAATGAAACTTCCCAATAGATGTTCTCTTTGTAAGAAAGAGAAGGAAAATTTCAACCATCTCCTCCTTCATTGCTCCTTTTCCCATGATGTGTTTTCTTCCATTCTGGATCTATTCAATATCCAATGGATTTTTCCCTTGACTATTGAGGACTATTGTTTTCAGTGGGAGAGTCCCTTCTGTTTTCCCATCTTGGTTTGGGCCTGGAATATTACCCTCCGTCATTTTTTGGGGGGTTTATGGAAGGCTAGGAATGATTGTATATTCCGAGACCAGAAATCTCTTCTCTTGAAAGTTAGAAGAAAAATTTTGGCTACCATCAAGGAAAATATCAAACTTTTTAAAGGCAAGGCAAAGAAACCCTGCCCGAAAAGGGAGCAGAAAGTTCTTGATAAGTTTGCCCTAGACCGGTGGAATTACACAAACCAAAAAAGAACTCCATTTGGATCAGGCTTGAGGAAAATGTTGTTAAGTTAAATTTTGATGGGGTGTCAAAAGGGAATCCGGGTCGAGCTGGGGGAGGTGGAATTTTAAGAAACAATGAAGGTGATTGGTTGTTTGTTTATGCTAGTTTGTTTGGTTGGCAAACAAACAATATGGTGGAAGTTAGAGCTCTCATTTAGGGGATTTTGTTAGAAAAAGAAAAAGGTTTCAAGGACATCCAGATTGAGGGTGATTCACTCATCATTATTAATTCTCTTAACAATCAGGGTTTCATTAATTGGGCCTTAAGAAATATCCTCAATGATGTTAAGGAAACTTTAAAATATTTTGTAAGGGTTTCTTATAATCATACTTTACATCAAGGGAACAAGTGTGTGGATAATATGGCTAATTACGAAGCTCTTAGTAATGACTATAATATCTGGTGTAAAGGAGATTATTTACCCATGGACATTAATGAAACCATTATTAGAGATAGAGGGCACTAAGTTTGATGGTGTTGGCACGAGTGAGCTCCGGGTTTATGAAACCTTACATAATAAGTTGTATTCCTCAGTTTCTGTTGGTGTGAAAGGGGGTCTGAATTTGAGAGGTTTTAGAAAACAAGGGAAGTTTGGTTTCATGAAGATGGGTGGTGATAGAATTAGGGTTGAACCAACTAGCCAGAACATTGAATATTTTAATCAACATTTGTGGAACAAGCTAAATATTGGGGGTTTCAGTAATTTCATTGCTAAATTACATGGTCACGACCCTTCCCTGTTAAAGGATTTTGGAAAATCTTGGAAAGAGGGAAATTTCAAGGTCAGAGGTATGGAAATTGAGGTTTCAGATTCCACCATTGCCCTTGTGACATTGATGAAAATGGACGAGCTCAAAATACTTAAGGATAGAACCCGCAGAGAGCATAAAATTAAGTTGTTCTTCATGGGTAAGGAAAGGTGTTCTTTCTTTACTGATGGTATTGCCATGTCGTGTATCTCGGGAATATGAAGATAATTTTTCCTTCAAATCATGAAGTATATCACTTTGGAAGGAAAATACCAAAAAATCTATATCATCATATGACCCTTCTGAATATGTTTCACCATAAGGTCATGGTGAGCATTCCCTTCTTTTTGTTTATGTCTTTGAAAAATTATTTGACGACATTCCAACAGGAGAAGGTAGAGATGCCTTTGCATGAAGGGCTCGTCCTTCTGTTGTTTGAAAATGGAAAATTTATTCTGAATTCTTCTCTAAAAGATAAGGTGGAAGAGGATGATCTCACTCTTGCAGAATGCCTTACTAAGATGAAGGTTGGGAAATGTAAAAAATGTGGGGGAGGATCTGAAAAAGAGAAGAGTGGGGAAGTTCATGGTGAAGCGAGCACCTCGAGAAAGAGGGGATGGGATGGTAATTTTAAGGGTTTCAAGGAGTGGAGTAGAGAGGTTAAGTATTTATAGGGGGTGCTTCAAGAAATGGAGGAAACCAATGTTGGTCAAAGGGAAACCATGTTAGATGTCATTAATGTTTCTAAGAAAATTGTCTCTGCCCAGGTGAAGTCCAAACAGAAGATTTCGGAGCTAGAGTATCAGGTCAAAAAGATGAGTCATAGGTTGGAAGGGATGGAGGAAGGCACTAAAAGGAGGAATTTCAATTTGCGCATCAGTAGTTCCAAAGACGAGATGGAGGAAGACATGAATGATAAGGGTGTTGAGGGTGTTAAGATCAAAGGTAGTCACGCTGGTAGTAGTGAAGTTTCTCCTAAAAATTAGCTGGGTTTTTCTGGACTGTTGGCAAACTTTTGGTGAAATTCTACAGTTTTTATTGATTAGGGTTGTTTTCTTTTCTTTGTTTTACTCTCTTTGGTTAAAATCCTGATCTTCCTTGTAAGAATTAAGCATGTTTAACTCCTTTTGTGGAATTTTTTGTTTTTTTCTTGCTTGTTGGTTTTTTTCCTTCTTTTGTAAGGCCCCTAGGAGTCGATCCCTATTTTTACCTTATCTAATAAAAAAAAATCTATATTTCATCATTTAGACATCATTTGGTTCAATAGTAACTTTGCAATATTTATATTTAATTCAAATTAAATTAAATCATTTGGTGAACCCTATTCGTGATAATACACTTAGATCCTCATTTTTATTCTATCCCGGCTCCTAAAAATCCTCTAATTTCCTTGCATGACTTGCTTCAAATGCACCCATCTTCTAAATATGTTCTCTGAAAATCCCTCGACACTATGTATTTCCCTTGCAATACACCACCCACTCAAGTAAGTGCCATCTTCGATCATCTCTCTGATGACTCTATCACTCGTAATACTCCATCCAATCAACCTGTCTTAGACTCAATTCAAGCTTTGCATTGTTTATTTCAAGAAAAAATCCAAGCTATGGAAACCATGATTACATCTCTTAAAGTAGAAATCTAACATCTCAAGGATGCTTCTCATTCTACTTCTATGACTTCTACATGTGCTCATATTAGTGAACCCCAAGTCTTGTCGCTACCCACACCTTTCAAGTTTGATTTTAATGCTAAGCAACATGATATTATTCCTCAAATCCTCACTCATCAATTGATCAACTTGTCAACTACTCATTGTTATCCTCCTTATCGGCTTGCAAATACCAAGTCACCCATATTGCAATTATCACATAATTAATTGACATGATGACAATGATTGTTATGCTCTAAAATGACAAATTAGTCACCTTAAGCATCATGATTTCATTTCATTTGTTACACAAAATGTTGTTCCATGTTCATCTCCAATTGTCAAGCCCCATTGGGATCCTAAATCTGGTCCTTCCATGTCTAATTAGCATCATTCCATCATTTCTAATTTTCCTTCTTCGGTAAGTTAAGAGCCACCTATCTAGCCCACTCCAACTAAGCAACCTCCTCTAAAAATAAGTCCATTCCCTCATCCTCTCAAGTCTTCTACAGCGTTATCAATCCCAAATAAGTCACCACCATTCATGATTCCTCTCCAACCTCCTCTAATTAAGCATCCAATTCTTTTTGTCAGAAAATATAATCCTTATATTGATGATCGGGACACATTTCAAAACCCGCCACCATGGCATGGCCCTTCTCACATCACCACAAAGATATCCATCACTCACACACTTAGGGGGCATGATGTTTTCTTCCCCCCTCCTCCTAGAATCATAAGTTTTCTATAGCATCTCCTATCATGCTCCATGCTTCACACTTTCTCTTTCTCAATACTCTTACACATCTTGATACATAAATTGTATCGTCATTACCCTATGTCACACTCTAGTTCTACAGTTCATATTGTATTACTGAAAGTCTAAATCTGAAATGAACCTCACCACATTTTCTCTATGCTTCATGATCTACCTTTCTAGAACACATTTTCAAACCATTTCCCGATGACACACTCTTGTTCTATAGTTCATTATTGATTTTTTATTATGTTTGTGGAGCCTATTTTCATGTTAGAGTGTGGTACATCTTCTATGTGTTACACTTGGGTATTTTTACAGCAGTCTTGCTTGCCGGTGAGTGGGTCAGGGGGGTTTGGGGGCGAAGCCCCCGAAGCAAATTTTCATGGGTGGTTTATTAACCCATGGGTAATGGGTAACCATTTTGGGCTGTTTTTGGGCCCATTGTTTTTCAGTACCCATTGTTTTGTAAAACCGCCTCTTCGGCTACCCATAGGTTTATAGGATGGTTTTGTTTTTTGCCCATTGTTTGATACCCATGGTTTTGTAAAAATGCTTAAGCAGTTTTCTATTTATATGGTCTTATGCATATGATAGATATACAAGTAAATGCATTGCAGATGTGCTTTGAATTCGAGTGTGAATTCTGTAGAGTTTGTTCAGCATAGCTCCAAACAAATCTGGGTATTGTATTGAGAGAGTGGAGGCTTGTAATAAAATCTGAGCAAGTGATTCTTGGTGGACGTAGCCCAAATTGGGTGAACCACGTTAAATATTGTCTTTCTGTGTTGTGTTATTTATTCTACACTTTTATTGAGATCTGTAATATTTTCTGCATATTAGTTTCTACTATTGTGATTCTGTAAGGGATTATTCCGCATATTTTATCTCTTATTTCCTAACAATTGGTATCAGAGCCTGGTTTTGGTTTACTGAAGTGTTGAATCATAGGGAAAGTTTTATCTTGAGTGGGAGCTATGGCAGATGATGGAGATCTAGGGTGATAAATTCAATGGGAAGAATTCTAGTCTTTGGAAGATACAGATGGAAGATTACCTTTATCAGAAGGATCTTTATACTCCGTTGTCTGAGAAGGTGAACAAAACCTCGAGTATGACAGATGGTGGAGATGGATTTGATGGATTGAAGGCACTGGACTGATCTACTATGTCTTCATCTTCGGTATTATTTATTGTTTCAAAGGAAAATACTACCAAGCGCATGGTTTTGTAAAAATGTTTAGCATTTTCCTATTTATTGGTCTATGCATATGAATAGATCTCGCAGTAAAATGCATTGCAGATGTGCTTTGAATTCGAGTGTGAATTCTGTAGAGTTTGTTCAGCATAGCTCCAAACAAATCTGGGTATTGTATTGAGAGAGTGGAGGCTTGTAATAAAATCTGAGCAAGTGATTCTTGGTGGACGTAGCCCAAATTGGGTGAACCACGTTAAATATTGTCTTTCTGTGTTGTGTTATTTATTCTACACTTTTATTTGAGATCTGTAATATTTTCTGCATATTAGTTTCTACTATTGTGATTCTGTAAGGGATTATTCCGCATATTTTATCTCTTATTTCCTAACAATTGGTATCAGAGCCTGGTTTTGGTTTACTGAAGTGTTGAATCATAGCGAAAGTTTTATCTTGAGTGGGAGCTATGGCAGATGATGGAAGATCTAGGGTTGATAAATTCAATGGGAAGAATTTCAGTCTTTGGAAGATACAGATGGAAGATTACCTTTATCAGAAGGATCTTTATACTCCGTTGTCTGAGAAGGTGAACAAAACCTCGAGTATGACAGATGTGGAATGGGATTTGATGGATTGGAAGGCACTTGGAATGATCTAGCTATGTCTTGCATCTTCAGTATTATTTAATGTTTCAAAGGAAAAGACTACAAAAGATCTAATGGATGCATTAGGGAAGTTGTATGAAAAACCCTCTGCCTCTAACAAGATATTTTTAATGAAAAAGTTGTTTAATATGAAGATGTCTGAGAATAGTTTAGTAGCAGATCATTTAAATGATTTTAATATGGTTGTGAATATGCTATCTTCGGTTATAATAGAATTTGATGAAGAAGTTAGGGCTTTATTAATTCTATGCTCTTTACCTGAAAGTTAGAATAGCCTGGTAATGGCGGTAAGCAACTCGGTTCCTGCTAACTCAAAGTTGAAGTTTGAGGATGTTGTAGGGGTGATTATAAGTGAGGAAATGCGAAGAAAAATCTCTGGGGAATCTTCTACTTCAGGGAATGCTTTGACAGTGGAAACTAGAGGGAGACAGAAGAATAGAGGAAACCGTGGAAAATCAAAAGATCGGGCAAGGTCAAAATCCAAGAGCAAGATTGTATGTTGGATTGTGGAAAGTCTGGGCATGCAAAGAAGGACTGTTGGGAGCTTCGAGACAAGAAGAAACAACAGGAAGAAAACAAGGAGGAAAATGTGGCATCGGGTAATGTATGTCAGGATGCTTTGATTCTTTCTTTGCATAATATTACTGAATCTTGGGTTTTAGATTCAGGGGCTTCTTTTCATGCTACTCCACATAGGCATTATTTTGTTGATTATGTTCAAGGGGATTTTGGGCATGTTTTTCTTGGTGATGATGAGCCTTACAGTATAGTTGGAAAAGGTTATGTTCAGGTTAAGATGCAGAATGAGAATACATGGCTATTGAAGGATGTCAGACATGTGCCTACATTAAGGATAAATTTGATATCGGCGGGGAAATTGGGAAGTGATGGTTGTACTGTGATATTTACAACTGACTCTTGGAAGGTTACCAAGGGTGCTCTTATGGTGGCAAGAGGTAAGAAGGTTGGAACCTTGTATTTAACCACTAATAGTACTAATGATTGTAATCTTGTTGCTTCAGATGCAGATACAACATTATGGCACTATAGGCTCGGTCATTTAATCCATAAGGGCATGAACATCATAAAGAAGAATTTTCCTGGATATACAGAAATAGGTTTGGATTTCTGTGAGAACTGCATATACGGGAAACAGAAGCAAGTAAGGTTTCTTAAGGTTGGACCTATGAAGAAAGAGAGTAAGTTAGAGCTGGTACATTCTGATGTGTGGGGGCCAGCTCAAGTATCATCTCTTGGGGGTTCAAGTTATTATGTTACTTTTATTGATGATGCAACAAGGAAAGTTTGGGTTTATTGTATTAGAAACAAATCTGATGTATTTGACACTTTTGTTAAATGGAAATCCTTGGTAGAGAATGAAATAGGTCTTAAGCTAAAATGTCTCAGGCCAAATAATGGAGGGGAGTATTGCAGCAATGAATTTAATGATTATTGTTCTAAGAATGGAATCCGTAGGAAAAAGACAGTTCCAGGAACTCCGCAGTAGAATGGGGTAGCAAAAAGGATGAAAAGAACAATAATGGAACGTGCTAGGAGCATGAGGTTACATGCAGGACTACCTCTTTCTTTTTGGGCAGAAGCGGTGAGCACAGTTGTGTACTTGATAAACAGAGGACCCTCAAGTGCCTTGGATGGAGGCATACCTGAGGAGGCTTGGTATGGTAAGAAATTTGATTATTCATTTCTTAGAGTCTTTGGATGTGATGTGTTTGTTCATATAGACAAGGATGATAGGACCAAGCTAGAGGATAAATCAGAAAAATATACTTTCATTGGTTATGGTGGTGATGACTTTGGATTTAAATGTTGGAGTATTAAGGACAAGAAAATCATTCGGTCTAGGGATGTGGTCTTTTAATGAAAAAGTCATGTATAAGCAACAATTGCAGGAAAACATGGAAGAATCCAAGAAAGAATATGCAATGGTAGAGGATCTTCCAAATGGGACAGTGACCCATGAATCAGTTCAGGAACCGACTCAATAGGAACCCCAAACTCCTACAGTGAGGAGGTCTTCTAGGGTAAGAAAAGAACCTGAATGTTTTTCTCCTTCTCTTTATTATTTATTACTCACTGATAGTGGAGATCCAGAGAGCTTTGATGAAGCAATGCAGGTAGATGCCAGTAAGAAGTGGGACCAAGCCATGGATGAGGAGCATAAGTCTCTCATGGAGAACCAGACTTGGGATTTAGTGAAGCTACCAGAAGGAAAAAGAGCATTGCAAAACAAGTGGGTGTATAGAGTTAAAGACAAAGAAGGAGGAAAGAAAAGATATAAGGCCCGGTTGGTGGTCAAGGGGTTTACACATAAACAAGGTATAGATTTTGATGAGATATTTTCTCTTGTAGTAAAAATGACTTCTATTAGAACTGTTCTTGGAATAGTGGCAGTAGAACACTTGCACTTAGAACAGTTAGATGTAAAGACTGCATTTCTCCATGGTGATTTGGAGGAGGAACTATATATGCAGCAACCAGAGGGCTATGAGGTCAAACGTAAAGAGGAGATGGTGTGTAAACTAAAGAAGAGCTTGTATGGCTTGAAACAAGCTCCACGTCAATGGTATAAGAATTTTGATAGCTTCATGATGGAGCAAGGTTATATTAGATGGCATTCTGACCATTGCGTGTATATAAAGAAACTTGAGGATGGAAGTTATATTATCATGTGTTTGTATGTTGATGACATGTTGGTTTCAGGTAAAAACATGCAGGAAATAAAAGTACTCAAGAAACAGCTAAGTGAATCCTTTGATATGAAGGATTTGGGGGCAGCCAGACAAGTCCTTGGTATGAGGATAACTTGGGATAGGAAGGAACGGAAGCTGACTTTATCTCAGGAAGAGTACATTAAGAAGGTATTAGATAGGTTTAACATGCAGGATGCTAAACCAGTTGGGACTCCTTTGGTAGGCCATTTTAAGTTATCAAAGGAGCAGTGTCCCAAGATAGAGCAGGAAAGAAACAAGATGTCCAAGGTACCTTACTCATCAGCAGTTGGCAGTTTGATGTATACTATGGTGTGCACTAGGCCTTATGTTGCCCATGTAGTGGGAGTTGTGAGTAGATTTATGATTGATCCAGGTAAAAAGCATTGGCAAGCAGTAAAGTGGATCCTTCGGTATTTGAGAGGGACCATGGGGATAGTTTTGTGCTACAGTGGATCAGACACCACTTTACGTGGTTATGTAGATTCAGACATGGCTGGAGATGTAGATAGCAGGAGGAGCACGACATGTTATATTTACACTATAGGTGGGATAGCAGTGTGCTGGATTTCATGACTACATAAGCTGGTGGCTTTGTCAACCACGGAGGCTGAGTATGTTGCTGCCACAGAGGCAAGCAAAGAGATGATTTTGTTACAACAATTACTTGAGGAGTTGGGGCATAAGCAGGAGGAATGTAAGCTACATAGTGATAGTCAGAGTGCTATACACCTAGCTAAGAACTCTACTTGCCACTCCAGGATGAAGCATATACAATTGAGATATCACTTCATCAGGACATCTTTGGAGGAAGATAAGTTGAAGTTGGAGAAGATTCATACCAGTCAGAATCCTGCAGACATGATGACCAAGATGGTCACAAGGGATAAACTAAAGTTATGTTCAGATTTGGTTGGCCTTCGCAGATGATAGTGAAGGGTTGAGAAGCTTGTTCAGTGAAAATTAGTCTCCAAGTGGGAGATTGTCATGTTTGTGGAGCCTATTTTCATGTTAGAGTGTGGTACATCTTCTATGTGTTACAATCAGGTATTTTTACGGTAGTATCACTCGCCGGTGAGTGGGTCAGGGGGTTCGGGGGCAAAGACCCCTAAGAAAATTTTCATGGGTGGTTTATTAACCCATGGGTAATGGGTAACCGTTTTGGGGTGTTTTTGGGCCCATGGTTTTTTGGTACCCATTGTTTTGTAAAACCGCCTCTTCGGCTACCCATAGGTTTATGGGACGTTTTATTTTTTTCCCATTGTTTGATACCCATGGTTTTGTAAAACTGCTTAAGCAGTTGTCTATTTCTATAGTCTTATGCATATGATAGATATACAAGCAAATGCATTGCAGATGTGCTTTGAATTCAGGTGTGAATTCTGTAGAGTTTGTTGAGCATAGCTCCAAACGGATCTGGGTATTGTATTGAGAGATTGGAGGCTTGTAATAAAATCTGAGCAAGTGATTCTTAGTGGACGTAGCCCAAATTGGGTGAACCATGTTAAATATTTTTTTTCTGTATTGTGTTATTTATTCTGCACTTTTATTTGAGATCTGTAATATTTTCTGCATATTAGTTTCTACTGTTGCGATTCTGTAAGGGATTATTCCGCATATTTTATCTCTTATATTCTAACATTTTTGAGGGGTATCTTATAAATGAACCTCATCCAAGGATAATTTCAGTGGTGAATATTCGTAATATGATGAAAATTCATTTTAGGAAAATTTGAAAAGGAAAATTTTCGGAGCAAGTTAATGTCCTGTTCGCCTAAAATTTACAATATATTTTTTTAGGGGTCGGCTTCACCTACATTTGAAAACATCTCCTATAAAAACCTAGGTGATTCATCGGGTAGTATACTACCACCAATACCTTACTACTAGTTGAGCTACCGACATATCAAATATCATGAAGTTGCATACTCTAAGCATCAATGCACAATGCAGATCTGTTTACTGTTTAGTAGTTTGCAGTCGGGAGACATGTGTTATTTGTTGACATGCAACTAATCATATTTGTTGATGAATGACTAATCATATTTGTTGACGCATGATAAAAATTTTACTATGGAAGGGTGACAAGGAGATACAGCTGACATGCGACAAGAGTTTGGTTGTTGACACCCGACACTGCTTCTGTTGACACATGACTGTACTGTTGTTGACGCACGACAAATTTTTTCTCTAACGCGCAACAAGGATATTTATTGACGTGTGAATTATTGTATTTGCTAACGTGTGACAATGGTTTTCTGTGTATGTGCAACAAGGAGACTTAACTGACGCACGATAGGGGTCATGTTGTTGATACTCAACACAACTATTGTTGAGACACGACACAGACCTTCTCTGATAAGTGACAAGGATATTTGTTGATGTATGATAGTGTTACTATTAACGCATGAAGTTGTTTCTGTTGGCACATGACTCAAAGCTTCTAACGCGTGATAGAGTTTCAACTTAGCTATTCATAACAATGGAAGGTGTTAGTGCTCAAAATGAGAAGACCAAAAAAGTAACCAAAAAATATCAAAAGTCCATGTTCAAGTATTTTGGAAACTCTGCTGCTATAGATACCGCAACCACCAGAACCCATACAGCTGCCACTGGAATGAATCAAATTATAGACTATGTGGAAGGTAATATTGAGGTGGACATGCATTCTACATAGTATCAACCAAATGACACCTATGATGATACCATGCGAGATCTTGAAGATATACCTGTTGGGATGCCCAAGCTTGAAGATATTCCTATTGAGGTACAACCAAGAATGCATCAAGATATCACACATATAAATACTCAGCAAAATGGAACTCAAAAATAAAATGTGAATTCTAGTTCATGAAAGAGGAAAGTAGGTGATTTTGGTAATCCTCAAAATTCTACTCATAAAAGTAAAACATTGAAAACAAACAAAAATATGTGGACACTTGGAGGACATAAAAGTTTAATTGGGCTGCCAAATTTTCATTTATCGAACCTATACAACCAGCTAATTCAGAAGAGATCCCATTTGAATGTACATGTACAATATGTACGTGGAAATTGAGAAATCGGTAAAAGATGCAACTGAAGCTGGACATTATAGAAAAATGTCGAGGAAAAATATATTTTACTATAACGGGTGAGGATGGCCAGAAAATCAAAACACGGGTGGAAAACTGAAAAAGAATGCATGCATGTTAAATACGCAGCAGAGTATGAAGCAGACCATAAAAACACAGACATTTCATGGAAAAGGGAGGAACAATAACATCACAAATTGGTAAGATGAATCAATCAAATCTACATGCAAAACTCATACAGTTCTCTACTTTATTTCACATAGTTAATAAAGGAAGACCGATTTCAGGTTTCCTTGATTTCAAAGTTTTATATCAATGTAATGGAATGCACAACGTTCCTCTGTCTCATTGGTCAGACAATAGTGCATGGGAAATGGAATATTTCCTTTCTATGATAGAGAAGGAAGATTTGAAAGAGAATGTCAAAAAAGTGAATTTTATCTCTCTTTCAATTGATGAAGTGATAGCAGTCGACAACACTACATGGGTATGTATCCACGTCTATACTTTATAAAATCATATAAGGACACCACATCTGTTGGGTGTTATGAAAATGGTTGAAAACTGTAATTCTGAAAACCTACATAAAATAGTTGTTTCTCATTTGAAAGATATTGTTGGAATGACTGATTATGAAATTGCTACGAAGTTGGTATGCATTGGAGAAAATGGTGCATCAGTCATGCAGGGTCACCGAACAGGGTTGTGTGTTAGATTGCAAACAACAGTGGCCCCTTATATGCTAGCAATTCATTGCATATCTCGCAAAATGAATTTAGCATATAAAATTGTAAGAAACTACAAAAATGTTGCTAAAGTAGAAGACCTTATAAGAGAACCTCATGCCTATATGGTAAGCAACCCAAAGCGATTTATTGAGTTCTAGAAATTCGCAATTAGAATTACAAATGGCAAAAAAAATTGAAGGATGTTGAGATGAGATGGATTTCTTTGTATGAAACTGTATACAGAGTTCGTGAGGAGTGTCCTTTGTTAGTTGGTTTCATGCACAAATATCGTCATGAAGTTGACAGGGTGAGGGACTTGTTGTTTTGTTTAACTAATTTAGAGACATTTCTTACATTGGTTGGTATTCTTCCAATGTTGTAGGAGATCAATACACTGATGAAGCAAGCACATGGGAGATTAATCTATATTTTGGATTTTATACAGATGAGAAAAATGGTATGTCAAAATCTTGATATCTTGTACACATCCCAAGATAGTTTTGATACACCTGTTTTCAAGAATTGGAAATATTTATTAGATCTTAAGAATCTCGGTAACTATTTGAGATTTAATATCCATGATTACCTCTACATAAATGTTAATGGGAGGGACATACCACTGCACATTTTGTAAAAATGTCAAAATATTACAGGATTAGAAAGAGAATAAGTTCTTGTGACACATAATCTCTTTGATTCTATTATAGTTCAAACAAGAATAAATCTTAGAAAAAATTTAGAATCCTTATCATCATAAATTAGAGAACGCTTCTCCAAAGATAAAATTCTTGAAGCAATGGGTGTGATGAATCCTAAATTTTGGAATATTGAAGGTGCTCGTGCAGACTTTGTAAGAAAGCATTTCCATAAATCCATGGGTACGATAATGGAACATTTCACCAAGACTTCAGAGGTCAAGGGTATGAAAATAAAAGGTATAATATTGAATGTTGATTTATTAAAGTCTCAATCAACAAATTTTGCAACAACAATGAGGAACCAATATATAAATTTAGATAAACCTTCAGAGAGTGGTGTTATTACAAGGCTCTGGCGAGGAATCTCTCAAAGTATTGTCTTACAAGAAGAAATCAGTGAATATTTCATATTATATGAGTTATGCCAAACAATGATTTTTGGGTCTGTGGAAGACAAAAGGGTTTTATGTTTTTTATCATTTATAAAATCAAAACTGAGAAATAGGTTGGATAAAAATCTAGAAATTTGTGTGAGGTATTATGTTTCTCGCTACTCCTTAGAAACATTTCCTTTCAACAGAGAAATTGTGCATTGGAATTCCCTTTCCGAAAGAAGAGGTCTAAATAATACAGCTACAAGTACAACGGTTCCCAATGATGAGACTGAAATTGGTGCATCGTCACACTCTACAGAAGAGAACATCGACTTTGAAGAAGCTATTGATAATGGATTGTTTCAGCTTTAAATAGGTATCTCCTTGACCTTACTTTTATTGTTTGTCACCTTACATTTTAACTTTGGTTATTTATTCAATTTTATATTAACATATTCGAATATAATAATTTGTAGTTAGACGTAACAGTGAACACAATTGTAACTCTACAGATGCAAATATTGATTGAGGAGGATTTTTAACATATTTTATTTCAGCTCTTGTTATCATTAAAGATGTTATAGGCATATATATTTACATTTATTTGAATACAATTATTTATTAAAAAAAATATGTTTTATATAATTAATATTTTGGATTTGTCAAATACCAATTTCCATTTTAAAAATATGTTTGTTACATGCATTTTTCGAATAATAATTTGCAAGGCCTTCAAAGTTCAGATCTACATATTCTTCCACTGTTATACTCTTCCAGAATTCCACTGTCTAGACATGCACATGTTCTCATTTGTATTTTTTAAAATCTTTCTGTTTTAAACATTTGTTTGTTACATGTATTTGTCTAATACTAATTTGCAAGGCCTTCAAAGTTCAAATCTGCATATTCTTCCAGTGTTATACTATTCCAGACTTCCAAACTTCCACTGTACAGACATGTATAAGTTATCATTTGCATTTTCTTTAATCTTTTTATTTCTTCCGTAATCCGCTCAATCATTATTTCATCTTTTTTTCTTGAAAACATGGGTTGACATGCATCTAAGGAAGCTCTCACTTCTTGGGACTGACAATGTCAGGAAACTCACCCATCTATTTACTAATCCATTTTTTGTGTTGATTTTTCTTGAATAAAAGGTCATCTAGCACGTTGCAAAGGATGATTTCTCATTTTCCTTCCATATGCTTTGTCACAGCCATCTAAAAGACAAGAGGTATCTTAAACCCTATCATATGACATCGCTTAAGTTTTTACAATCATGTTTAATTTATTTTTTGTATTTACAAAATTCTTTGATGAAGTGTTTGAACTATGTGGGATGAATATCAAATTACATGTAAAAAATCACACATTCGAATTTTACAAGTAGAGAGAAGAAGATTTTATTGTATTAAGATGTCTCTATCCTAGCACATTCCAAATTTTCTTAAAATAATTATCCATTATCATCATCCATGATTGTGTTTGAAGCTAAATCTAAGTCTACACAATTCATCATCATCCATATCTATTTTAATGTCATCATCCAAATCTAATATCATTGTATCATTGATTCATTACAAGTAGAGAGAAGAAGATTTTGAGAAGGTTTAATTGTGCAAAAACCTGATATAGAGTTCAAATTTTACAAGTAGAGAGAAGAAGATTTTATTGTATTAAGATGTATCTGTCCTAACACATTCCAATTTTTCTTAAAACAATTATCCATTTTCATCATCCATGACCATATTCATTCTTGAAGCTAAATCAATGTTCACATACAATTCATCATCATCTATATCCATTCTAATGTCATCATATCATTACAAGTAGATAGAAGAAGATTTTGAGAAGGTTTAAATGTATCTGTCATACTACATTCCAATTTTTCTTAAAACAATTATCCATTATCATCATCCAGATTCCATGATTGTGCTTGAAGCTAAATCTACATCCACATACAATTCATCATCATCCATTTCTATTCTAATGTCATCATCCACATCTAATACAATCATCATTACAAGTAGAGAGAAGATTCTCATAAGGTTTAAATGTGAAGAATCCTGATACAGAGTTTGAATTTTACAAGTAGAGAGAATTTTCTTAAAATAAATAATTGACCATTATCATAACGCCATCACATTCATATCAAACATAAACACCATATACAATCTAGAAATTCTATATATTATAAAAATATAAAAAAAAATCTAGATTGCAACATACTTAAAATCAAATGCATATTCAAGCTTCATACGTCAATATATAAAGTATTTCAAATTTTCAAATTTAAAGTTTCAATTTTTCAACCCTCAATCATTAGATTTTTCCCCAGTCAAACTAGCATATTTTGTGCCCCTTTCCCCAATGGCTTGCCCTTGTGTATTCTTTACTTGAATAATCCTAGAACAAATCAGATCTTCCACAACACTGTCTAGATTCTTTAGGATTGTTTGTTCTTCATTTGTCGCATCTCCATGGGATACCAAACTAGTATCTGCAACTGCCTTTGTTTTGAACAAAATCTCAAGGTTGAAGCCATTCTTTTTAATTATGCACTTAAGTGTATTGTTTTGTTTGTTAACTAAAAAAATATTCTCTTCCATCTTCATTGTTGTGGATAAATTGTTCTTAGTGGTTTCCAAGTGAACTTAGAACACCTTTTCTTAACTTTTCAAATTCTCATATTTCAACTGCAAAAAATACAGTGAGCTCAATCAAACATATTAGTAAAATAAGAAAAGTTCAAATTAACAAAAATTATTGTTTCAAAGTGATAATACTTATAACCGCTCTATCTCTTTCGGCATTTGTAATTGCCACCAAATCCTTTTCCTTAAACCATTTTTTGAAATAGGCCTAGGCTTCAGCACTAATATTTTCCAATTTTTTTAATGCTTTATCTAAAATATTTTCTTTATAATTGTTGTTATACGTGACAGTACCACCTCTTACTTGGGTGAGTAAGGCATCCATCTTCGTAGGTTGATTTTGGACGGTAGCGTATAAACTGTCCCTTTGCCAATGATTTTCATAACGACTTATTATCTCGTTGATTAGTACTTTTTCCCTTCTCTCCCATTCTATGAGCTGACTGATATGAGGTATAATAAACTCTTGGACATGGGATTGACAATCATAACCAATCAAGTTCTCCAAAGGAAATGATAGAAATTGTTCACCATCTGTATCTAAAGAAGATGATGGCGATGGAGAGGTATGGGAGCTTTTGGGTTGAGTATCATTTGCTACCTGTTTTTACCTTTGGGTGGCCTGATCTTATTTGTGATAAAATAAATCAATATTCATATATTGAAATTGAAAGTGAAATGTAAAAAAAGTTAAATAAATTACGTTGAAATAGAAATATACCTACTGGCCTTGAATCATTTCACATGTATTGAAAAATTCTATTGGTTCATTGCTATCAATGCCCAAGTAATATTCATCTAAAGTTATGTTATTTAAAACTAATACGCTGGTTGCATTGGGCAAGCCACCGAGAGAGAGGTTAGGAATTGGAAATGAGGAGGCAATGTTTAGTGTCCCACTAGGGGCTGGAGGATTTGGCATGTGTTTGCCAATGTTCATTTTACCTGAACCTCTGGTTGGAATTTTGAATCATAATGGAGGATGTGGTGGTGCCGCTATTTGTACAGACGGTGAAGGAATGCAATGTACTGCAAATTCCAAGAAAATCAACAAAATCATTACTAAATTATATGAAAATTTGTTAAAACTATGCAAAAGCTACGAAATTATATGAAAAACTATTCAAAACTTGTACTAAAGTAATAAAATCATATCTTTTTCTTGAGGAGTAGCCTGCCGTTACCGAAGGTGGCCGTGTTGGAGTAGTAATTGGTTGTTTTTAAGTTGCGTGGTTGGGATGGCGGAGTATAGTGTTGAGAATCAACAATTGCATGCGATTGAACTAAGTGAGTTTGTGAAGACTATTGAAAAGAATGCGTGCAGTGAAAAGTCCCTACAACTGCAACAACAGTCAATTGCATGTCAATTCAATATGGTAAATGGTAAATTGTAAATAGAAAATGGTAATTTGTAAATAGTAAATGTTAGGGTATTACGTCTCTATCATTTTACTAATGCAAATGCTTGGGGGTTCAATGATGAGTGAAATTCCATTTCAGATTGTGAATCTCTCGACGCCTCAGCATGTTGTTGGCCTCTTCCTCTTGATGCCACTTTTTTCACATAAGGGCCTCTGAAAATATTCTCCACATACGGTCAATATTTAATTAGAAGTACATAATGTTATTACCGCATAAATATTCAATCAAAAGTACATAATCAATACAATAACCAAAGTCTAATGTCAAAATATAAACTATATACTTGTTATTCTTGAAATGGAATTGACAAATTCTTCATTGTCTCATCCTTGCAAGTAGGAGTTGTTTTGTCTTTTAAATTGAAAATATCCTCGTAATAAAGGCCAAGGAGATAGTTTTTGGAGTGAATAACTGGTTTTTTAGAAACATATGCATTTGTAATGTCATCTTTTATCTTATTAGATAAAAAGGTGCACCAATCAAATTTTAACTTTCTAATTGTTGCAAGAATGTATGCCATAGTCCAGTTTGGAATATCTATTTTCTGACCCTGCAAAACAATTCTGGATTGAAAGAAAGAAATCATGGTAGTAAGAAAGTGGTGTGCAATTCCTTGCGTATCCATACTTGGTCCTTATTTATTGACGTGAGCTGCAAAAATTCATTGGAATTAATATCAATTTGAATTTTATCAAAATACAAAAAATTCAAATGAAAATTGAAAACAAATTTCACGTACAATCAACATGGAAACCGAAAGTAGATTTGAGGTACTTCTTATCAATTTTAAATGAGAGTTGCTTTAGTTGTTACTATGGGAAAATTTTTAAACAAAAGGCCTATCAACCGATGGATATCAATTGGATTAACACTAAATTTGAATGTACGACCATCATCCACAATAACAATAAAATTACCGTCTTCTATATTGTACGAGGACAGAAGATAGTTTAAAACGTCATGATCAATCTTTAACTAGGGCATGTTAACGAGCCCATCAAAATCACATGCTTCTAGAAAATCCTTGTATTTTGCATTCATTTGCAAAACTATATAAATGTGGGGGTACAAAAAGTTCCTGTATTGTATCTTTCCCTTGGGTAGGGCTTGGGTGATGACCAATGCTTGGTTTACTTGATTTTCCATTGGATCTTGGTCTTGAGCTTGGCTTGCACTTGAAGTACCCATTGTATTTGAGCTTGATTGGAGAAGCTTGTGTTTGGTTGGACCATTGGTGCAGAGACGTGTGATTCTTGTAGTAGTAAGTGTTGGGAGAACAGAGAAAAAATTGGATTTGGGAAGTGTAAACATGAAAATGAGGGGCGATGGGGTATTTATAGGACAAAATTAGGGTTTCTCAAGCTTTAGGCATGCGACAACAAACTTTTTTGATGCGCGATAGCAAAATCTATTTTCGCACAATAGCAAACTTTGTTAACGCATGACAACAACACTTGTCTTGCGTCAACAAAGTTTGTTGACACGTGATAGCAAGTGTTGCTTTCGTGCGTCAGAAAACCTTATTGATGCGTGACAGAAACTTTTGTTGTCACATGACAACAAATTTTTTTGACATGCAATAGCAATACTTGTTGTCGCATGTCAGCAAATTTTTTTGACGTGAGATAGTAAGTGTTGATGTCACGTGTCAATAAAGTTTGTTATCGCATGTTAATAAAGTCATTGTGCGTCAACAAAAATTGTTGTCGGCCGATATCAAGCTTTTGTTGATGTGTGACAGCAACTCTTACTATTGTGTGTCAACAATCATACAACACTCTCTGTTGGGTAAAAACTATGCGTCAACAAAGAACAATACCTATTTTTCTACATCTGTATTTTTTTTCCTCAGAGCCCTCACTCTCGCTCAAATAATATCAAGAAAAAAAATTGTTCTCAAAATTTGGAAATTCACCTTTCTGCAAAAGTGGTTCTAGGTATATTCGTCAGGGATTTTCCACCTCCATTTTACCAAAGGCTTCTTAAAACCTCGACCTCATATCATACACATCTGTTGGGGGAACGTAGCTCCTATCACATTCACACATTGCATACCATCCCATCACACTCATTTACTGCATTTTCACATCTTTGTTGTACTTACTCTTTCTTACTTATACTATTTACATGATGCACTTTGCTTACTATGCTAGTCAGAAACAAAGTATGTCATTATCTTTCTATATACACACATGCGTGTTGGCTTGGTCTTTTGGAGTGAATGTAGGTCTCTTACAAATTTTCACTGCTACAATGATTATTGGCACTTTATCTTTTTCTAGTCCCACTGAGGATCGTGGGGGCATCTACCATTGCTACTCTCACACATTACAGGTGTTATTGTTTCATTATTTAGTACTTCTAATTTCTAGTACATTTACTTTCCACTAATACATACATGCTTTGACATCATTTTTATCTTTCTAGCATGCTAACAGGTGCTTTATGTCTAGCATTTGATTTGCAGGACTATATGCCACTATGGTTGTCTGGTACATTTTTCTTAGCATTGTTTGCCATTATATGTTATTGTTTGCGAGCCATGCCCTATGTCTTTATTTGATCAATGTTTGCTTGTTTATGACCACTTCGGCCATGATTTTCTTGTGACATTTTGAGTGATGTCCCATGTTTGAAATCCACTTTTTGTGGTCTATCGTGTATGCACATTTTCTTGTTACATTAATTATCTATGACATGCTTGCTAATTTTTATACTAACACATGTATCTAGCCACTTTGTTTGCATGTTCCTTGGTTTCTACCATGCACATCCCCTACCCTCTACATGTATCAACTTTATCTCAACATCACATCCTCTCTTTTGGGCTGCACACTCCTAATGACATCACATGCACCCCTAACAAGGGGGGCATACATTGGGTGAACAAATCACCCCATACAACATCTCAAAGCTACAACACAACACAGTATAACACAGAATCAATACAGGTTATATTTACAACACCAGACTAGAATCAGACTTGGGTCAAAATCACAGCACAGACACCAGTGCCCAGACTCAAAAAGGAGCACTCAGGCACATGTGACCTCTCTTAGGTGCTAATGTCCTGGTGGCACATATAGTCAGCTTATCAGATCAGCACAGTTCACAGAATCCTTTAGATTACTTTCACAGTTATAGGCACAATCCTCCAACAAAAAAATTTATTCTACCTCATTCAATTGGAATAATCAATACATTCATAACTATTCAGGATAGTAGGAACAAATCAGAGACGTACCATTTATAGTGGTGCTTATCGGGAAGAGTCATTGATGGAGAGTAACACTAGAACCCTTTCCCCAACACTTTCTCTTTCACGTGATATCACCCAAAAAAATCACTCTACACTAGCATTTTTAGGACACTTCTTCTATCCTTTACACTCTTCTCAATCAGGTGTACACTCTCCTTTTTACACAGTTTTACATACTTATTAAAAAAATTCATATAAATGACTTTGCCTACTCTTTCACTCTTATTTTGCAAGTTCATCCTTAATACACAACAAGAAGTAGCCTACAACAAGCTACATCAACATGGTACAATGCATACACTTCACCCTGAGGATCACTTTCCTTTCATAGTCTCCACTCTTCACTTGTCCACTCGGTACGTTATTCTCCGCACGCTCTACAGGATCATAAGCTATGCATCTCTTATCTACTTTAAGTTATCAAGAATTCACTTGACAACATAAAGTGGGGGAAAATGTAGACACAAAATCATGCACTTGGGTACATTTCTAGGTCCTAAAAGCATACTACAATTCATATGATTCCTAAGCAAGAAAACTAATAATTGACGACTATTTTTTGGCCTCTTTTCTTTACTTCTTGTTTTCTATTTGGTCTTACACACCCTACAACCAAGTCAATAATTTACTAATTTATATTTTATGGCTCTAGAAATAAGCGCCCATGTATTCCTATCCCCTCTAGGCACTGTTATCCAATTTCACCCCCCAGGGTTGAATTGATAACATACATCAGAATTCTCAAGTCCCAGGCAGATTGATTGATCCAGGGCAAAAATCATGTTTCTAGGGTCTTTTATGAAAATTTTCTAACTCTCCTGTCCAGGTTGAAAAGAACAAGCTCTGAGAAAATGTAAGAAAGTTGCAGAAAATAAGCTTGGGCCAGAAAAATTTGTGAAAATCGGCTAAGTCCTAGTCCCCGGGACATTTGGGACGAAAAGGCGCGGATTGGCCGAAAAGCCTATAGGTGGCCCAAACAACAAAGGGACATCTGGGACAAATGGACGCGAAATGCCCGAGAAATCGGCCGAAAGAAAGAAAATTTTTCCAAGTCCTTAATCGGGAGCAAGTGGGACAAGAGTACGCGAAGGACCCGAACCGGCCGGTTCGGCCAGAACGGGAAACTTTCACACAAGGACAAGTGGGACAAAGGGACGCGCGGGACGCGGATAGCCGAAGGAGCCGAAAGCCAATCAGATCACGCCACGTGTCACCGACAGAAAAGGGATGAGGAAGCCCATTTTGAGCGGATCGGAGGATTCTGTCCCGCGAAGCACTGGGACATCCGGGACAAAAAGACGCAGTGGACGTAAAAATCTGGAAGGCCCGTGGACGAATCACAGCATAACACGTGTCGCCAAGGAAAAAGGTCCAAAAAGTCAAAGGGGCAAGGTTTGAAGTGCTGGCCCGAGCCAATTAGTACAGGACACGTGTCTAATGGAGCAGAGAAGTGCAGAGCCAGGGAAATATTTGGGAAATTTGGCCAAGTTCAGCCAAAGAGCTAAAAGTGAAAGTCTACTCCACGCCCCGTGTCGACCAATCAATGCATGCCACGTGTCCCAAGTGGCGGAGGCACGGAGGAAAAGTAAAAAATGTTCTGAATCATCAAAAGTTAAATTTTTCAAGGAAAACCCACGGGACAGGTCAGATGAGAGAATAACATATCCAATCAGCACGTACCACGTGTCATCCAGGTGGCAGAGCGCGGGAAGAAATTTAAAAATCTGTTTTCACCTGTTTTGTGCCCTAGATCTTCAGATCTCCATATCTTTTGATCCAGAGCTCGGATTGTCACGTTCTTTATATCAACGGAAAGCTTGTGAAATTATCTACATGATTCTAGGGTTAATCTCGAGTTTTGGTGCAGCCTGGAGGGAGAAAATCAATAAAAGGCCCTGACGCGTGTTCATGACCAGAAGTGACATTCCAGCGACCAGATTTAATGCAGAATGGGTCGCCTTCTCCTATATTTCGGTCAAAATGATAGGGTATGGGTTTGTAAGGTTCCCCATGTTGTTTTAATGCACCTGCATTCAAGGAGGGATGGGCTCTCATGTTTTTGTACGTTTCCTGTCCCCTGGGCTCGACCCTTGCACTGTAAAAGCCAGATTTGGCTCATTTCCAAGGGGGGAACTTTTTTGACATAGCAACTTCTTCTTTCAGCTCCAGCAAGTGATTGAAGCAAGGATCAGACCTCTCTAAATATTGTAATAGTTTTTACCTCTCTAAGGTTGTAATGCAGTGATTTTGACACTGGAAATGATAATGCAAGCTTTGTGAATGATTTTCAGTCCTTTGTTTGTATTATTTGCTTCATTTCCAAATCATAAATTATACCTTATCAGTCTGTGTATGTTTTATGTTGTAAACTTTGGTCTGTGTTTATTTGCTTGACAGAAATGTTTCACCACTCCTCCTTTGGTGTATCACCTGTTAGTTTAGTTTTATTTTTGCACTTTCTATCCCTGTCTCCTTACAGTTTAGAGTAGGATTAGGATCTGAACCTCTGTAGTTTTGCAAAATATAGATCTAAATCAGAGGAGTTTGAGGAACCAGCCTCTAATCTGGAGATTCCTCTCTCAGTTTCACAAGTCCCCACACTTGGAGAGAGGTTTCCATGTTGTGTAATCACACTGGATGCTAGAGTGATCAACCTAGAAGCTTGATCTGCATCCAGGGGTGCTGTGAGTCTGCAACAACAGGCACCCCTGACCCTTTCTTACCTTACTCGCTCCTTTTGGGTCTCTTTTATCTTTTGGGAATATTTTTCACTTATGGGTCGGCCTTCTAGTTTTCAATTACAAAATTCAAACAAGGGAATAATATAAATACATAGTTATGTGTTTAAAATCAAGGACCAAGCACTAAACATTAATACTATCACCTAATCTTGCATTTAAAAGGTACCTAAAGCACTCCAATGCATCCATCTAGCAATCTACTCCAAGGTACAAGGGTTGCATACTCTGCATACACAACATAGGAAGGGGAAGTTCATTTTATTCCATCCACACATTTTACTACACTCCACTATCAAGTGCAACTTTCACAAGGGCATCCTAAGGTGTGATTTTTACACACACTCACAAGAACTACATGGAGTCTGAGATGTAGTGAATCACTCGGTCTCAAGTTCACTCTCGAGGTGACCGTCAAGGTCATTCCAACTCCCCATATTACATATTTTCTTTTTAGGTTTGATGCAGTTTGTGGGATTGTGCAGGTGAAATTCTATTTTGCAGGTTACAGGTACCTTCAGAATTTAAGGAGTGACTCTCATGTGATCAACAGGAAGCAATAATGATGACCTTACAACATGGAAAAACCCATATTTTGGTCATTTCCATAGTCATAAGCACCCAAAAGCAGTCGTCGGCACCCAAGTGCCTCTGTCTGGTAGTGGGCACCTATGTCAGGTCTTATTCTTGCATTCCAGAATTTATTTTGAGCAATATTAACATCATGCCCATTCTATTTAGCACTTTTCCCAGTTCATATTGGTTTCAGATCAAGCGTAAATCATATAAGTCCTCTCTCTTTCTTCTTTGCTTAGGGTTTCAAATATTATGTCTTAGTTTTCTTGTGTCATTTCTATATTTCAGCATTTATACATCATTTGGTTCAGTAGTGACTGTGCAATATTTATATTTAATTCAATTTAAATTAAATTAATTGTAAATTTTGGTCCTACACTAATATACTCTAATAGGGGTATAAAAAAGTGCAAAGGATGAGCAAGGTACTTAAAAAAGACAAAATAAATTTAGAGTCTATAATGTGATCTCTAATCCATTGAATGCCAATATCAAATAACCATGGCCACTCTCATACTAGTATGTACTTGATCAAGATACGTGTAGGTGCAGTATTTTAATGGAATCAAATATTAAGACAAGAGGAACACAACACCACTAGACATGCAAGAAGTACACTTTAACTCCTATAGTTACAAGAACAATTTTTATTGTAAGCAATAAGCATATAATGGTATACTTCAACCATTAGGTAGATAAAAAACATTAACAATTATAAGAATGAAATATATTGCAAGTAATAAGCATATAATGGGGTCCTTAAACCTTCATGTAAATCAAAACAAACATTCATGGTTGTAAAACTTATGCCCAGAACTTAGATAGATAAGTGAGATAAAGCAAATACATACTATTTCAAATTCAAGGATCTTTATAATGTATTTTAGATGGGTATTTATAGGAAAACACAAGCTATAAAATGTGTTATAAATATCAAGTGGTTGCATCCTACCATTAAGATGACTTCACAAATTGGATGAGTAGTGATTATATTTTTAAATCAAACTGAATGCCAAATGGGAGACCTAGAAGTGTTTGACATGCTCAATAATTATTAGCAATCTCAAAATATATTCATTGAATGCTACTAATTTCCTGAAATAAGCCTGAATTGATTCAATCTAGTTGGTGTCATATTTTCATTAGCATGCATGTGTATCTTATGTGTATAAGTCAAGATTTTATTTAATTTTCCACATTTCATTCCTTATATGGTGTGCCTAAGGAGATATGTTCAAGCTCCCAAGTTTTCAAGTGGGAAATTTTTTGATTATCTAACATAAATGTTATAAATTACAACTCTATTGATTCTAGCTCGTTTATTTTTTCTTTTACTGAACCAGGTGATTTTTCTTAAATTTTGAATTATAATTTATGTGGTGCATGGAATTACTATATTTTCATTATGATTATGTAATGTGTTTCATGATGTGGAACTTAATTCTTTTTTATGTGGCATCCTCTCTTTAGTCTTGCCCAAAGAAACATCTTTAGTAGAATAGGGTGGACTAGGTAACTTCTGAGTCATTCTTTCACTTATATGCTACTTTTTAGTCCTTTGGGGTATTATAAATGTGTGTGTAATATTTGCGTACATAGATTAAGGATGCATTGTTACTATTATGAGTGGCCAATTGAATGCTAAAAATATAGTTACTGTGTGTTAACTATATTACTGTGCATTTTCATTTTTTTGCGCAAAGAGTACACACTTTCTAATGGTTCATAATTTGGAATGACACAAATAATATTATTACATGCTAATATATGCACAATGTCCCACTTATAATAATCTCTAACATGCCATTGCATAGTCATGAATATGTGTATATTTCATACGCAACAAAAATCTTTACAAATCCAAGTGTTGGGTGTCTGATGTGCCCAAATGGGTCATGTATCATATAAATTGTGCCTACACTCTAATAACTACAATTCCACATTGACCTATGTGGTTTAAATTATAACTAGGGACAAGCCACAAAGAATTTGGGATATATTCTATTTATGGTGGGTCATGGTACAAATGAGCTATATTGTGTGGGTTACTTGTCAAGTTTAATGTCGCAGAGTATTGTGATGTCATAGTAATCATGATGTCATTATGTAATGAATTGTGATTTTTAGTTAAGCTTAGGATATTTTGAAATTATATAGGGTTGAATTGGATAAGGCCAAGGTGAATGGGAAGGTTGAGGAGTATTGTGTAATGATATGCATGAGCTATGGGATGAAATATTAGGCCACACAACCTCGAAAGGTTACGTAATGTTTTGTGTGAGTTGAAGATTAAGGTAAATATTTTATGGACATATAAATATGCATTTGTAAAATCTAAAAAAGGTGAAATAACAAATACAAAAGGAACACATTAGTGTAGAAAGACAACAGTCTGTGTGAAAGATAAAAAATGAGTCTAGGTGCAAATTTAAAGTACCTTAAGAAAGGCCTATGTGTTCCATGACTTCACTCATAAAATTATAAGCATTTTTTGAAGCAACTAAAAATGGTGACTCTAGTGGAGAATTCCCCTAAGAAATCTTATAATGAATTTTAAAGAATCTAGAACCTCTAGTTCACATATAATAGAAATCAACAAGCATACTCAAAAAAATCGAGTTATCAAGACAGGAGAATAATCTAACATCTTAACTTTATAATGAAACATAATAAATTGAAACACTTTCAAAGATTATGGTGTGTGTTCATGAATTCATTTACCTTACCTTAGATATATTTTACTTTTCTTTGGGAAAATTTCTTGGCACGGTTTGTTATGTAGTTTTTCTATTTTTTGTATTTATGATTTTGATGGGAATGGATGGGATGGGAAGGTTGATCCATTTTTCTATTGCCAAAAAGGTATCCAAATCCCTGATAGATATTAATTTAATAAAAATTGAATTAAATCTAATTATAGAGTAACTATTGTAACAAATGATATATAAGTGATAGAATATAGTGAATAGACCAGTAACAAACAAGTAACAATATGAAACCCTAAGCAAGAGAGGGAGATAGATAGGCTTACCTAATTTTCAAGCAGTTTGGAAGTGATATGGGCAGATGAATAGATCAAATAGACTAGAATTAGCATCATCAAAGCTCACTGGAGGTTTTGATACCTAGAAGTGTGTAGGACAGAAGCACCCACGGGAGGACAGGTGCGCCTAGACACTAGTAACTGGATCTGGGTGCTAGTGTCCACCCAAATGCTTAGGTTCTATACTTTTTTGTGCATTAGGAGCTTCACTATTAGTTTCCTTTTGTCACTCTAATTTTGATCCAATGTCACTGATTGTACCTATAACCTACAAAGAGAGATAGCTAGCTGCACATGTCCACAAAACACATCAAATCTAAAAATAAAGATGTAGAATGTGGAGTCGGACAGACCTCAAAAGTCACCCAAAGAATGAACTTCGTACCAATCACTGAACTACATTTCAAAATCCATGTAGTTCTGTGCAAAAGTGTGTGTAATGATTCCCTAAGATGACCTCATGCAAGTTACACAATGATATCAGGCTAGATCTAGAATATAGTAGATGTATAGAATGTGTGGTATGGAATAGAATAGACTTCCCCTCCTATGTTGTGTATGCAGAGTGATGCACCCATTTTCCCTTGAATGAATGTGTTATATGAATGCTTTTTTAATGCTCTTTATGCCTTTGGATGCAATTTTAGATGATGGTAGATAATTTTAGTGCTTAGCCCCTTATTTGAGAGCTATAACTATGTATATATATGATTCCCTTGTTTGAATTTCGTAATTGACAACTGGAAGGCTGACCCAAAAGTATTAAATATGACCAAGAAGTAAAAGAGACCCAAAAGAATTAGAAAAGAGGAGAAAGTGTCAGCAATGCCCATGAGTTAGGAACAAGAGTTAGTAAAAATAGGTAACATGCAAAAAAAGTAGGTTAGGAACAAGAGTTAGTAAAAATAGCTAACATGTAAGAGAAAACAATGTAACAAACACTAATTAAGAAAAGATTTACCGTGAAAAGTGGGTTTCATACATGGGACATCTCTCACAATGTCACAAGACAATCAGGTCTGAAGTGGATGAAAGCATACAATGGTCAAACAAGACATAGGTCATAACCCGCAAACAATAGCAAATAATAAGAAACAAGAAGTGATAAATATTCATGTGTAGCAACCCATTTTCTCATACCAAATTAAAATGGAAATAGAAGTTAAGAAAATACGTCATATTTTTTCAAAATATAACAGAAGTATATGTGTTACTTACATCATCATACATATCTAAAATTTCTTACTTAACTACCAAATCATTTACCATTCATTATCAATAAAGAGGAAGGTAAGATTCTTTCTTTTCATTTTCCATTTTGCAAAATAAAAGTCAATGTATCTAATTGCCATACACTAATCATAAAAATGCTTTCTAACATTTTCATTCTGTATGAATGCCATTCTTTACAAATTGATATTGACCATATCATATAAATTCAATTTATCACATATAGTGAGCTTTATTTTTAGTGTGAAAGCTAGCAGGTTCCTCCTGCTCTCTGTTTTTGTCTTCATGTTGGATTCTAGACTGGTTTTTTCTCTGTTCTATGTTCCTAGTTTCGTGTTGGTTTTGGACTAGTTTTTTCTCCTCTATTTTTTTCTTTTCTCTAGTTCAGTTGTGTCTCTTGAATTCTTTTATGGCTATATATATTTGGATTGTATATCATTGCAACCATGCTTTGGGAGAGGGAGAGTATCATTGGGACATTTTTCCACCAACCACAGACCTGGCAGTCTCCCACACACCTCCTTTATAGAGTGGCCCTACCCTTCAATGAAGCACATAGATCATGGACTATGCGGCAAGAGGATGTATCATGTGAACTGAGGTTGTCGTCTACCTTCGGGCACCTACCTTGGGCATCTCACGACACCTAGTGAGCTAGGACTGGAATAATTTATATTCCTATGTCTCTAATTAAGTATACCATAATTTGACATGTTTGTGGCCACAAGACTATAGGGAAGACGGGCACCCACCAAGTCTCCCGAACTCCTCTGCTAGATTTATCTAGACCTTGAATATTAAATAAAAATTAGTTCTTGAGGAGTTAATGTGAATGACACCACCTAGTGCATCACATCCTAGTCTCACAAATTCCAAAGGGTACAACATTTCCAAAGGTTAAAAATATTGTCTATCTCATTCTAGAAGTGCAAGAATTAAGTGAGGCGAATGAAAACATCATGCTTAATAAAGGCATTAAAATTTAAGTCAAAAAACCCATTCATTTATTACGTAAAGTTTAAACTAATACAAGGGTGTAGAAACTAGACTGTTGTTCTATACTTTTTTTTATCAAGAGATCATGCAGAGAAATAATTTAATATTTATTATTATCTCATTGATTTGTATTGGATTAGTTTTCTTAGAGTCTATGTTTGATTTTAAGGATTCTTATTTATTTATTTATTTTGATTGGATAGGAGCAGGATAATGGATCGGCACATGAAATATAGTAATGGAATTGACAGCAACATTCAGCTAAGACCAATTGGATTCAGTGGGAAGGGAAAATTTCCAGATTTACTATGAGTTGAGTAAATTTGATTACCTTCTGATCACCAGAACTGACTAGAGCTCATATGAGGAGGTTGAAAACACATTTGGTAAAAAGGAAAACTTTAAGAATTTTAATTGCAGCAAGACATCTCCAAACTTGAAGCTAGGGAAAGAAAAATACAACAATCTGTAAAAAATAACAGTTGGAATCAATTACAATAATTTATTTTATTTGTCAGACATTTGAGATAAGACTTTCTTGGAAACATAGGTCTGCAATAGTTGGTTGTGCATCACTTCCTACAACCAACCCTCTCTACCTAATGTTGTGAGATTGCAATTGAGTTCGGCAGTGGATTGCATTGGCATTGATTCATCATGGTTTTAAAGGAAAGATCATAAAAAAACGTATGGTTATGAAATCTACCCCTACCAAAGTGATAAGAAATCCTCCCTTTTTGTCATTGGTGCTGCTACGAATTCCTTCCTTAATGACATAAAATTAAAAGTCTGCATAAGAGGCTAAAGATGATTGAAAATCCAATGGAGGGGGTTGGAATACGGTTTAGATTATCAGCTGGAAGTTTCTATTTATCCCAAAACCCAATCTAAGAGCAGATATAACTAATTCATGGTTTTTTCAGCAGGATAAACCTGTAGATTATCACGTGGGAGTTTTTATCTATCCCAAAACCTAATCTAAAAACAAATATAACTAATTCAAGACATTTCCAGCAGGGTAATCCCCATACCTTACACTGATGCTAAAACTTCCAAGATTCTTATGTGTTTTCTCCTCTTCCAAATTTGTCTCCCTTTTGTTTTGTTCCCGTGAATGAATGTTTTATTTTTCCTTCTTTTCTTTCTTTTATATTATTTTTTTTTAACTACTTCCATTCTACCCTTTATTAATTAAATTCCCTTCCTCCACGTGAATGTGGAGAATCTGCAATTAATGGAGTGACTCCTCCTTAAAAGGTGGGTAATCTTCCTAAAGCAGGAAATTTTAATAAATTTAAAAACTACTTCCAACTGGTGCGTCTGGCGTTGAAGAATTCTCCTTGGGTTCTTTGAATGCAATTAAAACATAACCATCCTTCCTCAAAGTTTGGGCGCCCCTTTTTGGTATTTCACTTGTACATGGTGTTACACATTATTTATTTTATTTAAAACCATTAATTTATTATTAACTTCTATATATTAATACTTATCTAGCATTAGTATTATTTAATTATTTATTTATTGTTAAAGAACTTAATTACTATCCCTCACGTGATTTATTTATTTAATAATTTTATTAAAATGTGCCTTCAATAACAATTCGTTGCTATTAATATTTACGCATGAACCAAATCCATATATATGCTAACCTATATAGACCGATAACTGCACCAAAGACCTGTTTTCCATTAAGACTTAAAAGGGTTCTTACCTACTCTTGCGGCCATGCGAGTTTGGGAAAAAAGGATTTATACTTCCCTAAAGTGGACACAACCTAGTCACATGGTTTACATCCCTTTGCCACATTGTTTTCCATCATCTATCTGCCTCTTCCCGATGATACTCTCCCTCCTTCTGAGGGTAATTTTTCCTGTGCACACCACCACTCAACATAACACTCACACATTTGTTAGCATTAGGAAATAAACATTAAGAAAGAAATTATCTTATAAAATCATAATAATAATTAATACTTTTGCGAGGCATAAATAAGGAAACTTGATCATTTCACGTCTAACCATGGTCATATAATTTATTTACTGATCAACATGCATAACTCATCTCAAAACATCTAACAACTACATTCATCCATAATCAAATAAAATGCCATATTATTTGGGTTTGTGACATCGGAAGATGTTTTGATAAGATCTTTGCAATGGAAATGCTATGCATGGGGTACCCGTTCAAGTATGTTCAGACAGATAAGTTGTATGTTAGATTGTGGAGGTGGATTAGACAGAAGAGGTAAGTAACCCCTTGAACCACTACATGGCTTCGATGAGTAGTAATGTACCACATTGATCATTTTGGGAAGGTCCCTTGTAATTTGATGGTGGCTACTGTGATGAGTAGATAATGGTGAGATATGGCCAATGAGAGATTCATATTAGAGTGGGTACTGTTTTGGTAGTTGTATATGAGTATCATGCATCGATGCTATGGATTTGACTCAGGGGTTTTACCAAACTTCACGCTCAACCTTGATTTGAAGTGAATGCACATATGACCATGATATAGGAAGTGGATTTTGATAAATACCTAAGAATCCTTCTAGCATTTTGAGAACAAGGAGGATGCATTGTAAGTTGAATAAGCCTATATAAGAGTTCTTGATAAAATGTTATATGAGTGTGATGGTGTGTTGCAATGTGTAAGATGTGGAGGGAGGATGATCCATGTTTCCCCCATTGGGTGTGTATGAGATGAGGTTCATTTAGAAATTCCTCATCAATTGAGTATAGGAAACACGTGTAAGAATTTATACAAGTCTCCCACTATCGTATTTCTAAGACAAGGTGAGGATTATGTGTATGATTCCCAAAAGGAGATGCTAATAAATCACATAATTTTTTAACACAAGATGAACTAATGAAGCACTTGTTTGGTGGCAGATAGTACTAATATTTTCTATGAACAAATGTAGGAATAAATGCAGTTTTGAAGTATCTGAATGATCCAAGCAACTATGTAAAAGGAGTTATGCTAACCCTAGATGTGAAAGAGAGTCAGAGTATAGAACTCGGCTGAACATAACATGCTTACGGGACTATCTACATTATGCAGATGACTGTAGAAACTGGAACTCCCAGGAACGAGTGTGAAAAAGCCCTATCAAAGGATGGATCTGGAGTATATGAAAACACTAGTCGAGGAATCTGGACAGGAAATGAGGCAACAAAGTCTCACTACTGGTCTTTAAGAGTTAGGTGCCATGGTCTGTGTAAAACTAGTCCTAAGGTTTGATGACTTAGAGATGTTGACAAAGTATGTGGTGCATGCTTGAATGTGAAGAAGAAATGCATTTTGTATTCTACCATACCGTGGTGTGGGGGATTATCTTGCAATATTTTTATCGAAAGACCTATTAAAAAAGTAAGAAATGAGTAATTAATGTACTAGCCGTAGATGATATAAATTTTTGAAACTGGTGCCAGTTAATGGGTCAGAGTGACCTCAGTGTGATGACAACATACGTGGGCTGATAGGAATTGAAAATATTGCAATACATTAAAAAGAGACCCAAGATAGGAATTACGAAAAATATCCCAGTGAATGAAATCATCAGAATTAATGCATGAATCCATGAGGTAGTCTAATGTCAATCGCACTTGGTATGAAGTAGTCCCTTCTCTATCTAAAATTTTGAAACTCTTAAAGGAACTCATGTGGAATTGAAATAGAATAGGTTGATCTCCCCCTAAGAAGTGTGATGCAGGTTTCCATAGAATGTGTGGGTTGTGATGGAGCTACTTGTGGATGCAAGGTGGTATCTCCAATGTAAAAGATGGATCCACACAGTCGTCATTGGAATTATCAGTAGTGAAGAGATGGATAGAATCCCTTATGAATAGTGTTTCATAACTTCATATTTAGAAGGCATTCTCTGCGGTCTTTGTTTCTTGCACTAACCTACTTAATGGCTGACCACTTCAGTGCTCTGTTCTGGACTTTCAAAATGCACTCCCATGCTATCCCTCTCCATTAGATGGCCTCATCATCATGTTGTAATAGAGACTTTGTGCCTCCAAATGGTGGGACTAGGGCTTCCATGGGCACCACATCTCAAGGGTAATATAACATGTCACCACCTCCTTTGCTCCCACTGGGCATGTGGATGTAACACCCCTTCCAAATGACCAAATACCAATAACCCCAAGAATTCTAAAAGATGACACCCCCTCACTCTGCCCAGTACTTTCTTCACCTAAGCACCTTCTAAAGAACTGGATGAGATCGGCACAAAATAATTTCTGCATAGTGCATGAAATGCTGTGTATGGATATGGCCCTACATCATGTTGGTTAGTGAAAAGTTCAGTAACATAAAGTAGATAGATATGTGTACCTGATGTCCATGAAGAGTGTAGTAGAAATGTGCCGAAGGACTAGACAAAGCATGGAATGACAAAAATATGGAGGATCCTGGAAAATAAAGATGAAAATGCATAAAAAAAGTGATGAGAATGAACTTAGGGCGGAACGCATGTTCTAATGTTGATGTGTGTAGTGTACCTGCATAGTTAATATAGTGTGTTTTTTTGGGAAGTGTCGTTGTTGTTGTTACTTATTATTGGCCCCATTTAACTGCTTATTTCTTATACAGTTGGTCTTGTAAGGAGAAAATGATCAAGTAGCCAAATATGTATGTATGTATGTGTAAAAACACAATGTAAAAGACACGTATAAAAGTATGTAGGTGTAAACTACGGAAATCAAAAAGTTTAAATCGAACAAGTGCACCTGATCCATGTTAAGAAAAAGAGTGTAGAAATGATATCTTGTACTATCGAGGTTTTTTTGGGTGATCCGATGCCATAGGCCGAAGAACTGTAGGGAGGAATTCCGTTGTATCCTCCAAGCTCTAATTGCTTCCCTGAACTGAGTGTGAAGAGATCTATGTACTATCCTAGTTTTTGAGAAATCCAACGCCACTGGTTGAAGTAGTGTAGGGAGGCACACCCACTATAAGCTCCAAACTTGTAACTGCTTCCCAAAATGCTAAGGACACCACGTCTTGTAAAATACATTGTGTATGGAGTTCGTAGACTGGTCTGAATTCACTCGTTGTATGTAAACCCATAATGAAAAGGGAGAAAAGTGCATTGAACTGAACCAGTGTAATCACCTTGTGTAGACTGTAAAAAACCCCAAATGATGCTCCCCTTTTTGGGGGTGCAAGTGATGTCACTGATAGGAAAATATGGCCCTAAAAGAGGACCAACCACATGTACTCCAAAACTCTACCTTGCAGGGGGAAGGGAATGCGCTTGATAGAAACCAAGGCACGCATAAACAAGAATGGCTAGCCAAAGATAAGTGTTAGTGTGAAAAAGCATGAATGTAAAAGACAATGTGTAATCTATGCAAACAGTGTATAAGCTACCAAACAAAGTAGCATAAACACACAAGAAGACAAGGAAGCCACACAAAGTGGTTCGCAAACATGGGACATCACTCATGATGTCACAAGACATGTAAAGGCCATCATGGCCACATACAAACAAACAAGTGTGCACACCAAACAAATGGCAAGGCCCCCATACAAGAACATACAATAACAGACAATAGAACAAACCAGTATAGAAGCAAAAATCCCTGCATAACAAATGTTGCACATGAAGCACCCGTTATCATGTTAGAAATATAACTAGTATGTCAAAAGCGTGTATAACCAAGTAATGCAAAGTGATAATTACAAAATGAAATAATAGCACCTATGAGAGACGAATGTGGACATCCCCAACGACTAGTGTAGGAAGGGTAGAAGGCAAGAATCCATGTTGTATATAAGAGACATGTATCTGTGATCATAACTAGAAAAATACATGAACATGCATTTGTTGATGAGAAAAATAAATGACACACGAGTAGTCTAGCTAGCATGTGTAATGAAGTGACCATGAACAAGTACAAGTAAGAAAGATTAAAAGAAACCATAATATGTAGTATGTTATGGATGGATGGATGGAATCGAATGAAAAATGGAGTGATAGGAGCCACGTGCCCCCCCCCCCCCGAGTGAATGGAAATGTAAGCAATGAGGTTCATTTTTTCCCTCAGCAGTCAAGAATGAACCGTAAACAAGATTGCATCATCAGGAAATGGTCAAAGTGTGTGTATTGTGTCTAGCATGTTGTGGTGATTGTTTAGGTGTAGTGATGAGATGTGAATGACCAAAAAGGAGTATCAAACCAAAAAGGAGTATCAAACCCTAAAAAAAAGATGCAAATGAATGGCTCAGATTGACCTCAACTGCCAGAACAGTGGGTTTACTAACTGAGTGTTGCACTACATTTCATACCCAAATGTAGTTTTGGTGAGTGTGTGCATAATTTACCCTAGGTAATCTCATCCCAATTGAACTTTGTAAAGTAGCGAGAAATAACTAAATGTAGAAAATTTAATACAATGTGTGCATGACATTAAATATAACTCATCCCCCTATGAAGTGTGATGCAGATGTCCTAGCTTTGTGCCTTGTGATGGATCTATGTGGATGCAAGTGATATCCAATGCAATAAATGGATGCAACTCTAGATAGATGATAGTAATGAATGATGTTAGGTCCCTCATTATGGTCTCATAACTTTAGATTTATAGGGTTCTCTTGGTCTAGTTTTATAATTAACCCTGAAATGGCTGACCACCAAAAAGATAAGAAGCTAAAATGGCTAGAAAGACCCCATAAGATGGTGAAAAACTAGAAAAGAGACCGGGGGGCTGGTGGGACCATGGTGCCCATGGGCACCCCAGTTGAGGCTAAAATAATGTGACATGAAAAAAGCTGACTGGGCATGCGGATGTAAAAGGTCGGTAATGATGAAATAAAATAAAACAAGATGGCAAAAAGACAAAGGTTAATTATTAATTTCTTCACTCAAAAACCTTCTAAATAGTAGTAAGAGACCGGGATTAACTAATGTCTAAAGTGCATGATTTTGTGTTTATAAAAAAGATGTATCATGAAGCATTGAGCATGAAGTGTAGATGATGTGGGGTTCATTGATGAAGTGTGCCATTAATTGTCAATTGTGAACCATATCACTAGAGTTCATCATCTAGTAATGATGGTACAATGTGTGTACCAAAGGTGTAGGAGTGCTGAGAAATATTAGACAGGAAGCGCGGAGCATGAAGTGTGATAGTAGACACTAGAGACAATTGATAGTGATAGAAGATGTTGACATGTGGATGTTGAGTTGTCATTAATGTAAAAATAATATTATGAAAAATTAGGATGCAAGAGAGCTAGAGGAAGTTTGGAGTAACTTAGACAAGGCATGACAGTTCAAAGGCTTGAGAACACCTAACTAAACATTGACTTCTTAAGCAGTTAGTGACAGGTACAAACAGGGTGATGATGTGATATCATACTAGGATGATTTCTTACATATTCTAGCATGTATTTTACATAGAATCAAGTTCATAAAGATGAATATAGGGGTACATGGGTGGAATAAGTAAGACTTGCTCATTTAAACAGGTCAAATCCTTAGGCCTAGATAGTAAAGTGACCTAGAGAGGTGCAGTGAAGGAATGAAGCAGCTATAGAAGCATAGTAAATGCATAAAACAGATGACATGACATTTTTAAGGGGCCACATCTTGAAGAACAATTCAGATATGGTAAGTTGTAGTGTAAACTAACTCAATTTGGCCTATTTCAAGGACCTAAATGAGAGTATGAAGAAAAAAAGTTATAAAAAGAAAATAAAAGCATGGGAAGTTTGTAGGGACATTTCCAAGAGTCCTCATATGGAGTTTCAGGTCATAAATCAACACTTCGAGGCATATTCAGGGCTAGTGGCTTGATAACCCTTTTGGACAAGTAGGTTTAGCATGCACAAATGAGATTGTTCAATAAGTTACATGTGTATCCTTAACATATTAGCCATTTTAGATCATTTATGATGTATTCATGAAGGTGTGGACCAAATTTGAGGACATGAGGAGGCGTTTTGTGCAAGAAATTACAAATTTACCAAAATCAGGTTAAGTAAGGTATGCTAAAATAATGCCTTGAATTATTAGCATTCAATATAAATTTTGGATCCTCCTTCAGATAAATAATAAAAGACATTTTTTAAGAACATAGAGATAAAAATATGTTGCAAAAATTCTTAGGCTAAAAGGATAAGAAATAAGAAAGTTCTATTCATTTTTGTGGAACTGTCTAAAAGCCTCCTAAACCCCAGTTGAAAGCGGTATGGAGAAAATTATCTGGTTAGGTGCCCAAATGGAATTGTTTTGCTTTATGAATTTTAGCATGTATATAATTCATCAGAGCATATTTCCATGGTGGTTTGAGCTCATGAAACACGGTATCCCCTACAAGAAAACAACCATTTGGTGAAGAATTTAGTGTACGGAAACTTTTTACAAAGGAACCCATGTTCAAATTTTTGGTGAAGGATGTTAGGGATGTGTTCTTAATTTAAATTAATTTATCTAGGTTGGTCCTTTGGAAAAATTCGATGATACAGCTATATGTGTGCTTCTACCGCTTGAGAATACTACGAAGGTAAAAACCAACCTTTGTGTCATAAAGGTAAATGTGTTATTCTTCATTTAATCCTTGAAAGTGATGGTTTTAAAGTGAAGTACGAGTAATTTTAAAATTATTTCATGCATTTGTTGAGCATGAAATTTCAAGTGAAGTATTTGAAACCATACAAATCAAGACTAGTCTTTGGGTGTTTTGAAACAAGTTTTAGATGTCTATAAAATGCAAGGTTATATTACCTATATAGCTTGAGATGAGGCTTTATGTTAGTATCTTGAGTTGAATAAGGATTAGTACCTTCTATAAAATTACTTTAGAATCCATGAATGTGTGGTTGAGTGTATGAAACTACTTACTCTATGAAGGTAAAAATTTTGAGTTTAAAGGTCTGGTTGTTGCTTGTTCAAATATGCATATTCTTGATTGAATGAGAGTGTTGATACTCCTATTTACATTTGTAGGTTGTCTATACATCATATTATATCATATAATTTCTGTATAATGTGTTGAATTTGCATGTATCATTATGAGAAGATCAATCTCTTTACTGCAAGTTTCCAGTCCTCCATGACCAAGTTTGGAGCTCCTGATGAAAGGTGAAGGAAAAATGGCAAGTGAAGAAGTGTTTCAAGGAGTTATAAATATAAATGAGAATTTGTGTAATGTGCTCACATTATTTTTCCATTTGGTGCAATTTTCTCTAGCGAGAATACAAAGGAGTACTTGCTTTGCTAGAAGACAAATCAGGAATAACCGTTATAAATGGGTGCAACAGAGATCTGTCTTAGAATATTTGCATTTGTAACCGAATTTTAGAATGTTGAGACGTGTCTCCTTATTCTCCATAGTGCATTAAGGTTTATAACAGCTCATGAAATGTATGATTTTGCATCTAACCTCTTGAAAGTGTAATCATTGCTAAGTTGACAGTTTTGCAATGACAGTTAGTCTTCCTTGTACGAGCTGAAAAGTCACATAAGTTGTATAAGTAAGAAGTGGAAGAGAAGAAGCTATGTTGGAATCTCATTGTCTTATATATGTAAAGTCTTTATGCATGCTTTTTTTTAAATAGAGAGTGATCTGTTGTTGAAGAGTGAGAGATAACAATACATGAAGACTAGCTCATGAGGTGAATATGAAAAGTAATGAATTGTTGAAGACCAAAATTTGAAGGAAGCAAAAAGAGAATGTAAAGTAAAGAAGAATCCAAGGTGTATGTAATCTCTTCATGAATGTAATCTTGTAGTTATTTGAACACATGAAAGGTAGGTACTTGAGAGGGTGACTCAAGGAGTAAAGTATGACAAGAAGGTGTGTCTAGGAGAATCTTTGTATGACAAATATTTGTTGTTGATTAGGTCATGACAATGAGGGTGAATAAAGAAGAAGAAGAAACTAATTTAGCGGTCACAATCTATTGTGTGAGACAACTAATTCAGAGTGATCAAAACATTGCAAAAGACTAAGTGGTGGCTTCGCAATCAAGGAGTTGAAGCTTCCTTATAAGTGGAAGCTTATAAAAGATCAATTGAAGCTTAGTTGAATTTTTGGTATTTGTAGCTTCCAAGAAAGTAGAGGCTTGTAGAAGGTCAAGTGGTGGCTTAACAAAAAATTGGAGTTGTAGATCCATGTTGAGTGGATGCTCAATAGTGAAATAATTATAACACTTACAAGACATTTGTCCAAGTTAGTTCTTTGGTTTCAGCGGTTTTTTCTCCCTTGAAGGGTTGACCATATTAAATCTTGTCTATTTGTGTGTGCCCTCATGTTTATTTCTTATGAATGGTGGTATGGATTCATCATAACTAAGTTAAGTGAATTGAATTGTCTATCAAAATTTCAATAAGCACTAATTCACCCCCTTTTAGTGCCTAGAATTTTCAACAATTGGTATCAGATCCTAGTCCTTTTGAATCAAGTTTAACGGCTTGGAGGAGATATTTGGAGCACAAGGATGGGCATACTAGCTGAATCAATTCTAAAAAGGAAGTATGAGATTGCTCAGTCACTAATTGATGGACTAAAGAAGGAAATCAAGCTTATGGAAGTTCACCATGGCCAAGCACTCAAAGAGATAGAGTTATTTGTTGAGAATGTATCAAAATATTTTAAATACAAGGAAGATTTTTGCCTCAAACATGAATAATAATTTATAATCTTGAAGGTTGAACTAGAATAATAAAATAATATGTTGAAGATGTATGGTAAACTTGATAAGAGTTATGAATATCTTGATGGAATTTGGATAATCAAATAGCACTACGTGACAGATAAGAT